>CM077230.1:26266291-26956291 GCA_039654775.1 Spinibarbus caldwelli | reverse complement strand
CAACAGATATGAGCAAGATATGAGCTGTGCCAGTGCTGGGCAATGATTGTGTTGCAAAACACTTAATATACTACTTAAATGATTTGAAAACACCAATATTAATTAAAGTTTTCATGTTTGGTAAACTTGGGGGAAGGGCGGAGCTAAGCATCATGTGATTAAACTGAGAGTGCTCAATACTGTAGATTGTTTTGTTGCTTCAACAAAACTTAGCATTTGATGTTTCTCTGCTGAAGTTGCTCAAACTAAATGGATTAAAAATGTTGACCACATTCATTTTCATTTCTACAATAGATTATCAAGCTTTCAAATGGAGTTTGTTGAAATGAATCATTTGATTCATTTTACTGTATAAAGGGGGTCGTACAATGGATGAGAAGTACCATGGCATGTTAACAGGTAAGATGTGTTGTTCTGTACTGTTCAAGTTAAAGTTGATGGAGTTGAGCTTTAATTTTACATTTTCTTTAGTAACGCTAAAATGTGATGAACCATTAAATCATTTTTGAATGTTAACCAATTAATTTATTACACTGTTCATATAAATAATGACTTTAGAATTTTTGAGGTCTAAAATAATGGAGAATTACGTGAGTGGTATTTATTGGTTAATTATATCACCAAAGTCATAGTTTAGCATTGTTGATGCTGATTGGCAGCAGTGTTATTTTCTGTGTCCATGAGCAAAGGACTCGCTGGTGTTTCATGTTCAGGTGGAGATTTAAAAGAGTTTATGTTGTTGTGTTTTTTGGATACCTGAGGAGTGAAGTTGAGGACTGTTATGTGTAAAGATTGTGGTGTATGGAGCTTTACTGAGCAATTCCTGTGCTGATGCAGTGACTAATATGCAATATTGCTAGCTAGTAACTAACTCCAAATTGATTCAATAAACAGACAAACCCAAATAGCATTATTGTTTTGTGGAAAATATTCACAAATTATATCATAAACATATATATTTCAGTATAGACAACAAACACATTTACTATAACTCCTGATGGTGAAATGGTGCCTTGATCAGATCAGTTGATTTGAGATGTAGTGTAGTATCAATATTGCGTAAGCAAAAAACTGACAATACATTTTAATATTTTAAACTTTGTTCACTGCTTAATAAGAGACAGCTGAAAGTAAATTATTCATAGGTTGTTTCCTCTTCAAAATGTAAATGTTTTGCATCATTACTTGTTTGAGTATTTAGACCAGCACAGCAGCAACACTGACTCAGCCAATGGTGTAAGTTTGTGGGCAGGGCTATCTGTTCCTCTAACCAATGGCAGATGGGGGAGAGGGGTGTTCAGGAAACAACTTCTTTTTTTTTTTTTTTCATAGAACAATCTTTAATTTTACAATTCCATTGTGCCTGGAAGTGTGGAAATTGCATTAGATCTTACTTTGATTTGGCATTATGAGACTAGTAATTAATTCATTTGGTTTGCTGTTATTGTGAGATAAAACGGTTCTTTATGAAATCCATGAAAGTATTAGGCTGTTTTATTCATTATCAGGTCACTCACAGATGCATTTAAATGTCCCTTTATTAAGCGTAGATTATAAATGTACGCATAAAGGTATCAGCATTCAGTGCTCTTTTTGAAAGCGGTAACATTATGGTATTAAAGACATGGAAGCCTTTTAACAAAACAGACGAAATCTACTATAATATTACCATGTGCATTGATAGCATGACATTTTTCACCTGTGAAGCACAATGCCTTTTAAACTAGACCATTCACGTCAAACTGATAAAACGTTCATGAAAATAACTTTTAATGGGGGCTAAAATGTCTTTTCCTCCCTCTAGATAAACCACATTGGAATAAAAGCTTTTTAATATTATTATCTGCATTTGGCTCGCAGATAAAATTGACAAACCAGTATTGCTCTCCCCAAAACTTTAAAACTGGGAAATTATACTGTTTACCTATGAATCATACAAGATTTCAGAGTTGCTAAGTACATTGTTGAGTCAAACCTTAAAAAAACCGCATACTTTGGTCACCTGGCAGCCTATGTGGACAGTGTTGGTCTGTCGTCCTGCAACCCACCCACAATAACACGCTTAGCAACCAATGACCCTTAAATATGCTTGCCGTAGGAGGGAAATGACAACACGGCGTCACAAAAGCTACTTCAGCTAATGACACACTGAGATGCTAAGCAGTGATTTGTAATCAATCTTGGATCTCCACAACCTGAGGTTTTCACTCCCACAATAACTGAGAGAGGTAGAAACAAAGGGAATTTAAAGTAGCCGTAGCTCCTAAGTCAGTATTGTTCGCAGAAGAACATCTTATTGTTTGCCATTGTTAACAAAGGAATTGTTCTGTGTTAACAATACAAGGCTTAGTTGGTATCAGAATTCCTGCGTGACTTTGATCCGGGAGGGATTATAGATTTCTCAAACGGTGATCTGAGGGAGCTCACTTCATTCAGGGTGTTTTTCAGAAAGCTGCCATGTGTTTCAGGTCGGCAAGTGCTAAATTGATATTTAATGACGTTTTTGGATTTGCAGCCCTATGTTTTTCAACTTTGTGAAATGAAATCTGGAATTTTTTTTTCCCCCATATGCGCTAAGAGTAGATTAGGAAAATTGATTGGGACATCATGTGATGTCGATTGTTGTTTATGCAGTTGCTTTCTGGCATCGATTTCTGTTTTTTGCTGGGGGTGTAAACAAATTTTGAACCCATTTTCAAGGGAATGGAGGAATTCATCAGTACTTCAAAACGGGATCCTTTTAAGATAATCTCTTGTGTTTTATAAATGCTTGAGGTGATTCCTTCCAAGTTCACATGTTCTCCCGTCTTCCCTCTAATGCTTTATTTGGTATTCCGAGTGTGTGTGTGCGAGAGCACAGAAGCCGCTCTGTGGAGGTGACAATTCGTGCATTTCTCAGTTAATTGCTATTTACTTACCCCAGGCTAGCTGGAGTAAACCGCAAACTCCCAACACTTTGCTTCATTTTCTTGCCTGGCCTTATGCCGTTGTCACGAATTGATTTGTGTTTTGAAATTACGCACTCTAAAATTCAATTACGACATGTTTAACTTCACTTGGGGTATGATGCTATAATCAATTTGAATCGGTGAAACTCCTCAAATGGATGCGGCCAATTGTATTGTTGTTTGACAGGCAACGCAGTCAGTCTTGGTGCGATATAATTAGGATTTAACAAGAAATTATTCATTTAATCTAAAATCGATTCATCTTTTGGGTGCCATCATGAGATTTCAAAAGACTTCAGATACGTTGATTTCATGTTAAATCGCCAGTACTTATAAGCTTGATTTGATGTTAAAATGGCATTTCATGGCTTAGCGTGAACCACTGAGTCTTCTATAATCCATTTTTTTAAATATCACAGTCAATTCTGCTTATGTTTAGCCTTCAGCTATGCAGGATTTTTGATTCTGAACTAATCAAGAAGTTGGTGTTAGTCTAACAATACTGTACTGCACTTTACTTTAGTAAATTTTTAACTTAAAATGCTAATTTTGTCACAACTTACTCATCTTTATATTATATATACGACTTCCTTTCTTTTGTGGAAAGCAATGTCCTGGATTTCCATAATGGGGACTGATGTCATAAGTAGTCATTTCTAATTTGTGATTGTGTTGGATTTAAATATGATGCGTCAAAACATGTCAAGTTTGACCTCTTTATGTGCCAATGACGTCAAACCTAGAGTGACACGTTTTGACACACTATATTTGAATTTAATGAGATCTGAGTGTGGACCATTTTCAGCAAATAACAAATTATATTTTGGTCTGTTCATTACTTGAAATAAACTTGGATTAATGGACATTTCATTATTGTTTTTGCTACTTTCGACTATGAGAAATTTAATTTTAGGGTTAACAAACCCTTGCGATAAAATAAGCAATACTATCTCTCACCCTTACATTGAAAGAGAGACCACAGCTGCAACCAAGGGCTGGATATATTAAACATTATTAAGAATGAAATTCTTCTCACCTGCTATTTTGTTTTTGTTTTTATTTTAACTTAAGAATAAAGTTAAAAATATTTTGTATTCTTATACATATAAACACACACACACACACACACACACACACACACACACATTCAGTTCGAGTCATAAATCCAGCCTCTTGTTTTCTTGCAAGCTCTCAGCCCAAATCAAGAAAGTGATGGCGTTATTGACTGATTATAATGTAAGTACACAATTCACCCGCTTAGATATCACTGCTTTGAGTCACTTCAAAATAAAACTTGAAATGGCCTGAAAATGTGATGACTGTGTCAGTTTTTAGTGAGCAATCAGCTTGATGAAATGAAAGATTTATCTCCGTGTCTGTCACAGTGTTTAGAGCATTTATTACAATGACCCGAAAATAAGTTGACTATTAAAAAGAACAGCTGAACGTCGTTTCACAAATAAAAAATATTCGTAACACTTTACAATAAGGTGTCATTTGGTAACATTAGTTTGTGTTAACTAACATGAACAAACAATGAACATGTATTACAGTATTTATTAATCTTTATTAATGTTAGTTAATAAACACATAGTTGTTAATTGTTAGTCAATGTTAGTTCACAGTGCATTAACTAATGTTAACAAACAAAACTATTGATTTTAATAATGCATTAGAAAATGCTGAAAAGTAATATTAACCAAGATTAATAAATGCTGTAGAAATATTGCTAATGTTTAAGTTAACTAAAGAAACCTTATTGTAAAATGTTTCCAAAATACTGTTCAAATTGTTATTGCCTTTAGTTATTATTTTGAAATAAATGTAAACATGCATAAATCACTGTGAGATGTATAATTAGAATGTTCTTAAAAGTCATTGTAAATAACCGCTTAAAGTTAGGATAACTTTACTTTCAATTTGTCGTAAATTCCTAAACATAAGAGATTAAATTAATGTGCAAGAAAGAGAAACAGATGGCACTATCTTGAGACTGGCTCGAATAACTATTACAAATAACTATTTAAAATGCAGTGCATTAAAAACTTTCTTTTTCTCGAACATTTTGAGAAATTAACTTTAAGAACTCCTTAGAATTTGTCTGAAGAAATTTCTTATCTTCTTTCTTAAGAAGATTTTTGAGAATCCGGCCCCAGAACATACGGTGGAAGGTTCTAGAACACCCTAGCAACTAATATCAGCGCAACTCTGAACACTTTTACCAACTGCACAGCAACCACTCAGAAACACACAATAAACTGCACAGCAATGCACTATAAACTACTTAAAACATCATATCAACCACAAAGCGATGCCGCAGCATCCACACAATAGTGCACTAACCACTAACACAGAAAACCTCAGCAACTGCACTGACAACCACTCAGAACGGTTTGGCAACTGCATAGCAATGCATTGACAACAATTTCAGAACACCTTTAGAGCACTACTGCTATACGAACCACTCTAAACAACATTACAACCACACTGAAACCACTCTATAAATGACTAAAAACATCTTGGCAGCTTCTATAGCAACAGTCTGGTGCACATACCAAGGTGGTGACACACATTTTCGTCAGAAAAATGTAGTTACAATTTTAATGTACCATTTTCAGGGACATCTAATGTTAATTAGGATGAAGCTAAACTTTAAACAGAAGTCGAGCTGTAAACTTGAAGGCGGAATTTCTTTGCTGCGTATGGAGAGAGAGAGAGAGAGAGAGAGAGAGAGAGAGAGAGAGAGAGAGAGAGAGAGAGAGAACTAAAAAACAAAAAATAAAAAAAAACACCAACTTGAGTTATCAAGCTAGATGTGCACCTGGCGTACGAGCCTAAAGACATTACCGAGTGCTATTTGTGCTAATAAGAGGCTGTACATTCTAGCATAGACAGCACTGCCGGCCCCGTCTGGGTGAAAAGACAAAGCAAAGCCGTTATCGGAAACAGCGTGAGGGAACATTACTCAGAGAGCGTCGTCGTGGGCTTTCGAGACCAGCACCATCTGCTCCAGTGTCACCGCCGTAGGAAGGATAGGATGAGTCAACTTGCGGCGCAGGCGGGGACACCGTTCCTCCTGTAAGAGCCCGCCAAAATGACAGGAGACGCGGGAAAGTGGAGGTGTGCAACGCGCGAAGACGCGCTGTGCGCTCGCGGCCGTGACTGCGGTAGAGATATAATGAGGGTGTTTCTTTTCTTTATATGAAAGTGACAGGGGTGTTACAGTGAACCGTAACGTAGGAGTTAGCATACGACCGCCATTAATAATTGTTATGGTAGATTCATGTGAAGATGTTGCATTATTCAGTAGTTTGAAATAATATGTGGGAAAACACCGCTGCTTATTTTTATAGGGAGCACTGAATAAATTAATGGCTTTTGTCGTGACTTTGACTGTAAATGCAAATGTATGGGTGATATGAAGTGCAATTCCTCACCTAAAGTAGAAGTTGTTTCTGTTGCTCATGCTCAGTTTAAAATAGCAGGCTACAGCCAAGTGGTAGAAAGACGAGGTAGATACCACCAAATTATTTATAATTATTGATGAAAATATGCATACTGTACCTTGTTCACCTCCCAGATATGTTATTAATTATCAGTGAAAGTATACTTATTAGGCAAGGCGAGGCAAGTTTATTTATATAGCACATTTCATACACAGTGGTAATTCAAAGTGCTTTACATAAAAGGAAGTAAAATAGTCATTAAAAAAAATCACAACAATAACAACAAATAATTAAAATAATAATAATCACAACAATAAAACCAAAGAATTTAAAAACAAACATTCTCAAGCTTTGTTCAAACTCTTCCACAAAGTGAAAAAAAACCTTCCAAAACACCTAACTATTCCACAGCTTCACCCCCTACACTGTAAAAAAAAAAAAAAAAAAATAAAAAAAAAATAAATAAATAAATAAATAAATATATATATGTATATATATATGTATATATATATATAAAATAAAAAATATATATATTGTGCCAGTTTTACTCAATAAAATTGAGGCTATTTGCATCAGCTTTTTAAGTATTTTGAACTCATTTTATTCTTGTTTGTTCTATTAGACTTTATATGTTTCCAACTTTAACTCTTAAGTAATGGCAACCCAATCTTTTTCAATTTACAAACTGTAGTTTTAAGTTCATCAAAAAACCTTGTGGTTTTTAAAGTAATATTTACCTATTTATCCTTATAAGCCACATTTTTTTTTATTTTAAAAATGTATTCAATCTGTATTTAAACATTTCTAAATTTTTCTACAATAGTAACTGTAGGATTTCTGTGGCAAAACAGACATAGATACGCCATTGAATCAACTCATCACGAGGTCTAAACTAATCATCACTATCATGTGACGTCAATATTCTGAGTCAGTTCCTGTCAGCGCCTCGTCGTTATCTGCTCAGAGGAGTGATAAAACTAATTCGATCAGGAAAACGACAAAGCTTTTTTTGTATCAAGAACTAAGAAGTTTGTTCACGCAACACGTGGTCAAGATACCTCATGATCGCTATGAATGGACTATAGTGTATCCACTGGAAAAGGACAATTCACTGATACCCTCTGGCCTGCAAACACAGGACAGGATCTATACAACGCGTCCCATGACTCCTGACCATCTGCTTCCTGCCCTTCTGAGTTTCCAACTCACCCTCTTGTAAGGGTTGCACCGACTAATCGACTAGTTGACTTTAATGCTCTGCCATGACACGTTAAGCTTGACGTCGACTAGTCGCTGGTCCTATAGAGGGCACCACAGTAGGCTATAAGAAATCTCTGAAGGAATTCCACATTTGCGCTCCGTTTCCAAACAGTTAAAATGACAAATAAATGCATGCGCTGAAAGCGCTCCACAAGACTTGTGATTATATTACTGGATGCTCGAAATTGAACGGGAGAATGCACGTTTTAAACAGCTTAGTACAGGTCAGTTAATCGCTGTTCTAATATAATGCGCTGCTTCTCAGTAACGCACACACATAGTCTTCAGACAGTAGTGCGTACATCCCGCGCAGAACGTGCATGCACGGAATCGTTCAGCACGGAAATGTACTGTCAACACTGTTCTGTGATTTCTCAGTAATATAATAGCTTAGAAACTGAAAAGTTCAAGCATATATTTCTTAATAGCTAAATCCCACAGCTTCTCTACTAGTAGAGAGTCGCTGCCAGGTAGAATTAATTCACACACACAATCGCTCTCACTAATGCATTCATATGAATGTAATCTTTACTGTGGTACTTTATCTGTATCTGATTTAGAACGAGCAGAAATCTGTGAGAACGACCCAAAAACGAAAGAACTGATACAAATGAGCTGTTATAGGAGCAATAGCCATGTGGGCAGCACATTGTCACAGCTCCAGACTTATTTGTTCATTAATGACGTCATCAGCGACTAGTTGACTTCGACTCGACTTTCATCACATAAAAGTCGACTTTAAAAAATCAGAAGTCGTTCAACCCCTACCCTCTTGTCTTTTACAGGTAAAGGAACACACAAACCTTTTTTTATCATTTTATTCTAAAAGGACAATCAGTAATTACCGCTGCTATTAAAGCCATATACTCCCAAATAATATGCTTTATGTTTGATGTGTTATTGGAAACTATGATATTTTAATCTATGCATTATAACCCCATTAGTAGAAAAGCTATTAACGTGTGTGAAATATGTTAAGTTTAGTTTCTTATGAATTGGTCACGATAATTGCAGAACATTGGTGTGAATAAAAAAAAAAAAGATATTCGGTATCATTCTCTGGTGATAATACTTTTATAAGAAGTTATCAAAACTTGCAGAAATACTCATGTGATTCATGCATGATAAAGGAACAGTACGGGGCGTGGCTCCACCCTGCAGCAACAAGCCGACTGGAAGACCACGATGTTGGACGGACTTAGTCGGCCTGCTTAAAACTCAATGTCATGAACTGATTCTTTGCTCTTTCGCCTTCGTTTGATCGCGTTCCAACTTGCGCTCACTCGCCACACCATCATGCGATTGTGCCATCCAGAACCCAAACTCTTCATTGAAACTTTGTGACTGCCAGGAATCTTCAGAGCTTAGTCTTTGCAAACAGACTTCCTAAGAACACTGAGCCCGTCACTCTCAAGGAACCAGGCAACAACCAATCACCCGAGGGCTTTCCTAGAAAGATGTCACCCAACGACCCTCCGCAGCCAATCAGCAGCCCCGGGATTCAATGACCTCAGCCAGCGGGAAAACAAAAGATCAGCTGTCAACTTGAATGCAAGTAATCAACTTTATCAACTTAGTGCTGGACGTCTAAGCTGATAAAGTGTAAATTATTTGAATCAGATCAGTTTAGTCAAATCAACCCGAATCTTTAAGATTCGATTCCCCAAAAGCTAAAATAAGAGCTAAGTTACCACATAATGAAACGGAAAACATGCGTCTCAAAACAAAACATTTATTCACTTTACAATGTTACAACAGTACAACAATGCAAATTACAGAGTAACATTAACACTACTGGTAACACTTTAGTTTAGAGACCAATTCTCACTATTAACCCATATAAAGCACATGATATTAATGTATTAACATTTTATCAATCTCATACCTAAACTTAACAAAAACCTTACAAACTATTAATTTTATTGAGGGAAAACGTCTCGGTTATGTATGTAATTCTCGTTCCCTGAAGGAGGGAATGGAGACGTCACGTCGGATGACTGACAAAATTGGGATCTCGCTTAGAGAGACCAATCCACTTTGAGTGTAAACTAAACGAGCCAATGCACATTGGCATGCGATGATTGCATCCAGCTGCCGCTAATCACAGCGTGAGTACAAGTAGGCAGCAGGTGCAACGCATATTCAGGTTTTCACTGAGGAGCCGAGCCGGTGACCCGGCTGCTCAGCGGTGGTACAGGAGCCATGGCGATGGGACGTGACGTCTCCGTTCCCTCCTTCAGGGAACGAGGGTTACATATGTAACCGAGACGTTCCCTTTTCCGTCGGTTACTCCGAGTCACGTCGGATGACCGACGAAATTGGGATCCCTAACAAAGCGCCATGGATGCTGCCCCTTCCAGTGTCCTGTGCGAGCCTCCAGTACCCCCTTTTGGTGTAGGCCGGGGCTCGCAACAAGAAGGCCAGTCACTGTCGTTGTAGCACTACCCACTTAGTGAACTTGGATAACACTGGGAAACGTACCCATTCACTTGGAACAGGAACGTGCGGAAGCCCCATCCTCCCTGACGGAGGTTTCGGAAGCGCTTACACATATGGGATCCAATTAGGTCTCTACATATGGAACCCAGCCCTCTACCGGTTCAATCGAGTGAGGGCCTGGTGCCGGACGCTCCGCCACGTCTGGCTGCCGAGGGGACAGAGGAGCTCGACAGGGTCTGCTGTATGGACTCTCTGGAGCAGTTATAGCAAGCCGACTCGAAGCCGAGGCCTCTCAGTGCTTCTACCCATGTGAGGTGAGAACACAGGAGGATACCGGCTCCACACGAAGGCTATAGAATCTAGCAAACGTGTTAGGGTCGCCCAGCCCGCAGCTCTACAAATATCTGCCAGCGAGGCGCCGCGAGCCAGCACCCAGGAGGACGCAACACTTCTAGTAGAGTGAGTTCTCAACCTGAATGGGCAGGGCACACCCTGTGCTTGATAAGCCAGGGTGATGGCGTCCACTATCCAGTGGGCCATCCTCTGCTCAGAGACAGCATTCCCCTTCTGCCAGCCTCCGTGACAGACAAAGAGCTGGTCTGAGGTCCTGAAGCTTTGCGTCCTGTCAACGTAGCATCTCAATGCTCGGACGGGACAAAACAAAGCTAGGGCTGGGTCTGCCTCCTCCGGGGGCAGCGCCTGCAGGCTCACCACCTGATCCCTGAAGGGAGTAGTGGGAACCTTGGGTACATAGCCGGGCCGGGTCCTCAGGATTACCTGAGAGTCAGCCGGCCCAAACTCTAAGCACGAATCGTCGACCGAAAATGCGTGCAGGTCCCCTACCCTCTTGATGGAAGCCAATGCAACCAGGAGCAGAGTCTTCATTGAAAGAAACTTCAGCTCGACTGTCTGCAAAGGCTCAAATGGGCCCTGCTGTAGTGCTCTGAGCACTAGAGACAGGTCCCAAGAGGGTATAGAGGGGGGCCGTGGAGGATTTAACCTTCTCGCCCCCCCCTAAGGAACCTGATGACCAAGTCATGCTTCCCCACCGACTTCCCTTCCACGGGGTCGTGGTTGGCAGCAATCGCAGCCACATAGACTTTAAGGTGGAGGGAGACAGCCTTCGCTCCAACCCTTGCTGCAAAAAGGACAGCAGGACTCTGATCGGGCACTTCCAGGGGTCTTCTCGGTGAGAAGAGCACCACTCGACAAACAGGTTCCACTTCAAGGCGTAAGCATGTCTCGTAGATGGCACTCTCGTTGAAGTGATGGTGTCAACTACCTCTTGGGGTAGGTCACCTAGAACCTCTGCATCCCGTCCAGGGACCAGACATGAAGTTTCCAGAGGTCTGGACGTGGCTGCCACAAGGTGCCCCATCTCTGAGTCAGTAGATCTTTCCTCAGAGGAATCTGCCTAGGAGGGGCTGTCACGAGGAGCATCAGTTCTGGGAACCAAGTCCGAGTCGGCCAGTACGGCGCCACGAGAAGGACCTGCTCCTCATCCTCCCTGATCTTGCACAGTGTCTGTGCGAGAAGGCTCACTGGGGGAAACGCATACTTGCGCAGGCCCCGCGGCCAGCTGTGTGCCAGTGTGTCCGTGCCGAGTGCTTCCTTGGCCAGGGAGTAAACAACTGGCAGTGAGATGTCTCTGGAGAGGGACAGGTCTACCTGAGCGGCTCTAAAACATCTCCTAATCAGCTGGCGTCTGGGGATGGAGTCTCCATTCTTCCAGGAGTGCAGCTCGGGACAGCTCGTCGGCTGCCCGGTTCTGCAGACCAGAAATGTGAATGGCATGAAGCGACCTCAGATGCTTCTGACTCCAGAGGAGGAGGTGGCGGGCGAGTTGCAACATGCGCCGGGAGTGTAGACCACCTTGTCGGTTGATGTACGCAATGGTCGCAGTGTTGTCTGTGCAGACCAGCACGTGCTTGCCTCGTAAGTGCCCTCTGAGACAGTTCAAGACCAGGCGTACTGCTAACAACTCTAGGCAGTTGATGCCAGTGCAGTTGGGGGCCCGTCCAAACCCCCGACACTGCGTGCCCGTTGTACATGGCCCCCCAGCCAGTGGTGGAGGCATCCGTGTAAACCACAGCATAACTGAAGACCTGTTCTAGGGGCACTATTGGCCGGAGAAATGCAAGGTCTGACCACGGGGTGAGGGTTTGGCGGCAAGCCGGTTTGACATGGACCCGGTGAGTGCCGCGTTGCCAAGCCCACCTCGGGACTCGGCCATGGAGCCAGTGTTGAATCGGTCTCATATGAAGCAGCCCCAGCAGCGTGACTGCCGCTGCAGCTGCCATATGCCCCAGGTGCCTCTGAAAACGTTTCAGTGGGACCGCCGTCCTGCTCTTGAACATCTTCAGCAGTTCAACACCAACTGAGCACGTCCTTGTGTGAGGCATGCTCGACCGAATCCAACTCCATACCGAGAAATGAGATCCTCTCCGAGGAGAGTTTGCTTTCTCCCCAGTTGACCCGAAGGCCCAACCGGCTGAGGTGCGAGCGCACCAAGTCCCTGCGGACACCCTGTTCTCTCAGGGGAACAAGGGCAGTCTCCGCAACTTTCGTGAAGACGCGGGGTGACAGGGACAGCCCGGAGGGCAGGACCTTGTACTGATATGCTCGTCCTTCAAACGCGAACCGCAGCAATGGTCTGTGGTGGGGAAGGATCCACACATGAAAGTACACGTCCTTCAGGTCGATCACTGCAAACCAAACTCGGGGACGGATGCACCCGAAGATTCATAACTGCGTCAACATCTTGAATGGTAACCGCTTCGAAGGGCTCGGTTCAAGACACGCAAGTCCAAGATCGGTCGTAACCCACCGCCTTTCTTGGGTACAATGAAGTAGGGGCTATAAAACCCCGTCTCCATATCGGCTGGAGGGACCGACTATCTCGCATCTTTCGCCAGTAGGACTGTGAACTCCGCACACAAGACAGGAGCATCGGCCGCCTTCACTGATGTGAAGCGGATGCCGCTGAGTTTGGGGGGACGCCTGGCGAACTGAATCGCAAAGCCGGGTCTAATGGTCCGCAGGAGCCAGCGAGACTGTACAAGCTGGACCAGCGGGACCACCGACATACCTGCAGTGGGGCAGCGAGGTGGAACGCAGGGACCCGGTCCGTGGGCGGACCGAAGAGGGGTCTGAGTGTGCGGTGCATGCTTACCTTGTTCCACGGTTGGCAGAGGGTGCGTGAGTAAGGCCTTTGATGACACTCTCAAACCGCCCGCTGCTGCCTGCTGGCGAGAGAGGAGGATGAGTGTGGTCCGGTGTTCGTCCGTCCGCAACTCTCCGTGCCCTCTTGGGACCCAGAGACAGAGAAACCCGCTCTCCTGTCGAAATTTTTCTGGAAACCAGATCCTCCACCTGGCCCTCTTCCGGGGGAGGGAGAGGTGCATTCACACCCCCCAAAGAGCAGTTCCCTCTTTCTCTGGGTCGCCCGTCCTGGGGCCTCTTGCGCTCACCGCCAGGTTGACGGGGCCCAGATGGGTGGGGCCTGCCTATGCCCAGCTCCACGGCGCCGCTTGCTTGAGGCTGCTGTGGATGCGGCACGGGAGCAGGGGTGGACGCAGGGGGCCGCCCCCGGCGACGAGCAACCTGGAGCGATGCAGCCAGCGGACGGGCGACACGGGAAAACCACTACCGCTGAAGCGCCGTACCACCAACACCAAGAGTTCCAAAGAGCACACTGAATTCGTTTAGTCTTCTTCTCTCAGCAGAGTAGTCAGGAGCAAAATGATGTGTTCGCTCGGCTCTGAAGCGAAAAGCTGAATATGCGTTGCACCTGCTGCCTACTTATACTCACACTGTGATCAGCAGCAGCTGGATGCAATCATCGCATGCCAATGTGCATTGGCTTGTTTAGTTTACACTCGAAGTGGATTGGTCTCTCTAAGCGAGATCCCAATTTCGTCGGTCATCCGACGTGACTTGGAGTGACCGACTGAAAGGGGAACAAAAACACCTAGTTTATACAGTATGATGGACTCACTCAGGATAATACTTGAGCTATTTAAAACAGTGTATATAGTGTTTTGAACATTATTAAAATATCAAATTAAATTTCTTTAAAAACATTACATTAGCAAATAAAAATGAATAGCATGCAATAGCATTTTACAGAGTAAATGTTGAAACATAAAATGTATGTTCTACAGTCCACAATATTTTAACACTTACTACTACAAGCTGAGCACACTTCACTTGGGTTAGTTCACCAAAAAAATAAATAAAATAAATAAATTAAAAAAAACTTTCATTTACTCACCCTGATGTTGTTCCAAACCCATAAGACTTTTGTTCATCTTCAGACCACAGATGATGATATTTTTAATGAAATCTGAGAAGTGTCTGTCCCTCTCTTGACAGTTTATGCAACAACTATTTTGATGCTTCAAAAAGTTCATAAAGAGATCATAAAACTAATCCATAAGAATTGAGCAGTTTAGTAGAAATTTTCTGAAGAGACTCGATCACTTTATATAATGAACAGATCTAGCTTAGCTTTTATTCACATATGCACATTCGTCAATGCAGATCAGTTATGGTAAGTGGAAGCTCAAGCATTCTTGCTTGATGTGTGGAGAACCAGTGAGGTTCATTCTTGTGTTACGCAGCATGTTTGAGCTTCTGCAAGAACCAATGAGGTTTGCTCTTATGTGTTAAGCAAGTACTTCTGTTTATGTTCACTGATCAACGTTTATATGTGAATAAAATGCTAAATTCAAACTGTTCATCATATTAAGCAATCATGGCTCTTCAAAAAATTTTAATTAAAAACTGCTCGATTATGAACTTTTTAAAGCATTAAAGTGGTATAGTTGCATGTACTGTCAAAGGAGGGACAGAAATCTGTCAGATTTCATTTAAAATATATTCATTTGTGTTTTGAAGATGAATAAAAATCTTTCGGGTTTGGAGCGACAAACGAGTAAATGACAGATTTTTCATTTCAGAGGTGTGGGATTGTTGATGGGAAGTGATTGGATTTACTTGGACTTGCAAGGCATCTTCATCATCCAGATCCTGTGAAGTAAAAACAGTGTGAACGGACAAAGATTTGACTTTCATTTAATTCCATTTCATTTAATTGAAATTATTGATTTAGATTGATTTATTGCTTTATTATTCTATTCTATTATTATTATTATTATTATTATTATTATTATTATTATTATATTCTAAAACAACTGCTTGTCCACCGAAATAAAGAAAAACAAGCACAAACTAAATGTTAACTGGTAAGAAGTAGGAACATAGTAAATATTTCATTTATACCCCATTACAATAGTGCCTTTACAACATTTCAGCATCAATGTGGACATATGTGATTCATACCTTTTTCAGTGCAGTTGGTCTCTGACAGAGAAGATTTTAGTCTTGTCCCTTGCTCCTCACATGTTCAGTAGTTCCCTAGTCATAATGAGATTCATTCGATTCAATTAACTCAATTTTGACATCAAACTCCTTAAAATGAAAGCAAAAAAAAGAAACATACTTAAAATGACATTTAAGTACACTTGAGTTATACTTAGAAAAAGTCTAAATATGTTATATGGTAGGGGGCGCTAGTACACATCTCCTTTACAGAATTTCCAAAAAAAAAAAAAAAAAAAACACACAAGTGAAGAAGAAACTGAAACAACAGATGCTTCCACATGTAATCTAACACGATCATCAGACATAAAACAGCATCAAAACTATGTAACGTTATGGAATAAAATGTCACCAATGAAGAGGTAATAATGACTGTCAAGCTTTGGGGTGTTGATTGACTCCTTCTACATTTTGATTATCATTCTGAATCCAATTCATATTCTTTTTTCAGCTTTTTGTTCAAAATGTTGTTTATTTCTTTCTTTTTTTTATTTATGAAACTTACCCACATTCAAGAGTTTAAAAAAAAAAGAATGCAAGAAGCTAGAAAATGTTTTTGTTTACAAGCAGATAATCTGTTCTTTCTTTAGATGTTTTGTATGTTCAGATATTCATATAACAAAATATATACAAATTAATACCTAGATAGGGGCATAGTACTATATTTAAAGTATGATTTAAAGTTCGCTAAAAAAAAAAATATATATATATATATATATATCTGTGTGTGTGTGTGTGTGTGTATACATATTTTTATAGTTTTGACATCTAAAACACCCAAGCTAACTAGCCAAACCAGTTTTTTTTTCTTGTCATGTATATTTATAAAAAGTTCAGAATTAGCGCAAATTCACATGAAAATAAAATAAAATTACATACAATAAAATAAAGTTACATTAAATTAAATACAATAAAAGTGCATGTTGTAACCACAATGCACGCTGAATAACTGACCCTGGCCCTTTGAATTATTAAGTGAATATACACTCTCTGCTTCATGTCATGACCATACTGCAACCTTGGATTTGCATTAAATTTTCAATAATTTAACAGGCAATTATTCCATTTTTTAATACTTAGTTGGTTTAATAATATATACAGTATAAATACCATAAAGGCAAAGTGGTTAAAAATGTATTTTGACTCTAATTATTTAGTTTTGACCGCACATTAGAAAATGTTCCTCTGACTTCTGAATAGCCTTTTAGAAATATACTCAAAACCAGGTCATTATCAGGTAATTTTCAAATGTGAATGAGCCATAAATTAAGCTCTGAAAGAATCAGTTTATAATTAACAAGGATGATGAAAACCAATTCATATCAAAGAGGAACAAGACAAGACAGATGCACCATCTTTACTCTCACTCATTTTCTCTATCAGATGTGGAATTTAACAACAGAGCATGGAAAATCAATTTAACTAATTACCGGGCACTGTATCAAAGTAGGGAAGACACCCACAAAGGGCCAGACTGCTTTGTTTAGCCTTTCAGTCTCTAGTTGCACAAAATGTTCTTTATTTTACTTTTCCACCGAATGGAAACACATAGGTTTATTCTTGTGTCAAAGCAAATAAACACTCTTATGGGACATAGCTAATGTCTTGAATCGTGATGCATGTTATTTACAGTGGCACAGTGCTGGCTTGTTTCCATGAGCAATCACAGTGTTTCTGAGTCTTAGAAAGTCACGCACCAATGCCAGCTGAGTTTGCTTCCACCCACACTTTAAGAGAAAAGGCTGGTGGGCACTTGGCAATGCTGATGCCAGACAGGTACATGCATGTATGTCATGCGAGATGAGCCCTTGGAGTTGATAGAATTGTCAAATTAGGGAATATTTGACATCTCCTTTTGACATTTCAGCTCAGGCTCATAAGATGTTGCACTGTGGCTGAAGTGCAACCACCTGTGACACTAAAATATTAGTTTCTGCAGAAAATGTGAGTAGTGTTTGCTCTTGCAAAACTTGCAAAGGTTGTTGCTGGTGTGTTTTGAATGGTTGGGTATAGGTTACTACTGGCTGATGTCAAAAGAGCCCACAATGAAGCCTGTAGATGTATCTTCATCACAACAGATTTGGAGAAATTTAGCAGTACATCACTTGTTCATCAATGGATTCTCTGCAGTGAATGGGTGCCATCAGAATGAGAGTACAAACATTTGATAAAAACATCACAATAATCCACAAGTAATCCACACCATCAAATAACATCTTGTGAATTGAAAATTTTGCTTTCTCCAGTTAAAAAAGTTTTTTTATTTTTATTTTTTTTAATTTAAATTTTATTTATTTATTTATTTATTTATTTGTCTGAATTAGTAGAGAAATATGCACAGCACAGTTTACAAGTGAAAACAGTGAAAATCAGATCTAAACAAATGTGGGTGGATTCTGATATGAGAGGACAACAGGAGATGGATTGTTATGGATTTTGAACACCTATTTTGACTGGAAGCAAATGTTTACAGTTAAAACAGCTTAATTATGGTATTATTTTATACAAACTCACAGCTTTTAACTTTTGGACTGGAGTTGTGTGGATTACTTGTTGATTATTGTGATGTTTTTATCAGCTGTTTGGACTCTCATTCTGATGGCACCCATTCACTGAAGAGGATCCATTGGTGAACAAGTGATGAAAAGCTTGGATGGCCTGAGGATGTCAATTTTTCTGCCAATTTTAATTTTGGGTGAACCATTCTTTTAATACTTGATTTCTTTCCTTTTCAGGTATGTGTGTGCACAGGGGAAATAAAATAAATAAATAGTTCAATATATTAAGAATGTTTTTGGAAATTATTATGATACACTATTCAAAGGAATTGTTTATTTGATGGTGACACCACATGACATTTTTAGAGACTTGCAAATGTTGTTATATACAGGTGCATCTCAATAAATTAGAATATCGTGGAAAAGTTCACTTATTTCAGTAATTCAACTTAAATTGTGAAACTCGTGTATTAAATAAATTCAATGCACACAGACTGAAGTAGTTTAAGTCTTTGGTTCTTTTAATTGTGATGATTTTGGTTCACATTTAACAAAACCCACCAATTCACTATCTCAACAAATTAGAATACTTCGTAAGACCAATAAAAAAAAAAATAAAAAAATAAAAAAAATAAAAAAAAAACCTTTTTAGTGAATAGTTGGCCTTCTGGAAAGTATGTTCATTTACTGTATATGTACTCAATACTTGGTAGGGGCTCCTTTTGCTTTAATTACTGCCTCAATTCGGCGTGGCATGGAGGTGATCAGTTTGTGGCACTGCTGAGGTGGTATGGAAGCCCAGGTTTCTTTGACAGTGGCCTTCAGCTCATCTGCATTTTTTGGTCTCTTGTTTCTCATTTTCCTCTTGACAATACCCCATAGATTCTCTATGGGGTTCAGGTCTGGTGAGTTTGCTGGCCAGTCAAGCACACCAACACCATGGTCATTTAACCAACTTTTGGTGCTTTTGGCAGTGTGGGCAGGTGCCAAATCCTGCTGGAAAATAATATCAGCATCTTTAAAAAGCTGCTCAGCAGAAGGAAGCATGAAGTGCTCCAAAATTTCTTGGTAAACGGGTGCAGTGACTTTGGTTTTCAAAAAACACAATGGACCAACACCAGCAGATGACATTGCACCCCAAATCATCACAGACTGTGGAAACTTAACACTGGACTTCAAGCAACTTGGGCGATGAGCTTCTCCACCCTTCCTCCAGACTCTAGGACCTTGGTTTCCAAATGAAATACAAAACTTGCTCTCATCTGAAAAGAGGACTTTGGACCACTGGGCAACAGTTCAGTTCTTCTTCTCCTTAGCCCAGGTAAGATGCCTCTGACGTTGTCTGTGGTTCAGGAGTGGCTTAACAAGAGGAATATGACAACTGTAGCCAAATTCCTTGACACGTCTGTGTGTGGTGGCTCTTGATGCCTTGACCCCAGCCTCAGTCCATTCCTTGTGAAGTTCACCCAAATTCTTGAATCGATTTTGTTTGACAATCCTCGTAAGGCTGCAGTTCTCTCGGTTGATTGTGCATCTTTTTCTTCCACACTTTTTCCTTCCACTCAACTTTCTGTTAACATGCTTGGATACAGCACTCTGTGAACAGCCAGCTTCTTTGGCAATGAATGTTTGTGGCTTACCCTCCTTGTGAAGGGTGTCAATGATTGTCTTCTGGACAGCTGTCAGATCAGCAGTCTTCCCCATGATTGTGTAGCCTAGTGAATCAAACATTTGCAGGTGTTTTAAGTTGATTAGGTGATTGGCATGTCACCATATTGTAATTTTGCACGATATTCTAATTTATTGAGATGTATCTGTCTGTGTGTGTGTGTGTGTGTGTGTGTGTATATATATATCATTTGGCTTAATTGTTAAAAATGAAAAAAAAAAAAAGTTAACTACATTATAGCAATATATAAAATAAAACTTGGATACATCTACTTTACCTGCATACTTACAGTAGCCTACACTGGCCCATTAGTAATTTATTTATTTATTTATTTATTTATGCTATAAGTAATACTAATATTTAGTAATATTTAGTACAGTGCAATACTAACTGATTGCACTGTATTTTATGTATAATCCTTTTCTATTCTTAACTGTTTTAAATTAATTTTAAATACATTTTTATACCATTTTAAAAGTTTAAACAGAAGGCTAAAGTAAGTGCTTTGATGGTAAATAGAATGTGGGCAAAGAAAAACAAGTGTGTTGGTTAATCAGCTGAAAGTAGGACCTCTGAGTTCTATTTGTTTATGATGGTCAAAGTAAGTACACTGAGAAAAATGACTCAGTGGAGTTGTAATTGTAACAAAAAAAATATCAATATTTTCAACAAATAAAACTATGTATGGTACTTTACTTTGACAATTTGAGTAATGTACTTAATATAAATTTCTTGCAAACTTGTTTTTTACAATTAAATGTTATATTTATAATGCTGAGTAATCTTTATGAGGCTTTTTAGATGTGTGCCTTTTCGAGATATTATTTAAGAAAAATGTACTTAAAAGACTAACAGGGGGATTAGGCTGCTGAAGACGCGATTCTGACCAGTGTTGCCAATTTAGCAATTTTGTTGCTAAATTTAGCAACTTTTCAGACTACCCTAGCAACTTTTTCTTCCAAAAGCACCTAGCAACAAATTCAGCAATTTTTTAAATTTATTTGGCAACTTTTAGCAACTTTTCATAAGTGACTCAGACAATAAAAAGGCACACATTTTCCATCCAAATTACACAAAAAGAGGAAACCAAAGATGCCTAGCAGTACACACATCACGTGAACTGAGTTAACTGCTATTTGCAGTTGTTAAATTTAATAATAATAATAATAATAATAATAATAATAATAATAATAATAATAATAATTGAATAATTGTTAATGTATGATACACTTTGTTAGTAGCTTGTACCTGCGATTGTTGATCAGTTAGTACACTGTAAGAAAAATGGAAAAGATACTAGTAATTTTCCAGGACATTATCCATTATCCATTGTAATCCTGTAACCCGAAAACACAATGCGTAATTTAAAATGCAGGTAAAAAAAACTATACGGAAAATTATTTCATATGAACATAGTAGATTGTGCTCTATTTTTTACAAACTTTTCTTAGAGTGTATCATACTAACTAACTACTAATACACTGCTTAAAGCATAATTGTTGAGAATGTGTAGTATTACTAGTTTACTAGCTTTTAAAAAAACTTAAATTGTAATCATTCATAATTTTGTAAGTGTTCAATAATTCAATGTATTTAAAATACAGTTATTTATATTTTAATATTATGCATATTATTTTACAAACAAATTTAAATTAACATATATAAAATATATTTTTTGCTGAGATTTGATGTGACAATTTTGCGTCGTGATTACGCAATGACATCATCGTGCAATGACAACACGTCATTTAGCAACTTTTAGCAACAAATCCACCTTCCTTTAGCAACTTTTTCTGAAAATTAGTTGGCAACACTGATTTTGACTGAGGCCATTTTTAATTTTCCGTTCAATGGGTGACAGGGGTGCATTTTTCTCCATCGGTATCAACCCAAAGGACATTGAAAAGGTACGATTTAAATCACATATGAGTAGATTAATTGTTGAATGCTTTAAATGTCATCAAATATGCGATGATAAAGCAAAATGTTTGCTTTATTAGCTGGTTCATAAGTACTCCTCCATTTAACGTTAGCCTTGAAGCTAAAATCAGCTAACGGTTTCGCGCCATGTTTTTCGTTTTCTTTATCGACATTTTAAGTAATATACTTTTGTTTTAACGTTTTTATCCACTCAGTATTAAGCATGTGAGTTATGTAGTTATGGATTAATTGCGTTTTATGTCTTTAATTTAGTTGTAATTTGGATTATGTGCTCAATATACCTTAAAAGAGTATACTAATAGCACACTCAAATAAACTTCTTTTCCATAAAGGAAATTTAGCATAGCATAAAGCAGTATTTAAAAAAAATGGTTCTTAACAGCATAAAGTAAACTTTGTGTTTGAATGAGTTTTAATATAATCATTGTCATTTATAAATAGCTTTTATGTTCATAATTTTTTTTCTTTTTTAATATATATATAAATGATTTACATTAAATCTGTGTGGATATACAATGACTGACACGTTTGCTAGCAAAGCTTCAAGTGTACTTTTTGAGAAGCGCATACATATTTCTGCTCATATACAATGAGACATCCTCTAATGTCTGCTATGATATCTTGTACCACTTACTTGTCTATTGTTACTCCAGGTTTTCTCATTTCCTGCCCTCTCTCTCTTGATTGAGATATAAATAAATTCCTCCTGTGAGTGATGGGACCCTTTACACTGCTGTAGTCCTGCAGCTAATGGAACAATGTGTCTTTGTTGATGCTGAGAGCTGGATGTTACTGTAGTCAACACGGCCTTTCCAGCTGAAATAAAGGGGATGGCGTACGTCAGAAGAAAAATGCTGTGGTGGTTCATCTCAGGGTTGTCTGTCATTAGAGGAGAACATGGAGTGCTGTAGCACATTTTCTCTGTTGCTTTTTTTCTAAAAAGTTCACACTTTTCTAAGAACTATAAGAACATTAAGATCTCTGAGCACTTCAGATTTTCCTCAGGGTCTCTTTACAGTCCTCTCCGCATTAAATTAAATTTTATATTTATATATTCATATACGCTCGGTGTGAGACATCTTCACAGCTAGTTCTTAAGAGAAATCTATGCATCAGTTAGCCGCTCTCTGGAAGCCGTCATATGAACAGCTGAAAAGAGCTTTGAATGCTGAACACACATAGATAAATCAATGCCAGTCCTTCTAATAGCTTCCTCATGGCCAACAGCATTGTAATGCAGCAGAACACACATTTCCCTGGTTCGATCTTTTGGGTCTTTCTTGCAATGAGTTGTAGTTCCAAAAAGGCTTTACTCGACATATACGTGAGTTTAAGTCTGATGTGAGCAAATTCAACTCTGTGGTTTTACAGCAGGAGGTTATATTAGCAGAATTTCACAAAAATTTGCAGTCCCGAGTCCATTGTCTGTTGTCAGTAGTGTAGCAATTCACACAGAAGAAGCTTTCTGCTGGTCAGTGTGGCAAATCTATGTGAACAACTTGAACCCTTAGCGAAACCTGTGTGGGGTTTTGTGTAGATTCCCATTAGAATGACTGGATTTCACGCGCGAAAATTAGCTGAACAATGCAGTGAATCCATATGACCAAGTTTAACCATTGCAAAACCTGCATGGAGATGTAGATTCCCATTGAAATGGCTGGATTTTGTGCACAAAAATTTGCTGAACAATGCGGAAAATCTATATGACCAAGTTCAAATGTTGTGAAATATGCATGGGAATTTTGTAGATTCCCACTGGAATGACTGGATTTCACTTGTGAAAATTTGACGAACAATGTGGAAAATCCATATGATCAAGTTCAACTGTTGTGAAATCTGCATGGGAATTTTGTAGATTCCTATTGGAATGACTGGTTTCCACCCTCAGCGAATTCAACTGTTGCGAAACCTGCATGGAGACATAGATTAGAATGACTGGATTTCACTCACGAAGATTTGTTGAACAACATGGCAAATCCATATGACCAAGTTCAATTGTTGTGAAACATGCATGGGGTTTCATGTAGATTCCCACTAGAATGACTAGACTTCACTTGTGAAAATTTGTTGAACAACACGGAAAATCCATATGACCAAGTACAACTGATCAGCCTGCGAAATTTTGCTAAACATTGGTAAATGTCACCAAGTCTTATCAGTAATGCATAACTGTTGAAGAGAAACTAGAGTAGCTACAGTTCTACTGTAAGCGTGTAATGTAACTTTTTTCACTTACAAGCTACTTGAAAGTATTTCTGTAGCATGACAATTCACAATGGGAGCAAATTCAACTTTGTGGTTTTACAGTAGAATGTGCATCACAATAGGGGAACTTTGATGAAAATTTGGGAGCAAAAAAGTCCAATGTCTTTTCTCAATAGTGTAGTGATATATAAAGGACAACTCACATGGAAGTCACTTTCAAACCAAGCAGGTTTGACTACTTAAACTTGTTCAAAATCTGCATGAGGAAATCTTTCACCCTCAAACGAAATTCATGGTCACTTAAGTAGCAACAGTTGTACTGTAACTTTTTCTAGTAGCGCAACAGCAGGGCATTACGTAATGTGTAACTTTTCCAGATACAAGTTAGATGTACAAGCTACTTGTAAGTAGTAATGTAGCATGACAACATGCTTATGGAGTCGTTGCATTGTATTGCACACAATTTAATAACAAAAAGGCTCTCAATGTAACATTAGCATGTAGCATTGCATCTTGTATGTATGCAAATCAATTTATTTCAGTTAATCAAATGATCAGAATGAAGTTTGAACACCTCATTATATATCTGTATGTACAATATATTAGCAACATAGTTAAATAATTGTAAAATCATCTTACAGTTATATATTTCAAAAATGACAACTTACAGCTTCAATGGTATTACTCATTTTTGATATGCAAACTTCAAGTCCTCTTGGGAAGTTCCGACTTAGCTTTGCCAACGATATGGGGGAAATGAAAGTTGTGGCACAATAAGTAGATTATAATTAGAATGAACAGAAAACAATGTTATTTAAGCAGATATAAAAAAAAAATAATAATATTATAAGCCTGTTGCAGCCTGTTCAGCTATTGACGGGCTTCCATCTGCACAGGGGTTGATACTCATTTATGAGAGGGAACAGGCATATGAGTGTTGGCTCAGGAAATCAATGAGCTAGCATGATTGCCATCACCATGGTGGGCTGAGGGTGTCGAGGGAAGATTCCCGCCCTGCTGTGAAGATGTTATGGTCTTTCCAGTTCATCAGCTGCACTAGGTGAAGCCAACAATTCCCTGAAAATGAGAAATTGCAATCTTAACATACAGGTTGTTACTCAAACTAAAAAAAAAAAAAAAAACTAGCCCAGCAGACACTGATGAAGATGAAACTTCAAAAAAGAGGAAAGGAATATGATCAAAACCTTTGTTATTAAAGTCAAACATTAAACACTGTTCTTTAATGATTTTTTGCCTCCTTTAATGTCATTTTCAAGAGAAACTGAATAGTCAATAAGAAATAAAAACATAGGACACCGTATCAGTTTATCCATCAGAAATTGATAGTTTTAGTTACTTTTTCTTTTCAATTAGCCTTTTGCTTAGCCAACTAGCTTACCATATTTCTAAATGGTTAAAACACTCCTTTGATGACCAATAGCACATTTTTGCTCACTTCTGAGAGACTTTTTTTTTTTTTTTTTTGGCCAGGACTGAATGTGTTTTTAGCAGTCTAAAATACAGTAAAATACAGTATATTAAAATGAATGAATGAATGAATGAATGAACATTTTAATTGCATCTGTTTATCTCACAATTCAGATTTCATTTTTTTACATTTATGTCTCGTAATTTGGAATTTTTCATGCAATTCCGAGGGCAAAAGTCACAAAATTATGACTTTCTCACAATTCTGAGTTTACATCTTACAAATCTTTTTTTTTTTTTTTTTTTTTTTTTTTCAAAGACAATTTGTATTTTTCCCCAGAAGTTTATATCTTGCAATTCTGCAATTATATCTCATAATTTTATAGTCTGTATAGTCTTTTGTACAATTTGGGCTTTTTTTTCCACAATTCTGAGGGAAATAATTACCATGTTATTTATTTATTTTTTTATAATTTGGTGAAAACAAGCTTCCATAAGTCTTAGATGATGTCAGCTGAAAGGAAACTTTGTTTGAGATGCAAAGCAACTTTATTAAATTCTGATGAAAGATGACTCTTTTTTTTTTTTTGTCCTTTGGAATAACGCCACTAGGATGATTGGAATATCTTCAACATTCAACGATTTGTTGCCAAGATACAAGAATTCAAAAAATATTCATGAATATATGTTTTGGAAATCCAAGGTTATAAGTCAATCAAATAAACAGCTACCACCCACTGATGCATTTAGTTAAAATAACAAAATGTCTCCTGAAAACTCTGACAAACATACAAATATGTACTTGCAAACATGACAATAGCTCAAGGAAATTTTTTAATGCCTCAATGTTATTTGCACACCTGTTGATATTTCCTAGGCCATTAAACACATCATAATACATATTCTGGCCTTGACTGCACAGATACCACCAAACACTGTTCCCATAGAAACCAGGAAAAGGGGTTTTAGGAGCCATGTGCCACTGTAAGAGTTTTGAAATATAAAGTTGTTGGGCTTAAGTGTAGTAATGCACAAATTGGTGTCGAGGTTCATGGTAATCCAAAAACATACAGAATTGCATTAAAAAAAAATAATAAATACTAATAAAATAAATAAATAAATAAATAAATATATGGACTCAGATCTGAACTGCAGTCCTGAAACTGCGCAAATGTATTAATTTATTTATTTTGTATTTTCACATAGCTTGAGTTTATAGTGATACTGCTTAAGATATAAAATTAAAAGCTAATGGCCTAAATTCTATGTAAATTTGGTCATTTTTGGCAAGATCTTGGTAAATTTGGTCTGTTAATTAGCAGGAATTTCTTTTTCATTGTAAATGATTACTTTATATGTGACCCTGGACCACAAAACCAGTCTTAAGTCGCTGGGGTATATTTATAGTAATAGCCAAAAATACACTGTATGGGTCAAAATTATTTTCCTACTGTAAATATGTCAAAACTTAATTTTTGATTAGTAATATGCATTGCTAAGAACTTCATTTGGACAACTTTAAAGGTGATTTTCTCAGTGTTTTGATTTTTTGCACCCTCAAATTCCACATTTTCAAATAGTTGTATCTCGGCCAAATAATGTCCAATCATAACAACATACAACCATACATCAATGGAAAGCTTATTTATTCAGCTTTCAGATGATGTATATATAAATCTCAATTTCGAAAAATTGACACTTATGACTGGTTTTGTGGTCCAGGGTCACGTATGACCCAGTTGGGAACTCTGAAATAATGACAACATGGACAAGTTCAGGTTAAGATCTATGAGATATATTCAGTCCCTAAAGCTGTAAGCAGGGGCAATTTCTCCATTAGGGCGATTGGGCGACGCACCACCAAAGTGCGAAAGGGAAGGATTTTTTTTCTTTCACATTCAGTCACAGTGTTACTCAAGCTTTCACTCTTCTATACTGTGTTTTGCCTCTGGAAATATAGTCCAATCTGCGTCGAGTCACGTTCTGTGTAGTACCGCCCCTTTTTGGGCGATTTCTGTCAGACTGAGAATCGTCCCGAATGTTCCCATAGACTTCCATACAAAGATTTTTTTTTTTTTTTTTTTCAAACTGCAGGCACTGCAATGCAATCTCTATGGGTTCCGGGAGGGCTAGCACTAACGTGCTTTCGTCATCATGCGTAACCTTAACTTGTGCAGCGATTGGTCGGAACAAACATACCGCTAATAATCAGAAATATGAAGTCAGGACTAGTCTGTATGGGCTGAATAAAGCAAACCAGTATCTTACCAGTGAAGTTTTGATAGATGACGATTGTAATGGAGGTAAAGATTACAGTTAGTGCCATACATTAATCGTAACTTACATTATTAGACACGCACGAGTCCGTTATTATTAGTGTGCAAATAAACAAACCGTGTATGTGCACTCTCTGATAGCTATAAGAGCACATTTCAGTATGATCGCATGTCTGGCAAGTGTTTTATAATGGACACTCGCTGAAGAAGCGTGTTTTTATAGAAGTTTGCCATGTACAGTGGTATATTGGCATCAACATTCACTCTGACAGAGGAACTGTTCACTGGTCAGTCATGTTGAGCTGCCTTCAGATCACCACACTCAACAAATTCATAATGTTTTTATTTACTTTTTTTTTAATTTGTGTTTTGCTCTGTTTAATAATTCTGAATACAGATCTTTGTATATTTATTAAGGCGACTGGGATAGTGGTCTGTTGGCGTCTCCATGTGGTCCTGCTTGGTACTGCAGCTTGACTTGTAGTTATTTATATGTATAGAAAATGGTCTAAATGTAACATTTATTAATTTTTCTGACAGATTTTGCTGTTGCACTGTATACATCAATTTTGAATTATTATTAAAATTAAAAACAAAATGTTTTAATTTTTTTCTTGAAAAAAGCTTGCAGAAAATATAGTTTTGTGAGAATCATCCTCAATCTTGAATTTGGTAAAACAATTTTCTTTATTTAAAATGTTTCATGTCTTAATCCTTTTCTTTTTGTTACTGGGATAAATCATATCGGGATGTATGCTAAAATTTTTGGATGTGGCGCCCCACCTAGAAAATTTGCCACCAGCCGCCACTGGCTGTAAGTACTGGCTAGACTCAGTTAGTGATGGTTTGGTAGGACTTGACATCAAAAATATAGGGTACCTCACATCATCAAACCATCAAAAATGCACTAGAGTCTTGCTCAAAGTTACACTGTAGTCTCACACACTTGGTGTTTCGTTGAAGGTCTTGTTAGATTTGAAGCCCTAACATCTGAAATAACACCACAGCAAGAGCCATTGATTGGTATCCGTGATACTCTGGCTGAGCTCAGAAAGCCGCTTCTCCCTTCCAGCAGATGTTTCACTCGCTTTTAATTTTACAACATATGTCAAGACTTGTAAAAGTATGCATAGGTATATTTTTGGAGTTGTTTTTCAATGAGTTTATGTTGAAAATTAAACATTTCTCATTCTTTGCATTTCTTTAGTTAGCTTATATTTTGCAAGCTGGCCTACACCTAACCTACACTAATGTTCAGTTAGTGTTGCGTGTAATGCATTGCTAAGAAATTAATTACTGTAATTTAATTACATTTCCCTTGGAAAAGTAAAGGAAGGGATTACTCTTATTTTTTTTCTGAAATTAGTTAAATATGATGTAATTGCATTAAATATTATAGAAAAAAAAAATCTATGAAAAACTATAATGGATTTAACATCGAAATTTAATATGTAATGTTAAAATGTATGTTTTAATGTAACCTTCCTTTAAATACTTCAGAATAATTTATGCCGTTTTATATTATTTATTTGAATATATTAATAGAGCAGTTTTATGTTTATCCTTGTTTTGTCCAACTGGTCAAGGTTGATATGGGATTGAGAAAGTAATAAGTAATGCAAATACTTTTTAGAGAGAGTAATTGGTATAGTAATCTAATTACACTCTTCAATGTGTAATTAGTAGCTAGTAATTAATTACTTTTTTAGAGTACATCACCCAACACTGGTCAAAATCTGTGTATTTGTTTAATCAGGCGTTAACCAAGGTGGACTAAACTTAATCAGTCTTCATTACTTGTCATGTTGAACGTTTCTTAACTTTGAGTAGCTAGATACGGTTACGTCATATCATTAACTTTTTCTATGAACTGACAACTCTCACTGAAACTTAATTAGTTCTGGTCGCTTTGTTGCTGCCAGTGTAAGCGGGGCTTAATAACCCATTCGAAAGACGTTTTGTGCAATCTTTCTCCAGTGCAACGGTATTGACTTCAGCTCTGGCACCGATCTCATTGTTTGCTTGTTCTTATCAATAGTTAACATTAGTGTTTAGCGGTATCGCCTTGTTTTTTCTTCAGGGAACCAAGACTGAATCCATGCTCCCTTCCTCTCTCCAGTTAATCAGAGAGGGCAGGCGCAGTTCAAGCTGAACCACCATTAAAGGTCAACCTCAGCCTTGGGACTGAGACACCAGCAGTTTGGAGAGGGATACAGTTGATTTTGCTGTTTTAATCTGCCACAGATCAAATGCCACAACATTTCTTAAACTAATAGCTCAGAGCAAGCTGAAACACTGCATGGTAGCATCTGGGTTTTGTTAAAATGTACCTGTACTTTTAAAACTAGGGTAAACGTACCTATTAAGCTCACGTACCCATTAAGCACACTTACATTTTTGAGATCAGATTATAAAAAGAAAAAATAATTTATTATCCTACCTGATGTCTTAACCAATTGATGTTTGTTACTATATACCTCCTGTAATTTCAAGTCAATCAGATAATTGCACACTGAGATATGGGTCTCCATGTGTTCACACTGTCTGGCGGCCATTTTGAAAGCTGTCTAAAAACTTTCGGCAAAAGATGAGCCCCTTAAATGTACGTTTTTTAGATGTTTAAGACTTTATTTTGGATAAGTTTCACTACTTGTTGTAAAATTAAGAGATTAATGTTGACTTTTGCATATTATAACCTGGAACTTGGATGTGGGAAATAATTACATTAGATCCAAAAGATAGTTTTAGCAACATAGTGCAGATGCTATAGAACACAGTTAGCTGACTAGCTGTATAAAATTGTGTGCTACGCTAATATATACTTCACAGGCATTACTGACTTGTACTTTTACATCCATAATATTATAAATTGACAGTTTATTGCTGGTCTGTGGTTTTACAGTGCTGTAATTTTTAATTATTTTAAGGTGAGCTTAAAGGGTACACGACTATGAAAATCACACAGCTTCAGTGTGACATCAATAAGAAAAAGTATAATTTCATAGATATTGTTAATAATAGTTGTTCATATTAAAATATCTATGAACTTAATACATGACCTATCTAGCACAAATCCTGTCATTTTAATAGATATTACATGAAATTTATTAAAAATTGTTGCTGCTCCAATTAAGCTCAGTGTGCTCTCTTTAAGCTCTTCCACATTGAACGTCTATGTAAATACTTCAAAAACAGACTTTAAATATTAACTGATGGTTGTCACTTTAAGTTAAGTTAATCGATTTTCTATGGATTCTGTCAACTCAAATCTGCAGACTGGGTCTGATCTTTGGCAACTAGCATCAACTTTAAATCTGTGGAAAATCGGGACAAAAATAGTGTAGTGTATTCCAGCCATAAGAAACTATAGATGAGTTGACATCCATTTAAAAAGAGGCTTCATATTGAGGCAAGTTTCTGTGTTCATCTCCATGAATGAAATATTTTATTGGTTTGTTTTATCAGATTTTTGATTGTGTTACTTAGCTGAACGTGGACTAGTCTAGATGTTGCAATGTGCTTAGATGACACTTCATTATGAATATATAACTGATCGAATTGAATGCCTTGTTGTTGCTTGATTTTAGTTTTTTTTTTTTTTTTTTTTTTTTGTGATTGACTTTGTACCTTCAAAAAATATATTTTTACATTTATTCTTTAAAATTTTTCTTTAAAATAAACACAGATTTTTAATAAAACATGATGTGAGCTTAATGGGAACAGGGGTGTGGTTAAAGGGTACAGAAATGTACCCATTAAGCACAGCCGGACTTTTTGAATTTAATGATGTATATCTTAATTGAAATGCTTTTGTCATTTAAAATAAAATTAAATGTTTTTGTGTGAGAGATTAATATTTTATTTTAACATAACTTTTTTTTTTTTTTTTTTTTTTTTTTTTTACTGAAACCAATATCTTGTGCACTAAAAATGTCTCAATGTAGATTTTGGTGAATTAGAATAGAATAGAATTTGTCATTTTTGGTGGGCTTGACAATATCTGTACCAATATGCATCTTATGGCAGTTCGCAGCTATTTTCCATTTTGGTGAATTGGTGGCTAATTTGTAAGAATTCATACATGTTTTAAGATTTGCTTACATTTGTTTATATTTACATGTAACTAGCTACTTTCTTTGAAAAGAGACTTTCAGCTTAGCATAGCTAATATTTTTACAGGCTAGTTAGTAGCTTAGCTAAACGTATATTTTGAGTTCTGTACCTGCCCAAAATTGAATATAGAGCAGCTACTCAGAGGGCACATCCAAACTAAGCAGCTTTATTTTTTATTTTTTTGTAAATGTGGCAAAATCATGTTTAATAATAATAATAATAATAATAATAATAATAATAATAATAATTTTATGTGAAATCTGTACAAGGAAATGTTTTGCCTTGCACAAAAATCCACATTATGCAGATTCCTATGGAGATGACTGCATTTCACCAACATATCAATGAATAAAGAAGTCATATGGACTATCATTTTGTTTGTTTGTTTTCTGGTTATTTTGGGGGCTGTCTGTACCCCCAACACATTCTCATGGCAGTTTGTATCTATTTTAAGGGCTGCACGATTAATCGAATGCGATAGTCATGTGCATCTTGTCAGTAAAGCCGGTTCTGTGAATAGTAGTAAATCTCCATCACGTGCTTTCAGATGGAGCAGCATTTATTACACAGAGCCTTAATTATCGCAGACGATTTAATCGCACGATAATGAAAACGAAGATATCGTTCTGCGATAACGAAAGCTGTTTGTGTAGCTTCTAAGTGAACTACGTCTCTGTGTAGTAAATGCTGCTCCATCTGAAAGCACATGAAAATACCACGTTTAATAGCATATTTTCACTCCAAACTCACTTCATAACGTCAGTCGAGTGTTTGAAATAAATCCTTCTGTGAGATGATGTGGCTTATTAAATAGAATAAAGCACGCGACATATTTCATAGTATTCTAAGCAGTGATAAAGGCTATGTCAATTAGAATTGCATTATTGTATACTCTATTATAATGAAAATTATAACAATAATTATAATAAGAACTCAGATAAATCATATATTCTCATAGTTCTGTGTTTACTAGTCATGTTGAATCAATGAAAGCAGTTAAAGGAGTCATATGATGTGATTTCAATTTTGCCTTTCTCTTTGGAGTGTTACAAGCTCTTGGTGCATAAAGAAGATCTGTAAAGTTGCAAAGACCAAAGTCTCAAATACAAAGAGATATTCTTTATTAAAGTTAAGAGTCAGCCACACCCACCTAAAACGGCTCGTTCTAACAAGCCCCCACATCTCTACGGCATGATGTGGGAAGATTTGCATAACACTGCCCAAATGTATACGCAAAGAAAGAAGGCATCACTTTCTCGCTCTATGTTGTTGCTTCCGCCGGCGCCATGTCGTGGAGAGGTGCTGTGTGTTTGGATGCGAGTAAAGAGGACATAACAAGAAATCTGTGGCTGAGTTTTATTTACAACACTGTCCCAGAGCAGTACAACACAAATATTGGAGTTTGTGCTGCGCACTTCACGGAGGATTGTTTTCTGAACATGGGAGAGTACAAGGCCGGTTGTGTGTAACCGGTCCTATTCACCCTGCTCCGAGCGAGATTCGAACTGCGGTCTAAGCGCGGGAGACGGGCGCTAAGTGTCACTAGATCAGGGGAGTGAGGTTTACTGGCTTGCTGGACACCACGGCTGTTACACGTAGAAAGACTTTTACTCAAAAGTGGGGCAGTTCCAACCTTACAAGGACAGTCTGGCGCTTCTGACTCACAGCCTGTAAGTAACGTTACGTTTTTATTATTTAAAAAATCTGCTACTTACTATTCAAACGTGAGTGTAAGTAGTCCTTGTTGTTTGTGTTTCTCCGATCACAAATGCAGACATGGTGTAATGTTTGTAAAAAGACAGTATAAGTCATTATAATCAGTAATTATGTCCCCACTGGATGCAACAAATGCCTCGTTTGAAATGGCTTTTAATGTTTTTGTGTTGTTGTGGGGACGCAGCATCATATTATGGTAAGAGGCATAACATTTCCATCACACGCTTGAGGTATTCGGCCAATCACAACGCACTGGATCCCTGGCCAATCAGAGCACACCTCGCTGTTTCACACTGATGAGCTATGTAAAAATCGACCCGTTTCAGAAAGGCGGGGCTTAGAGGAGATAAAATAATGTAAAATATGTGGAAAATAATGTTTTTTTTTTTTTTTTTTTTTTACTTTAAACCACGTAAACACATTGCATTATACCAAATACACATAAGAATGTTCTTTTTAGCACCATCATATGACCCCTTTAAATCTTCTGTTTATTCAACTACCCTATGGGGATTTCCTGGATTTCTTCTGTGGGGCATATTTGGACTTTCAGCATGAGAGCACCCTCTGGCCTTCAGATGGAGATTTACTACTGATCACAAAACAGTGCTTCACTGTCAAAATGCGCATGATTATCGCAGCTTGTGCCGTATCGCGAATGCGATTTCATTTTGATTTATCGTGCAGCCCTATTTTACATTTTTAAAAATTGGTGGCTAATTCGTAAGAATTCATGCAATGTTATTTGTATGCTTTTTGTATTTTTTTTTTTAAATTTGATTACTCAACACATTCATTTACTGTAGGTGTTTTTCAAATAAACGTCTTGTATTAAATTACAGTTGAAAATTGTTATATCTAATTTTTAATTAAGTTTCTTGAACATAGCAAGCTACTTCCATGTAAGATAAGCTTTCAGCTTGGCATATTGGCCATATTCATATTGGCATATTGTAATATTTCAGCTATTATAATATCTTCATGGAGTATTTAGTATATTAGCTTTTTTGATTACCCAATATTACAATACTATTTACCCAATATTGAATATACAGTAGACCAGCTGCTTGGAGGTCACTTTCAAAAATAAACAGCTGGTAAATGTGACGAATTTGCATGTTAAAAGTTTATCAAATTTAAGTTGGTACAAAATTTTAATGTTTAATGCTGCGTGTCCCTCGCGAAGAATTGCACTTTTTCTTGACAATATTTGTACAAACATACTGTCACAGCAGTTCATAGCTATTTTGGTGAACTGGTGAATTGGTGGCTAATTCGTAAGAATTCATACAATGTCATTCATATATTCTTAAAGATTTGCTCATGTTCATTTACTGTAGATGTTTTTCAGATTTGTTTTGTATCAAATTACAGCTTACGATTTTGAATGTAGAAAGCTATTTCCATGTAACTACCGTTAACACTTTTGTAGTGTAGTTAGTAGCTTAGCTAGCAACATTTTTTGAGTACTGTAACTTGTCCAAAATTGAATATAAAGTAGCTACTCAGAGGTCACTTCTAAACTAAACAGCTTTATGTTGGTAAATGTTGCAAATGTGCATGGTTGAAGAGTAACAAACTTAAATCAAATTCAAAATCTGAATGTTTCGCCTCAAACGTCCTTCCCTTATTTATGCATTAGGCAGATTTCTATTGCAAACAAAACATTGAATATAGAGCAATATGGACTTTCATTTTTAGGGGGCTTTTCTCTACCAACATGCTCACATGGCAGTTCGTAACGGTTTTACATTTTGGTGATTTGGTGGTTAATACAAATTTGAATAATGTATTTGTACATTTTTATAAGATTTGCTTACGCAACATCTGATGGTCAAATTTAAGGATGGACCTTAATGTCTTAAATTTTCCGTACAAATCACATTGTACAAATTCATACCAAATTGCCACCTCGTAAAATATGTTTCCTCATGAGCTTGGGTTATTGGTTCCTATTCATTTATATTGATTGGGATAAAAGACGTGTAAACATTTTACATCTCCTTTTGGTTCAAGTTTGGAACAACATGAGGGTAAATAATGAGAGAATTTTAATTTTATATGTAGGTGTATTTATCCTTTAATAGGTAAGACTGGTCTCAAAGACATTACCAAGAACAGTTTATGCCCTTTAAGATATCACAAGTTGTTTATTCCCATTTCCAGAAATCACACTCTTTGCTGTCAGCTTGTTTCAGATGTAATGCATCCACATCTTTACGCTGACTCCGACGAGACGTAATGCACGTTAAGCAGTGCTTAGGACAGCGGCTCCATTATTACATTATAAATACTGACATTTCAGCAGAAGGCCTTTGTGTTTACAGTTCTGCTTTCAGCTGAAGCCGCGTTATTGTTCAGAACTCAACATAACCCGACTGCACTCTCCAAATGTCACCAGCAAATTGACAAGTTAACATGTTAGCCATTGAATACCATCTTTCTATGACCTGTACATGTTATGTGTGCATGTTTATATGTCGGTGAAGGTTGTAGAACACGTGTTCACTTACATTCAGAGGAATTTTCAATCACTGAAACACAATAAAACCCGTTATGATGGCACAGGGTCTCTGTTGGATGATAATTTGCAGTCTTTTATTATACCTATGTGGCAATTCGGAAGGAAGCAGACATACTTATAAATGAACAAATGAATTGCAATTTAAAACGAACATAATTGAATACCAATGTAAAAGGATAACCTTGCATGTCTCTGCAGGTTTGTGACTAAAAAGCCTTTTTTTGTGTCAAAATGTCGTTTTCTCTCCCAAGAGGTATCTGAGGGTGTTTGTGCCAGCAATACTAAGTACAAATTACACATGCCATCTGTAGCTCACTAGACTGCTTAAACTTGCATGGCCGCAGACCAATTTGGTGTGTTTCTGTCTTGCGAATGTAAATTTTAATATTTCTCCATTTCAAAGTTTCTGTGACGCAGATTCGGATGGTCTCTGACTCCCTGGTTTCAATGATGCAGGAAGAACTCAAACAATGAAGTATTTAACAGCAAATATCAGTACAAGGCTAGCTAGTGTGGAGGCTATGAAAGTTTTATTGTCATTCAACTGAAACCAATGTTATTATCTGAAAAATTTGTTCGTATTAATGAATGTTTGTCTCTGTGACTGTAGTGATGAACAAAATGTATGAATGTAAGAATGGAAAAATGTCTAGTTTCTCTAAATGGATCTTTAAAACATTTCCAGCTACACATAATGGGCTTCATTCATGAAACACGAGCAGAACAAATTTTTGTGTAAATCATAAAGCTGTTCTGATGTAAATTTTCGAATTCATGAAAATTTTCGTATTTTCAAAACGTTAGTTGGTACGAAAGAAATTTAAACCTGCTCCCTACCACGTGTAAATGGTGCGTAAAACGTTCTGTGTTCTTTTTGCCAAACTGATGACTCTGAATTTTGATGCACTGCCATCATAATATTTTACAAGTTCGTTTGCTCTGTTTTTTTTTTATAGATGAGAGTTGATAAACTGTTTAGCTCCAGTTTAGCCAACCGTCCAATCAGTGGAGGAGGGGCGGGACAAATACCAAACCGACCAATCATCCTACTTGTACAACAACTGAACAACAGAGAAGTTAATATTACTGATTACTGCATTTTTATATTCAGTAATATTGTTCAAAATGAGATACTAGTAATACGTTACTGCCTTGGATATTCCTTATCATAGCAACCAAAGCGTCTCAGCTGGAAAAACGCTGTGCCACCAGCTGGCCGTTTTCAAATCGGACGTTTACGAAGCGTTTGTGAACCCGGAGGAGAGTTTTCGGGAAGGTCCGTTTTACACGCAAATTACTCAGAATTTACTCCTATATTTCCGAATATTTCATGAATGAGGCCCAATGTACATAACCAACAATCAGTCAGTCCACCTGGAGACAGTGCTTAATTATCTACATTTACATTTATTTATTTAACAGACAGTTAAGCAAACAAGTAAAGAGACTAAAGCTTAACGTACCAAATTGCAGTGCATTACTACAACGGTAGACTAAATAGCTAATTAACAAATACATGATTAATTGGCTAAAAAAATGTATTGACATTTAATTTTAATTAAATTATTATTATTATTATTATTATTATTATTATTATTATTATTGATGATTATACTACTTTTTTCTGTAGATAATAGCATTGGTTTGTTTGTTTGTCTATTTATTTATTTATTTATTTATTTATTTGTAGTTTGACTGGTAATGTGAATGATTTCAAAATTTAATTTTGTTTTTTTTTTTCAAATAAATTAATTGATGGATGCATATTATTATTATTATTATTATTATTATTATTATTATTATTATTAATTTTTATACTACTAATACTACTAATATTAATAATTACCATTAGGTGTTATATTATTTTTGTTTATGATGATAGCATTAGTTTACAAAATAGAAAACATTTTTTTATGCTTTTATATAATCATTATCATTAATCTGAGGATTGAATGATTGGATTCATGATTAAATGCATACAATGAATACATTATTAACAAGCTAATAGTTTAATTAAGGCAAGACACCACAGGTGACTGAGTGAATGATTAGCAGTATCACCAAACTTCCCCCTGTTGATTAATGACTTATTAATGATTTATTACAAGATTTCTGAAATGTTATGCTTAGATATGCAAATTAAGCATTGTCTAATTAAATATGCCCTAATTTGCCTACCTTTCCAGTAAAATAAATGTGAGCTTTGGATAAAGCCAGGTTAAACATTCTTAATTCTTTTTGTTGATATACTATTAGTCAACTGTTTTTTATTTTATTTATTTATTTATTTATTTTTTACAGAGACAACTTTGTATTATTATTAATAATAATAATATATATATATATATATATATATATATATATATATATATATATATATATGTATTCATTTATTTTTTGCTAAACTAGTATTGTGTGTGTGTTTGTGTGTGTGTGTGTGTGTGTGTGTGATTGAGAGAGATACTTGAATTCATGATGAGGTACAAGGAGATGATATCTTGGTCCCTGAGCGTCAGGGAATAAGAACCACTTGAAGGCTTGAGTGTGATTGTATGATATAAAAATGCTTGCTTTTGTTAAAAGACCTCATGTTTTGCAAAGTGAGGGTCGACTTCTCTCAGTAATTCTATCTTTTGTATTACAGATGCCATATAATACCGAGAACATCACAGTACAGACACTGAAAGCCACATTAGCCTCTGATAACCTGACTGAAGAGCAGGCCTTTATTGCTATAGGGGGCAGTATTAAGCCTTTTTCTGTTTGTATAATTCTAGTCTGATTTATACACAGTTTTACGCTGTCAGGACCACGACCAGATGTTTACTGTAAGCAGTCTGCCCAAATGTTTCCCTCAGCCTGCCATATTATGCTTTGTCATGATCAAAAAAAGTTTTTTTTTCTACTTTTTGGCCAAATTACACCAAGGCGAAACCGCTGGTTGTTGACCTTTCACTGACAGTCTAATTCATCATAGAGATTTTTCAGATGTTGGTCACTTACTGTACTGTGGGCAAGTAGTTGGTTTGGTTATTGAACAATATTCCTATCAACAAATTGGATTTTGGGTTAATTTTAGGATTTGGCTTAACTGGTTGAGGCTACTACTTAGTACTGTTCAAGCACTTTATGTTAAAAACTTACTATCATATGCTAGCAACATCTTGTGAAGCACTAAGCCATGCCACTAATCCTAACTACATAGCTGTTAAAAAATATTAGCATCTTGCTAAAAACATGCTAGCAACATGTTAAAAGTGTTAACAACATGTTTTCATCATCTTAAAAACATGCTAGCATCATGCTAACAATGATAGCATGTACATAGAGATGTCTAGTTGATGTGCGTTTACATCTGGAAGACGTATTTTGTGTTTGCTCATTTGCAGTATGTCTCTAGGATGTTTCCTGTCAGACACTAAATTGACATTTAAAAAAAAAAATGTCTTTAAGATGTTTATGATTAAGAATATATATAAAACTGACATATTAAAGACGTTTATCAGATGTTTGTAATCAGCAGATGCTTTCCAGATGAAACACTCTTTAGCAGGTATTACAAATGTACGTGTGCTATCTGGGAGTATGCTATTCATGTTAGTCTCAAGTTATGTTAGCATAATGTTAAATTATCATCTCGCTAAAAACATGTTAGCAACATGTTAAGTATTAACAGCATGCTAGTCATGTTATCATCTTCATAAAACACACTAACATCATGCTAAAAATATGTTAATCATGTTCATCATGTAGTCAAAAACCATGCTAGCAATGTGGTGATTGTGGTAACTTCATGTTAACAACATGCTACATGTCAGCATGCTCCTGTTGAAAAGTTTTTTTTTTTTTCTGCTCAATAATTATGCGGAAACAAAAAAGTTTCTTCAAAAATATGAAGTAGCTCAACTGATTTCAACATAGATAATAATCAGAAATGTTTCTTGAGCAGAAAATCAGCATATTAGAATGATTTCTGAAGGATCATGTGACACTGCTGGAGTAATGATGTTGAAAATTCAGCTTTGATCACATGAATCAATTGTATTCTAAAATGTATTACAAAAGAAATCAGGTATTTTAAGTTGTAATCATATTTCACAATATTACTGTGAAATGCTCTATTTTCGATCAAATAAATGCAGCCTTGATGAGCAGAAGAGACTTCTAAAAAAGTCAATGCTTGTAAACTTTTGAATATCTAAATTTAAATAATTTAATGCGTAAAGTTTATTGTATGAGATGTCCAAACGCCAGGTTTTAGGGAAAGAGTTAGGACTGTTTATGTTTTCCAGGAATTTTGTTCCAGGACCAACACAAGATGTTAATCCACCAACATGTCCTATACTTGACAAAAACAGTCCCCAATAGGTTTGTCAGGACCATAACGTGTCAACCAAGACCCGTTTGCTAGTGGTCCGTCCAATCTCAAATGCCCTGACATTCAGGTGTCCATAGGGAAAGGGTAAATACCACAGAGCAAATATTTTATCCGAGGTTGAACTGGCTGAACTGTACACAGCATTCTCCTGTAACTAGTGGACAGTGATCTCTCTTAGCCTCATGAGGGTTGGCGACCAGACCTTTCAGCACGTAACATTATGATAAGGGTCACTGCCTCCACTGGCGGTGTGAATCCTGTGAAAAGTGCATGGGGAGTTCTCTAAAGGCTGATGGATGGGTTATATATCCCACCTTTAAGAATACAATGAACAGAGACCAGCGAGCTGGTAAAAATTATGCACCAATGTGTTAGCAGGGACTGTATTGTGTGTAAATATATACAGCTGTGGACAAAAGTTCACATACACACAATGCAAAATGTTAATTAGGGAGTGAGGCACACTCCAAACCTTTTTGACTTTCTCAGTTTGTTTAAATCCACATGGGGTTCAGATTTATCCACAGTAATTTCACATTTGTCTAGTACAAATATGTCACTTTGTTTCATAATTACGGTGTATATGTTTTTCTTTATTTACCCTCAAAAAATGGAAGTCAAATGTGACAACATGCCCCGTTGGTGGGGTACTTTGTAACATCTGAGGGGCATGTTGTAACATGACCATATGACAGCTTAAAATGTTGTCTGATCTAATGAAAACAAAACATACAAGACGAACGAAAATATCTTGTCAATAAAATAAAAATATTATTTTTTTCAAAAAAAAAAAATAATAATAATAATTAATAATAAAATTTTGAATTAAAGAAAAAAAAGTTTGACAATTAGCACATTGCAACCATGCTTGGGACGGCCAACATAAACGAGCCAAAATTTACATTTCTTGAAATAATAATATCTGAACATTAAACAATGACTGTTAGTCTGTATTCACCTGTCTCTCATGGTTTCTCATTAAAATACATTAAAGTAAATGGTGTAAGTTTTCATTTACAAATGAAACTACGTGAATGATTAATTCCTCAACGAAACAGGCAGAAGGCTATAATATTAATAATTATTAATTTCCAGGAATGTTATATATATGTTAATATATAATATGTTAAATTCAACCTTTAAACTGCATTTCCAATAGGCTATAAATTCCAGTCAGCATAATCAAAGCTTTATTGGCATGTCGAGCATTTACAGTAGGCTTATTTACAAAACTAGTCAGAACGTTATGTAAAGAGATCGAAATGAAGGGAAAAAACGAATATAAAAATATAATAATAGGCTAATAATAATGATGATGATGATGATGATGATGATGATGATGATAATAGCTAATAATAATATACAAATATTACGGAAAAAGACGATCAGTTAATTGACACATACTGTGGGATGGATAAAAATGTTTTATTGTAGGACTATTTTATTTTATGTACTTTATGTAATATTTGGCCTATTCATGATAAACTTAATTTGAATGCTGTGTACATCGCGTGCCATTGCCTACAGTCTGGTAACCTATGGTCAATATAATAATTTAATTATGTAATAATTTCTATATTAATTAATATAATAATTTCATAATTCAAAATAAAATATTAATGAATCCATCTCTGATAATCACGTAGCTAATGGTTGCTATGGTCACATAGGTTTGTTTATGCATTAAACTCATGGCCACGAGAAAAATATGTCGTTCCCTCAACATAAGAAGTCGTGGCCACGCGAAATGGATGTCGTTCCCTCAACATAACATCTCGAGGCCACGACATAAGAATGTTGTTACCTCGACAAAACGATCTCGTGGCCACGACATAATATTACGTTCCCTCAAGTTAATATAACGTTCCCACGAATTAATATCTCGTGGCCACGACATATTATCACGTTCCCACAAGTTATGATGTCATGGCCACGACAAAACTAAGTGAACCGAAGACGGGCCCTCCCGGGCACCGTACATTTGAAATGAATACTAAAAACTGAGATGAAAAATTTACTTAAGCCAGAAATTTACTATTGTAAAATAAATGTTCAGCGATAACTTCAAAAGATTTTGGAATTTTGCCACACTTTTTTCCTTATATTGTGTTGATATGCCAACTAGTAAATAACATAAATTTTGGTATGTGTCTGTCTTGTCTTGTGTTTCCCGTTATGCCCTTATTTGGTCTTTCCTGTTCCTGTCGTCGTCTAGTTTGATTGTTTGATTATTTTCCAGGTGTGTTTAGTTAATTACTATGTGTATTTAGTTCTTGCCCATTCAGTTAATTTTCGTCTGGCCTATTCGTTACCCCCGGTGTTCCTGTGTGTCATTCCTGCCTCGCCTCGCCTCGCCTCGCCTTGTCTTGTCTGTCATTTGGATTTAATTAAAGACTGTATTTTGAGTTTACCCTCGTCTCGCTTCCCTCGTGACAGAAGACCAGACCCAAACCAAAAGTGAGCGACGTCTTTTTCACCGTTTTATTTTTCCATTTTTCTTTTTTTTTTGTTCCTGTGTTATGTTTTCCCCACCGCGGCTTTGGAAGTCGCCGCTCGACTCTCCCACTCTAGCCCACGGATCATCGCGGGAGTTTCGCAGGACCGTCCACAGCTCACCCACGCCGCCGTCCGCGCTGACTCATGCCGCCAGCCGCCGCTGACTCGAGCCTACCGACCGCCGCTCTTCAGTTCCTTCGTCACGGCCAGGAGTGCCATTCCCAGCCTGACCGGAGTCTAGGCTTTTTAAGGTACTGTGTCCACAGGAACAGTTTTAACCCAGTCATATCTTGTCAGTCTTGTCTGTGCCAGGCGGCTCCTCTGGTTATGGCCACGGAGGCCATTCCCAGCCACCTGCCCCACCTGTCGTTGAAGCGGAAGCGGTTGCTGAGGGACCTCGTTAGGGCCCCTGACTCCACGTCCAGCCCAGGGAGGGCTGTGGATCTCCCGTCATGCCCTATGGTAGCCTCAGCTTCCAAGCCTAGCCCACGGAGGGCTTCCTGGTCCTGTGGATTGTGGATGGCCCTGTCCTGTCCTGTGTTTGTCTCGCCCACGGAGGGCCCCTTGTTCCCGAGTGTCGCCCACAGAGGGCTCCAGTTCCTGAATTAAACCTGTATGTTCCCCCAAGGAATTTTTTGGGGGGGGTACAAAGGGGTTCCAGCTGTAGTGGCCGGGCCGGGGGACCGAGGCCACGGCCACGGCCACAAAGACCATCTGTTATAGCCTCCAGAGCTCCCAGCTCCGCCATGGGATCCAGAGCCCCGCCTTGGCCTCCGGAGATCCCTGCACCACCATGGGCCCCTGTGCTCCCTGCAGCACCATGGCCTCCTGTGATCCCTGATCTGCCATGGCGCCCAGTTCCTGTCTGTTCCGTCCTGGAGGCCCCCGTCCTGTTATCCTGTCTGTGTTGAGGGGCCTCCAGAGCGCCCACCCCCTCTTATGTTTCCCCTGTTATGCCCTTATTTGGTCCTTCCTGTTCCTGTCGTCATCTAGTTTGATTGTTTGGTTATTTTCCAAGTGTGTTTAATTACTATGTGTATTTGGTTCTTGCCCGTTCAGTTCATTTTCGTCTGGTCTACTCGTTACCCCCGGTGTTCCTGTGTGTCATTCCTGCCTCGTCTTGCCTTGCCTTGCCTTGTCTTGTCTGTCATTTGGATTTAATTAAAGACTGTATTTTGAGTTTACCCTCATCTCCTCGCTTCCCTCGTGTGTGCACCGTGACAGAATGCTAGCATGTGTGAAAATATTTAAACCATGTGTGCTACAACTAACCCTGCGTTAGTTTGTGCCCCGCGCTCCCCTATCCTACCAAAGTTGGTTCATACAAAATATAATTTATTTTTTATTTTTTTTTTAATGGCCCCATTACAAAAGTTTATATACACTTGATTCTTAAAACTGAGTGTTGTTACCTAGACTATCCACAGATTTGCAAATTCTTCATGGTGTGTTAAATACTTTTGACCACATTTGTTTATTTAGCACAGGTAAACTGAACTGTGCTAATACACTAAACTAATAAATTTTGCATGTAACCACCCTAGTGAAAAATAAATATTAAAATGTATATGAAATCCATTTTTCATACTATGTATTCTACAAATACATTTACATATGTGTGTACTTAATAGCAATACCCTGCAATTGTACTTTTATATAATAAACTGGCATACTTAAAGTCTGCTAAATTGGAAGTAGTGCTGAAGTCCAACTAAAAATATACTCAAGAATATATGATTGTGCTAAAGTGGAACTATTGCAAGTATACTTCAGTTACACTTTAAATATCTTGCATTTAAAGATCAATATTATTCAAAGATCATACATCAAAAGTCCTAATCAAAAGTGACATTAAAACACATTTAATATTAAGAAATGTGCATTGAGCACAAGTAATACTCCAAATAAAGTTTTATTATAATTTTATTAACATATTTACTGACATATCACTCAAGACTGATGACTGAAATTATAATAGATTTGAAGTATACTTATTATGAAATAAATGTATTTTAAATATATTACTTTTTAATAACGCAGCGCTACATGCTTAACTTTTCTTACGTAGTAAACTTGCTCGGTAGCGTACCTGGTACAGCATTTTTCTTGCAATGTGTAATGCACTTGTACGAATTCCATCAAACACGACTCATGATAAAAGCTCAAAGACTTCTTAAAGAAAGCTAAAATGAAATGGTTGCTTTAGTAAATTTATACTTATCTCACGTTTGCTTTTGTTAACACTATCAGATTTTAATTTTAGTGTAGGTGGTACGTTATTTTCAAACGCAATAGAGCTTTTGGTACCACTCAGTGGACATTTCCGAACTGCTGTGATATGTACATTAACCAACGTAATAAAATGTCTCCATATTCAAGTTCATCTGTTTTGAAGAAAATTGAACGTGCTTTTAGCTCCACTCACTGGACATTTAAATTTACAAGAGCTACGAAACGTGTAAAAAGCAGCATAATATTGTTTCACTGAAATATTGCCACAGGCATGTTTTCTAGGAGCCTGGGTTGAAAAAAAAAATTTGTATGTGGGGAAAAAACATGAAATCATCTTTAAAAACAAGAAAGACTACATCTTATCTCACAGAAATTCTGCATGTTTTTTGCACTCACATTAATGTGGAAATCTAAGCATTTTCCATACCCATTAACCTTGTTTCAGAACATGATGATTTTTTTTAAACATATAGCTACAATTATCTTTGAGAATGAGAGCTAAAATAAAGTGGAATACTCTATACTTTATTTATAAAATGAAATGGAGCATATTTTTCCATTTTATTTCATTTTAATCTGCATATTTTCTCATGGAAATGCCACAGCCATTAACCTGTTTTATGCACTTTTTTTTTTTTTTTTTTTGTAACCAGTAACTTATTTAGAGAAGTTTGTGAAACCCACCTCACACAGACATAATGAATATAAATGAACCATAATGATCATGTAAAATATGCCTGACACAAAAAAAAGTGGCATATTGCAGCACTTTAAGGTCTCTGAGATTCCGAATTGTGAATTGTGGATGATATGTAACTGTATGTATATAAAAGCACATGAGTTATTAGATGTTGCAGTTTTTCAATTCATTTCAGCTCCTGAATGCACATCATTTATGATATTTAAGAACTGCGGGAGAATAAATACAGTTAGGAATAAAACACATGGTCTTGGTAAGCATATGCTCTGTTAGGAAATTAATCATGTACATTTGAATATATACAGTCATGAATATTCCACATATTCGCACAGATATTGATGGTACATTGAATGCACCTCAGTTTTTATAAAGGAACAGGTTTCATAATCAAGCCGGTCGCAGTCTCAGTGCATTCACTGTACAGTCACGCGAATCGCTTGATCAAATCTGCGTCCCCAGTTCTTGACTCGATTATGGAATATCGAAGGTCTAATCCGATTGATGGTGATCCATCAATGTCAGCGCCAGACACAGGACGCCGCACTTATTTGAACGGACGGCAGGTTTCCAAGCAAGCCTCATAGGCCTCAATTTGATTTGCGGATAAATAAATAAACACAACGGCGCTTGTCTGGAAAAGAACAGATTGTCGAACAGCTGGTGCCAATGAGCAGAATCACAAAAGCATGTAACTGCTGCGTAACGGAAAAATGGTAAATACTCTTTGCTTTCCTGAAACCAACTCCCTCTTGTGCCAGTGTAGAAATTCACACCTAGGTCAGGCAAAGCTTATTAAAAACCATGAAGCCAGCAGTTTTGTCAATATTAGTAATGTCTTTTAGCTTTGAGGTCATTTTAATGTTAGTATTACTTAAATGCTATTATGATATTTATTAATATTATGAGTTAGCTTTTATTTTTAGGGTTTAAGTTTTAGTACTTTATATAGTACTTTATTTATTTTAAATATTTATATTTAGCTTTAATTTATCATCATTTATTTCAGTTTTAGTAAATTTAGTACTTCATATTACGTATTTCATTTTTAGTTAAATGCCAAGGTGATTTTTTTTTATTTTCATGTAAATTTACATTTTAAATCGAATGCATATATTTTATTTTATATCAGCTTTATTTCAGTTAATAAAAAATCTTCGTAATATTTTACGTTTTAATTAACAATATTAATACTGTAGTGTACTACAAAAAGTTGACAAATGTATTGTCCAATGCAGTTATCCCCCACACCCACATCTATTTATTTATGTGGGCAGCGTGTCGACATGCAGCGCGTCGACATGCAGCGGCGTTGCGCTTCGGGCGTCGTGAGTTCGAGACCCGGCTCGCAGACCTTTCCCGATCCCGTCCCCTCTCTCTCTCCCACTTCGCTTCCTGTCAACTTTGATCTGTCCTATCAAATTAAAGGCAAAAATGCCAAAAATTAATATTAAAAAAAATATTAATACTTATAAAAATTTAAATTAATATATTAAAATGACTTCAATAAACCTCGCCATTAAAATTTATTAGGATTTTTTTTTAGGGAAAATACAGTCAAAAATGCATGTGGGTATGACTGTCCTGATATCATTATAAACAAACAACAACAACAACAACAACAACAACAATAACGTGTCAAAGAAATTTTGAAGGAAAAAAAATCCTTGAAAAAGAAACTTGTAATTTGGCATCTTTTTATTTTTATTTCATTTGATTTTATTTATTTATTTATTTATTTATTTATTTTTTAATAATTTTAGAATTGATTGCTTATTCATATTTCCAAAATGTTTGTCAGCCAAATCTAAGTCATGTGGTGGAACCAACATGCAGAAAAAAGGGGAATTATATCATAACGATCAGAATATCATAAGATAAACAAGGTCAAGGTTAATACAGTATGTCTCTGAAATTATCTGATGCGTCACGCTTTTTATGACAAAGCAAGGTTAGTTCAGGCTGTAAAATGTCATGTGGTGCGACTCAGCCCAAACATAATTTATGATTTAATAATTAATAAATTAGTGAAAACACATTGTATGTATTATATTTAATTTACATTTATTTGAAAATAATAATTAAAATGTGTACACCCACATATGTAGCACTCAATAAAAACTGCTTTTTAGTAATTCCAGATGACATTTTAATTATAAATTTATATGGAAACTTTCCTAAATGGCATAAAACTTTTTCCAAAGAATAGATTTCTAAAAAAACAAAAACAACAACAACAACATCTCTTATTTGTCATTACAAAAATGATTATCTACACCCTAATCATCAAGGGATTTCATGGAGTCTTTAAGTTTGCCACAATCATTTCAAATGCATTGGCTAAACTTTGCAAACCACTTTTTATTTTAACATTTCATGCAAGTTCACAAGCATTTTATCCACACAAAGTAATGAAATGTGTGATGGAGTTTAAGGCCAGGCTATTGCCCTGCTGCGGTGGAGTTTCACTTAATTACTCTAACACTGACGAACAGCAGCTATTCTCATAGATGCTGTCGTATTGTTCAATTATTCCTCGCCCGCATCCAAATTCATCGCTCTTGCTAGGGGCGTAAAACAAATGAATACTGTGATTTTGCCAAAACCACCCACATAAACAACCTCGCAGGCCCCTCAGGAAAGATTGCGGGGGGATTCAAAAGCTCACGCACGAGTAAGATGGATTTGGGGATTTTCTTTATAGATACAGGCAAAGAAGAGTTGGCGATTTGTTACTAGCTCACGCTTTTCAATCAGGGATGAGAAGGTGAATGTTAGTGGTGTATTATGACAGTGCGGATGGATGAGATTACAGTGGCTCATGGGCACCACTCACCAAATCTCACTAGATAAGCACGGGCTGTTCACAGTTATGGGAAAGGAATGGACAATTAAGGCACTATTAAAGCAGTAATTAAAGGGTGAATAGGGAGTGTTGACACTTTGAACAACAACCCAAATATGTTTACTTTTTATCTCACAATTATATGAACTGTAAAGCTAATGATGAAGAAACACACAAAGTACAAAGAGCTCTGTAAGGAAAAGACCCAATAAAACTTACCAAGCTAGTATATCTATATATAGATAGATAGATAGATAGATAGATAAACATGAATTAATTAATTTAATACATGCCACCATGCATGTTGAATATCCTCATTTCATTCATTTGGAGATCCGTTACATCACTTGCGGTTTGGTTTTGATTTTAATGGTGTTTTTGAAAGGCTTTCTGCAGTCTGATCTGACATCTACTCTTTACTGTGAGTAACCTGCAACCATTAACCCCACTTTCTCTGTCACACTTCCAGAAGAAAAGCTTTTGTTTGATGTGCTCATAAATGATTTATACCTCTAAAGTTCTTCCTTTTAACAAGATCATGTGGGCTGTTAGGGCAGGTTCATTTTCCTGAGACCAGATTTACCGCTAAGCGTCCTCCGGAGAACGTCACCCTCTTTTGAAATGGATTACTGAATTATTCAGAATTTTGCTCATGTGACACTTGTTTCCAGCAGTTCTGAAATATTAATACACACTATTTTGTACAATAATACTGATAGGCATAACAATGTGTTTTATTCCATCTTTTTTTTCAGACACAAATCATTAAGAAACTCATTTTACAGCATTTGAACAAATTGTTTATTTCTAAAACACTATAATTCTCTTTAAACAAAAAATATTAGATTATTTAGTATAGCCTACTTATTACATACACCAATCAGGGTTGCCAGGTTTTCACAGCAAAAACCGCCTAATTGCTACTCAAAACTAGCCCAATTGCTTTTCAGGGGGGATCTCCTGGTAAAAATCGTATTTTGGGGGGTAAAATACACATTTTTTTGGCGGGGTTCCCCTGGTAAAAGTCACATTCCAGGGGCTATATCAAATTATTGGGGTTGCTTCAATGCGCGGACATGAAAAACATGCCACGGAAAGAGTGTTAAAGTAGCCCAATTGTGCGGGAAAACCGCGGACTTGGCAACAGTGACACCAGTGGTGAAATGCGTTTTCATTGTTGCCTCAGTTCACGTCGCTGGAAAGCTGTTCTCAGACCTGTCATAAACACGAATAGAGCTGAATTATATGAAGCACTTTATTTTTTACTGTAAGAGTGGGCGCAACTTCCGGTGTCCGCCGTTTCCATTTGTTTTAGGGCCATTCCACCGAATGGGTGTCATTTGCTTCCAAAACTCTTCCAAAAAATAAAAATAAATAAATTAATAATAATAATAATAATAATAATAATAATAATAATATTACATACATATAAATAAATAAATAAATAAATATATTTTTTAAAGACTGAATCTAGTAATACACATATTTAACTATTCAAAATCTGCACTGGTCCATTTCAGGTAACTTTATTTAATTTTTTACACAATTTTTAAGTGGAAGATGGATGCATTTTTGCACAACTCTAATGTCTTTTAAAAAGCATGTTTAAAAAATATGTCAACAAATTCCTTCATTTCCCCCTCAGGCAGGTGTTTATTTTAAAGAAATGGTTGGTTTCATGGTCAAAAAAGATTATTTTTATCATAAAAAAATCACTAATGGTGTATTTTTCTAAAGTACACAAACCCATTTTTTTATTTTTATTTTTTTATTTTTTTTTTTCATTTTAAAGGTGACTCAAACCTCAAGCTTATCAATTTTCTAAGATGCAATTTATTTAAGAATGGGATAAATTATGGACCAAACTTAATTTAAAAAATAGTGGTTTAACTTTATTTTTTTTATTTATTTATTTTTTTTAAGAAAAAAAAAATATTTAGTAACAGGAATGAAATGGGAAAAAGGAAGGAGTATCCGTTTAGTATACAGGCTTGACTACACATGTGAGGTATTAATGCCCGCACCGATATAGTGAAAGTGTGAGCTGACCTCACTGCTAAAAAAGGTCAGATCATGTTTCTATTTAAATCTAGTGGTCTGCAGAGGTTTTTGTTTATGGGTAGAGGACAGGTTATTAGATAAGACATAAATAACGAAAAAATAATAAATATTAAATATTAAAGTAAAATTGATATTAACAATAAACTTAAGAAATAATATCTTCTCAGTTTTTCTGTGGATTTTGATTTCTTATAGCGCAGCTCACACTCAAACGCCATTCCATATATGAGTATAATACATAATTTCCACAGGACAGAAATTTCAAGTACATTTTCTGTCATACTTGCAGGAAAGTAATATAAAATGCAGGAGCAACCATAGGTTTTCTCTGGGCAAAAGCATTGTCTCAGTGTGGATAGAAGGCCAAAACTTTGAGAAAAAGATGCATTTTCAAATTTATCTAGATTAATATGGATGTAGCCTAATATTTACATGAATAAATCTGATGACACCACTCACTCCTGTTACTTTTACTCAGTTATTATATATAAGTATAGGATATATGAGTATATGAGTAACAGGACTGAAAGTAACAGGATTGAGATTTTAGGATAAAATCAGCAAATACATATAATCTAGCCACATGGAGTACATGCTAATATTATGAGAACACTCAGCAAATTATAGTGATTCACCAAAGATTTGTCTTTTAAAAATAAACAAGTAACATCTAAGAAATAATTTAGGTAACAGGACAGTATATTTATAATGACGCACCCAGCTACCGTTACAATATCATCAGATATACAGAAAAGAAAATAAGACCACATGCTTCTGATCATTTCATTGCCGTCAGAAGATCCATATGTTGCAATATTACGTTGAAAATGTGTCTTGTGGAATTTTCCCAGTTTTTTAGAGTGGGGAATATGTTAGGGTAACAGGACTGACTGAAAACCTGGGGACACAACTAAAATGTGTATTTTATCCAAAATAGTATAAATTTATTTTGAAAAAAAATATTTAAAGCACATATGGGATATGGAGGTACACAAAAATGCAAAATAAAAATGTTTTCTGAAGGATTTTAAACATTATATCTCAAGTTAAAATGTACATGTACAAATGCTATGTTTTCAGTGTTTTAGGTAGTTTTAATAACTTTTTAAAATAATATATATTTTAAATTTGCAGTTAGATTAATGTGCAGGACACTTTGCTTAATAATAAAATATATTTTATAGTTAATTTTTATGCATGTTTGTACCTATAATGTCCTGGGGACACAAATGACACCGATTCGGTGGAATGGCCCTTTAGCGGTTGTTTTACGCTTTTTGATATTGCAAACTGGTATTTGTTATATTATTATACTATATTATTGTAATATTAAGCACTGGTTTGTGGCGCAAATAGTTTTACTTTTTGCTGTTTTTTCTAGTTATTTGCCTATGGCTGCATCTCATTTCGGAGGCTGCGTCAGCTGATAAATCCAAAGTTTTGCACTTACACACAAAATAACTTGCTTCCGCTTAGAAAATAAGGTGGATGTCTACATGATTTCAGGATATTAGCTTTTCAATGTTAGATTCTGCTTTTGAGACTCTGTTTATAGCATCATGAGCCATGATTGAGCGAGGGCCAATCGTTACACAAAGCTTATATAAAAGCCACTGATAATACTAATTACTTTGATATTTTTATACTAGGATTTGAGGTGTGCAGCCAGAAATGTTATTATGAGCTTTAATAATTTAATTTTTTATATATATCTTGTAAATTGGATTACTGAAATGTCTGTGGTAGTTTAATGCAGCCATGAAGCAGAATTCTGGCACTGAGGACCATATCGCAAAGTTAATCCAAAAAATGAAAATGCTGTATTTTATTTAATGAATGCTCTTTTTTTCTGTAGATGTTTGAATAATCTTTATGTGGTGGTGACAGCTATGAAATAAATACCTAAATAAATCATTATTTGAAGGGAAACTATATTGTTTTATGTAAGAATAATCTCAGTGTCTCAATACTGTACTCAAACTTTTTGATAGCGTTTCAGGCCCAAGAAGACACTTTGCTTCCACAAAACGCTCATTAAATCGTTTTAGTTCTGTCTTTTGGACTGCTAAATGAATGAAATAAACAAAAGCAGTCAATACAGAGCAATTCACTGCTTTATTTGCCACACACGCAGAGCACCCGCTAATGGACTGTGTTTGGCGTAAAAGAGGGATGTCCTTGTTTTGGGATTGGGTTTGTCGAGGGTTTCCCCAGGTTCTCATCAGCAGCAGTAGGACATGAATTGGTTACCTGCTGTTTTCTGTCAGCGGCTGAGCTGTGTTAAAGAGGTCTAAAGTGATGAATGATTCCTCACTGGCCAGTAAAAGCAATCTTTCTCATCCAGTGCTTATTAAACTGGGAGGCCGGCATGTTTGTCTCGAGGGTGAAACTGACTGTCCAGGAAAATGCAATTCATTGAGACTCTGAGCGTGTGCTGCCAGATGAACTGCAAGACATCTGGCTTTCCTCAACAAATATTGATATGAGCAATTATTTGAGAATTTGAAAACTTAATAGGTGTATCTTCTAATTAATTTGATAACATGATTTGGTTTTTAATCGATTCAAAACCCTAATTAATTCCATGTCATATTTTATTGGGTAGTTTAAGCTTAATTGCTCTAACTGTCATGGGAGGAAAAACTGAGGCAAATTGAAACAAGACGGTTTTCCTTTTCAAATTAGTTTCACATCATCTCATATGTTAGAATTCAAGTACCTTTAACTAAATAAATTCATAAATATCTGTGTGTAAATAAATATGTTTGTATAAGTGTCTTACTGCATTAAATAAAATAAAATAAAATACTATAACATTTTATTTATTGAATGCAATGACATTCATACTGTACATATTTATTTATTTATTTACTTAAATTGAGACACTAAGTAATTAGGAGTTTCAATGGATTTAAAAAATGTAATCAAATTAATTACAAGATACACAGTTTAACTAGTCAAATGTACAGCTAAATTATACATTTATGTGTTTGTTTATTTAAAATAAATAAATAATCATATTTGTGTTCTTAGTGAGGCTCCTTTAAACAAACAAACAAACAAATAAACTGTATGATTGTTTTATATATGCATTTTATAAATGATCAAATTGAATTTTACAAAGAGTAACAATATGGAAAGTAATTAGTACATGACTATTAATTAAATATTTATTTAATCATTCATTTATTTGTTTGCTTGCTTGCTAATCACCTAGATGAAAATGACAATGCTTACTCAAACCAAATTTGTATTTATTAAAATACAAGGTATTGCTGTTATATGTACATGCTTTTCTGTAATATTTTGAAATTAAACTCTTATTTAATATGTTCATTTTATATATTAATATATAATATCAATATATTATATGATGGGAACATAAAATGTAGTAGAAGTACAATTATTATTATTATAATTAAGGAGGGGCAACTTTTTATCAGCTGCAATTCAATTAAACTTCACAAAGCTCATCCGGTGTTTTTTTACTTGAACCCATTTGTCCAAAAAAAAACACCCTGAAGAACAGAATTGAGCTGAGGCTGCTCGAGGAAGACAGTGGTGCTTTCGCTCTCGATGTCCCCATTCCTTTCCTAAGACACTTTTGGCTCGGCTCTGTGCTATCTAACAATACTCGAAGAACTAAATTATCCTGTTACAGTAGTGAGCAATGGGGTGCCGCTGGAGCGCCGCCAGCAAACTAACTAGCTAATAAATAGGAAAAGGGCCTGGCAGCGTTGTGATGGGTACCTGAAAACAGGTTTTCTTGATTAATTATGCTAATACATTATGCTGTAGTTAACTGTCATGATGCTGATCAGACGTCTCCTCGTTCATGTTGATAACAGTTTAATTAAATTAGCACTTGAGGAGGATCTCCAGTCCAATCAGCCTCTGGGTCACGGTTATGGATGTATTTTCTACCTCAGCGATGATAAATGTTTGAGTTGGATATGGATACCTGCGGGAAGTGTCAATATGTAATTTTATCCAGGCGTATGTAATTTGTATTACCATGCTAATCTTGAAGGATGGCGGTTATCATTATTTTCTACGGTTTTGCATAATTTCCAAACAGATGATCCTAAGGTGGCAGTAATATGGCATCTGCGACTATAGATCACGCTCTGCTATCATCGACGTGTGCGGCTTATTGATAATTTTAGGCAAGGAACAATTCATTCCTGCCTCATAAATGTCTGAGTATGTCACTGTATTATGAATAAATGAAATCCATATCTTACAGGGAGTTTGTGATTATATCCATTTTGGATTCAAGTCACATGAAATATTAAGTCTTGTAAGTATTAAGGCAGCATGCTTTTGCTAGAAGTGTACACTATGATGTACCAAGTCTCTATTTAAAGACAATGCGATGCATTATCCTTTAGGAGGGGGATCGTTGACTGCAAAGTGCCCTTTTTGTATTGTGTGGCCATTACAGAGAACTATTTTCATCTGATTATATGTTGTACAATATATAGAAGCAGTTAAGTAATGGCCATTTACAGCTAAATGGTTTGTATCTGATGTCTGTTTTCTTTATCTAGGAATATTTTACATTATGTTTGCTAAAGCTTCACTGTTAATGTTCTTCATACTTGGTGTCAGTTCACCCAGAAATGAAATTCTGTCATCATTTACTCACCCTCATGTTGTTCCAAATCTGTATGAATTTCTTTCATGTGCTCAACACAAAAGAAGATATTCTGAAGAATGTTAGTATCCAAACAGTTGGTAGCCATTGACTTCCATAGTGTTTTTTTTTATTTTTTTTATTTTTATTTATATATTTATTATTATTATTATTATTATTTTATTTTTTTTTTTCCTTATGGAAGTCAATGTCTGCCATGAACTATTTGGTTACTAACATTCTTTAGAATATCTTATGTGTTCTGCTAGGGCTGGGTGATAAATCAATAACGTTGGCTTTAAACTTGAAATAAATAAAGATTTGATATTTATCATGATAATTATCGATATCGACTGACATGAAAAAAAAAAAAAAAGAATTTGTGATAATTTTTTTGACCATATCGCTCAGCCCAATTAAAAAAAAAAAATAAATAAATAAATAAAAATTAAATTAAAATTTAAATCTTAAGGTAAAATTTTGTGTTGAACTTCAAAATTACCAGTTACCATAAACTTGTGTTATAAACTTTTATGTCTTTCCTTCCAATAGCTATTTTGCTACTTTACAATGCTAAATACTGTTTTAACAATTGGACTGACTGTAGTCTTTCAGTAATCTATTGTTTTTGACATAGCCAACACTTTTATGACATACACTGTAAAAAAATGATGATTAGTAAGTCATGGCAACAGGTGTTTTTCCATTAACTCGTCAATTTAATTGAACCAATTTCAACTTCATTATACAAATTATACAAGGTTCAACTCAATTTTTAAAGGCAGTTTAATATAATTAAAGTTGAAATCATCTTGTACAATCAAAATGATTTCCTTAAATGTAAGAAAGCAACTGAACTTTTTAAGTTGAAGTTGGTGAAATTTTTACAGTGTAGTCAATATAGCCATTTGAACAATGTTAGACACACACAAAAAAAAAAGAAACTTATCCCCCCCTTATCTTTTAATAAACTCTTATTGTACAATATTAATATTGTTAGCTGTGTTTTCTATGCTTTTATCATAAAGCGTCTTTTAAGTATATGACAAGCATCAAATCTATAGCTGTCTGCTCGTATTAACATTCATATAAAAGTGTTGAAAACGTAAGTGTTAATGAATACAGCTGTCTGAAAGACTGTGGTTATTAAAATAACAAGGACACAAAAGGAAGGTTTAAACAAATAGCACAAGCTCATGATTTTTTTCTGCAGCTCAAAGAGTCTAATAAATGTCACAATCAATGAACTGCAGTGTTTTACTTGAAGTTTTGTTATCTTTTGTTTCCAAGAGACTTGGTTTCAGACAATGTCTCTTAAATGTTTTTCTTCAAGCAAGTTGATTACAATATTCATAACTTTTTTAGACGGAAGCCAACAGATGAGCATAGACAGTAGGGAATGTAAGGTTAATGTGGGTGAATTCATGAACACTGAATCTATGTCCCTCACTGAAGTGCACTTGACTGCTTCACCAAACAAATCGATATGAATCTGAACACTGTCTCATGTCTTTGGCAAGACGCAGTAGATCAACAGCACTACTGAATCTCATTAATAATCCGCACGAGTCATGTTTCTGCACGTCTGTCCCTTTTGGAAATAAACTTTTCGCCTCTGCAACACATTCACAGGTCTACAAAATGAAGTCTGTGTGGACTGAACCTTGTCAAATTGTCTTTTGAGGACACACCGTCCCCAGAAGTCTGCTAAATATGACAAAAAACATTCCTTGGGGATGTGCTCAGAGATAAAATGATACAGCCCGATCTTATGAGAAAAAATGTAACTGTTTAGCTGTTTAAGTTTGCTATTTCATATGAATTTGATTTGATTCATAAAAAAAAGAGCATGAAGTTCCACCACTAACCCCACCCCTAAACATAACCATCAGTGATCGTTTAAAAACATACAAATGCGATTTAATTTAGTTTGCAATTTGTTGTTACATTTTTACAAATTACCATGTCTGATTACACCATGGAATAATTGGAGTTTATTTCACAATTCAGATGTTTTTTTTTTGTTTGTTTTTTTTCGCGCAATTGAGTTTATATTTCGCAATTTTTTTTAACTCTGTGTTGAGGGGGAGAAAAACAGAATTGCGAAATATGAACTTTCAATTCTGAGAAAAAGAAACATAATTGTGATATATAAACTCGTAAATTTGACTTTCTAGCAATTCCAAGTTTACATCTCTCAGTTCTGAATTTATGTCTCACTTTTCTGACTTTTTCCCTCTGAATTCTGTTTACATCTTGCAATTTATTTTTAATTTATATTTAGGAATAACAAAACAACCTGAGAGAGAGAGAGAGAGAGAGAGAGAGAGAGAGAGAGAGAGAGAGAGAGAGAGAGAGAATAACATTATATGCTTTATTTAAGAACCATTTAAAATACGTTCTATATGCCAGTTTCCGCCATGGAATAAAATAAATATATATATATATATATATATATATATATAAATAAATAACTAAATAATAATAATAATAATAATAATAATAATAATAATAATGGTAATTGTGACTTTGTCATATCTCACTCAATTTTTCTTAGAATTGTGAGTTTATTTCTCACAATTCTGACTTAACTCACAATTTTTTTTTTTTTAATCCCTTAGAATTGAACAGGCAAAATGTGAGATTAAAGGAAAACAAAATGCCTTTTTTTTAATTTATGTATGTATGTATGTATGTATGTATGTATGTATGTATTTATTTATTTACTTACTTATTTACTTACTTACTTATTTATTTATATTCTGTGGTAGAACTGGCTTCCATAAAAATGATTTCATAAATGTATTTTGTTCTCTCTCTTGTAGGTTTTGGGTTAGTCTGTAGTATTTACGTTCTGTTGTTCTTATCAATGGTAATTGTTATTAAATTGTAATTGTAATTATCTTTTAAAACATCTAAGGTAAACGTAGTATAAAGATTTCTCCATGATAAAAGTATTTATACTATAGGCCTAATTCCAATTATGTGTGAAATATTTCTGGACCAGATGTCCCCAATAGGATAGTAAAAACACTTACACCTACAATTTGAGAACTAGCCAACAGCCCCCCACAGGAAAAACAGGTACTAAGTAGTGTCTTAATGAAAATGTAAAAATGCAAATGCTTGTCTGAGGGTTTGGTTTATAGGGAATACAACATCACTTGCCTTAGCATCATTAGCTCAATGTAAAACAGTATATGTCAGTGGAACTTCCCCATCATAATAGAATAGCAAACGAAACGTGTGTGCTTGAGAGAGAGAGAGAGAGAGAGAGAGAGAGAGAGAGAGAGAGAGAGAGAGAGAGAGAGCGAGCATCACTAGTGGGGCGGTAAAATCATGAATTGATGTTGACAGAATTAATTTCAGCCACAGTCGCTGCATTCAACAGGAAAAACAATGCGAGTTTAACCCTAACCCTAACGGGCTCCTAGAGCTGGAACATAGTCCATATTGACCCACATCAGTGAAATAATGTCGTGCGGAATACGGTTTTTGTCGGAACACAAATATATGAATGAGGAGTTGATCAAAATATGGTTAAGATAAGCCTTTCTTTCTCTATTAGCTACAGAGAATGTTGTGGTGAAAATCTTAACGTTAAACCCGCATTCAACTGAGCTTTAGAACCGAGAAACTTTGCGAGACAGCTCCCTCAATTAATCGTTGAGTTTAATGACTATATCGCGTTATGATTCGCCTCACACGCAAGAGCGTATTTTCTGAGGGCTGAACAGGATGAGTAACACGACGTCGATCGTGCGTTGAGTCATTTGACAAATCCATATTTGATTCTGGGTGGAGAGAGAGAGAGAGAGAGAGAGAGAGAGAGAGAGAGAGAGAGAGAGAGAAAGAGAGAGGAGGAGGAGACACGCGGACTCTCTTCTTGTCTCTTGTGAGGATTTTCGCAAGACCAAAAGACGTATCACCGCCTAAGCTCGCTTTCTTTCTCTCAGATGTAATAAGCAGCACCTGATCCGAGGAAAGAAGGGGAAAAAAGCGCGATGGGAGGATGTTACGGATATCTCACCTGACATCGATTCTCTGCAACGTTTTTCTTTGACCGTTATCCGCGACGCGCCATTCTTGAACGCAAACTTTTTTGCCGCCTTAATTTTTTTTAAACCTAAAATCCGTTAAAACTCAGCCGCGATGGTTTTCCAGTGGCGTTATGACATCAGCGTGGATCGGACGCGTTTTAGTCGAATATCGTTGCACTTTAATGCGTTGTGCGTGTGTTTGATTTAAGGACAAATCATAGAAAGGTACTGTACGTATTTTACTTTGTTCTTCTGTCTGTTTTCTTTGTTTAAAGAAATAATGCAGAATATCTAAGCAACAAGCGGCGCCATACGATGCGCACTTTCCCAAGGAATAACGCATCATTATTGTGCGGTGTTTTTTGGAGAAAACCTCAAGGTATTCCCACATCAACCTTACTTTGAAAGGGTCTATGGCCGTTATTGAAATCTAATCTGTTTTTGTTTACCTATAAATACTGTGAAAAGTGCCTTTTTCGACAAGGAGACATGGCTTGCTTTCCATGGCGGGTATTTTGGATAATTCAAGCGCTTGTGGATGTGACACTTTCGCAGGAAATCTACGCTCCTCATTCCATCAGAATTGAGGGGGATTTGACCCTGGGTGGCCTTTTCCCGGTCCATGCCCGCGGGGTCTCCGGGGAACCGTGTGGAGATATTAAGAAGGAGAACGGGATACACCGGCTGGAGGCGATGCTTTATGCATTGGACCAAATAAACAGCGACGACGAGCTTTTGCCCAACATCACTTTAGGCGCTCGGGTTTTAGACACATGTTCGCGAGACACGTACGCGTTGGAGCAGTCGCTTACTTTTGTGCAGGCTCTCATTCAGAAAGACACGTCGGATGTGCGGTGTACGAACGGAGAGCCCCCGGTGTTCGTTAAACCTGAAAAGGTGGTCGGAGTCATAGGGGCTTCGGCGAGTTCAGTGTCCATCATGGTCGCAAATATACTGCGACTGTTCCAGGTGAGTCTGAGCCCAAGTGCCCAATGTTAGCCTATCACATGTGCTGGAATGAGTCCCTGCGTCACGGTTTCATGTCCTTTCACCCCGTGTGATTACATGACAGCTGATTTATGAGAACGCATAATGCCACATAAAACAACACCGCATAATGACGGTTGTTTATGTATTGGAAAGCATGTTATGTTTTTGCAATCAGTAGTGTAACCTAAACAGGTTGTTAGTCATAATCAATGAATCGATCAAGCATCGACTCCTCACACCTGCAGAGTGGCTTTTCAACAGGGTTCATTTCTTTGTCTCTATCTATTTTCAATTTCAAAGTTCTTTATTGATATGATTGCTTGACGCATCTATTCTATTCTATACTATAATATTAAATGATAGTACATGCAACTAAAATATATATAAATGTCATCTTTGCATCATAATAATATTAAACATTTGTTTTTTCCCCCATCAATCCATAATGCCATATAATAATAATGTTAATAATAAAAATAAAAAGTACATTATTATAATTTTTCTTTCTATTTCTCTGTTTTCTTCCCTCCTGCTGTTGCTCCAAACAGGGTTGATGTTAAACATTATGAAGAAGTGGATTGGCTTGCTCATTCAAATGAATTTGTGAATTAAGATTCAGCTTTCGAGAGGCAGATTAAGCTGGTATTGCATTGGGTTATCCACCTAGCTACTTCATGTCTGCATTGCAATAAATAGCTAATTTTGTTCTCTCTGTTCCCACAACATTGGGAAATTACAGTCAGATTATCTCCAAAGCAAGTGTTTTGGCAGATAAAACGTGAGCTACATTGAGAGAATGTGTAAAAGACCTGAAAACAAATGATTTGGAATGTACAATAAGCCACGCATGAGAATATGCACAAACCTCAGTATAATTAATCAAAATCAATCCTTGTAGGGCGTAAATTAATTAATTGCAGTAACCAAAAACGTAAATGCATCCAAATATGGCATATGAAGAGATAATTGTATCCCGCCCCTTGGTTCTGAAGTGTGTGACTACTGATACAGCAATTAAAATAGTAACAGTCTATACAGTTGCCTGTAATGATGTGAGAGGATTATTCAGCCTTATCTATGTTCTGCATCAGAGATAAACATGGCTAATGACATCCCACCGGTCTACTAGGATGATTCAAACCTCATTCTTCTCCAGATTTGTTTTGCTCTGTTTACCAAGGTTATCTTTTGGTCTTACACACAAGCGAACAGGTCGTTTAAGATCTCTAAACTCAAATTAATTTGGTGAAACTTAAAGAAATGTTCCAGGTTCAGTACAAGGTCTATTTGTGGCATATCATTAACTACCACAGAAGATAATTTTGATAATCTTGGTTAATAAATATGTTACATCCTGTCATGACTAAAGCCAATAAACCCATAAAATATTTGCAATTAAAATATGAAAATGGCAAATTACTTAATTAACCTAATGTAATTCAAGAATTAACTAAAAATTAAACCATAGAGAATAGTAGTCCCACTACTAAATAAAAAATAAACAAATAAAAATGGTGTAGAAACAGTTTTCACTCAGAAAAATTGTATTAATTACAATGAAATGGCAAGTACAACTTTGAATTAATCATGATATTTTGAAGTGGAAAGACTGAAATAGTATATTCTTATAAAATGTATGGCAATGTTTTATTTACAACTCCGAAAAAAAAAAAAAAATACAGTGTAAAATACCATTTTTTAAACATTAATACAAGAAACAAGTGCCTTTTCCGGTTGACTTACATTGTAGCAACCAAATATGTTATTATAATTGGTGTCAGATGTCTTGACATAAATTAGTTTACCACCAATATTTTTTTATCTCCTTTGCATGATCTTTACAGTATTTAAAGGCCTAAACTGTTTAATTAAATGGAAAATTGTGATGTTAATCACGTCAAACATCTGTTGAGCACTTTATTGTGAATTTACAGTAAATATCCACAACCATATTCAGTTTTGACAAAAAAACTGCTCTGTGCACTATACAATATGTAGACATAGATTAAATAGTTGCTCATGTGTTGTTGAATTAATAATTTTACAGTAACAGACATGAGCTGCAAGCACTCGCATGTGAAACTGCAATATTTATGTCACTTTTCTCCAGCTTCCTACCACAGAGCTAATGGCTAGAGCGGTTTCAGCAGACCTCACATATCTCTTCTAAGAGCTTGACTTTTTGCCCTACATGGACTATTTAGAAAATATTTACGAAAATACACCCATACACATGGGATGTAATGCCTGTGTCACAGACCCTCGGTCGTGAACACTAAGAAACAAATTTAAAGCCCATGTTGTGGCCCGCTAGCCACCTGCATCCTTTCAGAAAACTGTTTACTTATTTCCCTATGGCCTCACACTTGCTCTGAGTCTCTGACTGATTTTATATGCTCCAGGGCTGGGATTTCACAAAGCATCCCCGACGGCCACAAGCTCTTTCCGAACCCGATGAGAGCTGCGGTGATGAGAGTTGATGTGAGGAGGGCGATGCTCTCTGACACAATTCATGAGGCGTACAAGCGTTTTTTACATTCTCCACCTCAACACATTTGGACTCAAAATGCGTGTGACACTACAGGCCCCAAATTTCATTCTTTTGTGGTGAAGTGTATGATATGCCAGTACTTTAGCACTTTACTGTTTTTTTTTTTTTTTTTGCCGGAAAGTGAGGGGAAGTACAAATCAGGGTGTGGCCTGCAATTGTACCTTAAGTCAAAGGTGTCTGGGTTCAATGTGAAATTAATATCTACGTTATTTCATTTTCTAAATAAGCATTACTGGTCTTATTGTGTGGATGCCTGTTCAGCCTCAGAGTAAAAAATAGAAGGGTAATTGTGAGATAATATAATGTTTAATAACATTTTCAAACTTTGAATGTGAAACATCTTATGTCAAATTATACGATAAAACGTTCCACTCAGAGATTTAAACTTACATTGTAAGATATAAAGTTGAATTATGAGACATAAAGTCAGATTTACAAGAAACAAAGCTGCAATTGTGAGAAAATAAGATTGTTAGGTGTAAAGTGTTATTGTGAGATGTATAAAATCAAAAATTGTGTAATGACATCTTTGAACTTTGAATTTGACATTTTAGCATATAATTTTGAGATAAACAATCCTCTCTGACGTTTTAAATTCAAATTGTGAGATATAAGGTCAAATTTTGAGATGCTGTATAAAGTAAAAAAAAAATGTATAATGTCATCTTTGAACTTCAAATGTGAGACATCTTCCAACAAATTATGAGATAAAAAAGTTTTGAGATTTAAACTCACATTGTGAAATGTAAAGTTGAATTGTGAGATGTAAATATGTATTTATAAGAAACAAAACTCACATTGTGAAATAGTTACATTTTGAGATACAAAGTCCAAAATTGCACAATAGCATCTTTGAACTGAATGTGTTTGCATCGATTTATGAGATTAAAAGTTCCACTGTGAGATTTAAACTTTGATATAAAGTTGAGTTTTGAAATATGAAGTCATATTTCTTAGAAACACAACTACAACTGCAGCTGGTAAAGTCACATTCTAAGATTGAAAATTTGAAAGTTAAAAAATTGTGTAATTGAACATAGAATGTGAAGCATCTTCCGTCAAATTATGAGATTAAAATTTCCAAGACTTAAAATGAAATTGTGAGATATAAAGTTGAATTTACAAGAAACAAAACTGCTATTGCGAGATAAATTCACATTGTTAGATATAAAGTTACATTGTGAGATATAGTTCAAAATCGCTTAATGTAAAGCATCTTGTACTCAAATTACAATATTACAGGATAATAAAGTTAAATTGTGAGATATAAAGGCAAGAAACAAAACTGCATTTGCGAGAAATTGTCGTTGTTAGATATAAAGTTACATTGTGAGATGTAATGTCACAATATTGCAAGGTAATATATGTAATAAAAAGTTGCAATGGCTAGATATAAAGTCTGAAAAGTCACATTTTGAGATTTAAACTTGCATTGTAAGATGTGAAGCGATAATCATGAGAAGAAAAAAAAACAATTGTGAGAGACTCCCATTTTTAGATATAAAGTCATAGTGTGACAAAGTTGAAAAAGCAAGAAATATCACAGTTACAAGAAAAGGTTGCAATTGCAATGGTCATCTACAAAGTTGCAATTTGAGATTTAAACTGAGGGTACGTAAACACGACAACATTGTACTAAAAACTGTTTTTTTTTCTTTGCATTTTTGAAAAAATTTGTGTACAGATGACAATGAACATGGATCCATGAAAACGACTGCAAATGCTGTATTATTTATGCCAGGCCAGTAGTTAGCGATGTCACATGCGCATAATGCCACCGTTTTTTACACATTCACATTTTTGTAGTTTACATGGAGTCATTAATGGTGTCATTTTCAAAAACGTGCACTTTGAAACCCATTTTCATTCTCAAAGTTTGCATTTGGCTCCCAAAATGCCAAATGAACAACTTAAATGTTTTCCGTTTTTAGTTGAAAATGGTGTGGTGTAAATACCCCTGACATTGCAATTGCGAAAAGAAAGCAATTGTTATGTTTATGGTCTGTTTTGGTTTTATTTTGCCCCTGTTTGTGTTCTGGTTTTCCTTATATGGTCTTTTTCCTGTTCTTGTTTAGTTTGATTGCTTTATGATTCCTTGCACCTCAGTTCCTTATTATCCTTGAATACTTCTCACCTGTTTGAGTTCTCCCTGATTACATTCCATGTGTTTATAAGCCCTGTGTTTTCCTCAGTTCCCTTGTCTTGTGTTAATGTTGTGTTGTGGCCGTTGTCACCGCCATTCTTCTGCATTCTGTTCAAGGATTTATTATTAAAGACTGTTTTGCATCATCCCTTTGTCTTATGCCTCGTTTCAACCACAGCATGACAGCAATTGCGAGAAAACACAATTATTATTTATTTTACTCTTAAGCAGTAACATAATATTAAGAATAGTATTTCCATAATATCTGTACACATTATGCTAAAGTACAAAATCGTAAATACTTAACATTACAAAAGTAAAATGGGTTGTGAATGTATTTCGTGTTGACGTGAATATTATAGGCATATCTGAAACACGAAGCAGTGTTATTTTGATCGATCGAATACAGCAACATCAGTGTTTTGCCATTAAAATGGGATGCTTCTTGTCATTATAATTCTCCATAGTCTAAAAGTGAGTATTGATTTCTGACGTGTCGCTGGTTCTCTGGCCCAGAATTTTTGCTGCCTTGAGCTCTAGTAAATACAGTATATGTTTGCTATCACTCACTCATAGGCCACCAACATGAAAGTGACAACAGCCACAGTGACAGAAGTCTAAAAATATCAGAGCTGTGGGACTCATTTCTCACAGAAACCATAACCTATAAACCCAGGAATTCTTCAGCACAGATTTTTTTTTATCTAGTTGGTGAGAAGCGGGCATTAAAATCCAATGTTCTTCCTAGCATTACTGTTATTATTAGTGGTTGACTGTGAGTAACACCATCCATAATAACTTGGTGGCAATGTAAACACCTTGTGCATCAATATAGTAGTCAAATAGTACCATTTGATACCATCAAGGTATTTCCACAGTAACAAAAAGCTCAATATTTTTCCACAAAAGGAGCTTTTATTGCTTTAGATCATCAACAGATACCAAAACACTCTATAAAAAGAGTATTTTGGAGTTTAGGCCACCCACCAATCTTGTTGGGACAACAGTGCCAGAGGAGGCAGGGCCTGGCATGGCGGTGCGCACTGATGGAAGATTCGGCCCACTTGGAGGTCATTCTGCTCTGATAACCTTTTCGCTCTCCTCTTTTTATCAGCCGTCTCCATCCTTTGGCTTCCGATTGGCTACCCCTCCCTTTGGGGTTGGCTTCTTTTCAGCGTGAGAAATCCCAGCCTATTTATCAATATTGGCTGCGTTTGTACGCCTGAGACTGCCAGAAACCTGACTGCAGCTTTGCCAAATTGCAACTTGTAATATTAAATTTGGTCTACTGGAGAATTTACTTCAAAAGGGTCATTTAATAATTCGGGAAAATTAGTTTGATAAATGATACTGTAGTTAATATTAAGTTAGCTGAGGTTAGAAAGCGTTACCTGGAAATGTGTTTCCAAATGATTTTTTATTATCAATTAGGCTCATTTTGGAAACACAAGAATAATGGATTTGATCATACATATAATTATAAAAACATGGAATATTTAAAAAAATCAATCAATCAATCAATCAATAAATATTTCACAATACTGAATTGAAAATATTTATATGGACAAAATAAAAAAAGTGATATAATAAACAAGCTAAAGCCCCGTTCACACCAAGAACGATAGCTATAAATATAACTATAAAGATAACGATATTAGCGTCCACACCAGCGAACGATATCGTCTGTTTATTCTAAGCGCACACTCGTCTGCTGCTTTAAATTCTCGATCTCATTATAGCAGGATGGATGCTGATTGGGTGTCAAGGTTTTAGCGTTCATCAGCTGGAAAAAATCGTTCCGATAGGGATTCCAACAATATAATTTCTCTGTGCCTTTATCATTATAGTTGTGGTGTGGACTCTGCTATTCTTTAATATTGAGAATGATTTTTAGAACTATATCTTCATCGTTGTCTTTATAGTTATTGTCCTTGGTGTGAACGGGGTTAAAACTAAAACTGCCAAACAATAACATAAGCCATAACAATAAAATAAAGCATGAAACAAACAATAAAACAAAACAAAACAAAGAATGAAACAAAACAAAAACAGGACAAAACAAATTGATAAAACAAAACAAAAACAGACAAAAAAGTGAAAACAATACAAAACAAATGGATTAAATAAATAAATAAACAATAATAAAATCAAGTTTCTAGGTTAGTGTTTTTCTCTCTCCCTCTCTCTGTCTATTCTATAAATTATTAAAAATGATTAAATTATAAAATAAAAACAAAGGAGTAAATCAGTTTTCTACATGTTTTTTTTTAACTAGATTTTTATAAATCTTTATGACTCACTTTCTACTGAAAAATAAGTATTATAGTGACTAAAGATTTGCTTGTTTTCCTCTAGAGCTGATTTGAATTTATTTTGGATCATTAGATATGACATGGTGCCTTGGAAGGAGGCATCTTCATACACTAACAAGTACCGATTCCATTCATGTTGGAAAATCGTGACGCCATTCATTTCGTCAACACGTCCCACGAGGCAGGTGTATTTAAATGTAGCATCTCATCAGCCATTCCGCTAATCTTAATTCCAAACTTCATAATCACATTAGTTTGCTATATTGCCAGTTGAGGATGAGCTTTACGTTACTCCCAGTGCTGTCTCTTATCTCCTGTTCAATGCCTTTCTGTGAAGTTGCTCAGCATGAAGCCTGGAAAAATCCTCGGTTGATGTCATAAAGCACGTCTGCCATTGGCTCATCTCGGAGCTCGTTAAATGAGAGAGTCCCGCTGGGTGAGCTGCCATAAATCATTATGAGTACGGATCTTTTTTTCTCATTTAGGAAGTGTCAATGATATACATACTAGTAATTAATGAAATAATTTCTTCTCTCCAATCAATAGATACTTCAGCTCCCTGCAGACTTTGTTGACATTTATCACATCGAGTGCGACTGATTAATTTGTATTGCCATTACCTCAACATGAGAAGGAATAATTTGTTGGAATGATCTTTCGCTCTCACATCAGAAGACTATAGAATGCTAACCAAAAGTACTCGAGTGATGGTTATTTAGTGGAGATCACTTCAGTTTGTCGCAGGCAGGTTAGCTGTTGGTAATAAATTGTTATTTGCTTCACTGTGAGGTTACTGTTGATTTTCAAGTGTGAGATTAATGTAGGGGGTTTGTACTCTGAGTGTGACATTGAAATCTTTTAGTTTGTGTGAAGTGAGGATGTAGTGTTTTCACTAGTGTGAGTGGATTTTCAGACTTGCATTTTTGTAGGAAAAAAATCTACATTTCATTTATAGACTTTATTTACACCTGTGTTTGAAAATGTATGGTCTGATGTTCAATCAAAGTTAAGTAGGGCCTAAAGATTACACAGTTTACATTTCTTATAAAAACATTTGACACAATGTGTCACAATTAACCTTGTATATGTTCAAGTGTTCAAGCAATAGTCCCTGTGATGTCCTAAAGACCTAAAGAAAAAGATCATTCTTTATTAACTCCAGTGAAGTTATGTAGTCCACAAATCCATAGCTAATTTGTCCAGTTTTGAAATTAATTTTGTTTTTGAAATTAATTTTGTTTTGCATTGTTTTGTACTTATTTTGTATTGGCCGGTTTTTGTTTTGTTTTATTAATTTGTTTTGCCCTGTTTTTGTTTTATCCATTTTTTATTTTTTTTTAATCAGCTTGTTTTGGCTATTTTTGTTTTATTCTTATTCAAATCAGTTTGTTTTGTTTTGGATGATTTTGTTTTTGGCCTTTTTTGTTCCACAAAGAGAAACAGCTGAAAGGAAAGTTTGTCAATAAACTTTGTCAATAAGTCAGTTTTATAGCACACAAAGCTATTGTGTGCTGTATTCCATTTCTTACTGAATTCGCTTCTGGTGCTATATGTGTCCTGGTTACAATATGCTTTTTATGGAACAGAGGATCTTATAGTGCCTTGCGAAGGTATTCATACCCCTTAATTTTTTTTTTTTTTTCACATTTGTTATGTTGCTGCCTTATGTTAAACTGCTTTAAATTACTTTTTTTTTCCACATCAATCTACACTCCATACACAATACTGACAAAGCAAAAACAGAATTGTCACAACTTTGTAAATGTATTAAAAATAGAAAACGGAAATAAGTACATTGCATAAGTATTCATACCCTTAACTAAATATTTAGCTGAAGAACCTTTACAGTCTCGAGCCTTTTTTTTGTTTGATGCGACAAGCTTTGCACATCAGCATTTGGCAATTATCTGCCATCCTTCTCCTCACGTCTTCACCTCTCAAGCTATATCAGGTTGGATGGGGGCAGATGCACATTTTCAGGTTTCTCCAGAAATATTTGACTGAGTTCAAGCTCAGGCTGTGGCTGGGCCACTCAAGGACATTCACATAGTTGTCTATAAGCCACTCTTGCTGTGTGCATAGGGTCATTGTCCTGTTGGTAGGTGAACCTTCTGCCCAGTCTGAGGTTCTGAATGCTCTGGACTGGGTTTTCATTAAGGCTATCTCTATATTTTGGTGCATTGAGCTTTTCTTCTACTCTAACGAGTCCCTCAGTCCCTGCCGCTGAATAACAGCTCCACAGCATGAGGCTGCTACCAGCACACTTTACTTTTGGGATGGTACTCTGCAGGTGATGAGCAGAGCTGCTTTCCTTCAAACATGATACTTAGAATTGAGGTTCATCAGACCAGAGAATCTTGTTTCTTAGAGTCTGAGGGTCCTTTAGTTGCTTTTTTGTAAATTCCAAGTGTGTTTTCATGTGTCTTAACTGAAGAGAGGATTGAGTCTTGCCACACCGGCATAAAGCCCAGATTGGTGGAGTGTTGAAGTGATGTTTGTCCTTCTGTAGATTTCTCTTATCTCCACATATGATCATGGAGCTCAATTAGAGTGACCATCAGGTTCTTGGTCACCACACTAACCAAAGCCCTTCTCCATCAGTTGCTCAGTTTGGCCAGGAGGCCAGCTCTAGGAAGAGTCCTGGTTGTTTCAAACTTCTTCCATTAAGGGTAACAGAGACTACATGCTTCTGTGACCCTTCAATGAAGCATAATTTTTTTTTTCTGAACTCTTCTACAGATGTGTGGCTTGACGGAAACCTGTTTCTGAGCTCAACAGGCAGTTCTTTTGACCTCAGTGCTTGGTTTTTGCTCTGATATTCATTATCAGCTGTTAGACCTTTTATTAAGACGTGTGTGCCTTTCCAAATCATACCCATTAAATTGAATTTGCCACAGGTTAACTTCACCTGAAGTGTAGTAACATCTACAAGCAATATGAATGCTCCTAAGCTAAATTTCAACTGTCCCAGATAAGGGTATGAATACTTATGCAGTGGAATCATTTTAGTTTTTTATTTTTTAATACATTTGCAAAGATGTTAAAAACCTGCTTTTTGCTTTACCATTATGGTGTATGGAATGTAGATTGATGTGGAAAAAAGTAATTTAAAGCAGTTTAAAATAAGGCAGCAACATAAAACGTGAAAAAAAAAATAAATAAATAAATAAAAAAATGAAGGGGTATGAATACTTTTGCAAGGCACTGTATTTTGTATTCTGCTGAAGTCATACAGGTTTGAATTGGGTGAGCAAATGGTTCATTCAGTTTTTTTTTATTAGGAGATAGTTGTGTAGCCCCAACAGGGCCTTCATGTTCTAGCAAACAAGAATGGCAGGTCTCACAGCCTTATTTCATAGAGCACATGGGGGATTTTCTGTAGTAGAGACCTCCAAAACATCAACTAACCATGTCTTTTCTACTGTAAGTTCAGTTTGGATCAAAACATGTAGCAAAAACATTTCCGAGATAAAGGTTTCAAGACAGGAATAGGTGCAAAGCGCACAGAGACAGTGTTTGGCTGTTACTGTGCTGTACACTTTTATGATTTCAACATTCTACAGCCTTAAAAATGAAAGTTCTTTATTGCCATCCATGGATCCATGAAGGACCTTTAACATCCACACAACCATTTCATTCCACAAAAAAGGTTCTTTATAAGGAAAAAGGTTCCTCAAGCTACGAAAAAAAATGTTCTTTTAAGATCGGTTCACTAAAGGGTTCTTTGAGGAACCAAAAATGGTTCTTATATGATATTGCTACAAAAATCCTTTATTTTTAAGAGCGAATGAGACTAATTTATCCCATTCAAAATGATTATTTAGATGATGGTACTAATTACAGAAGAAGAACATGAGGAACTGGAGTGAAACCAAGCTGATCACTCAGCCGATCACTCGAGGGACTTTCGAGGGACTTTGGATCAGCAAGTTTCATTTGACTTGCACACAACCTTGTCAGCAAGTGGAAGTAGGCATCTTTGAGAGTTACCCATCTGTGCAGCGTCAAAGATTCACTTCAAGGCACGCTTGGGGGAAATGTCTTGCATGGCTTCTCATAAGCTGTTTGCTGCCAATATCTACTGACCAGAAACGACCATTTTGTTTAGATGCAACAGCTTAGTTGGCTTTTACAACGTAGTGCATTCCTATGATTTGATTTGTTAATTCGCTATCATTTTTCTCTCCGAAATGTGCATTTAATGTTGACCACTGGAGCATTTCTAAACCTTTGTGATGAGTTAAATCACTTTACTGTAAACATAACACCATACCTGCTGCTTCTTTTCTTCTAGTAAAGGAAACCTCGACTCTCTGACAGATGAGCTGAAGTTTAATTACGGTGCAGGATGATCCTTTTTGGCAGAAGGGATGTGAGGGTTGGCTGCAGCTTTAAGAGGGTTCTAATTATGTCCCACATTCAGATCAAACGGTAATTAATTTAGTCCTGTCAAAACCAAAAAGACAATTATAAACAAATGGATTACCCGTCACAAAGACAGCTATGCACAGAATAGCTAAAACATCTCAACTTTCTCACAGGAGAAGAAGCGTTGAGCCAAGGTTTTGAGAATGAGATATTTCATTCAGGTGGTCCACGGTCCAGGCAGCATATCTCACCTCATGAAGATTTAATTATTTGTTTACCTTCACTATTGAAACCACACTGAGGGCGTACTCTCATAAATAACATCTTTATTTAAACACTATATATTTAAATTCATTAATTTGATATGCTTGCAAACCATTCCCCTTGATATATATTTTTAAAATCAAACCACAAAAGGTACTGTTATACCCAGTCTCAATCCAAAGTAGCATAAAATGCAGATTGTTTGGGGGCTCGTTCAGGATTTGAACTCGCATATAACATGCTATATGTCTTCAATGACAGTTAAATGTCTCAGTAGGTGCGTTTCCATTACAGATTTGGGCAAAACTTTGGCGATATTTTATAAATGTCGATTAATAAGTATTTCGAAATGACGGCATCTCCGTTAACCAATGTTATGCAACTAAAACGTAACCTTTTGCCTCTTGCAATAAATAAGTCATGGCAACGGATTTTGGTGAAATTTGACGGATTTTGGATGTATTTTGTATTTTGGAGGCGTAAGCGTGTATCTTTACAGAAGCACCACAGAGAGCCACTTCAGAAACACGCGTGGCGTGGCTGGAATAAACAAGCATTGACTAGAGTGGCCACAATCAGCTTCAGTGGCCGTATCAGAGCCACACTGCACCGCAGACGTGTGCAGTGTAAACTGTATAAGCATTAATGGCAGGGAAAGCTCCTTATATTCGAGAGCGACCACGTATGAAGTGTTTCTTGGAGGTTATAGTACACTGAATAATGATTATATGACTTGTACATACGCCATGTGACCTGTAAATGCAAAAAAAAAAATAAATAAATAAAAAAAAAAATAAATAAAAAAACATTTCCATTGCAGTTTTGCGAAATATTCCTTTTTCAAATTGCCTGAAAACTTTTTTGCGATATATGGGAGTTTTTGCGAAATTGACGCGTTTCCATTAGGCATATTTTCAATTCGCAATTTTAATTTGCGCAATTTGAAGGGCAATGGAAACGCACCTAGTGTTGCTATTATAAATTAGACTAAAATGGTATCTTGTTTATTGGCATCGTCTGACAAATTCATCGGTTGTAGTCATTGAGGCTTCAGTTTGACTGGATGTGCACAGCAAGACTGATGTTATATGACTTGATGGCGCCTTGCTTCTCCTAACATTATCTTAAAGAATTACCCAATGTCCTCTTTTATCTTTGAAGCATTGTAAATAAGACAGCTCACCATCTTATGCCATGTCTAGAACCGGAAGGGGGTTGTGATTATGCATTTATTTTTGCATCTACCGTCAATAAAATACCAGATATATCATTTCCTTTGAAGAGAAATAGAATGAAGCGAGCATTTTGCTTTACTGAATAATCAGCTTATGGTTTGAGAAGCTCTTTGTGACAATTTATATTCAGCCCCAGTCAAATCTTTAAGGTTAACAACAGACTTGAGCTAAGGACTAATTCAGCTTTACAGCCCCACAGGAAATATGGTGAAAAGTTTTCAGCTGGAACCATTCAAAGCAGCATGTTTAACTGGGCTTAAAGGGGATAATTTGATTTACATTCTTAAATTCTAACAGAGTGTAACATATTTCCTTTTGTATTATTGGATTTTTCAGAGTGCTCTTGGGTCTACTGTTCCGGAAGTACTGGGAGATTTATTTTTAAATTCTCATTGATCTTATTAACTCTTCAAGATAATGATATAGGTTCAGTATTTCATACTGTACATTTAGAACCCACTTAAATTGGTAATGGAATTTATTATATTGAAAAGTTTGGTGGAAGTTTTGACATATGCAGGTGCATCTCAATAAATTAGAATGTTGTGGAAAAGTTAATTTATTTCAGTAATTCAACTCGAATTGTGAAACTCATGTATTAAATAAATTCAATGTACAGAGACTGAAGTCGTTTAAGTCTTTGGTTCTTTCAATTGTGATGATTTTGGGTCACATTTAACAAAAACCCACCAATTCACTATCTCAACAAAATAGAACATGGTAACATGGTGACATGCCAATCAGCTAATCAACTCAAAACACCTGCAAATGTTTCCTGAGCCTTCAAAATGGTCTCTCAGTTTGGTTCCCTAGGCTACACAATCATGGGGAAGACTGCTGATCTGACAGTTGTCCAGAAGACAATCATTGACACCCTTCACAAGGAGGGCAAGCCACAAACATTCATTGCCAAAGAAGCTGGCTGTTCACAGAGTGCTGTATCCAAGCATGTTAACAGAACGTTGAGTGGAAGGAAAAAGTGTGGAAGAAAAAGATGCACAACCAACCGAGAGAACCGCAGCCTTATGAGGATTGTCAAGCAAAATCGATTCAAGAATTTGGGTGAACTTCACAAGGAATGGACTGAGGCTGGGGTCAAGGCATCAAGAGCCACCACACACAGACATATCAAGGAATTTGGCTACAGTTGTCGTATTCCTCTTGTTAAGCCACTCATGAACCACAGACAACGTCAGAGGCATCTTACCTGGTCTAAGGAGAAGAAGAACTGGACTGTTGCCCAGTGGTCCAAAGTCCTCTTTTCAGATGAGAGCAAGTTTTGTATTTCATTTGGAAACCAAGGTCCTAGAGTCTGGAGGAAGGGTGGAGAAGCTCATAGCCCAAGTTGCTTGAAGTCCAGTGTTAAGTTTCCACAGTCTGTGATGATTTGGGGTGCAATGTCATCTGCTGGTGTTGGTCCATTGTGTTTTTGAAAACCAAAGTCACTGCACCCGTTTACCAAGAAATTTTAGAGCACTTCATGCTTCCTTCTGCTGACCAGCTTTTTAAAGATGCTGATTTCATTTTCCAGCAGGATTTGGCACCTGCCCACACTGCCAAAAGCACCAAAAGTTGGTTAAATGACCATGGTGTTGGTGTGCTTGCCTGACCAGCAAACTCACCAGACCTGAACCCCATAGAGAATCTATGGGGTATTGTCAAGAGGAAAATGAGAAATAAGAGAGCAAAAAATGCAGATGAGCTGAAGGCCACTGTCAAAGAAACCTGGGCTTCCATACCACCTCAGCATTGCCACAAACTGATCACCTCCATGCCACGCCAAATTGAGGCAGTAATTACAGCAAAAGGAGCCCCTACCAAGTATTGAGTACATATACAGTAAATGAACACTTTCCAGAAGGCCAACAATTCACTAAAAATGTTTTTTTTATTATTTATTTATTTATTTTTTATTGGTCTTATGAAGTATTCTAATTTGTTGAGATAGTGAATTGGTGGGTTTTTGTTAAATGTGAGCCAAAATCATCACAATTAAAAGAACCAAAGACTTAAACTACTTTAATCTGTGTGCATTGAATTTATTTAATACACGAGTTTCACAATTTGAGTTGAAATACTGAAATAAATGAACTTTTCCACGACATTCTAATTTATTGAGATGCACCTGTATTGGTATTGCTGATACACTTTTTTTCGATAGTCCAATTTAGACATTCTTTTAACTATATGTAACTTTGCAACTACATGTCAACTAACTTTCATTAGAGTATTAGTATACTGTTAGGTTAGACAGTAGACAGTAGAATGTGTGTTGGGGACCATCAAAATAAAGTCATAGCAGATATTAAGCAGAAAGTCTACCAATACTCATATGACTGCTAGTTAACATGTAGTTGCAAAGTTACTTATACTCAGCACAATTTCTAAAGTGGACTATCAAAATAAAGAGTTACTATACTAATTTGTATGACCTGAATAAAATTGACCTCTCGATAATGAAAATACAGAGTTTAGCAGAAATCTGAAACCTTTTTTTTGGTAGAGCTACCAACTGCTGACATTAGGCTGTGGCAATATGTGTGAAATCTGTCTTGTTTTATATACCTGACTGACAGCTAGAGAGAAAAAAAAAAAAAAAACAACATTTCAGAGTTAAAAAGACAGTGAAGGAAAATATGAGTGGGATCGAAGAATTTGTTTTTCACTCTTAATGTTATGCCGTAGAAGGTGCCACATTAGATTCATTGTAGAAGTGCTAGAGGAATGTTCTCTTTCATAGGTTCACTTCGACGCTGCATAGCTTATGATGCAGTGGGAACACCCCCTGGTGTGACGATTGTCTGAAGCCCGTATAGAATCATGCCAATTCACTGGCTGATGGCGCGAGATACTGCCCCTACGTCATAAGTAATTGACATACAACCGTGCCATCTTATCCCTCAGATTTTCCTCTCTTCAGAAGCGTTTGCTTCTCACGGTTTTTCTGGCCCATTCCTTAAGACGGCTTAGTGTTTGGATTTCTTTCCACTTCAGCGACCGCATCTGTGGAATATTATTCTCCGAGCGGTGAGTGGAATGGATTTTCGCCGGTGCCAGCCGCCGTGCTCTCGACTCATCGCGAGTGACGATCAGCACGGTAAGTGTGTCAGATGTATGGGCCTAGCCCATGCACGAGATGCTATCTTTGGCATCTCTAACTGCAAGTGCTGTGAGAATTTAACCCTTAAAACATTGCCCGCTAGACTCGCGGTTTTTGATTGCGAATCCGCCGTTCTCTCCCGCCGCGCTTCTCCGGAGGCCTCTTCTCTCCGCGAAGCCGCGGCCTGGAGTTCGGATGCGGAGCTCGAGGCTATGGAGAGTGCGCAGTTTCCACTTTCTCTCCCTCCGTTGCACGAGCGCCAACGCGTGGATTTTCCAGTTATGTTTTCTCGCGGCTGTCTTGCGCCCATCCCGGAGGCACGGGAAACCGTTTCCTTCGGGTTGGAGGATATTTTGTTTACCGTGGCCTCCAACTCCGAGGATTTTGGGGCCGCGTCGTTAGATGCTCTCCCGCCTAGCAGCAAGGAGGTGTGGTCCTCCCCTGCCTATACAGAACTGGTGGACGTTTTGCCGCGTGCCACTGAGAAGTTGGGCTTAGACTGGCCGGCCGAGCCTTGCGAGGCCCAGTCATCGAAGCGCATTGAGCGCTTCCTCAGTGGCTGTAGCTTGCGCCCGGTGACGAGAAAGCTCCCTTTCTTCCCTGACCTGCATCATGAGATCTCCAGGTCCTGGAAGCAGCCTTTCTATTCCCGCCTCACTAATGCGGCGGCCGCTGACTTCACCAATCTCGTGGAGCAGGGGTACATTGCAGTCCCGGTGGTTGAGGACATGCTTGCTGCGCACCTCTCACCGACTTACGTCCTCTCCTCCCGTCTAAGCTTTGTAGGACCACTTCCGCTTTGATCGGTAAGTCCTACATGGCAGCGGGACAGGCAGGTGCGGCTCTCCACACCATGGACATCCTCGATCAACGCCATCGTCGATAAGTTTAGAGCTGCCAAAACGAAGTCGGCTGCATTTAAGCAGTTCATGCCACGGCCTGCGTGTGAGCCAGCCCCTGCCTCATCCTCCAGGGAGCATCCGGCCCCCAGAAAGGAGCCAGTCGGTAGAGTGAGCGACCCGGCGCATCCCCCACCATACACGGTCTGGGGAGCCCGCAGTCCTTCCGCTACTCACCAGCATCCTCGCAAATGGGTAGATTTGAAGCACCCGAACAAGCCCCCTGCGGCGGCTTCTTTGGGTCGCTCCTGATATGTGTATCAGGAAGAGGAGAGCTTCCCCCGCCTCGTTGGATTTCGACAGACCGCTAAAGCGTATTTGTCCATCCCTGAGTCGCTCTCCTCCACCAACTGCGCCATCCTCGCCGCTAGATGCATCTCGAGGAGCGCAGGCCACTTCCCTCTTCAGCAATCACTGAAGGTAGGAGACACTTCAGATTTTCTTCCCTCAGGGTTGCTGCATGCTGCAGGCACTATTCCCACTGTAAGGGACACCCAGCGCTTTCCCCCCATATCAGCTTCTCCTGCCCTTGCCTTTACGGCCTCATCAGGTCACGCCCCTGCACACGAGGACGTTTTGAGCTTTCCTCTGCTTTGGTTGGGCGCATTCCTCTCTTTTCAGGGGGACATTCATAGCGGGGACCCCGTGTTAGCATCCCCCTTGAACTGTTCATTTCTGCTATCTCTGTCGAATTTCCTCCATGCCTGGAGGGATTTGCTGGGAGTGTCGCCCTGGATTCATCGTACGATCCAGTTCGGCTACACACTCCAGTTTGCTCGCAACCCCCCGTTTCAGCGGGGTCCTTCTTACTGCAGTGAACAGCGCCGACGAGGCTTCTGTCCTGCAACAGGAAGTCACCTCTCTTCTGCTAAAAGGGGCAATAGAGGAGGTCCCTTCTTCAGACCTAAACCTCGGTTTCTTCAGCCAGTATCTTCTAGTCCCGAAGAGGGATGGGGGCCTGCGTCCTATTCTAGATCTACGCAGACTGAATTATTCCCTCTACAGAGGGTAATTCAGGATGCTGATGCTCAAAAGCATTCTTGCCCAAGTCCAAGAGGGGGACTGGTTTGTCACTGTCGACATGAAGGATTCCTACTTCCACATTCAGGTCGTTCAGAGGCACAGGAAGTTCCAGACATTTTTGGCAGTCTGTTTGGACTCGACCTCGATGCTGGCCTGTCTGGTTCCCGCTCGGGTCGAGAGCATCAAGTTGTGTTCGGCCCGCTTCAGGCTAGGTCATCATGTGTCAGTGGGCCTGTGTCGCAGGCTCCTAGGCCTCATGGCAGTGGCTTCCCCAGTTCTCCCTTTGGGGCTGCTCCACATGAGACCATTTCTGTGGTGGATGAAGTCCCTGGGAGTTCGTCCCTGCTGGCCGTCCCTCTGCCTACTAAGAGTGTCAGGCGTCGGTCTCCGCACCCTCTCAGTGTGGTGGGTCCCCAATTTTTTCCAGAAAGGAGTGAAAATGGGAGTAGTCTACCGCTGCCAGATGATCATGACAGATGCTTCCCTCTCAGGATGGGGTGCGGTCTTTGTGGGCCGGCTGGCTTGCGGTGTCTGGACGGGCAAATACCTTGCATGGCACATAAACAGCCTGGAAATTAGAGCGGTTCATCTGGCTCTCATTCACTTTCTTCCGTTCCTGACAATATGGCTGTAGTTTCACACATCAATCGCCAGGGAGGCTCTCGGTCGCGTACCCTAAACAGGCATGCGCGCCAACTCCTCCTTTGGGCACAGGACAATTTTTTGTCCCTGAGAGTGGTCCATGTTCCAGGGGTCCTGAACCTGGCGGCGGACTTTCTGTCGAGGCAAAAACTCAGGTCAGGGGAATGGATGCTGAACCACCGAACGGTGGCTCAGATTTGGGAACGATTCGGCGAGGCAGAGGTGGACCTCTTTGCACCTCAGGAGACGGCCCAATGGCCCCTTTGGTTCTCCCTTTCTCACCCTGCCCCTCTAGGGATAGATGCGCTAGCGGACCCATGGCCGGACATGAAACTATATGCTTTCCCTCCGGTCAAGCTCATCCCAGCGGTCTTGTGCAAAAGTGAAGATTTGCGGAGTCTGCCTTCTTCTAGTAGCCCTGTTCTGGCCTTCCCAGACGTGGTTCTCAGAGTTGGTCTCCCTTCTGGAAGGCGAGCCTTGGGAGATTCCAATCAGGAAGGACCTGTTGTGTCAGCTCCTGGGCAAAATTTGGCACCCACGTCCAGAGATCTGGAAGTTGTGGGTGTGGCCGATCAGAGGTTGCCCATAGCCTTTGATCTCTCGGATGGAGTCCGTGAGACCATTAATAGTGCCAGGGCCCTTTCCACTAGGATGCTCAATTCCTCCAAATGGAGAGTTTTTGAATCCTGGTGCTTAGCTCGTGCTGTGGACCCAGTCAATTGCCCAGGTGGTTCAGTGCTGGACTTCCTGCAGGATAAGTTTTCAGCTGAAGCGGCCGCTACCACTCTGAGAGTCTACGTTGCAGCTATTGCTGCACAAAGGGACTCGGACGATTTTCCTTTGAGTAAACATCGCTTGGTCTCCTCAAGGGGTGACCCCGAATAATCAAAGATTCGATGCTTCGATAGGAGAATCCTGATTTGACTCCCAATCTCACAGTCGAATATTCACGGGGTGTTATGATCATGCCATTTTGGCTAAATGGGGGTGCTTAAATCTTTTATTTCACATAAAACTACCAGTTTTCTCCCAATAAGTTAATATACAGTCTATTAAAATAATGCTGTAAATAAGAATTTGAAAAGAAAGAAGCTTCAAATAAATATTTTAAGGTGCGTGAATAAATCCAACCACCCCTTTAGATTTAAGTTTCACTTTCCATAATCTGTGACCGACAGAGCAGCATTTTGGCGGCAGGGATTTAAATCTTTAACAAGACTCAAATTGACACAGGCATGTGAAAGACTGGATTTTTTCGATCAGGTAGGGTACAACTTACCGATTTCAAAACATGTTAGCTAGTTTATATGTATATCGTGTATATATTATTTATCTCGTATAAGATGCATTTGAGTTATGCTGCAGTAAAGCGCTTCATTGTAGTATGGTGATTATGTCTCCTACACGCGCTGCGCGAGCAGGACAAACAACAATGAATGCAGAATATTAATAACTATGACTGGGACTGTCATATACATTACATTATAATGAGAACACTATTATATTAAAACGCTGTGAAGTTTTAGAGATTAGATGCCATATTTCTGCACGTTGTTGCGTGAAGAACGCGTCCACAAAAGGAGTTCATTCAGAGCCATGCAGACACGTTCACTTCTGCATTCGGGGCATTTTGTGCAGATAGCCTGTAAGTCGTAATATAACGTGTTGTATAAATAACGAAACATATTCTATATGAGATAAATGATGAGTTAAATCCCACTGATTAAAAACCTGCTATCAAAAGCTTCATTCTACTGGTCACCTTCAGAGCGCGCAGCTCAAAACAGAAATGCAGAACATTAATAACTGTCATATACATAACGTTATAATGAGAGCACTATTGTAAAAAAAAAAAAAAATAATGTGAATTTTTAGGGTTTCACTGACGTTTAATGTTAACTATAGTTTAATCAAAACATAAAACATTATTTACCCCGTTTGTATCTGTGAGTCGTCCATTACACATTTTCCCTGTGTGTTAACGTCAGACTTGACTCTTGGTGTCTGACTTGACTCTTGGTAATGTATTCTGACCCCGCCCCCAAACATATGATTCGACTATCAATCGAATATCGGCAAGATTCGAAATTTCCAATTCGACTATGAAAATCCTTAGTCAGGGACACCCCTAGTCTCCTTCTTTATGCGTGGGGTTAAGCGCTTGAGGCCAGTTCGTCCTCCTACTTTCCCTTCTTGGGACCTTTCTGTTGTCCTGAAAGGGTTGGTTGAGCCTCCTTTTGAGCCTTTAGAGTCAGCTCCCAAGAGGATTCTGACGCTAAAAGTTTCTCTTTTGTTGGCACTGGCCTCTTTAAAGCGTGTAGGGAACTTGCAGGCTCTCTCCGTCAGTGAGTCCTGCATCGAGTTTGCTCCTGGGCTGTTCAAGGCATTCTTGAGACCCAGACCTGGTTATGTCCCCAAAGTTCTCTCTGCGTCTTTTCGTTTGCAGGTGGTGGTGTTGCAGGCTCTCTCCCTCCTCTTCGAGTGAGGACGGTAATCTTCGTCTGCTCTGCCCTGTTAGGGCTCTGAAGGTGTATGTGGACCATTCCAGTCAGTGGCGTAAGTCCCTACAGTTGCTGGTGTGTTTTGGTGCAGGCCACAGAGGGCTAGCCGCATCAAAACAAATGATTTCCCACTGGGTTAGGGAAGCTATTTCGATGGCCTACGAGGTGCGCGGTCTGCCTTCACCTCTAGATGTCATGGCTCATTCCACCAGGGGGATGTCTTCCTCCCAAGCTTTGTTTAAAGGGGTCCCCCTGGAGGACATCTGTATGGCGCCAGGTTGGTCCTTTCCCCATACTTTTGTGAGGTTCTATAACCTTGATGTGAGTATGGCTTCTGGCTCCTAGGTTCTTTCTGTTTGAGCCAGCTGTGTTTTAGTGTTCTGGTCTTTATGGGCCAGACTGGGCAGCGTGTTAGCTTGGTGTGTGTGGTATATCGTTCCCTCTACATCATAAGCTACGCAGCGTCGAAGTGAACCTATGAAAGAGAACGTCTCGGGTTACTTATGTAACCCATGTTCTCTGAGCAGGGAACGAGACGCTGCATCCGCTGCCAAGCTCCTCACACTGTCGACCTGCTTCTTCGACAGGAAAATCTGAGGGGTAAGATGGTGCGAGCACGGGTTTATGTCAATTACGTATGATGTAGGGGCAGTATCTCGCGCCATCAGCCAGTGAATTGGCGTGATTCTATACGGGCTTCAGACAATCGTCACACCAATGGGTGTTCCCACTGCGTCATAAGCTACGCAGCGTCTCGTTCCCTACTCAGAGAACATGGGTTACGCAAGTAACCCAAGACGTTTTCTTGATATTTTGCAAAGTGGAGCAGAAAACAGACTTAGGTTTTGTTTCAAAACTTAGTAAGCTGTGTACTGTCTACATAGGCACAACCTAACTGAAATTAACTCTTATAAGTGGTCAGTTCGGGTTCATGCTACATAGAAATCAACTCTTTGTGCCTTACAAATTACAAATAGTGTTTGTCACGTGAAGCTGACTTGGTTAGCATTTGATTTTAGTACAGTTTGGTGTTAGCTTGTTGCTAAGCTAACAATATGATACTCTAATAAGCATATAAACACAATGTAAATACTTTATATTCCATAATTATCATATAGTGTAAATATGTGTAATAAAATAATTACCTAATTTTTTAACTGATCATTATCCACCATCTTAGACTCATTTTTGTCATGCCTCAATGCATTATGGGATTGCTTTGCCCTCGATGCATACATGCTATACAGAAAATCGGATTAATATCCTGGGAGAAAATTACCTGTACCTTTTTTTCCATTAAGTTTACAAAAATTTCGTTCAACCCTAAAAGAAATTATAATTCGTAAATGAAAATATGGAAAAAACAATACAGCAAATTATTGTGCATTACACAGTACATTGAGCCATTTTTTCTTTTCTTAGAGTACATGACCTCAGAAATGATCTTTTGGAAGATACTTTATATCAGGAGTGTTCCTGTGATGCCTAAAATGCTGCCTACGTTGGAAGAGTACTAGTATTTTTATACACCAGATATTATTGTGCGCAAACAAAGAACATTTGTAAAGGCAAAAACGACTTCCTTTTTGCCAGTACGTGTTTAAAACTCCCCGTTCCCTGTTGAAAATAGGCTTGGAAATGTTTAGAACAAAAAAAGTGTTGCGTGACCTGTGGAAGAGTTATATTTAATACTTCAATTTTCTTCTAGGAGTCATAGTCTGAGAAGCCTTCCGTTAGGATTCCAGTGAATTGGAATAATAGGTATTGCAGTTTCAGGTCACTTGCTAAATAACAGTCCTCCACTTTTCCCTCCGCAACCGCTGCGTCTGTCCATCCCACCCGTCTTCCATCCTTATCCACAAACTATTACTCAGTCTACAACTACAATCTGCAGTAGCACCTTGTCTGAAACAATCAACATTATCGTTTGTTCCTCATCGTTGGCTCGATAGGTTGGTTTTATACAGTGTCTAGCATAGCCCAGGGTGGCAGTTTTGCTAGCGAAGAGTGAACAGTACTCTTGTCTGACATGTACGTCCAAAGGCGAAGAACCCAAGTGGAAAGTTGGGATGTGAGAGTCCGAGGCTGGTACCAGCAGACAAGAGAGGTGCTGTAGGTGTTCTTGGATTTGGGTTGTGCAGTAGAAATGTGTAATCTGAAAGGGCACCTTGCATTGGCAGTGTAGCAGAGTTCTGGAGAACATTGTGGTCTTTCCAAACAGACCCTCATAGCATGTCTCTTGCATTTCACTTGTAATTTTTTACAGCATATTGTGACGCTCACTCCAACCAACAGGAGAGATTTTGAAGGCAATGAATTAACCCCCCCAAAAAAACATGCCAATACAAGAAAATATGCCTTGAAGTCAATATGAAACAGCCTTCACAAAATATTTTGCTTCTAAAAAAGGTACAAAAGCTGTAACCATGGCAGTACTCTTTTAAAAGGTACATCTTTGTGCCTCTAAAAGGTGACCTTTAGTGCATTAATTAGTATATTAGTACTTTAAAACTAGCTAAATATTAGCACTGAAAGTAGCTAAATGGTACATATTAGTACCTTTTGAAAGGGTATTGCCTCAGTGTCAGCTTTTTTTTTTTACCTTTTCTTTCTGAGTGTAACTGGAAATTTCCAGGTAAAAAGGACAAAAATAGCACCATTTTCCACACATAAATGTAAGTTAAAAAAATAATAATAATAATGAGACTTGGCTTTATCCATTTTTGATTGATTGGAAGGTCAATGTTTGGGTGATTAGCTTTAGCAGTTAGCATAGATGTCATATATACACTTTTCTGTTCCTCCACTGATGGCCATTCAAAATTTAAATATTTATTTATTTATTTATTTATTTTTTTTTTTTTTGGTCAGTATGTTAAATATTTTAAAAGTTAATTAGGTTCAAGTAGACGTTTCATTAGGAATTAGAATTTTTTTTTTTTTTTTTTTTTTAAATCTGTTTGCTGTGATGACAATGCTAACGTAACACTATTCAGATATTATAGACCTCCTGGGTGACTTCACCTAAAAATACTAAAGTTGTTTCAGAGGTGGTGTAATATGTTTGTTATAATGAGCACTGGGATATGTTTAAAGGAAGTAATTAGTATTATTTTTAATTTCATGCTGAGTTTAAATATGTTATACAGTTTTGTCATGTTACACTGAGTCATTTGTACAAGGCTTGTCTGCACTATTTAAGCTAGACTGGTTCAAATAGCCTCTTGTCAGTAGTTGTAACTAGGGATGCACGATATTGAATTTTTGCCGATATCCAATATGCTGATATTTTTCAACTCATTTTGGCCGATACCGATATATTTCCTTTTGTTTGGAAACAACACCAAGTCGCTCCTGTCAGGGCTCTAGACTGCAACCGTTTTTTTGAGAATGTGCGAGTTAAAATTTGATGTGGTCGCATTTGTGCTAGTGCACAGTCTGGCTGCTCCAAAGCTCCTGCTCCATACAGCGCGCGCTGCCGAGCCGCGGCACATTGTAGCAGGAGTCAGATTTCACTGATAACGTGGAGAGAGGCGCTTTCAGCGTGAGCGTTTCGGGTGTAGAGCCTGGTTTTGTAGAACTTGCGGACGCGTCGAGTATAAATCAGCCTTCAGCCTTTACTTGCAGCGTCAGCATGAGCACGAAGGTGCGTGCAGCGGACGGAGCGCAACGGAGGATTTGGTTTTCAAAGCTAAAGTAAAAGACCGCTACTTAAACCAGAGAAGGTGAACATGTTGGCATTCTTGTGAAAAAGAAAAAAACAAAAAAAAAAAAAAACTTTTGGGATGTTTACCTCACATCTCTCTAAAATGAAAGTGAAAGTGCACGAAGCCCGGGTTATAACACAGCAAAAGAGGATCTCCCATTCACAAAATTTAAATCACAAATCAGTGGCGGCTGGTGGCAAATTTTCTAGGTGGGGTGCGAACATCCAAAAATTTTAGCATACATACCGATATGATTTATCCCAGTATAACAAAAAGAAAAGGATTAAGACATGAAACATTTTAAAGAAAGATTTTTTTTTTTTTTTTACCAAATTCAAGATTGAGGATGATTCTCACAAAACTATATTTTCTGCAAGCTTTTTTCAAGAAAAAATGAAAACAATTTGTTTTTAATTTTAATAATAATTCAGAATTGATGTATACAGTGCAACAGCAAAATCTGTCAGAAAAATAAATAAATGTTACATTTAGACCATTTTCTACACATATATAAATAACTACGAGTCAAGCTGCAGTACCAAGCAGGACCACACGGAGACGCCAACAGACCACTATCCTAGTTGCCTTAATAAATATACAAAGATCTGTATTCAGAATTATTAAACAGAGCAAAACACAAATAAAATAAAAGTAAATAAAAACACTATGAATTTGTTGAGTGTGGTGATCTGAAGGCAGCTCAACATGACTGACCAGTGAACAGTTCCTGAATGTTGATGCCAATACACCACTGTACATAGCAAACTCCTATAAAAACACGCTTCTTCAGCGAGTGTCCATTATAAAACACTTGCCAGACATGCTATCAGAGAGTGCACATACACGGTTTGTTTATTTGTACACTAATAATAATGGACTCACGCGCGTCTAATAATGTAAGTTACGATTCATGTATGGCACTAACTAACAGCACTAATCTTTACCTCCATTACAATCGTCATCTATCAAAACTTCACTGCTAAGATACTGGTTTGCTTTATTCAGCCAATACAGACTAGTCCTGACTTCATATTTCTGATTATTAGCGGTATGTTTGCTTCGACCAATCGCTGCACAAGTTAGGGTTACGCATGATGACGAAAGCACGTTAGTGATAGCCCTCCCGGAACCCATAGAGATTGCATTGCAGTGCCTGCAGTTTGAAAAAAAAAAAAAAAAAAATCTTTGTATGGAAGTCTATGGGAACACTCGGGACGATTCTCAGTCTGACAGAAATCGCCCAAAAAAGGGGCGGTACTACACAGAATGTGACTCGACGCTGATTGGACTATATTTCCAGAGGCAGAACACAGTATAGAAGAATGAAAGCTAGCGTAACACTGTGACTGAATGTCGAAGAAAAAAAATCCCTCCCTTTCGCGCTTTGGTGGTGCGTCGCCCAATCGCCCTAATAGAGAAACTGCCCCTGTCACAAATAATGATGATGAAAAAGAACGCGTTGAATGTTGAACACTTTTGTTAACATATAACTATAAACTATGATAAAACTGCATTGATTAATCCAATGTTGTAGAATAAAAAAAAAAAAAAAAAATTATGACCAAATTATAGGCTCGTGAGACCAACTGAGAAAGTTAGTTGCAAAAGAGAGACCAGTGGGAAGAATGAGTCCTGCCTGTGTAGAAATAATAAGCAAAATATTTTAATTTTGGTTAGTTTTTAACAAGACCTTATTTGTTCGAATTAAATAAACAATAACAAAGGTTTTTGACAGTACATTGAAGCTTTGAAAATAACTATAAATAAACTACAGGTGCATCTCAATAAATTATAATGTCGTGGAAGAGTTCATTTATTTCGGTAATTCAACTCAAATTGTGAAACTCGTGTATTAAATAAATTCGGTGCACACAGACTGAAGTAGTTTAAGTCTTTGGTTCTTTTAATTGTCATGATTTTGGCTCACATTTAACAAAAACCCACCAATTCACTATCTCAACAAATTAGAATATGGTGACATGCCAATCAGCTAATCAACTCAAAACACCTGCAAAGGTTTCCTGAGCCTTCAAAATGGTCTCTCAGTTTGGTTCACTAGGCTACACAATCATGGGGAAGACTGCTGATCTGACAGTTATCCAGAAGACAATCATTGACACCCTTCACAAGGAGGGTAAGCCACAAACATTCATTGCCAAAGAAGCTGGCTGTTCACAGAGTGCTGTATCCAAGCATGTTAACAGAAAGTTGAGTGGAAGGAAAAAGTGTGGAAGAAAAAGATGCACAACCAACCGAGTGAACCGCAGCCTTATGAGGATTGTCAAGCAAAATCGATTCAAGAATTTGGGTGAACTTCACAAGGAATGGACTGAGGCTGGGGTCAAGGCATCAAGACCCACCACGCACAGAAGTGTCAAGGAGTTTGGCTACAGTTGTCGTATTCATCTTGTTAAGCCACTCCTGAACCACAGACAACATCAGAGGCGTCTTACCTGGGCTAAGGAGAAGAAGAACTGGACTGTTGCCCAGTGGTCCAAAGTCCTCTTTTCAGATGAGAGCAAGTTTTGTATTTCATTTGGAAACCAAGGTCCTAGAGTCTGGAGGAAGGGTGGAGAAGCTCATAGCCCAAGTTACTTGAAGTCCAGTGTTAAGTTTCCACAGCCTGTGATGATTTGGGGTGCAGTGTCATCTGCTGGTGTTGGTCCATTGTGTTTTTTGAAAACCAAAGTCACTGCACCCGTTTACCAAGAAATTTTGGAGCACTTCATGCTTCCTTCTTCTGACCAGCTATTTAAACATGCTGATTTCATTTTCCAGCAGGATTTGGCACCTGCCCACACTGCCAAAAGCACCAAAAGTTGGTTAAATGACCATGGTGTTGGTGTGCTTGACTGGCCAGCAAACTCACCAGACCTGAACCCCATAGAGAATCTATGGGGTATTGTCAAGAGGAAAATGAGAAACGAGACCAAAAATGTAGATGAGCTGAAGGCCACTGTCAAAGAAACCTGGCCTTCCATACCACCTCAGCAGTGCCACAAACTGATCACCTCCATGCCACACCGAACTGAGGCAGTAATTAAAGCAAAAGGAGACCCTACCAAATATACATATATATACAGTAAATGAACATACTTTCCAGAAGGCCAACAATTCACTAAAAATGTTTTTATTTATTTATTTTTTTATTGGTCTTATGAAGTATTCTAATTAGTTGAGATAGTGAATTGGTGGTTTTTTGTTAAATGTGAGCCAAAATCATCACAATTAAAAGAACCAAAGACTTAAACTACTTCAGTCTGTGTGCATTGAATTTATTTAATACATGAGTTTCACAATTTGAGTTGAATTACTGAAATAAATTAACTTTTCCACGACATTCTAATTTATTGAGATGCACCTGTATATATCAGTCACTGGATTTTTCCCCCCAGAAAGATGCAGTGTTAACCTTAACATTTTATTTTAAGATTTAACATTTGTAGATGGTCTAAAGCAAAAGAGTTGTAAAAATTCTGAAAATCTTTTAGAACTTATGATTTGTTTAAAAAAATAACATATTACACATTAATGAACAAATCAGTATATATAAAATTATTTAATTTACAAGTGTCATGTTTGTGATTTTTTTTTTCATGTAAGTTATAGATTCTGACCTTTAAGTCAAAACATACTCATTATTTTATGACATCAATTACTGCTTTATTTAATCACAAACACAGTCCAAATGTTATTTGTATAGGCTATTTTACTTTGATTTAATTATAAGTAGGCCAACAGCGCCCCCTACAGATTAAAACTTCTTACTGAGTGGGCATTAGGACCCGGGGGAGGCTGCTGCCATCGCCGCTGCACGTGCTTTTATGGTTTACACTATCACTAGTTTTCCCAAGTCCGCGGTTTTCCCGCGGAATTGGGCTTCTTTAACACCGTTGCCGTGGGTTGTTTTTCATGTCATTGAAACGACCGCAAAAACATATTTAGCCCCTGAAATGTGAATTTTACCAGGGGAACCCCACCAAAAATGCGTGTTTTACCCCCTGGAACGCGCTTTTAACTGGGGGACCCACCTCGAAATACAATTGGGCTAGTTTTGGGCTAGTTTCGAAAAGCAGTTGGGTGGGTTTTGTTGTGAAAACCTGGCAACCCTGACTATCACACACCGAACGCGTCATTCTGTACGTGCTTTCACAGATGCAGCAATCCAAAACAGTGAATCTAATCATCATTCAGACAAAACTTTGCTTCAAGAATGAGCCACACTGCTGACGTGATCTAATCACTAACACACCCTGAGCACATGTGAGTTAACGTATTCCTCTTATCGGCAAGACATATCAGCATAATTTTTCATATAGGGCCGATGCCGATATTTACATTTAAAGCCATTATCGGCCGATTCCGATATCGGTCCGATAATACCGTGCATCCCTAGTTGTAACCATTAAGACTTGACGCTAGTGGCTGAAATTAAGACCTCATGGATTCAGTAACCCATGTTAAAATGGGTCACTTTTAAATACTATTAAAATTGAATTTTATTAGTGTCCGTAGTAGCTTATTAGCATCTGTTGCTAATACATCAGGTTCCTTGCTCATGGGTTGCGTGTATCTACGTCAAACCTTCAAAGTCCTGTTGATTGACAAACTCAATCCTCTTGAACACTGCAGCTCTGGCGGTGGAAGGGGCTAAGTGGCAAGTGATTTTCCCCAAGTACTGTTTGCCTATATGAATACAACAGTTGACCGAGCTGCCACTTAGCGTTAGCCCTCTCGACCTGTGCTTGAAAAATGAAGCCTCGTAAGAAGAGGCTGCCATTTCCTCTTCTCAGCGTTTGCTGAGAGAACTGTTCTGGCCGCTCATCTTAACCCGGAGTGATCGGGATGCTTGACTGGCCGTGTGATTGGTTGGGGTCTTGGGGAGTTTGTCAGGGGATAATGATGAGGGTTCATGAAATCATCTACATTATGTCAGGTCATATCGAGAGCGGCAGGCAGAGTCTAATGACCAGCGGTCCAGATAGGAACTGCAGTGATGGGAATCACTCGCTCAATTTGGAGCAAATTTCTGGAGAGCGCTGAATCATAGATTATGTACAACTACATTAACAGCCAGTGAAGCCTTTGTATTTTGGAGGAAATCTGGCTGAGATTGGAAGCCATTCTTCACTAAGAATGAATTGTTTTAGCGCCTTATTCACAAACACGACTACAACAGACGCAACCCATGACGTGTCGCGCTGCAACAGCTTGAGGCCGTCAACACTGAAAATGTTGAATGTGTTGACTTCAGAAACAGCAAAATCACTGAATAACTAAAGTATGTATCCAACTTTGTCAATGGAAATCAATTAGAGGGAATGAGTTAGTACAACATAGCCACGATTTTCTAAAATAAGGGAACAAATTAGTACCACAAAGCCACGATTTACTAAATGAAGGGAACAATTTAGTACAACATGGCCATGATTTAGTATAACAAGGGAACAATTAAAACAATGTGGCCATGATTAACGTAAATGATGGAACAAATCAGTACAACGTGGCTACGATTTACTAAAACGAGGGAAGAAATTAGTACAATTTGGACATGATTTACTAAAGCAAGGGAACGAATTAGTACAACATGGCTACGATTTACCGTAATGAGGGAATGAATTAATACTGTCCAACATGGCCATGATTTACGTAAATGAGGGAACAAATTAGTACAACGTGGCCACAATTTACTAAATCTAGTGAACACATTAGTACAACGTGGCCATGATTTAGTACAATCAGAGGCGGACAAAGTACACAACTCCATTACTTGAGTGAAAGTACAGATACTGCTGGTCAAATATTACTCCAATACAAGTAAAATTTGTAAAGACAGATTTTTACTTAAGTAAAAGTACAGAAGTACTTGCTTTTAAAAGTACTTAAGTACCAAAAGTAAATTTCCTTTTTTATGTCAATGCACTATTTTATTATTGTTGTACGTAATACTTGCAATACCTCTGAAGCAACTTACAATACATTACACCTACTGAATAAACTGACTAGCTTGTAGTATCTTTGGAATAAAGAGCTTTTAGAATGTTAAAAATCCTATGGGTAAAAAACACAAGCAAACAAACAACAACAAAAAAAATATTTAACAACCCCTACCCACCCCCACAAAAGCAGGATGGTAGTGATCTCACACAGCTCTGACAGTGTGTGCATACATCTATGTGTAGCCATTCATCCACATTTGAACAGAGTGGACAGTGAAATTCTGTAAATACAGAGTGATAAGGAAAAAAAAAAAAAAAAATCAAACCTGCTTTAAAACCCAGCAACACAACAGTAGCTGTATAACTTTACAACAGCAACACTGCTTTAACGAAAAATCAAAACAGCAAGACTTATTTTACATCAAAACAAAAATTTAAAAAATGCTGTCTAATCTCTCTCACAGTACTTTGATGTCACACACAGAATGGTCTGTGCAGTGCTGCTTCAAGTTCAACACCTTTTGTGTTTTATTAGGAGATGGACAACAGTTCTTCTGTGGCTTTATAGGTAATATTTTCACTAACACAATTTAGCAAAACCAGACAATATTGTGTCTAATATATACCACAATATTAATTTATTATTGAATTGTTGTAAATAAATATCACATTTGCAACTGGGCAGTGTTCAAAAAATGCTGGGAAATCACTTCATGTAGCCCTACAAGAGTGATTACTGATAAACAAAAAAAAAAGTAGATTTAGAGAAGAGAAGAAAAACAAAACAAAAAAAACATCACCCACTGACTTTCAAAGCTGCTACGTAGTAACGACTTTCTACTTCGAGGACCTTGATTGAAATGTAGTGAAGTGAAAAGTACAATATTTTTCTTTCAAATGTAGTGAAGTTAAAGTTATAAGTTTCCAGAAAAAAAATAATACTCAGGTAAAGTACAGATACTCAAAAAGTGTACTTAAGTACAATACTCAAGTAAATGTACTTAGTTACTAAAAAGTGGTTACAAATTAGTACAAAGTGGCCACAATTTGCTAACACAAGCTGGAACACAAGTTGTACTCATTTGTGCTCACTATAACAAGGGAACAAATTCTGGCCACGATAACTATATTTTTGTCTGCATGTCATGTGCGAGGCTCCACTCCAATATCACAATCGGCTTTTAAAGTAATGCTCAAAACATTTAAATATAACAAATAAAATGAAATGATCACACTTGTAATTTTTCTAAGTAAATTCATTTTATTTCAGCTATATGTGGATAATAAAGTGGCTGGAGTAGCTCTATAGCAGCTGAAGATTCTAAAGAATTTCTCTTTTTACGTTCCACTTAGAAAAATGGCACACGGAATTTGGAGCAACATGAGGTTGAGTAAATAATGACAGAATTTTCTTTTTTTTTCGGATGAACTATTCCTTTTAAAATCAATAATGCAAATGTTTGATGAAAAACACAATCTTCTCTCTTAATGAGACTACTCAGCGGAGTGAGGCATACATTTCTCATTTTCCAAAAGTGAAATACTTGACAACCCAGTTTCTGTGCTCAGGCATTTCAGCTGCGCTGTAAATCTGGTGCCCGAGACTGAGGGTAATTGTGCTAGAACATGTTACCATGGTAATATTGTACCTAGGGAAGTGGAGGACTCTGTGCAATCATTTGAAATTGTGACAACATGGCACAGTTAATCGCAGTCAATGAGGGACATTATTTCTTTTAGATGTAAAGTGGATTTCAAACGCACACCTGGGTTTTCATTTTACTGTGGTGTTATTGTTGCAAAACACCGTGTTGGTTCATATTTGGTTGATTGCTTTTGACAATCCAGTTGTGGTGACTAAAAATGGTTGCTTTTATGCCAATGCATTGGCACCACACTGCCATGTGTTCTGCATTTGCAATGCATTTTGCGAAGTATTAACCCTTGTGCCATACTGAAAATCCTTTCATTAATTTGGTGTTCCCTGCAATAAACTTTTTTTTTGCTTGTAAATCTCTCGTTATGCTATATTATCACCAAATCTTGGATTCAATCTTTTTGTCAACTTGTATTCTTTTAATTAGCACAGGTTTTGTATTTATTTTTGGAAGTGATAGGTCGTAGGCCTCGTTGATTTTGACTCATGCCCATCAGTTTTTGAGTAAAAAACAAACAAACAAAAAACAAAAAAACAAAAAAAAATAAACATTATCTGTGGATAATTTTGGCTCAAAAAATGAGGTGCGTAAACTTAGATCAATGAGGCCTCAATGATCAGGGATCAATGATCAATGAACATTTTCGGGAAAAACAAAATTCTCTTTGGGTCAAAATGACCAGAACACAACATGAGAATTAAGTATTTCTGCTTTTAAATATCCATTAATGCAAAATTTATTCAAACTTATTTTTATTTATAGGTTAGTCATTTGCAGGCGATCTTTTCTTCATAGCTAATAATATATAACATTTATTTATTTGTTTGTTTGTTTTTGAGATGGATGTTGAACTGACCGGCATGAACCTCTCCTCCTTCCTGGTCGTGTTTTTGGGAAGCTTGTCACGCTTGGTTTACCTGCAGGAAATGCATTACACGTCTCTTCTGTGTTTGTCCTGTCTATGTCCTTCACCTTCTTACTCAATTCTGTCTTCCACTGTCTGGCACTTGTTTATACATACTGACTTCTTGATGTGTCACCATCCTTGTTCTGTAACATTCTGAAAGTTTCTCATTCGTTTGCTTGCCTTTTCTCCCTTTTGCCCCTGAGGGGGACGTTCAGAGTGTGTATTGATGCACGGGTGCTACAGAGGGCAGCACGTTTCTTGTCTGTTCTTCGTCACAGGCCTTTGAGGAACCTGTTGTGCCTGAGGTGGCAAAACACCTCTAAAAATGTTTTAGAGATAGAGTCACTTGGTTTTAAAGGTGATGTACACTGTTAGACTTTGCTGAAATTTTACAGTTACTTACCGCAAAAAAAGCCCAGTAAAATACCATAAATATTTTTTTTTATAATTAACTACTGTAATATGCACTGCATTATGGGTATTTTATAGGGCAATTTTACAGTAATTTACTGTATATGGGGATTTGCAGTACTTTACTGTTTGCTCAAAAGCTGTAGTGCTACTGTAAATCGTCCTGTAGACGAAAAACATGAATCTGCATTCTCAGTTTGAAGCACAAGTGTGGTGAAATAAATGTCATTTTTAAGTGATTAAAAAAATAAAATATATAAATTTTGCTTACACCCCACAAAATTTTAATTTTATTCCTGTGCAAAGCCCGCGCAACAACCTGGCCGAGGTTCTATAGATGGTTTCAACGGCAACAACATGTGCGCTTTTGTGGCCCTAACTTAACTTCCAGTAGACATCCAAATAGAATCAACAACAGCTAAGTCCCTCTAGAGTAGATTATTTTTTGATAACAAGCAATTTTAGTATATATTCTCAAGGGACAATACTATAGAAATGAAACTTGGATATATTTTAGAGTAGACAATGTGCAACTTGTATAGCAGTTAAGATTTACTGTCCTCTGAAAATAACTCAACATACAGCCATTATTGTCAAAAAATCTGGCAACAAAAGTGAGTACACCCTAAGTGATAACAGCTATACGTCATTTAACCATGCAAAGCCACATGTCCTATTCATCGTGTTCGTTTTTTTTTTTCTGCTCGACAGGACTATACAAATTTGTGTATCTTATATTAGAGCAGTTAAAATTTGGTGCTTTGAGTACAATTCTCTCATACTGACCACTGGATGTTCAACATGGCACCTCATGGCAAAGAAGTATCTGAGGATTTGAGAATTAGAATTGTTGCTCTCCACATAGATGGCCGAGGCTATAAGAAGATCAGTAACACCCTGAAACTGAGTTACAGTACAGTGGCCAGTGTCACACAGAGGTTTTCCAAGATGGGTTTCACTCAGAACAGGCCTCGCAAGGGTCGATCAAAGAATTTAGGTCCTCGTGCTGTGCGTCAGGTGCAGAAGCTGGCTTCAAAGAACAGATGCATGAGTGCTGCCAGCATTGCTTTAGAGGTTGCAGAAGCGGAAGGTCAGCTTGTCAGTGCTCAGACCATACGCCGCACACTGCAACAAGTCGGTTTGCATGGCTGTTGTCCCAGAAGGAAGCCTCTTCTGAAGCTGGCTCACAAGAAAGCCCGCAAACAGTTTGCCGAAGACAACCTGTCCAAGAGCATGAATTACTGGAACCATGTCCTGTGGTCTGATGAGACTAAGATTAACTTGTTTGGCTCAGATGGTGTCCAGCATGTGTGGTGACGCCCTGGTGAGGAGTACCAAGAAAATTATGTCTTGCCTACAGTCAAGCATGGTGGTGGTAGCATCATGGTCTGGGGCTACATGAGTGCTGCTGGTACTGGGGAGCTGCGGTTAATTGAGGGAAACATGGATTCCAACATTTACTGTGACATTCTGAAGCAGAACATGATGACCTCCCTTCAAAAACTGGGCCGAACGGCAGTTTTCCAACATAATAACGACCCCAAACACACCACCAAAACTGCCTTGCTGATGAAGCTGAAGGTGAAGGTGATGGAGTGGCCAAGTATGTCTCCAGACCTGAACGCTACTGAGCACATGTGGGACATCCTCAAGCGGAAGGTGGAGAAGCGTCATGTGTCTAACATCCAGCAGCTCCGTGATGTCATTACGAAGGAGTGAAAGAGGATGCCAGCAACAACCTGCAGCTCTGGTGAATTCCAAGCCCAGGAGGATTAAGGCAGTACTAGATAACAATGATGCCCCTACAAAATATTGACACTTTGGACACAGTTTTGACATGTTCACTCATTGACATGTGTACTCATTTTTGTTTCCAGTTATTTAGACAATAATGGCTATATGCTGAGTTATTTTTAGAGGACAGTAAATCTTTACTGCTATACAAGCTACACATTGACAACTCTAAAATATATCCAAGTTTCATTTGTGTAGTATTGTCCCTTGAGAAGATATACTAAAATTGTTGCTGAAATGTGAGGGGTCTACTCACTTTTGTGGGATACTGTATATATACTGTACGTGTGTGTGTGTGTGTGTGTGTGTGTGTGTGTTGACCGCTTATATATCTGTTATTAATCATGTATAAAAAATAAAATGGTGCATGTGTATTACTGAGCTAACAACAACAGTTTAACATAAACAGTTACCAAAAGTGTGTCATCCAAAACCTAAAAAGTCTACGTTGGATGATTTTTTTTTTTTTAATGACCTAGTCTCACAATGTTCTTGAATGTTCCAGAAGGCACTAGAATATGCCAGAATGTTCCAGAAACTTCTACAATGTTCCCATCCTTGCAAATGCAAAATATATAAGTAGTTCTAAAATTGACCTGACCTAAATATTTACCAAAATATTGATGCTACATGAAAATAACTATTTTTTGTTATATTGTGTTATTAAAAAGGATTTATTTAATAATTTAAATCATTAAAAATAATTTATAAGTAACACATTGAACTGAACATGACATTTTGAAGTAGGAAGACATAGTACTTTCTTAAAAAATGGAAGTGGTGTTGTGTACGATTGATCAGAATGTTTTTTTTTTTTTTTTAATATTCCATGTTATAATTTCATAGACCTCACAGAAATCATCTCTTAAGTGTATGAAATATTATAGGAAATGCTCGAAAGATTCTCCCATTTTCTCCTTCATCTGCATTACATCTTTAGACAGGGTCTAGCCTGGATGAATATTACTTTGACATGAACATGGCATCCCACCCACTGATTCAAGAGTGTTGGGTTTCCTCCATTACCAGGAGTGGATGGCATTACCATGAGTGGTTTTCCCTGCTGTAACTCCATCGATCACAGGAAGTCCATTTCAATTCAGAGGATAATGCGTTTGAGAGTCTAACCAGTCTATTGTGTTTCTGGTTTGAAAGTAGGGCATCACGTAGATGTAAGAGTCCTTATTAAAGTATAAAGAGAATGAAAAATATGCTTTGGAAATTGCAAGAACTTTGCAATTCTGGATAAAATTCAGTACAGTGAGGTGCAAACGTCTGAAACCACTGGTGAAAAGGCTTCTGTTTTGCATTTTTAGTGTAATTTTTAACAAATTTAAGTAAAAAGAATTAGAAAAACTCAAGATAGCATGAACTAAAACTGATGTTACTCAGCATGCTTTGAGAATATTCCAATGTCTAAATGTTCAAAATCTTAAACGTTTGTTGAGTTCCCTTATTTAAATGGAATCCCAGATTTTCTGTATATTTGCGTTCAAACCAGCTTTGTAGCAACTTTGCATGACCCAGTTGGAACAACATGTACAATTTCACTGCCTGTTCTCTGTAGCGGTTCTTAATAGCTTCTGGGACTAGTAGCCTCAGGCCATTCCGTCCCTTGTTGCCCCAAGTTCCTGGTCGGGGGTCAGCCAGTCAAGCGAAATTTCTCCTTGGCATAGCTACTGATGTTCTACTTAGAATTTGCAATGACGCTACAGTGTCAATGAACTAAAAATTTGTACACCTCAGTGTAGGTAGGACACAATATACCTACAAAGTCCGAACAAAGTCATGTAAGTTGTCCACCTCTTACAAAGATGCTCTTAATATTGAATGCCAGTATCTCTTAAACATATTCTGTTAAATTGTCCTGGTTTGGTGCTCCAAAAACACTCTTGAAGAATCAACCCTGAATCCATTTTAGAGTTTATATCTAAAGCAAACATTAAAAACTATTTTTTAAACAGCTCTTATATTTATTTATTTAACATTTTAACTGGTTACTCGCCATGAAAATAGCCAAGGAAACCCACAAGGTGGCAAAACACCAACCAACATCTTACAAAAACTTGAATTTTTCTGGTGGATTTTAATGTTTAAAGTGATATATTGTGTAAATGACGACAAATTGGCAACAGATAGCATTAAGTTCTACACAACTTTTTTTTTTTTTTGACGTACAGTAGGTGCTTCAATTACTTCCCACATGAAAAAAAAAATACTATAGTAATTTATAGTAAATACTATAGTGTTTTTGAACCATACTATAGTAAAGTACTTGAATTAATTTGTTGTGGTAATTCTATAGTTTCTGTAGTAATATAACAACTATAGTAATAGAAACAAATTACGTTATCCCATACTGTACTAAGTTTTCTACAACTATAGGGTATATTATACTACAATACACTACAGTTTACTGTAGTAAAAACTAAAATATACAACAGTATTTATTACAGTTTATCAGTTCAATATAGTTAATATTACAGTATGCTGTAGCTGTCACAGTCTTCTCTGTCTTGTCTTGTGTGTTTCCCCCTCCATGCCCTTATTTGGTCCTTTCTGTTCCTGTCCTCATCTAGTTTGATTGTTTATGATTTCTTTCAGGTGTGTGTGTTGTGTATTTAGTTCCTGCCTGTTCTGTTCATTTTCGTCTGGTCTACTTGTTACTCCCGGTGTTCCTGTGTGTCAGCCCTGCCTTGTCTTGCTGTGCCTTGCCTTCTCTGTCTTGGATTTCATTAAAGACTGTATTTTGAGTTATTCCTCGTCTCCTCATTTCCCTCGTGGGTTCACCGTGACAGTAGCATTCATTAACAAATTGTTGTAAATACTAAAATATATACAGTATAATACACTTTACTATAGTATGGATCAAAAACACTATAGTATTTACTTTGAATTACTGTAGTATTTTTTCATGTGAGTTCATAGTTCTTCTCTACAACTGAAGCTACGATCCTGAAATTTTGTCTGCAAACAATCTCACAAACATAGCAATTCGAGAGTTCTTAACAACATATATAATGATCATTTTTACACTGTTTTGCACAGCAAAGTCAAAAAGAGTGAAAAAAAAATATGGATGTGATGGAATGTTTGACTGTTTTGAAGCAAATCGTTATTAGAAGTTGTTAAAAAAATGATTCAGTGAATCTTTTATGTTATTACATAGAAATCAGTTCTCTGATGTCCTGCTATGGCGCATTATGCTCTAACAAATATTAAAAAAAAAATCAAAAGGTAACACATATTGCTGTTATTACTGTTTTTTATGATTGCTCATTACTGCCCTCTAGCTTACTGGAGACTGAATCAGAACGTCCTTCACTATTAACAAGTTAAGAAGGGTGTTGGTAAAAAAAAATAAAAATAAATAAAAAAAAATCCAATCTGCAACTTTTTGTCACTTTATAGTCACAGAATTGTAGTGTGCCCTTGATTTTGCACAGGGCCCTTCCCATCCTTCTGGAGTCTAATATAACATCCTCTCTTGCTGTAACTCAATTATTCTACCACTCAGTTGGCTACAGTTTTTATTTCCTCTCCTCAAAATCCTGCATTACAAGTTACAGACTTGTTAATATGTCATCGTACATTTTTTCACATTGTGATTATTGATCTATGATCTTATTACGACCCTTTTGAACAAATGCCAGCCATTTCTCTGCTTTTTACAACCTTTGCCTCTTAATGTAAATAACACAAGTGATCGAGAGCCAATGCTTTCACCTTGCTGTTTATTTTCATTTTCTCTCTTGTCCTTGGATGGCTTTTTTATGCAGACCCTGGCTTATAATTTGTGACATTGTAAAATTAGCCTTTCTATAAACCCAACCCTTGCACTTTTCGTCTCTCCATAAATTTTGAATATGAATTACCTTCCCTTTTGCCTTTTTATGCATTAGTTATTTATTCGCACATTCTAGCATTACAAGAAAACATTTATTTTTATTAGTGCTCTGTTCTTTTGTCTTGTTTTGCGATGTCATTTCTTTCATGAATCAATTATGGATTAGCATCTGTTTCGTAGACTGTCAGACAGTGCTAGTCTGGTCTGATTATTGTCACCAAGTCTCCTTTGAGGGTTTTAAGTCATAAATTAGGTCTAAATGAAGATCTAACGTCTGAATACACACACAGAAAGTCAGACTGAGGTCAAGTATTCTCTACAGAGTTACTTGTTCAGAACATTCAAGTCCCAAGTCTCGTCTCTTTGGTCCCAAACTGCTGTCAGCATTCATAACTGTCTGCATTTCCAATAAGTGAACAAAGTTTTCTGGCTAGAAATCTCAATGGATTGAACTGTTTCTGTGTTATTCATGTGCAGAACTGTTGTATGCTGTTCAAATAACAGTCAACATTGAAACGCATGTATATATGTATGAGGATTTATAGATCCCTTTAATTTCACACAGAGATACAGTTCATCCAGGAGATAGACAAATTTGGGTTTGCAGTGTGGAAAGTACACTGCACTTCATGGAAATTACACCAAGAGAGGATTTTTCCCAAGTGATGTTTTATATTTTCGTGATGCACAGCAAAATATATTATGTAGATTTCACTATCAAATTTGGATGCCCTGTTCTGCCTACCATAGCATGATATTATATAAAAGTGTGTGCAGACTTCAGAATGGCAAACTTGTGAAAGTCGTTGAGTGCTTTGGTCCCCAAAGCATTCATGCATGTAAATGCTACTCGGAAGAGGCACTGAATTCTTTCCCAACTCCTAACAACCCTCAATCCCTATGCTGAATTGGACATGGTTACTTGTCATGTGGCAAACACATACACATACATATATATATATATATATCAGAAATCTGACTTTTTTTCTTGAAGTTATGAGTTTGTTACAATTGAAACTTATATATATATATATATACACACTGCTTTATTTATCCCTTCTTATTTCAAGAAGTTAACCAGGTTATCATTACTTAACCTGTTCATAGCAACTTTCCTTTGGGGTTAGTTTAACATAGAAATACTTTTTGTCATCATCTGCTCACCCATGTCATTTCAAACTCTGTGTTACTCACACAAAGCTATTACATATATGGCTTTTTTGGTCATTTTTGGAGCTAATTTTGCCCTGAGATTTTTTTAAAAATTATATAATTTTGTTAAATAGACAAGTGCAGTTTGAACATTCTACTAAATATCTCCTTTTGTGTTTCACTGGAAACTCATATAACGTAAATTGACTTTTTTTAAAAAATTATTTTAATTTTTGAATGAACCGTTTCTTCTATTTATTATTAGGAGACCAATCATCTCAAAACATCTCATTTTGTCACTGAAAAATTGCTAAATGACTTGACAACAGCCTTAGCAGACATGCAATTTTAAATATTATTATCAACAAAGACTACAACAATCACATGTCTAAACAGACAGCCAACGCAGCAATTTAGCCATGACAGGCTGTTTATTTACTCATATCGCTACAGTGTCCATTAATGAAAACCTGAAATTTGTGTCAAGGGCCTTTAATTTTCTTCAAGACTTCAATATCTTTTTTGTGTAACTTTGTAATTGCTTGTCACTCGTTTTCTTGCTTGCTTCTTGACATGTTGTGTGATTCAAAATTAAGAGAATGATGCTTTTTGTGCTTGTTAGTTTGCTCTACAGCTAATTGGAGTGTCACATCTTGTGTTGTGTTACAAGATTGGACTCTTGTGCCACTTTTGATTTAACCAATGTCTGACGTGCCATGCTAGTTGATGGCTAAAAGGTGGTATTCCGCATTCACAGTCTCTCTGTTTGCTTTGAAAGAGGAACAGTCGCCAGCGGTGGAAAAAGGGCATAAATGCGGAATCATTGACCTATTTGTGCTGCTCCTTTTGCTCCTGTAATTAATAGTTGTGGTGTTCACAACCCATTTTACCTCTGTAATGTGATGTATTTCTAAGTGAAACATGATGTTCAATGATAAAAAAAAAAAAAATGTAGGACAGGACTTTATTTTATCCATCAGGAAAAGATTGGACTGTGAAAATGGGAACCATAATGAAACCAGGTGGTTGAATGGAGTTGAAAAAATAAGAGGAACTGGTCACAAGAAAATAAAATTATGGATACAAACTATTTTTCTTCTGGATGGGCACTGCTCATAAGACCAGGAACAAACACATAGACCATTTCATTTTGAAATGACACACTATTTTTTTAATTAATAAGTATTTTTAATTACATTGTTGCATGTAACACATTTTTAATTTAAACCCCTTAGAAATTAAAATGAAGGCGTTTAGAAATGTTAGCTTAACGACATGCTATCAAGTTGTTAGATAAGCAACATGTTAACATGCTTACTTAATGTGCTAATGTGTTAGCTTAGCAGCATACTAACAAGTTGTCTTGTCAGCATGCTTCTAAGCTAACAACTTATCTTGCTGTTAAGATAATAACATGCTGCTAAGCTAACAACATCTTAGCACCAGGGCTCTGAAGCAGCTCAAGGAACGAAAACAAACACAAGAACATAACCAGAAAAAAACAAAAAACAAAATCAAGTTTAATAGTTTTTCATTTTTAAGCCCTGGTTAGCATGTTGTTAAGCTAAAACATGTTAGCACATTAACAAAAATTTAGCACTTTGCTAAGCTAACAGCATGTCAGCATGCTCCTAAGCTAACAATTTGTTAGCTTGCTGTTATGCTGTTAGCTTAGCAACACGCTAACATTTTGATATTGCTATTAAACTTGATTTTGTTTCTGTTTCTGGTTAAGGTCCTGTCAAAATTTTGTTTGTTTTCAGTGTTTGTTTTCGTTCTTTGAACAGCTTCAGAGCCCTGGGGCTTGTGCCATGATGGTGGCTGAACAAACTCGGGGTTACAGGATTAGTTTTGAGTTGACAAAACCAAATCAGTCCAATCCGGCTTTGTTGGTACCATAAAGCTGATCATCAACTTTCTCTGTCAACTCAGGTTTGATCCTGAGTTAATTGAGTGTGTGCGCATGACAGTGTGACATCAGTAATGAGCAGCCAATCAAATGCCTTGAAGCTGTGATTCACTTCTCGTGAGAGAGTCAGTGCGATTCACTACCAAAGATTCAAAGATTGAACAATATGAAGAATTTAAACATTTACACAGCAAGATGAAACGATCTATCCATGAAAGAGGAAAACTTAAAGAAAACATCTTACCATATACAGGTGCATCTCAATAAATTAGAATGTCATGGAAAAGTTCATTTATTTCAGTAATTCAGCTCAAATTGTGAAACTCGTGTATTAAATAAATTCAATGCGCACAGACTGAAGTAGTTTAAGTCTTTGGTTCTTTTAATTGTGATGATTTTGGCTCACATTTAACAAAAACCCACCAATTCACTATCTTAACTAATTAGAATACTTCATAAGACCAATAAAAAAAAAAATAAATAAATAAATAAATAATAAAAAAAAACATTTTTAGTGAATTGTTGGCCTTGAGTACATATAAAGTATGTTAATTTACTGTATATGTACTCAATACTTGGTAGGGGCTCCTTTTGCTTTAATTACTGCCTCAATTCGGCGTGGCATGGAGGTGATCAGTTTGTGGCACTGCTGAGGTGGTATGGAAGCCCAGGTTGCACTGAATTAATTTAATACACAAGTTTCACAATTTGACTTGAATTACTGAAATAAATTAACTTTTCCACGACATTCTTATTTATTGAGATGCACCTGTAAGTGCAAGTAAAAGTTGTAAAGTTAGTTTTATAGAGTTGATAATGTTTATAGGTATAAAACACTTAAAAATCTAAGCTCATATGCAGTCATGTTTAAACCTACTGATTCTAAAACTTATGTTGCATATCTATATGTTTACTGTATATTAATTCAAAATAATAGCTTAATAATTACTATTAAACTAAGCTGGCTTGTGTAATGGATTAAGGGTATAATAATTATATAAATAATATAAAATAATTATAAAAAATAATCCCCTCCAAAAATCAGATGATTTTATCTTTAAAAATGTTTTACTATGCAGTGTCCTTAATTTGGAGTAAGAGAAACTGGAGGAGTGGCTTTATTGCGTCAGACGTGTCACTTTGCTTGAAGCCGATTGGTCAGATTTTGGTTTGAGATCTCTAAACCAGAACATAGCCTGCCCCGGAGCAGGTTAGCTATGGAGCATAAGTTACTATGGCGATGAACACTGTTAAAAGCCAAACCACTTTCATGGTACCTAAAACCCAGAGTTGGTGCAAACTAAACTGAAACTTACCTGGCTAGCCAGCTAAACCAGCTTCATGGTACAGGCCCCTGGTGCTAAGATGTTGTTAGCTTAGAAACATACTGACATGTTGTTAGCTTAATTGGCGTTCTGACAAGTTGTTTCCTCGGCAACATGCCAACATTGTTAACTTAGCAACATATTAATGATGTCTTCAAGTGCACCTGAAAACAACAACAACAACAACAACAACAAAAAACTGATTCACCAAGCCGAGTGTTCATAAGTAGCCTAAACCAAACAAAATAACTTTATTGTGAACAATAAACCCAAATAACTACTTCTGAATTCCAATAATGAAAATATTCACTTATTTACACATGTAGGCTAAATAATAGATTTGTTAAAATGTTGCTAAATAAGCAGTGTGGTAACTTAGCATAGCAACATGCTAATACATTGCTGTAGTTTACATGTGTTGACATGTTGTTAGCTTGACAGTTTGCTAACATGCTAATGTGTTGTTAGCCTGGCAACATGCCAACTTGTTTTTGGCTTAGAAACGTAATCTTTTCGCTAAGCAAAAAAGCTTTTGGATGTGTTAACATGTTAACAAGAAACAAATATATTAGAATAAAAATGTGCTAATTTAATTGTTGTTAGTTTAGAAATTTAAGTAAGCAATGTGCTAACATGTTAGCTTGGCATCATGTTAACAGATTAATAGCTTAGGGATGTAATGACATTTTGCTAGCTTATCAGTGTGCTAACATGCTGCTAGTTTAACAACATGCTAATATGTTGTTAGCTTATCAACATGTTGACATGTTTGTTTGGAATATACAAGCTAATACATTGGCAGCTGACCAGTGTGGGTACTACTAATTGTATTTAAACATTTATGAGGCAAGCACTTTCACATGCTTCAGTTCTTCTTTGATAGAGAGCTCTAGTGGAACTACAATCCTAACAAGATGCAATTGTGTGCGCAGCTAACCTCAATTTCAAACAAAGCCCTGAGATGTACCACAAGTCGGGCAGGTTCATCCATCCTCAGCCCGAAGCGAAATGAAGTCTGATCGTTCTCGGTTCAGATGATGTCAGCCGCATCAACTCCTTTGTGTCTCTCTACACCCCTAGTCTTTAAAAAAAAAAAGTCACTGCTTTATTCTCTTATATCAAATACTAATGCTGAAATGTGCTGCAGTTCATCTCTTTGTCTTTCATATAGTGATATGACTTTTTTCAAGGTCTCCATGACCTCCATGCAAATATAAATGGCTCTGGGGAATTGCTGTACTGTGTCAAGTAAACGTTTTCTTGATATTTTTAGTGTAATTTTCCAGTTAAAAAAAAAAATAAATAAATAATAATAATATAATATATCTAGAAAGTCTTAAAATATTTGAGAATCTCTACTTAATAATCACAATTAGGATAAGACTTGTTTTCTGATAATATTAATTAATGATTCATTTATATTTCTTACCCCACTGACACAAATGTTCTTTTTCCTGAAGATACAAGGGGAAAAAAAAAAAAAAAAAATACTAAGTTTCTTAAGCAGAAATGTAACAACCCCTATTCTCAAGACTGACACTTTCCATACTTCCCAGCACAAATTCACCAACTTCACCTCTAACTCTTGACCCGGCATCAAGCATTAACCTAATTACACTCGAATCAATGGATGCATTACTGAGTGAATGCGTAGCAATTACACCTCAATTACTGGAGAAGCCAGTTTCCATCTGCGTACAGTGATGGACAAATCTTTAATTAGTACAAATAGAGACATAATGTGGGGTGTGACCTGGAGCCACAACCTTTATCCATGTCGTTTGCTGCCAGTATGCGTGCAACTCTTTTCCCGACAGCGGGGAGTGATCAACAGCTTCAAAGATTTCCCAAAATACTTTGCAATTACTCATCAGTCCCTAGAACTTTTAATCAAACTGCTGTGTCACAGTTAATTGCTGCTTTTTTGCGTCAGTATGTTTAATTCCCTGAGGCCAAGACGGAGTTTCACAACAAAACCTCTAATTTTCATGTAATAAAGCTTTACATAATTTGGTCCTTAAGGTGGTGAGTTAATGTTTCAAGTGTCCTAAGCTGAGGGTGTATGTACAGAATCAAGGGATTACAATAAAACCCAATGAAAGCAGTACTGATGCAAACATAAATTTCAACAACTTATTTAAACTGGCAAGACAGCAAAATAATTAAAGTTTTACCGTTAGCTTTAGTTCTTCATTATTTACATCCCACAATAACCACTTTGCTATTTCCTGGCACTCGAGGCGTCTGGTTTTTTGTCAATAACATTCGTGTTTTTGCTTTTGAAAGACGTTTCTATCAAAAGCGAGTTTACATTCAAGGTATATCAATTCTAGAATTTTTTATTCTCTGGAAATCAAACCAATGACCTTGATGTTGCTAGCACCATGTTCTTCTATATAGATGTTAAACCTATGCAATGAAGTTCACAATTAAAGATGTAAATAGGTAAACAGATTCAATGAAGATGAGCAACTGCCATTCAGCATGCCAATATTACATTAAATTTACTTATTTACTTACTTACTTACAACATATTACAAAACCCCCATAATGCACTTAAGACCAGAATTATTGACAAAATATAAACAGGCATTGAGTCATTTGGGCTTTTTTGTTTTGCTTTTTTTTGTTTTTTTTTACTAAAGGTTTAACAGTTAGGGTTAAAAGTTTTGAACAAACTGTAATAGTACATTTTAAAGTCATATTTCCTCTGATAATAACAATCTTTCATTGTTTTCTCACCCTTCAAACCTCTATGGAACAAAAGAAAAACACAGAAGTGCTTTTGTCCACACAACAACAAAAACATTGGACCAGTTTTATTCTAGTATCAATGAAATGCTATTACATTATTATTATTAGTAGTAGTAGTAGTAGTAGTATTATGGGATTTATATTTGAATTATGTATTCTATGTTTTTTATTTTTTTATTTCTATTTTATTTCAAATTTGAGAATTTTTGTTGTGTTTTTGATATTTTTATTCACTATTGTTTATTTTATGTTTTAATGTAGTTTTATTCATTTTTATTTCACTTTTAGTGTATTTAGTACATCAAGTTGAACTAAAATTTTTAGCCTTCTTTTATATTTTATTTCCTTCATTCATTCATTCATTCATTCATTCAGCTTGTTTTAGTTAACCCTGCACTGGACTTTCACTGTATGTACAAAAAAGTCTGAAACTACTTGAGTGTGTGAGTAAATAATGATAGAATTGTTATGTTTGGGTCAGCTGTGCCTTTACGAAATATCAGCCACTTTCTTGGATTGTTTAACTCCTTCAAATGTTAGCAGTTGTCATAGCTATGTGATTATCTTACGGAACATGGCTGTTTCATACAGTTGACCTTTTGAAAGGCACGGTACCGAATAACTTTTTACGGATCGTACCATAATGTAAAACGTGACATTTGAACCACGTTTGAAATTCTGGGTCAGCACTCAGTTCGTTGTTCGCACAATGGCGTTTCGCCTCACATGCACTACAGCAAAGGGCCTTAAACCACATGCTATTCTAGAAGGAAAAACTATGCTTGTAGCCTGGGTCCATGACATTTTCAGAGAGTGTGTAATGAGCTCATTACAGCTCTGAGACTTGAAGGAACACAAGCACTGGAGTCTGGGACATCTGCGTAACCTTGAAGTCCTCAAATGAGGTGAGCTCAGAAAGAAGCTGTCACAGCGCTCCAGTTTTCTCGTTGTGGTTCTACCTCTTGGCGTCTGACATATTTCCCTACAAAGCGGATCTCGTATTTGGCCTTTAACGGAGTCATCTCTTTTTCTGACAAATTACAGGATGAAGGTTTCAACTGCCGTTCATTAAGACGAAGTTCTGAAGCAAAACCAAAAAGAGGAGTACTAGAGGATTTGTGTTGTGGATGTGTTTCCTGTCAGCCGTCATTGTGGAGAAACACTGTCAGGTTTTAAAATTAGCACAGCAGCAGCTTGTGAGGTTCTCCTGCTGCCAAAAAAAGAAAGATGACTTGTTTTATTCGAGAAATACACTTGTAAGTGTTGAGGATTTTACCTTATGATAGATGTCACCGGGAGGTGAAGTCACACCAATTCCAAAGAAGCTGTGGGGCTGTGAAAACTAAATAAGCGCCTGAGACAGCTGCTCCCAAACTTTCTGAAGATACCGTACCAGCCAAAATGTTGTTTACATTAACAATTGCTAACCTTAAGTATGAGCAACAGTGATGCTTTTCTTAGTAAGCCCCACTAATTAACCCAGATTTCATGAGCTTGCACATCGTAACAACAGCCTGGGTTATGCCTCGTCTATTTTATCAGCAACACTGACTAATTGTGTCTGTGTACAAGGGCAGAAATCTCCTGATCTCTCCAGTCATGCTGAAGATATCATTATCAGCTGATGTTCGTATTGTAAAGCTCTGCTGTGGTGCGATAATGAGCTAGACATAAGAACACACTATACAGTACATATCGCAAGGCGTTTCAGTGCAGCTGTTTACAAGGGAACCCAATCGATGGTCTCGTTTTAACTTTGCAGATTTTGCAGCGCGTAGGCCAGGATTAACCAACGGCATCACAGTGAGAATGCGAACGTTAGGAGATTTTACTTTTAAAGTGTGTTGTTGGGTAGATGCAGCAGCGCTGTGCACTGATCCCTAAGCAGGAAACGTAGCAGTGGAGAAGGCCATTGAAATTCTGCCGGAGGGAGTTGAGCCTCTCAAAACACGCAGCTCTTCTTATGCAAGGAAGGAGAAACCGAGGAGGGAAACAAATACTGGTGGTAGCGGAGAAAAACAAAGAGAGGTTATATATCTAATCCAAACAGATACTGGTGTGAAGATAAAGTAGAAATGGCAGCTTTTGGATCATTTATAAGCTTTTGGATATGTGTGTTGATGCTTACATGTCAGGGTGGGAGGTAAAGCCAAAAATATGTAATATTACATCTCTACCATTGTACAGTATATGCCTTCATCATATATAAATGATATCTATTGATTTTAAAACTATGGATTTGTTTCTGAAGGACTACAGTGGTGTCTCTATTAGAAGTGAATGTACTGTAAAAGTAAAAAAAAAATAACAGTGGTCAGATTGTTTGTTGCAATCCTTTCTCATGAGAAACATTATTTTGTTGTTGCAATGGTTCAGACAGTGCCAGAGGGATATTTCATTGTTTATAAAAGTTGCTCTTTCATATGTCAGGAGACTTTGTTTTAGACATTTCTTCTAAAATGAAAAGACGCCAAGACAGACACAAATCTATTCAAGTCAACTGACATACAGTAAGGATTTGACATATAAAAAGAATGTAGATTACATAGTTGAGATCATTTGGAAATTTGATGAGATAATTTTGTGTTAATATTGAGATCTCTGCATGCTAAAAGCAGATTTTGGTATCTCTATGCCTAACAGATTTTTGTATCTTGACAGATCTGAGCACGGTTTGAAACTCTACCGCAGGGGAGTCTAATTCTGCTCCTAGAGGGCCAATGTCCTGCAGAGTTTAGCATCAGCCTGCTCCAACCCCCCATTCCTGGAAATTTATAGTGAGCCTGCAGAGCTTGATTAGCTGGTTCAGGTGTGCTTAATTGGAGTTGGAGCTAAACTCTGCAGGATTGGACACCCCTGTTCTACAGGAAGGGGGTGGGTAAAAATATATTTGGAAGAGTTCCCATTGAGTAACACTGAAGGGGGGAAATGAGAAAACATAGAGGCCAAAATATCATTGCGACTTTCTTGGACCAGTAAGAAATTATCTACGCAGTGGTTCTCAAACCTGGAGTACCCCTAGCCCTGCACATTTTGTATGTGTCCCTTATCTAACATACCTGATTCAACTCATCAGCTTGTTAGTAGAGACTGCAAGACATGAATTGGGTGTGTCTGATGAGGGAGACATTTAAAATTTGCAGGGCTAGGGGTCCTCCAAGACAGGTTTGAGAACCCCTGATCTAGAGCATGCAAGGAAGTGTAGCAATGTGTTAATAACAAATTTGTACAGGGCCACTGCACAGTTTACCTCCAACCCTAATTAAACACACCTGTACCAGCTAATCAAGGTCTCCAGACTTAGGACCGAGACACTGCACTATTTTAGCAATCCTATAAGATCATTGCATGTCACACTCAGTGTTGCCAATTTAGCAATTTTTGTAGCTAGATTTAACGACTTCCCCACCCCTTTTGAGACTTTTTTTTTTTTTTCAAAAGTTTAGGGACAAATATAGCAACTTCTTGGACAAACCTTATCTAAGTTCTCATCTTGCCCCCTAATCTATATACATCTTTATATAGATCAGTGAATTTGCCATTATGATGTCATCTAGTGACATTTAGCTACCAGTTTTAGCTACTTTCAATTGAAAGCAGTTGGCAACACTGGTCACACTGGATCTAATAAACTTGGCTACGACGTGTGTAGACTGTACAATGATGAAACCTATTGACTCGTACGCTTTGGCGCATGTTATCATAGAAGAATATACCGTCATCAGCATGTGCTAGTGGTAAACAAAAAGAGCATAATAAATAACACTTTAGCAGTTGTAGTTTTTATGTGATCTGAAAAAAAGTGGAAGAGGAAGGCATAAGAGCTCGAGGTAAGCAGTTGTTTAATGTTTTAGCACCATGTGGTGTTGATTTCATGTCACATTTTTATTGGTTGGTCAGTAAATGTGGATCGTACCAGCAAACACACTGTGCGATGATCATGCTGTATCGTAGGCTATCTTTGGTCGCAAGACCGTGACAACGGCCGTCTTTGAACCTCTCTCACTGTATGACACAGAACCACCAATTAGGAGCCATGATCACAGAAATCACTACGAATGTTTTACGATGCCAATCTTTCATCTGGGACAGTTGAAAATCATGCAGTGTGTTTCGGGCTTAAGGCCCTCTCTCAAATGGCACCCTAAACCTTTGCGGCCTTTGGGGCACCCTACGGTCTTGCGGACTTTGTGGAAATGCGGTGGGCATTGTAAGTCCCCAAGACCACAAGTGCACATGAAGTGTACCATTTGGGACATCTAAATTTTACATTTCGTCATTTAGCAGACGCTTTTATTCAAAGTGACTTGCAAATCTAGACAATTCCAGTCAAGTGTGTTGGAGCTGGTTGGAGTTAAACTCAGAAAAAGAAAACAGAATTGGAGACCCCTGCCTTAGCAGCTGTGTAGCAATGCCTAAAAGCTTAGCTTTAGCCCTAATTAAACACACTAGAACTAGCTAACTGAGGTCTTCAGGAACACTAGAAACATTAAGACATTTTTGGGTTAAACTCTGCAGGAAACTACCCCTCTAGGAGCAAGATTGGACGCCCCTGTCATAGCCTCATTTAGCACTCAATATCCACACTGAGATCCAAGCACAAGATTCACTGCTTGGTCGCAAGACATCTGAACAGGCAGAAGTGGAGAAAAAGTGCAGTGTTTAAGTAGTTCTCAGCTGGTGGGTTGTGACCTATACGGTTAAGGACAGCAGGGCTGAAACAAAGCTAAATGTTAATAAGTAATGCTGCACACAATATTATGTGTAGCAGGGGTGCCCGGTGCTGTTGTTAAAGATCTATTTTCCTATAGAGTTCAGTTCCAACTCTGCTTGAACACCTTTTTGTAACTATCAAGTGTTCTTGAAGATTTTAATCCGCTGGTTCAGGTTTGTTTAATTAGAGTTAGAGCTGTACTTAGCAGGTAGGTAAATCTCCAGGAACAGGAGATTGGTGAATTGTTAGGATAACACAGTGTTGTCCAATCCTGTGCTCTTGAAGGTCAACCTTCCTGCAGAGTTTAGCTTCAACTCCAATTAAACTCTACTGAACCGGCTAATCAAGGTCTTCGTGATTACCATACTTCCAGGCTGATGCGTTGGAGCTAAACTGAAGAGGCCCTCCAGGAGCAGAATTGGATACCACTGGGATAGAAAAACAACTAGGTTAATCAACTTACACTAGGGCTGAGCAACTTTGGTCCTGGAAGGCAACTGTCCTGCAGAGTTTAGCTCCAATGCTAATCAAACACACCTGCCTATAGCTTTCTAGTGATCTTGAAGATATTGGCTGTACCCTAAATCACCCCTATACCCTTATTCACTATTCCTTGTATTCGGTCACTAATTCAGTTTACTTGAAGGAGTTAATGAAAATGATTGAGTGAATTCGGACACTGAGTGCACCGGAAGGACTACCACTTTTAGTTTATGCTTGCTGTTTAATAATTATTTGAAACTGGCAAACTGGCAGCTCCAGTAGTAAGATGAAAGGATTTATCTTGAACTCTGTCATGGAAATTATGTATAATCCTATTTAAACAATTTAATTATCAGTTTACAATGAATTTATACCTGAGTTTTATTACGCTGTTTTATGCCGTGGACAAGTGTTTTGTAAAATGAATGGATGGATGATTCGGCTGCGGGTGCCATCTTCCGGCGAGATGCAGGAATTCATTCGGTGCAAGACTTTCACAGTGTATTTTATATATATATATATATATATATATATATATATATATATATATATATATATATATATATATATACACACAAAAATCTCACAAATTACAATTACTGGCAAAATGAACATTTGGAAATGTAAACTGATATTTCCTACTGATATGCTACAGCAAAAGATAGAAATAACTGACTTAAAACCATTTTTTTTAGCTGGTGAAAATACTAGTGTTATAATTTTGGCCACCACTGTATATATATCTTCTCAGATGACTGTAATCACCAGGTTTAAGGAGGTTAGTTTATTACACCCCTTGATGTTATCCTAACCATTTTTTCATTTATTTTCCTCAGTATTACTGGCAGTGCTGGAATTCTACATCAATCCTACACAGGTCCCCCAGTCCCATGAAATGCCATTTCAGAGGCACATTTACATTCAGATGAGGCCCTACTTATTCACCACATCAAAAGTCCAACATCCAGCCCTTGTGAAATTTATTGGCTGTCTTCTTGCTAGATCAAATGCATGTGGCGGCTCAGAGTGCTCGCTTTTTGGGTCGCCAGACGTGGTGGCAAAAGCCAAATCAAAGAGACCTCACTTGACCAAGGGGCCAAGAGTATCTTGCTCCATCTAAACATGCACTCATATAAGCCATTAATACGACCACTTCAGACAGAATCCCAATGTTATCTTGTAACTGATGCTACTTAGTGGTAGTACAAACAAACTGGAACGCTGCGGTCGTTGACAAATTGAACGTATAAGTACAAACTGTTTAACGGTTACACACGAGGGGCGAACAAACGGATTGTTAATCACCACAAGCTAAAAAAAGTGAAGCTAACGTCACTTATCTTCTGCTTAGTGTTTCTCTGTTAGCTCTCTTGTTTGTGGAGCATGGTTCATTAGTTTAATGACGGCTACACAGATGGCGACTTCACCCCCTGGGGGTCAGAGCATGTTCTCTTCCCAGCCAGTGACCTGGCATCCAGGACCAAGCCCCCAGTCACCAGAATTACAAAGCGCTATTATATGCAAGATTGCATATATAGATTGACTGGTCACACAATAATCAATAATACACCATATGTTTGCAAATTTGTTATGATTCAAATGTGTTCCAGTTTGTTTGAGCATTGCTTTATTCCTCAACATGTGTCAAATGAATGTGTGTAGTGTAGTAAATAAATAATTTGAAATTATTTTTACATGTCTGGCATTTGATTGCAGATTTGGTATGTTATTACTTTGGCCTTTCTTTCTTTCTTTCTTTCTTTCTTTCTTACAGTTTTTTTTTTTTCTTTGCAAAGACAATACCACAGAATAGTGTAAAGTATTGTGTCGTAAATGATTGTGAGCTGTACAGCCCTTAAATATAATGATGATGATAATAATAATAATAATAATAATAATAATAATAATAGTTATTTTTATGATAATTTCCATATAGATTTTTTTTTTCTCTATCTAAAACAGAATTAATAAAAAATGTATACAAACTACTCAAATAACATATTAGGCCTACTTGTTCTGCATTACAATAATGAGAATTTGGGGATAAACATGCTTAAATGTCATGGAAATTATTTCACAGCACAGTGCAAAGATACTTAAATTGTATTTTATTTATTTATTTATTTATTTAAAGGCAAAACATATATTGTTATTTTATTATTTATTTATTTATTTAAAGGCAAAACATATCGTTATTTTATTTATTTATTTATTTTTATTAACCTAAACATACAGGTTGGTATTACAATTAATGCAAACTATACAACTTTAATGCTTCAGTACAACATGCTGCCAAGTCTGAATAGTTTCACTCAGCTCAGCAGGCTAAAGAAAAGTATCTGGCAGAAATTTTGCCACTCCTGCTGAAGCTGAATAAGCCTTTGAGGCTGTGGAATGGGTATCTATGTGTGAATCACTGCCAAAATTACTTCACTTCACTTACTATAATGACTTCAGGGATCCAAGGTGGGTTCAGTCATTCACAGTACATGTCCCAGGTTGTATTATTTTTGCGACGTATTATTAATGTCAACGTAGCATGTTATACTATTAAGATTACAGCAATTCATTTGGAAATGCATTTAATACAAGTTTACAGGAGTCACATTTACCAGATGGTGTAAGGTGCAAAATTCAAATATGAGGTTAAAAAGGTGGTTGGTTGAGTATTTAACCTTTGAGAACTGCAAGTGAGTGGGTCAAACGCTCCAAATTTGTGTAATACACCGTAACGACCCAAACGCTACAGTCCATTTTCTCAATCTAGATGCGCTTTGCTGCACAACATCATAGCAACACACAAAATTCCAGGTTACTACATTGACTTTAAGGCTGAAGCTACAGGACAATGTGGATAAACTGAACCCAGCGCATCGGTAACTCGTACATCGCTATGCCTCGTAGCCCTAATGTTCCCCTCAGGGTCTGTTGGAAAGGGATTGTGTTTGTTTGTCTTATCTTTTTCCGTGCAGCACCATTTTGAGGGTGTGCAGGCGGTGATGATCTCCTAACTGCGGCGCTATTATGAAATCATATCATGTCATCAATAACGTGTCGGTCTTGCCAGGGTTGCTGCCATTCGTGCCTTCAGATGGAATCAACAGATGCAGATAATGTTCATATTGTGCATTATTCAGCTGTTTATTTATATTTTCAACCTCATTTTGTTGCAGTGGATTGGCAGGGAGGGTCAAAAACAATAAAACCAGCTGGAGAACGAATAAGCAGCACCTCTGGGTACAAAATGCAAGAAAATGCAGAATCAGATTATGTCGCATATAATGCAATGGATATCATTAAGGCTTTGTTTATGCTTCATAATGCAGTCGTATCCTTAGGTAAAAAATGTGGTTTATAGGGCCATACAATTTCATGTTAACTGACTTCAAAATCAGAATCGCCCAAGGTGCATTCAGACTTCAGTAATACTGCTATATAACAATACTCATACTAAGAATTGAAGAATTGGCTCATTTTGGATTCATGTGTGTGGGTTTGAACTGAACTGGCCATAGACTACAGGATGCTGAATTGGAATGACAGGAAGAGAGATTGACTAAATTGTAGTTCAAAGAAATTCAACATAGTCACACAATAGGAGTTTCATTACACAAATTTTGTGAGAAAACATAATTTTCATTAATTATATATTTTATTTCCTAATACGTAGATTATTTTTATTTATTTTGATTCTAGTATATACAGATGCTGGTGTTATACCACTGTGCTGATCTATTATTGATTCCCCAACACAGAATAAATGATAAAACAGACCATTTATCTTTGTGTACATGTGCACTCCATTTTGTTTGTCATTTACTGACGAAACAGATTTTCACTTTGGGGTGTGATGGCGTGCCGTGTTTGTCTTAAAATACATCGCTATGACTACAGTTTGTTCTCAGTGGTCAGTCTTGACAGCATCCTGAGCTCCTCATGGTTCAGTGATGCCAGAAGAATTCCTGGCAGGAAGTCTGTCCTTCTCATTTCTCTCTTTCTCATAGTGCCACTCCTTTTCTCTGTATATCTCTTCATCATATCACACATTTGAGGTGTGAGGTTTTGGTTCCAGAAAGTGCTCTACAGAAAAAATGCTGTTTTGGAGGTTTTTGCATGGCTAGCTTGGGTTAGTAGTACGTGTCTGGTGAATACTGATGCAGGCAGGCATCTCAGCAGTCTCTGGCTAACGACCACTGAATGTGTCATGTGGCTGTTGGCAGGAGGTTCCGGAATCATCTGGCATTGGTTAGCCGAGCATTATCATAGCTGAGTTGCTTTGGAAACAATACGTGGTTCTTTTATTAGAATAAGCAGATAAAGTTTAATCTCACAGAAAACCTGTCCTGGTCAGTACAACTTCATGCTGAGTGTTTTGAAGCACTAATATCAGTGCTAAACTATTATACTGGTACTAGTACTGCACTAATGCTAGTGCTAGAATAATATACAAACACTAGCTCTACTATATACTAGTAGTAATGCTAGACATAGCTAAACAAATGTTTTGCTAAACAACTATACTGGTAATAGTACTGCAAAAATACTAGGTCTAGAATAATATTCTTACACTAGCACTTTACTAGTATGAGTGCTAAACAACTATGCTGGTACTAGTACTGCGCAAACAGTGGTGTATTGTAACGAAGTAATAATACTTCGTTACAGTATTTTTTGGGAGTATCTGTACTTTACTTGAGTTTTTATATTTGAGCCAACTTTTACTCCACTACATTTCCTAATTAAAATGTATAATTTTTTTCCCCCCGAAGCATATTCGTAACTTACTACAAAATAGTCAGAAGAACACAGACGGCAAGAAAGCAGGTTTGACGAATCAGTGGTCTGGTGTTTGCAAGTTAGACTACTAAAAAACACCTCATGCAAACAAGTGCGCGCATAACCACGGATGATTTCATTTTCCACTCAAGTCGAGTCTGGGCTGTGCGATACAGCATCGTCTGCGATAATATGGTAAGTTTTGTTGTAATGATGTGTGATCTGACATTTTCAAGTTGGCTATATCACCAAATCACACACAGAGTGCACGCATGTGATTTATTAGTCTATTAAAACTCAAAATTCCAGGCATTCTAAATTGTAGACGGCAAAAATGTTTCTGTATGCTTTTTACATTTATATAATTTAATGTAGTTAACTTCTATATCTATCTATATTATACAAAGAGTACCGTTTTTCTGCAGATATCAGCATGAACACAATTTTATACAACTTCAGTAAAGCAATAAGTGACTTACTGTATTAATGCTAGACAACTGTACTGGTACTAACAATGCACTAATTCTAGTGATAATGTGAAGAATATAATATGAATAATATACTATGATTAGCCTAGTACTAGTGCTGAATCATTGTAGTGATACTTCTATATTAATTCTAGAAAAGCAAAAATACCTATAAACTGATGCTATGCAAATACACTCATACTAGTACTGTACTGATATTTGTGTTAAACCATTATAATGATGGTAGTGTTGTAGTACTAATATTGGTCCACTATATCAAAACTAGTACTGTACTAATACTAGAATAATATACCTACTGATATTAGTACTGTACTGATACTATTGCTAGTGCTATACAACTATATGCTAGCACTGAGCTAGTTTTAGTGCTAGACAACTATACTGATACTAGTACTACACTGATGCTAGTGTTAGAATAATATACTGATATATGCTGATATTTCTACTATACTCAAACTAGTAAGGCAATAATAGTAGTGGTATGCAACTACACTCACACTAGTACTGTACTGATAATAGTGTTAAACCACTGTGTTGCTAGTATTATACTACCAATGCTGAAGTACTCTATTAAAACTAGTAATGGTACAATCATTTAGCTACTGATATTAGTACTATAATAATACTAGTGATAGCTCATTCTACTAATACTAGAAGAGCTGTAATACTTCAGCTATACAACTATACTCATACTACTACTGTACTAATATTAGTGTTGGGTCACTCTATTAATACTAAGTAATGTACTAATGCTGATTATAGTATAATATAGCTAATGATACTAGTACTGTACTAAAGCTTCTACTATACTAATTCTAGAGGGGCAATAATGCTAGCACTGAACTAGTATGAGTGCTAGACAACTATACTGCTACTAGCACTCAATTCTAGCTTGTGCTGGAATAATAAACAGATAGAAGTACTGTGCTACTAGTGCTAGATCATTATACTGATACTTCTACTATACTAATATTATTTCTAGAAAGGTATACTGATCCTAGTACTGTTCTACAATAATATACTGATACTAATATTATATTATTATAATATTATATCGGCTAAAAACACATCTCTTCCATCTTTATTTGACCCTCTAACTCTAGCACTCTCTATTCTAATTCTATTCTTTGAAAAAAAAAAGCTTTGCCCCTTTTAGACTGCTTGTGTTCTTAAAAAGCTTAAAATTAGCTTCTCTAATGTTTTTGCATTCTATCTATTTGTTTTATTTTTATTTATTATACAATTTACAAAAGCAAACAAGGCTTTTAACACTAGTTGCTCTATTTTTTCTATTCTATCTGTTTTCTTTTTATTTATTATATAATCAAAAAAAAACCTTGGTATATGTACTGTGTTAAGCTAACTGAGACTTGTTATAGCACTTGCATATCATTACTCTTTTGATTTTGATTGCTTCCATTGTCCTCATTTGTAAGTCGCTTTGGATAAAAGCATCTGCTAAATGACTAAATGTAAATGTAATATTAAAGGGTTACTCCACCCCAAAATGAAAATTTTGTCATTAATCACTTACCCCCATGTGGTTCCAAACCCATAAAAGCTTCGTTCGTCTTCAGAACAGAATTTAAGATATTTTAGATGAAAACCGGGAGGCTTGTGACTGTCCCTTTAACTGCCAAGTAATTCTCACTGTCAAGGCCCAGAAAAGTATGAAAAGCATCATCAGGATAGTCAATCTGCAATTTTCAATTTTATGATGCGATGAGAATACTTTTTGTACGCAAAGAAAATAAAAATAACTACTTTTTTTTTTTTTCAACAATTCGTCTCCTCTCTGTCTCTCCGCGTCACTGTAGCGCCATTTTGGAGATTATCCACTGAACGCAATCTGCGTACGCTCTTCTGTATCAGCTGCAACACAAGGATGCACTATTCTACATGTATTTTAGCTTTGATTTGAACGAAAATAGCGCATCCTTGTGTTGCGGCTGATACAGAAGGTGATAATACGTGTGCTATACTAATATACCAATACTAACACTGCAGTAATGCTAGTATTAGAATAATATAGCGGGCTGGTATTAGTACTGTACTAATACAAGTGCTAGAACACTATACTAATACTTGTACTATACTAGGGCAGGAATACTTTTGCTATACTACTATACTTATACTAGCATTGCATCAATGCTAGAATAATATCGCTACTGATACTATTACCATACTAATTATAGTGCTATCACTATACTGATACTTTTATGCTAATATTAGTAGGGAAATACTACTATTGATGTACTACTAAATTTTTACTAGCATGACTAATATTAGTGCTAGACAAGTATACTGATACTAGTACTTCACTGATGCTAGTGCTTGAATAATATACTGTTACAAGTACCAAACTAACACTAGTTCTATCTCTATACTGATACTTATATTAAACTAACACTAGTAGGGCAATAATAACAGCGCAATACACCAGTACTCATATTACTACTTTACTGATATTAGTGATGGACCACTATACTAATAGTAGTACTCTACTAATGCTAGTGCTAGATTAATATACCAATACCAGTACTGTACTATTACTAATGCTAGATCAATATATTAATATTTCTACTAAACTAATACTACTAGGGTGATAATGTGTGTGCTATACTACTACACTTAAACTAGCACTGTGCTAATATTATTGCTAGAAAACTGTACTGATTCCAATTCTGCATTAATGCTAGTGCTGGAATAATATACTGAAACTAGTACTGTACTAATACTATTGCTTTAACGCTATACTGATACTTTTACTATATTAATGCTAGTAAGATAATAATACTAGTGTTATACTACTATACTTGTATCAGTCCTATAACATTATAATGATACTAGTACTCTACTGATAGTGGTCTTATACTACTGTACTGGTATTAAAACAGTACTAATACTAATATAGTCCACTACACTCATGCTAGCCATTTTTAAAATTTAAAAAGTCACTAAAATGTCTTAAATCATTTAGTTTATGCAATATATAATTGCCATAATTTAATAATTTATGTTTTTTATCAAATATAGACATGTTCTTGATAGGCTTTGTGTGCCTTAAAATTATTTTAAATTTTCATTTTTATAATATCATCGTAATTAGTAGTAGGGCTGTCTGTGAGACTTACTATTCATAATAGTGTAGAAAATGAATTTGAAATAAACTATTTTACCCACTTCATGTGTATTTAAACGCACACACAGGACAGTAAATTGAAATAAAACTAAATATCTTCTGCATCAATGTCATTCACAGTCCGATGAGAGCATGCAGGCTCAGTAATTAGCTTGAGCTGGAAAAGATATCCCTCTCCGGAGTTTTACCACCTACTGCAGGATGGCCGGGCTCAGTGACAGGACCAGCTGTCTCTCTCTCCACTGGCAACAGAAATGTGTCCCTCTCAGAGAGAAACAGTCTGTCTGTTATCAAAGTTTTGCCCTCCATCGGATTCAGACTTTTAATTGAGCAGTGCTACTTTACAGTCACTGCACAGTACATCTTGACATGAATGTGAAGAAACAGGGCACCTGAAACTATAATTCTGTGTGAATTGCATTTATGTGAATGTTGTGTGTTCAACTGTATTCTGAAAGCCAAGAATTAAGACTCTCACTGGGCTTATTATCAAAAGGTTTTTTTAATTTATTTTTTTTATTTTTTAATATGTAAAGTAAATGTAACGTATTTTGTCCATAATTGGACTATAATTACCATGAACCGAGTTAAAATTGACCAACTTTAACATTTCATTCTAAACGGTTCCAAAAAATTGATATTGATAAGAACTCTTTTATTCTATCGACTTTTACACCAAGTAAATATTTTACACATACAACCCAAATTCCAGAAATGTTGGGATATATATTATATATATATATATATATATATATATATATATATATATATTTTTTTTTTTTTTTTTAATTTGAATAAAATGAAAACTAAAAGAATTTCAAATCACATGAGCCAATATTTTATTCACAATAGAACATAGATAACATAAATGTTTAAACTGAGAAATTTTACAAATTTATGCACAAAATGAGCTCATTTCAAATTTGATGCCTGCAACAGGTCTCAAAATAGTTGGAACGGGGGCATGTTTACCATGGTGTAGCATCTCCTCTTCTTTTCAGAAGAGTTTGAAGACATCTGGGCATCGAGGTTATGAGTTTCTGGAGTTTTGGTGTTGGAATTTGGTCCCATTCTTGCCTGATATAGGTTTCCAGCTGCTGAAGAGTTTGTGGTTGTCTTTGACATATTTTTCATTTAATGATGCACCAAATGTTCTCTATAGGTGAAAGATCTGGACTGCAGGCAGGCCAATTCAGCACCCGGACTCTTCTACTACAAAGCCATGCTATTGTAATTGTTGCAGTATGTGGTTTTGCATTGTCCTGCTGAAATAGACGTCGTCTGGAAGGGAGCATATGTTTCTCTAAAACCTTTATATACCTTTCAGCATTCATAGTGCCTTCCAAAACATGGAAGTTGCCCTTACCGTATGCACTTATGCACCCCATACCATCAGAGATGCTGGCTTTTGAACTGAACGCTGATGACACGCTGGAAGATCTCCCTCCTTTTTAGCCCGGAGGACACAGCGTCCGTGATTTCCAACAAGAATGTCAAATTTGGACTCGTCTGACCATAGAACACTTTTCCACTTTGAAACAGTCCATTTTAAACGAGCCTTGGCCCACAGGACACGACGGTGCTTCTGGACCATGTTCACATATGGCTTCCTTTTTGCATGATAGAGCTTTAGTTGGCATCTGCAGATGGCACGGCGGATTGTGTTTACTGACAGTGGTTTCTGGAAGTATTCCTGGGCCCATTTAGTAATGTCATTGACAGAGTCATGCCGATGTGTGATGCAGTGTCATCTGAGGGCCCGAAGACCACGGGCATCCAACGAAGGTCTTCGGCCTTGTCCCTTACACACAGAGATTTCTCGAGTTTATCTGAATCTTTTGATGATGTTATGCATTGTAGATGATGAGATTTGCAAAACCTTTGGAATTTGACATTGAGGAACGTTGTTTTTAAAGTATTCCACAATCTTTTTACGCACTCTTTCACAGATTGGAGAGCCTCTGCCCATCTTCTGAGAGACTCTGCCTCTCTAAGACATCCCTTTTATAGCTAATCATGTTACAGACCTGATGTCAATTAACTTAATTAGTTTCTAGATGTTCTCCCAGCTGAATCTTTTCAAAATGTCTTTTGTTTTTTCAGCTCTTTGTTGCCCCCGTACCAACTTTTTTGAGACATGTAGCAGGCATCAAATTTGAAATGAGCTCATTTAGTGGATAAAAGTGTAAAATTTCTGTTTAAACATTTGTTACGTTCTCTATGTTCTATTGTGAATAAAATATTTGCTCATATGATTTGAGAGTCTTTTCGTTTTCATTTTATTAAAATTAAAAAAAAACCAAAACAAAACAAAAAAAAAAAAACATCCCAACATTTCCGGAATTCGGGTTGTATTTATAATATGCAATTTATATATGTATTTGAAAATACATGAACATGATTTGCGAGAGGATCGTCATCAGGGTAGGTGACATTGAAAAATGAGAAAAACTCTGGTTTAGAAGATAATTCTATGTTTTTGTTAACTGAAATAAAACTAAAATATAAATATCCCATGAAAAACTTAAACCTGAAAAAAAAAAAAGTGAAACTAAATTGAAATAATTAAATTACTAAAATTTAAATAAAATAAAGCTAATTATTATTTTTTTTACTTAAAATGACTGAATATTCAAGCTAAACTGAAAACATACAAATAAAAGCTAATTCTAAATATCAATAAATACTATATACATATAGTAAAATAGCTATTTTTGTTATTATTTCTGCAAATGTATATTTTTGTACATAGCAGTAATATTCTATTAAGTCTCATCTGTGGAGAAGCATTAAAATAAGATTTTCTTGGTATTCCGTACATAGTGTACATGACAATAAACAACTTTGAGTGAATTTAGCACTGATAATAAAACTAATTGGAAAAATAAATATAAAGATTAAAATAATAATTTATAAATTGCCTAAAAAGTTAGGTAGTTACTTTCCCTGGCCTGATTTTGCAAGGTTTACACTTGTTTTGAAGAGATGTCAACAGGTTTAATCTTACACACTGTAATATGACAGTAGAACCTACAACACTGTGATCCAATTACATAGTTGTCCTGTGGGTAAAAGGTTTAGCTTCATCGACGCTCGCCAGATGAGACTCAGGTATTGCACTCGCTGGCCTCATGAGCCCAAAGGCATTTTTCTTTTCACTCAAAAGGGTAAAGACGGACACATCAGCCCTTACCCAATTCCATAGTCCCTCTACCCCAGGGAATGACGCTCCATTTCAATGGCACACTTCTCTGTCCCAAATTAATTACAACAAAATGTAGTTTGGCGGATATTGTGTGGCATCTACTATCAACCCAGAACTGCAGCTTGAGGCTCATTTGTTTGCAGGCCTCTGCAGGGTATCATTGCAGCACACTCAAGATGAAAGAGTCAAGGATTCTGTTTGAAAAGATGGACTGCACTGCATTCAGATGCGATTTGGCTGCCGAGGACAACCTATGAGAAAGTAAACAGGAAATGTTGAATTTAGGACTTCCTGTGAGTGGGAAATCAATGTTTTTTACAGTTTGAGAAAATCAACATGAAATTGCATTCACAACCTTCCTTAAGTTGATGCATTTAGGTTATTTTACAGAAAATAACCCAGTAACTAATGGCTGCATTTACTAAAATTTTATGGTATCACGTTTGTGATATACTCTACAAAATGTAAGAGTTTTGCAGATATAGTTACAGGATCCCAAAAGCTTTTAGACCTCTCTACACAAACAACTGCAACATTGATGTTTGTGGGTCTAGTGCTTTGGGTTTTCAGGGTCTTTGTAGTTGAAGCTTGTGTGTGCGTGAGTATGTATGTTGGGGATGGGCAACTTATTTTAAGCCACATTGCATTCCTGGTTCACAGACTGCAAAATAAGGAACAAAGCGAACTAACTAGAAATAGATTCATTTGCATGGTCCTGAAATCCCCAGCCGATAAAATACAGAGTAAGCCGTTCTTACCTGCAAAATAGAACAGGATCTCAATTTGAAGAAGTTGGCAAGAGATATTTTAAGCCGTATTCTCTGTTGTTTGTAATGACAGTGCTGTTTTTAAAAGCTTTGGGATTTAGATGCTCTATTTGGTGCCAATTACTATTACAGCGCCTGGTTGCATAAATTTGTTACAAAACGACTATTATCACTCCAAACGTGGACACAACATAAAGCTTATTGCTTATTCAACAATTTTTTACATAAATATTATTAAATGGGCCGCAGTATACAGTTTTGTAGAATGGCTTAAGCTGTAGTTTTGTTTTTCATGGCCATTTCCCCCTGTCTCTCTGACACTTGCTGTGCCTACACTGGATGCAACCATTTTGCCGCAGCGCTTGAGGCGTTTCTACTGGAAATGTCAAAACTTAAAGTTTGAGGATTCAGCAACAGAACAGTGGGTGAAAACTTTGTATCTTACTAGATTTTTAACAAAAATCCATGTGGTATTAAAAAAAGGCACTTGGACTTGGCCTCAGACTGCAATTGAATGAATGAACCTGCACTCTGACATTTTGGATTTTTCAAAGCGCAGACGAAACCATGTCATGTGTAACATAAAAGATTCAAAACAACTAAGTAACAATATAAAAATTAAGATAAAAAGACATTAATAAATGTCTCCCACTCAAACTCAATTGGTTAAAAACTAGGATTTGACTCGGACATGACAAGGTGGACTTGGACCCAACACTACCAAAATAATTTTAACTCTGGAAAGAATGAAGTGCTTTAGTACCTGAGTATCTATTAAGTATCTCATTTCTGGTAAATAAATGGTGTAATCAATCAGGCTACTGCAACTTTAGGACTTGCATATGTAAATGACCTCTGTTATCATTGGCTAGCTTCCACATACAGGACTTTTATGTTCTTACGGTTAGAAAATGTCTACAAAGTACACTTTTACATCTAAAAAATTTTCACTGTTGTTGTGCCAAAAAAGATTTTATAATTTGCTACCTACCATGAACAATTTATCCTCAGTTTTGCTGAAGTGTCAATGAACTGTGACTAATCATGCTTCCTAATTGAAAAATAAATCCATAATTAATACCAGGATATATTGTGAAAATTGTATCAGCTCACTGTAAATGAATGTTGTAAGCTGGTAAACAATGTTTTAGAGGGAAATATATTTTTTCCTCATGCAGTAGGTTCTGAGCGTGTTTGTGTAGGGCTCAGCAGTGGTATTAGGATATGGTGTATGGAGTTTGCTCAGTTTATGTGGTTTTGGTTTCTAGCAGTAGGAATCTTTGATGTTTGAGAGTGAACGGTTGTTTGAGGTTTTGTAGGCTAGTCTGGCTTGGAGGCTTTTCATGATCCAGTTGTCACAAAATGCAAGAACTTGCTGCTGTAGTTAAGAGTATCCAGTACATAACCAGCATATTATCCTTACTTTAAGGAGTATTTAAAAGGAGTTTATTTATTTATTTATTTATTATTGAATACAGTGCCTTGCAAAAGTACTAATACCCCTTAATTTTTTTTTTTTTCACGTTTTATGTTGCTGCCTTATGTTAAACTGCTTTAAATTACTTTTTTTCCACATAAATCTACACTCCATACACCATAATGGTAAAGAAAAACACAGGTTTTTAACATCTTTGCAAATTTATTAAAAATAAAAAAAAAAACTTAAATGATTCCATTGCATAAGTATTCATACCCTTATCTGGGACAGTTGAAATTTAGCTCAGGAGCATTCATATTGATTGTAGATGTTACTACACTTCGAGTGAAGCTCATCTGTGGCAAATTAAATTGAATGGGTATGATTTGGAAAGGCACACATCTTAATAAAAGGTCTAACAGCTGATAATGCATATCAGAGCAAAAACCAAGCCCTGAGGTCAAAAGAACTGCCTGTAAAGCTCAGAAACAGGTGTGTGTCAAGCCACACATCTGGGGAAGAGTTCAGAAAAAAACATTCTGCTTCATTGAAGGGTCACAGAAGCATGTAGTCTCTGTTACCCTAAATGGAAGAAGTGTGAAACAACCAGGACTCTTCCTAGAGCTGGCCTCCTGGCCAAACTGAGCAATTGATGGAAAAGGGTCTTGGTTAGACTGGTGACCAAGAACATGATGGTCACTCTAGTTGAGTTCCACGATCATATATGCAGAAGAGAGAAATCTACAGAAGGACAAACATCACTGCAACACTCCACTGACCTGGAATTTATAACCATGTGGCGAGACTCAATCCTCTCTTCAGTGAAGACACATGAAAACACACTTGGAATTTGCAAAACAGCATCTAAAGGACCCTCAGACTGTGAGAAACAAGATTCTTTGGTCTGATGAACCTCAATTCTAAGCAACATGTTTGAAGGAAACCAGCTCTTCTCATCACCTGCAGAGTACCATCCCAAAAGTAAAGTGTGCTGGTAGCAGCCTCATGCTGTGGGGCTGTATTTCAGCGGCAGGGACTGAGGGACTCGTCAGAGTAGAAGAAAAGCTCAATGCACCAAAATATTGAAATAGACTTAATGAAAACCCAGTCCAGAGCATTCAGAACCTCAGACTGGGCAGAAGATTCACCTTCCAACAGGACAATGAACCTAAGCACAAGAGTGGCTTATAGACAACTCTGTGAATGTCCTTGAGTGGCCCAGCCACAGCCTGAGCTTGAACCCAATCAAATAATTCTGGAGAAACTTGAAAATGTGCATTTGCTCCCATCCAAGCTGACAGAGCTTGAGAGGTGAAGAGGTGAGGTGAAGAATGGCAGATAATTGCCAAATGCTGATGAGCAAAGCTTGCCGCATCAAACAAAAAAGACTTGAGACTGTAAAGTGTTTAAGCGAAATATATAGTTAAGGGTATGAATACTTATGCAATGTTCTTATTTCAGTTTTTTTTTTTATTTTTAATAATTTACGAAGTTGTGACAATTCTGTTTTTGCTTTGTCAATATGGTGTACGGAGTGTAGATTGGTGTGGAAAAAGAGTAATTTAAAGCAGTTTAACATAAGGCAGCAACATAAAAAAATGTGGAAAAAAAGAAGGGGTATTAATCGCAAGGCACTGTAGTATGCATAAAATGTCCCTACGAACAGTACCTGACAGATAGTTGTTCTGAAAAACCACAACATCCCAGTGACAACCCTAAACTCTGTACACAGCAAAATTGAGTCTATTCTCTAGGCGCTATTGTTTAGCCAATCAGAGGACTTTGAGGCGTCAATCATTTTGAGAGTTTGGGTTTTGCTGATAGTGGATTTTCCATGTCTTTAATGGATTTTTTGGAGAGGAAGCTAAGTCTGGCCAAGTTGTGTAAAAGTTAGCAAAAGGGCTAACATATCTTTCGGCACATTGCTTACTTGACAAAAACACATACAGTAGCACTGTTGTAGTCTATTGTACTGCAGCCTTTAATTAAGGAAAGATTCATACCTTTCTTGTTGACCTAATTGTTAAGCTTTTTCCCCTGCGGCACCGTTCGATACACACATCCACAATGGACTCCTTATTATGAGATGTAGGGGGTGAGGCACTCTTTTAGTCATTCTGTTGGTGAGACAAAGGATTATTCTTTAGGATACTGTTAAACAATGACGGTTTTCTCCAAATTTACTTGTGGATCTCTTCGCTGGTTTCCCGAGACGTGTAGAACAGACAAATTAAACCAACTGATTTAACAGGAATAATCTACTCCATGACAGTACACTCTTGATGAATCATGCCATTCGAGTGCGCTTTGTAGGATTAACTCCCTGTAAGGGAGTTAGTGCAACAACGTTAACATTAACAAAGGCGGGAAAATAAATTCTTTAGGTTTTCCAGAGCGCCTACTGAATGTCTGCTCTAAGCATTCTTTAGCTAAATTATTTTCACTGTAGTGATTATTGACATTATGTTTCGCTCCCCTCTACTTCACCCCAGGGAATGCCATGCGCCATTGTCCATGGCGTATAAAACGTGTCAAGGAATTGAAACTGCGCTGCTATTCTTTCATCCGACAATCAGCAGCAGGCATGGAAGAATGGGCACTTGTAATGAAATCAGTGATTTGCTGCACCTCCATGCAGCAGGTCAGAGTGATTAAAATCTGCCGTCGCTAAGAACCACGCAAATGAACTTCACATCAATGGTACTTGCCGCATATTAATTTGATTTCCCCAGCTTGACTCATTCGGGATCCTTGTGTCACATATTGGAACATTAGAGATGCCAGCATGTGGCATGGTATTTACAATCATTGTTTTAATCCAAGATTAGTTGACATACACATTTGTCAGAGACCTGAGTCACAAGGCACAGCTGCAGTACATGATGGTCAAGGCTGTTCTCTTCCCCCAGCCTTTAGAAGCCCAAGCGTTTCTCTGTGATTTATCTAGTCCATCTAATTAAGGGTCAAGAGTTGAGCTGGCTTGGGATTTCAGAGCCCTGCGATTAAAGTTCAGGCGTATGCAGGTAATCCCCGGCTTTCGTTGGGGTCTGTTTGTCGGCCTCAGGCGAGTTGGTAGATTCCTTGTGTGAAAGTGGAGGTTGATGGTGTAATTACTTTGGATGATAGTTCAATATTAATGACACGGTCAACAACGTGCCGTGTGATGTAAACGAACACCATCAGGTCGATTAATGCCATTGTGCTACTGGAAGCAGATGATAGCTCAATCCCAAAACTTTTACTCAACCTCAAGTCATTCCAACCAGTATAAATTCTTCCGCTCAATATAAAATGAGATGTTCTGAAGAATGTTCATGTTACTCTTTTCCATACAGTGAAAGTATGTCTCCTGTCAAGCTGTAAAAAAAGCTCCATAAAAAGTCAATGATATTAATTTAATTTTCGCTTGGTTGGTTCAGCATTGGTTTGTGTACATTTTTCCAGTGAATTATGGATGAATTTCTTGTCTGTTTCTTGCACATATATTCCAGTGAATTATGGCCCAAATTCTGGTCTGTTCCTCACACAAAGTTTCCGTAAGCATTCAAAAGACTTGAAATACCGTGCACAAATTCACTATTATTGTGCCTTTTTGGAACTTAACAGCCTTTTGTTGAATAGAAAAGAGCAACGTGACCATTCGTCAAAACGCCTTTCATGCTCACCGGAAGAAAGTCACAGGTTTGGAAAGAAATGACAGTCTCATCTTGATCTCTATCAAGTTACAAATTCACCCTTGTAATGGTGCTACTCCAAAAGTTCTCAACCACCATAAAAGTTAATGTCACCAGTTCTACTCGTGTCGGGTGGAAAATGGAGGTGGAGAAAATGTCACTGGAAATGCCATCCACCATGTCACATGTTCAATGCTGTAGCCTCGGTCTGCAATGATTCTCCATTTCACTCAGGAAGATGCACTCCACCTCCGATCAATGCCGGGTCAGTCCATTGTCAAATACCTCGTCTGTTTCTTTTTATGAGCGCTGTCAACACACCTGACCTTTCGAGTGGATGCAAAAAATGACCTCCAGCGTTCATAAGGCAGATCTATTATCCTGAAACTCATCTGTCTTTGGTCCAGGCAGAGGACTCCAGGGTCATGACCGCATTAAACACTGACAGGTGGAAAAAACCCTTCAGGTTGTTTTGAATGCCAAATGTTGACTTATGAGGATGTATGTTTGGATGTGTGACAACCCTGGAGAGGTGTTTACTAGCTCGCAAGGAAGCTATAGATAAACGTGATAGCAATACTAAATAAAAAAAGAGAAAATTATGGTGTGAAGAGAGATGCTGCTCAGCTTCTGGTGGCTTGGTCCAGACATTTATTTGAAGAAGCTACTCTCAATATGGTTCTTCAAATACAGATAGCGCAGAACCTTTATTTATGGACTGAATACTTTCAGAGGGGTTTGATCGTAATTCAGAAAGGAGAATCACACCAGAAGATAAGCACAGAGTGTGAGGAGCAAGATGGTATGAAGCTATTTAGGTGCGATAATAAGACTCAAGTATCTTGAAAACAAATTGGATTTTGTAAACGCAAGCCTGCTTTGGCATAAATTGAGTAAACAGAATGTACAATCTTGGCCCTGTCTTTTTTCATCATTTGAGAGGGACAATTGAAGCAAAATGCATCAGTTAAACATGCCTCCAAGTTTCTCAGTCCCAGAATTATCTTATTGTCACACTGGCAATCCAGCTTTAGGCACCAATTTTTACCGTGACACCAGTAATCACTTCAGAACGAGAAGGCCACAAGATGCCACGAGATTCTTCGGGCTCTGTTTGTGTGGCTGAATAAAAGACACCTTCACCTGACGGATAGCCTGACAGGACACCTTATTCTTACACCTCCTGACTTGACACAAGACAGGCCTCTGGATTCTGTGGACACAGTATCCGCCACCTTCAGATCAGTCACACTGATAGACAAGATAATGGAGTCCGATAATGGGGCGCCATCCCTAAGCTGAACAATGTTCATCACGGCCCTTCCTGTCGTCCACACAGACACATAAATACACAGTTGACAGCTTACAAGGGCTAAGGCTACAATCCAGGGCCTTGATATTATTTGTGTGTCTGTGAGAGACAAGACTGTGAAAGAAAGATGGAGGAATTCTGAAGGGTTTTGCTTTTAAAAACTGTAGGCCTCACTTCAAGCTGATCCCGTTTTGGGGTTTTGAGATCTGTTCCTTCTAACTCCTCAAGGTGCGGCTATAGTCAAAGCTTGCTGTAGGCGAAAGAAACAGTCTTTGAATTGAACCATTTGAATGATGACTTCTTGCTTCAGGACCTTGACTTGAGTTGAAAGAGGCAACCTGTAATTGCTTCAGCTGGTGATGGTAGTGCAAAAATGTCTTCCATATAACAAACAAAACAGTCATATGTATATAGTCACTTTCTGACTGACTCATACTTTAACTTTGAAACTTTATTATTAGCTGAAGTGGTAACTCTGGGGGGAACTGAAAGTTGTATCATTACCTTTAGGAAAAATACAATTAAGAAGTTGCTTGTGAAGTTTGTGAGTTGGTTTCATGAAAGTGTCTCAGGGTGTCTGACAGTAAGTAATATATTATAATAATACAGTAAGTCCTATATAAATGCATCATTCATTCATTCATAATATTTTTTTGATAAATGCAGGTTTAACTAATACATTTCTACAACTTTAAAATAAAAGATGTTTTTGAATTACTTATGGTAAATAACAATGATTTCAGATTGTAAATGATACATTTATTGAAACTTTAAGTGTCTGTTTATTTTGTGTTTTATTTTGTTTGTGGCTTAGCAGTTAGTATGATCTCTCAGACTCCTTGAGCCATGGTACAAGCTGTGGACAAGAAAAGTTTGAACCAACTTCCTGTTTCTTTTCCCCATTATTCCTTGTCCTTTTCCTGCTGTATTTTGTTTCTTCATTGCAATAACATATTTATAGTTTAATATTCAGTGCATAAATATGCTTTGTTCCCCCTTTTCTTTCCAAAAGTTTCTGAGATTTCCAAAAATTGCATTCACGCTGCGAGAGCCAATATAGTTGCATGCCAGGAGAAAGAATTAGTAAAGAAACTGACACCTTGCAAAATAGTTTTTATGAAAACACACAGCACAGAGCTTTCAATGCAATAATAAGGGATTCTGTTTTCAATGCAACATGATCGTTACTGTTGTGATTTCATCTTATGTATCACTAAATACACTGTTTTTTTTTGTATTTTTCTCTCAAAAGCGCACAGTTCTCACGTCCACCCCCATGTTTCTGTCCTTCATATATTTTCCTATACTTGCCAAATGATTTAATAGAAAAGCTTAGCTCACCATTAAATCAAGCAAGATCAAAAGGCTAATTGACAAAAAAAAAAAAAAAAACAGCATTTGGCTAAAGTTTGCTGGCTGTCAAGCAGGAAGCCCTCTTTAGAGAAGGGAATTAACTTTGAGAAGAATTCATCTGGCCCGACTTGGTCAAAGATCAAGTAATCTCAGACCTGTGTCAAATGGAGAAAAACCATGAATATAATTGCAAAGAAAGCCCTGAGCGCAACTTAAGTCAAACTCATTTAGAAGTTTTCAAAGGATATGTTGAATTTCTTAGACCCCCTCTGGAGCATTGACCTTTAGGATGGTGTTTGCATGTACTAGTAGCTAACTTATTTTATGATTGAACCATATTTTTGCAAAGTCGCCTTTTTAACACATTTCATGGTCCGTAATCATTATTCATGGCCATTTTATTTTCTCAGTTCACTCAACAGTTGCAGGTCTGTTTGTTTTTTGTTTTTTTCTCCAACTGTCCCATCGACTTTCGCTTATAAAGTCTTTCGTATTGGTATGTTGATGTGTTCCCTCCTCCAGATACGTACTTTAAAAGAACATAACATTTTCTTTTTGTTCACTAGCCTTTTGAGAGTCATTTCAAGGTTACATTACAGTATTTACTGAGTAAACAGAAAAAAAAATGTCACATGAAGCCTGGGCACAGCGTGCTTTTGCATGCCTTGATAATATAACTGAATTGCTCTGAATTTGAGTGCAAGACTTCTAACGCAGAAGACGTGACAAAGCATCTGTCAGAAAATAGAAAACATACCTGGGCTTTGGTGGATAATACGGGATATTGTTAGCTTGCTAGCGAGGACTGCTGCTGATTAGCTTATCTGAAACTGTGTGAAGACATTTACATATTCAAGTCCCCCTTAATACTGAAATTTGACTCAAATTGAATATGCTGGAAAATAGCCCGAATGTTTTTGGCCTGTCAATAACAGGAGACACGGAAGCCAGGAACGAGACGACGAGGAATTCACAAAACGAGAGTCTTTAATATTCCACAGGGTAACACAGAGCACAGGCAGGAAAGACATTAGAGGACTGACAAACACAGGACAATCAGGGAGGAAGACGAGACACACCTGGAAACAAATCAACAATCAACGTGATGGAGAAACTGGGTCACGGAACACATGGGGAGCAAATAAAAAAACAACAAAACAGTCCAGGGGTGTGACATTACGGAGGGAGGAGCCATGGAGGAGGGATGGCCATCGACTCCAGGGGGCTGACCAACAGCGGCGGGGCAGGTGGTGGAGGAGCCCAAGGTGGAGACGGAGAGCCAAAGAGCAAGGGCGACGGGGAGGATCCGGTGGCCCAAGGTGGAGCAGATGGTGCCAGCGACCGAGGCGGAGACGGGGATCCAGAGGGCCGCGGTGGAGCCGGAGCAACAGAGGACTGAGGAGGAGCCGAGGGGATGGAGGAGCCTGACGGAGCCAGAGGGACGAGGCGCAGCCGGAGGAGTGGAGTCCCGAGGCGCAGGATGGTCGACGCCAGACCAAGGCGGAGCCGGAGGGACGAGGGAGCCCGGCGGAGCCAGTGGACCAATGGGCCACGGCGGAGAGGAGGGAGCTAGGAGCCATGGTGAAGCCGACAGGTCGATGGGCCGAGGCGGAGTCCGGGCCTCGGAGGCTGGAGATGGAGATGAAGGAAACTCCAGCCCTGGCGACGCTGGAGGATGGCAGACCCGCGGCGCTCGCACTACATTGATGGTGGGCAGAGGGGCTGCAGAGCTCCTCTCCATGCTCTCACTGTCTGCGGTAACCTCCCTCGAGGCGGGTGTTGTTGCCGGCTCACACACCTTGACTGACGTCATCAGCGACTCTGGCTCCTGCGATCCTCAGCAATGTTGCTCCGTGCGGCGATGGCTCGCTGGTCGCGGCGGGCTCTGGCTGGGCACTGGGTCGAGAGTGGAACTGGTGAGATTCTCCTGGGAACAGTCGGGGAACAGAGATCCGTTTCTCACCAGTGCCCACTCCACAAAGGTGGCGAAATTCGCTCGAGGGCCATCCTCGGACGACGGCGCTCTGCACACGATGTTCAAACTGGCATCCTAGAACGCACAGAGCGTGTCGTCCGGGTAGGTGGTGAGGCTTGCGAGGACCAGAAACAGTCTGGTGTGGCCCTCAAGCGATTTCTCCCCCTGCTCCAGCAGGAGGAGGAGATATTCCGGGCGAAGGAGAGGGTCCATAGAGAAACACACAACAGAAACAAAAAACTGAGTAAAAACGGTAAACAAAACGGAGATGTAACTGTATCGGTCGGTCCTTCTGTCAAAAAAAAAACAAGGAGACACGGAAGCCAGGAACGAGGAGACAAGGAATTCACAAAACGAGAATCTTTAATATTCCACAGGGTAACACAAAGCACAGGCAGGGAAGACATTAGAGGACTGACAAACACTAACTCAAAGGACTGGGGCTTATAAACACAGGACAATCAGGGAGGAAGACGAGACACACCTGGAAAAAAATCAACAATCAACGTGAGGGAGAAACTGGGTCACGGAACACATGGGGAGCAAAAAACACAACAAAACAGTCCAGGGGTGTGACATGGCCGTCATTGATGATCATCTGGGGTCTGTTGCCTCAGCTAAGGACATTTTCATAACTTCATAACAATCTTTATTCCAGGAGATAGTTCATCATTTTCGAGAGGTTGAATCATCAAATTTCAGAGTTGAAGTCATCCTTGACTGTACATTAGGAGGACATGGGAGTAGAATCGGTGCGATTTTATGCTAAACGGTGTTAAGTGACCGTTTTAGTGTTTGTGTATATTCTCAGCATGATCTCTTCTGAGGTGAACGACTTAAATGCGGCACTCACTGTTTCATTACATAACTGAAAAAAACAATGAGTATATTATGCAGCTTGTCCAAGATGATAAATCTGGCACTGCGGCTTGCACCGACAGCTGGTGGGTGATGTGAAAGTCTATTTCTGTTTGTTTCTGATATCTGCCAAACACCAATTTTTTATTATGCATATGCTGCATAAACTGCAGCGGATTGGTCTTTCTGCCTTACAATATAGTCAGGCGCGATTAGTGCTGGGTGACATTACTAAAAATACATATAGACACTGTATTTTGATAGTATTCAATATATGTTTCAGTATTTTTTTTTTTCTTCAACTGGAAGAATCATCATTTTAATCGTTGTCAAGAAGATTCAACATTTTTAATAATTTTGAGTCTTCTTAACATGGAGATACAGGTCTAATTTTTACATCAATTTAAATGGGTTTAAAATGTATTTCTATATTTATATTTTATATTGTTTAAATATAATATAATGTTTATATTGTTTAAAGTAATTTTGTCATGTGTTATGTTAAGTGAACTTTTTGGTGATATTAGCCTTGGCATATAATGCATTATAAAAGTATTTTTAATGCATTAATTTTGCTGAAATGCAGCTTTGCATGTTCTCCCTTTCTCTATATTTATTATATTATTTATTATAATATATTTTTTAGAAAGTATAATGCATTAAAATGCGGAACAAACAGACAATTTCAGATGTAACAAGGAATCTGCTAATTTTATTAAACGTTTTTTAAACTTTGTTTACAATTACTTTTGAAAAGATATTCATAATATGTTAATAGTGTAATCAATTATACCTTTTTCAGAAATAACTGTAACCATGACTTTCTATAATATATGCATTACACAGGAAGGCTTCAAGTAAAATTGATGTTTGGTTTTTTTTTTACTACCAAAAGTTTCAGCCCAGCACAACATTGAACACAAATTACAGAGACACTCAACAACCATACATTAAAGAAAAAAGACATTATATTCAAGACAATTAAGGTTTGAGGCAAAAATTCACAAGTGTTACATTAGCTCGTTTAAGTAAGTATCACTTGCGTCAATAGAGAGATCCAAAATCAGCACAGCCTTGTCTCAGTTTCCATTTGATATAAGTTTCATTGCAAAAACCCGCAGTAGACCAGCATTCATATTATGACCGTGTCAAAAAGACAGCCGGCAGATACAGTTGCCTATGAAAGTTTGAGTAATTGACATTCAATACGGAATCACGGCAGGAAACACTCCATCATTTTCCATTATAAGAGCTAACGGAAATAAAAATTGGGTCAACTCAGTTTAGCAACCGCAGTGACAGTGAAACTAACCACCTTCTTTTCGTCTGGTTTCAGATTCCGCAGATCAGCTACGCCTCCACCGCTCCAGAGTTGAGCGATGACCGCCGGTACGATTTCTTCTCTCGCGTCGTACCTCCCGACTCCTTCCAGGCGCAAGCCATGGTGGACATAGTGAAATTGATGGGGTGGAACTATGTGTCTACAGTGGCCTCGGAGGGAAGCTACGGCGAGAAAGGAGTCGAGGCCTTCATGCAGATTTCCAGAGAAGCAGGTGAGTCAGACAAAACAATAAACAAGAAGTCTTTGAAGATAATGTCCTGAAAAACTCAAAGCAGTCTCTGCATAAGTAAACAGAAGTGTTGTTAAGACTTATTTTGGTTGTACTAATAACAATCTGTCAGTTTCGTCAGTGTTTACAGATTATATTTTTAAAAACAAGCCTTATTCACTGAGAAATGTTTGGATTGCTTTACTCATTCATCTCTACAATACAAAGTTGATTGCTTGAGACAGCTTCAAACCATCAATTCGCAGTGTTTCCCCCAACAAGTAGCTCTCCTCTCAAATAAATGAATATGTAAATAACACAATTGTCTGTTAACGGTGGGGATGTTGTGTCTCTGAGACACTTTTCACACAAATGTCTTGCAAAACAAAGTGTGATGTGCCCCAAGGAAAGAAGATTAATTCCAGATGTCTCCCTCATTAGTGAGTGAAGCCAATTACTGGAACATGACTTGTACCTTTTAGGGCACAAATTAGACGGTAAGGTGTAACCTGACATGACGAGTAATTGGGGTTGCTAAATGGGGCCTATAGTTTGTCAACAAAAATAACCTCTTGATTGTTTCATGCTACTTAAGAAAAGTGTGAGAAGTCTTGTAGGGACGGTCAATTTGTAAACAAACCATTCTCTTGCATTTTTTAATGAATTAGTCTTTGCTCATGGCTGTTTGGCAGGATCTGTAGTAAATTGAAACAGTTCTTCAACTCACAGAATCATTGCACCAAGATTAATATCATAATGAGCTTGCTTACCTTAAAGACTCATCAAAGTGGTTCTTTGAAACAATTCAACCAACTTTTTCAGAAAAAAAAAAGAAAGTTTTATTGTGAATGATTCGTCAGCTTGAGTCGTTCAGCTTGATTCAGAATGTTTTGTCAGTTATTCAAAAGTCATCTTTCAAGGACTTTCCTTTTTCAACTTCATCCTATTATTTTAAACTCTTCCCTTCAGCTGCCTTTTTTCACCCTCTTTTCATGATCCAGTCAATTTCAGATGAAAAAAAAAAAAAAATCTCACCATGGTATTTATTTAATATTCTGTTTATACTGAAATACATTGCATTATAGAAGAAAAATAGATGCCATTTTTGACTTTAGGAAAGCACAACACAATCTCATAGCAATTTGTAACTATTTTACGTTTTGGCAAATTGACAGGTAATTTGTACAGTCTCATTCATTCATTTTCGTATAATATTCCTACACCTCACTGATGGTTAGGTATGGGGTGGGCCTTCATACTTACCTTTTTTATAAAAATGTAGATTCTTCAGGGCCCTGCACATTACATACAGACAAAAAATATGTTTATCGTTGCCATGAATAAAGACTATGTTCCCTCTTCTGTTCCCTCATTGTATTCATTATTATTATTATTATTATTTATTTATTTTTTTTACTTTCATATTCCTGTGAGATTGAGTTGGAGGGGAGATTAAGCATGTTGTAATGTTTTGGCTACATGTGTTGTGTAATTATTTAAAAAAAAAAATTTAAAAAAAAGAGCACAGCATTTTGAGTGTGAAGTGCCTCAAGTGCTAGAGGGAAAGACTTCTTATGATATGTGCTAAGGCTTTCCAAGGAGACTTTGGCGCAGAGGTCAGTATGTTGGCAAAAACAACAGTGCTCAGAGCTGTTTGGCAGGGTGTTTCAGTGTGGTTACTTTATGGCCACAAATTTAGGCGGATAATGAATGTTCTTTTACTGTACATTTACTGATAGGGACATTGAGCCTCATTCATGGAACACAACAGAAGAAACAGTGTTATAACCTGCTATGTCAAATAAGAATTTTGAATTCAAAATCCAAAATGTCATATAGAAATGTGTGAGTAGCTATCTTTATGCTGTAGCAGCTCACATATGGATTCTCTTTGGATTCACAGAGGCTTTTCAGCACTCAGTGAATTCTGTTAATTGGGCTTACTGTCCAATTTAGCAGTGAGGTGGAATATATCTCTTCTGTGAGCTCAGATTAGCAACATTTCTCGCTTCATCAAGAGTCTTTTATCACTTCTCATTTTTGCGTGTATTTTTGCAGACTTTATTTTGAAATTAAACCAAACGAAACACCTACGTCCACACCTACCTTCAGGTATTTGTCATCTTCTCTTCACATGCCAGATTTGCCAACCACGGCGGCTTGTTCATTAATTTTTATTTATGAAGCGATTTACAGTCCACGCAGGATTTGAAGAGAGGAGACAGTTATTAATGATCCTAATTTGCGTATTTGATTATCCTGTATGAGTGGCAGTTCGCACTGTTTATCACTCTTATTGCTTTGGCGCACAAGTGGCACAGCGCTTATCCTGTGGGAGACGATGGAAATGCTTTTTCATATGTTTGAGCACCCAGCGCTGTGTGATGTGGAATGCCTTTGACTTCATTATCTTCAGCTACAGTATGTTTGTATGCATGTGCATAACCGCTGACATAAAGACTTTAACGTGCTACATTTAATTCAAATTAAACGTGCTCACTGAACTTCTGTCCAGTAGAGGAGAAGATGCACCTGAGAGCATTTCCAAAAAGACGCATGTTGAATTCCCTCGGGGTACTGTGTTGAGGGTTGCGGTGGTCTGTTTTTTTTTTTGTTTTTTTTTTCATTAAATACATTAAGGAAACATTGCTGCAGTCTTCATGTATGAAATGGACAGCTGTTTGAAAGCCTAATCATGAATACAAATCAATGAAGATTAATAATTAATAATTAATAATTTCATTGTCGAATATCAGTTTAGTTTGAAAATGTCACATTATGGACTTAAAATGGGTTGGGAATGCTTTTTCAAATTTTAATTTATTTACTGCAGTTGCTAAGTTGCTCTGAATGGTTGCTAGGGAGTTCTGGGTGGTTGCAGCTGCAGGGTGTTGTTATTAGATTAAGCTGTTTTGAGTGGCAGTTAACGCATTGCATAGTTGCTAAAAGTGTGTGCTCACCAAACAGGAATAGAATATTCGCATTGCGTTTTCGCTCAAGATTACTTGCGGGATGTTTTTGTGTCAGTCACTTGAAGAAAAACATTGCATCCTGTAATGCTCTCTTCCTGATTTTCTGATACAACTGGACGTGTCAATAAGCTCTTCACTGATTGGCTTGAATGATAAGGCGTCATGCGAATTTTCCGCTCGAGTTGAAATTTTTCAACCTGCATGGAAGATGCGATTGAGGCGTATACTGCCCGGTGTGAATTCACATCTATTCTTGTTTTTTTTTTTTTTTTTTTTTGATTGATTTAATAAGGTGTTCTGTGTGATATACATTTTTTTATTTTTATTTTTTTTTTAATTTTGCCGTGGTAGTAAGGGAGGTCTGGGTGGTTGCTAAGGCATTTCTAGCTGCAGGAGGTTGTTACGAGATTATACGATTTTCTGAGTATTGCTAGGATATTACTTTACAGTTGCTAAGTTGTTCTGAGTGGTTGTCAGCACACTGATGCGTAGTTGCTAAGGTGGTCCTTGGTTGCTAGTGAGTTATGGTGGTTGCTAAGGTATTGCTAGCTGCAGGGTGTTGTTATAAGGTTGCTAAGATGTTCTGAGTGGTTGTTAGGATCTTGTTTTGCAGTTGCTATGTTGTTCTGAGTGCACTGATGCACAGTTGTTAAGGTGTTCTGTCTGATTGTTAGCATTTTGCTATGTGGTTGCTAGGGTGTTGTGGGCGGTTACTAAGGCATTGCTAGAAGCAGGGTGTGTTACAAGATTAAAATGTTCTGAGTGGTTGTTAGGATGTTGCTGTGCAGTTGCTAAGGTGTCCTGTTTACTTGGTGGTTTCAAGGGTGTTGTGGGTGGTTGCTAAGGGATTTCTAGCTGCAGGGTGTTGTCATAAGATTGCTAAGATATTCTGAGTGTTGTTAGCACACCAATGTGCAGATTCTAAGGAATTATGTGTGATTGTTAGCATTTTGCTATGTGGTTGCTTAGGCATTGCTAGCTTAAATGTGTTAAGATGTTCTGAGTGATTGTTAGTGCATTGATGGGTGTTCTGTGTAATCGGTAACATTTTTCTCATTGTTCTCTGTGATTGTTAGCATTTTGCTATGTGATTGCTAGGTAGTTGTGAGTGGTTGCTAAGGCATTGCTAGCTGTAGGGTGCTATTGTAAGATGGATGTCAAGATGTTCTGAGTGGTTGTTAGGATTTTGCTGTTCAGTTGCTAAGGTGTTCTGTGTGAACGATAGCATCACAGTATGTGGTTGCTAGGAAGTTCTGGGTGGTTGCTGAGGTAATGCTAGCTGTGGGGTGTTGATATAAGTTTGTTAAGGTGTTCTGAGTGCTGGTTAGGATGTTTCTGTGCAGTTGCTAGGATATTCTGAGCAGTTGTTAGCATTTTGCTATTGGATTTTGGGTGTATGCTAAGGTATTATTAATAACTTTAGGATTTTTTAGGAAAGAGAGCACTTTTTAATCTTTTGTGTTTTAAATTGTTCTTAGGTTTGGAATAATGATATTTTACCAATATTTTCATAATCATTTCTTGTCTGACTTGACTGATCACACGTTTTCACATTTTGCACGTCGACTAGATTTTGTCCATGGATTTTGTGTGCATGCAATAAAATTCAGGACATCCCAAGGGCTAACCTGTCTTTAATACTGCAGAGAAGTGACTTCAAGTGTTGTCTGATCTCTCATCAAAATTTCAACAGATCCTGCCGAGGATGTGATTTGGTTTAGAGTAGTTAGAGTGTTCAGATGGTCTTACCCAAATAAACACACTCATGCCTGAGATGAGGGCAGTCAAGGAGAAAACGGATTGATTCATATTAAATGAGAGTTTGTTTGTCAAACGGCTTTTTGTGGTTTGGATGTAATCAAGCTCTCGGAGATTGTAGAGGTGTAACAGGCACTCTTCTACTATAAATAAAAGTTTTATTTGGTGAGCTAAAACTCTTTGCAGCTCATGTTTCTTTTATCAGTTCCAGAAACATTTTTTTTAAAGATCAAAACAAGAAAGACAAAACTCTGCACTATGATGTTAGTGTGTTATGTACTTTTGAGTGGTTGATATCATTTTAATATGCAGTTGCTAGGGTTTTCCAGGTTGTTGCTATGACATTACTAGGTGTGGGCCATTGCTATTATTTCTTTGAAGTTCTAAATGGTTTTGGTTGCATTGCTGTGGAGTTGCTAAGGTGTTGTGAGTGGTTGTTAGCATTTTGCTATATGGTTTCTAGGGGGTTCTAGGTGGTTGCTAAGGTTGATAAAGTGTTCTGAGTGGTTATGATGTTGGTGTGCAGTTGTTAAGGTGTTGTGAGTGTTTGTTAATATGTTGTTGCTTTGAGTGGTTGTTAATATAGTATTGTACAGTTTCTATGATGTCCTGAGTGGTTGCTAAGGTGTTGCTTGCTGTAGGGTGTTGCTTTAAGGTTGTCAAGGTGTTCTGGGTGGTTATTAGCATTTTGCTATGTGGTTGCTATGCAGTTCTGGTTGCTTGCTAAGGCAATGTTAGCTGCAAATTGTTGATTTGAGGTTGCTAGGACGTTCTGAGTAATTGTTAGGATGTTGCTGTGCAGTTGCTGAGGTTCTGTGAGTGGTTGTTAGGATGTTGCTGCTCTTTGTGGTTTGTAACATATTACTGTGCAGTTTCTGTAATATTCTGAGTGGTTGCTAAGATATTGCTGGCTGCAGGGTGTTGTGTTCTGAGTGGTTTTTAGGATGTTGCTGTTCAATTTCTAAGATGTAATGTTTTTTTGCTAAGTGGTTGTCAGGATGTTGCTATAAAGTTGCTGATATGTTTTGAGTGGTTGTTAATATTTTACTATGTGGTTGCTTGGGAGGTTTGGGTGGTTGCTAAGATTGCTAGCTGCAAGGGTGTTTCAGTGAGGTTGCTAAGATGTTCTGAGTGGTTGTCAACATTTTGCTATGAGGTTGCCTGAGAGTTTTGGGTGGTTGCTAAGCCAATTTTTCATTTTAGGAAGTGCTAGTTGTATTGAATGGTTTTTAGGATGTTGCTGTACATTTAACAAGGTTTTTTGACTGTTTTTTTAAAACATTTTGTAATGTGGCTGCTGGGGTGTTCTGGGTGGTTGCTAAGCCATTGCTTGCTGCAGTGTGTTGCTATGAGGTTACTAAGGTGTTCTGAGTAGTTATTATTATCATGTTGCTATGTGGCTGCTAGGGTATTCTGTGTGGTTGCTATGACATTGCTAGGTGCTGGGTCTCGGTATGAGACAGTGTTTACAGCTGAGACATGCGCATAGAGAAATTGAGAGAGTGAGCGTTACTGTACCATTCACCTGTCTGCCCAATGCATTATACAGGCAGTGAGAGGCTAACATACACCCCCCCCTTGTCTTGCAAATATCGCTAATTAGCAAGTGTCCACTGCATTTTTTAACAATATGTAATGAGATCATTAAGTATCCTATTCTGGAAGTTCCTGATGCCAGTGTTAGGTAAGACAACTGCTTTGATTTTGGTTGTGATTCCTATTTTCTTGCACATTTTAGATCAGCTCAGGGAACAAAGGGAAAGAAATTGGGCTATTTGAATCTCTCTATCATCATCGTCTACATCTTCAAATTCCTTTGAAGGCTTAGCCGGATAATATCTAAATTGCAGCTGTGAAAACAATCACTTGCAGCTGTCCAGACTCCGTCAGAACCGTTGATCCTTCATCTACGGTGTCACAGACAATGTTTTCATCAGTATTACAGATTATAGGCAAAGTGACCATGCAGAGGCTCTGGAGATGATAGGACTTTGCTTGAAGTCATTTATCAATCAGTGACTTCAAAATGGCAGTGTGTTTGTATAATTTCATTGCTTTTGAGATATCCAGGATTGGGTCATTCTTAAAGAAACAAAGGTTCTGTTTAACAATATGCCTAGACAGCATATTGTGTTATGTATTTTTTGTGCTATCACACTATTAGCTTAGCAACAAGCTAATTACAAACTCTAGTGGAATCAATCTCAGTTAAATTTATGCATTTGGAAGATGCTTTTATCTGAAACAGCTTACATTTGCATTAACATTTTATCAGTTGATGCATTCCTTGGGAGTCAAACCCATTATCTTGGCGTTGCTAGCGCCATACTACTCTGTTTGAGCTCCTGGAACAAATCTCCCACTCAAAGATACTGTATATAGAGAGTGTTCCAAATCTGTCACCTTACTAGGCAGCTGCCTATGTAGGCAGTGAAGCAGCTCTCTATGTTTTTGAACAGAGTAATTATCTCTGGCTGTATCAGTGTAAATATGCCATCCAGGAAGCACAGCATCTCATTTGGCAAGATCGCTTTCACATAATGACTACAATAGTGAAAGTGTTGACTGAAATTGAGACTGTGGACTAAACATTAATGAGGTGGGTGTACATTTAAGCGTTGGTGCTACTCTGTCACTTCTGGTAGCATGAATTATGGTATCATATTCTTTTAGATGCGAATTAAACATCTGCGGGGTCATTTGTAATGTTACGAGCGGCATAAAATGATCCAAGACCATTACAAGAATAGCAGTGCATTCATTATTGGACTTATTTTAGACCAAATATATCTGAATGCAAACTACATGATGTTGTTTAAACCTCTGCAAAGACCAGATGATAAAATGAACCATACTTTCTCCCTGAAATTCATCGTTATACCAAACCACTGTCAACGTAGGCTGCACTGACATGTTTTCTATCATTGAATTGCATTGGAGTAAGATTTTGTGGATCTCAGATGTCAGAAAAAAAATCTTAGTTTCTTAACATTTTCTTCTCTGCAGCCGCAAGATCTAGGAGAGCCTTAACATCCGATGATAAATGCTTTTGGCCTCCAGCTCTTTGAATCTTAATTGTCTCTAAATGACGAGTTTTATTCTTTGCCCCTGTATATGTCTTCATGAAATGTGATCGATATTTGTTGATATTTGGCTTAATAATTAACTTGGGAACTCATTAGTGTGGGTGTCACTTTCCTGGATTACATTTAAGAGATGGACTAAGTGGACCAAGATTGAAAAAGTTCCCTGCTTGGAATGAATCAATTCAACAATTAGTGTCACCCCCAGTGGAAGTGGTCGTCACTTTAATTTCACAGTTGTCTTGCCTTAAATTCTCCTTGGAAAGTGGTAGGTTCGGTTCCTCTCAATCTCCCACGAACCATCGAGAGTTGCAAACTAGGATATGAAAGTGCACTGGTGTGAATTAGACCCTGGAAAGACCTTGCTGTTCCTCAGTGCATCCGTAGACAGTTGCCCTTCGTTTCTGGGTTGTAATCGCTTGGTTGATTTCAGGCTTAAGTCTCATAATAGCACTGGATCAAAGGCAGATGGCTATTAGCTAGTCAGTCACATAGACTCGACTTGGGCTCAGGTAACAATTTAGTGCTCTGTGGAGTCTCGAGTTGAATGGGGAAAGCTGTTATTAAGATGTCTCTCCCCCTGTTCTACTCAGGCAGTGAACACAGCACCAACATATCAACGAGAGCTTTTCACACAGCGAAGCCTTTCGCCAATACATTATTCATCCCCCTCCCAGGACTCTACCCTTCTCCATCAGCACCAGTGGCCCACAAATTGTACATGCAGGGAATTCTGTGCCACTATGCCCTATTTCGTGAACCAGTGCATTGGAATCTGAAATGCCTGAAAAAGAGAGAAGGATCCACTGGGAACGAACTGATTTTTTTCATATTCCATCTTTGAAAAAGACAGCAGACTCACATAGTGATGGACTAATGAGGTGTGACTCGACCTTTGCCAAATTTGTCACAGGAGCTCCACCCTGATCAATAGGTGTTCGGTTAAGGGCTTGTTTGATGGTTGTAAACTGAACGGTTGATTAATGATTAACGTTGCATTGCATGGGTACACAGTGCAATTGACCTGCAGACAAGACACAGGTCAGAGTTTGTGCAGCGAGTGTTTTTTTTTTCTTTTTTTTCCCACCACTTGTAGCTTGTAAATTACCATCCTTCTGCTCTGCGATGGTAGAAAGCCATCACTGTAGGGGTTGGCAATATCAGCAAAATTTGATACCATGGTATGAGTCATTTTATATCACGGTAATGAGATCTATGTATCAAGATGTTTGGTGCAGAACATCTGCAGTTCCGTTCCAAAACCTACTAAGCTATTTACGTAGGCAGCATGTTAGGATGCAAAAAAGGTAGGCAGCATGATTGGCTGCCCTAAGATGCTCAAAGGTAGATTGGCATGTGTGTTGGGTAAAAGGAAATCCCATTATGAGAAAATGAGTGAAAAAGAATTAAGTGCAGTAGTCAGGCTCTGGAAATAAAAATCCCATTAATTTTCTCCATAGGGGAATTAATTTTTTTAAAGATAACTTTGAAGGCAGTCCTACTGTGGGCTACGATGTTGTTCACTGATGGCATATGCTTCTGTTGAAGCCAACATTATTCCACGTTTTTAACTATCATGTTTAACAGTGGAATTCCTGGTGAAAAACTACATTACCCATGATTCTGCTAATAAATCTCCACCAATCTGAGTAGAAGTTCCCTTTGCTCTCAAACTGCTTAAATATGTATATACATGCATATTTTGCAATAAAGGTAGAATATGGTACGCCTCATAGCCAACTGGTTTGGTTCTGGAACCAAGGACACCGGAAAAAGTGGATGGGCACTAGCTGCATTTCCATTACAGATTTGCGCGAAACTTTTGCAATATTTTATAAATGTCGATAAAAATACTATTGCGAAATGACGCCGTTTCCATTAACCAATGTTATGCGACTAAAACAGAATTTTTTTCCTCTCGTGATAAGTCATGGTGATGGATGTTGGGAGGTTTACATGTATTGCAGCCAGTGCACTAGCCATTATTTTTTATCAAAGGAGATGTAGGCATGTAACTTTAGTGAAATTGCGTGGAGAGCTGCTTTTGGGAAATTTCCGAAACGTGCTTCAGCGTAGCTTGAAAAAACAAAAGCATTGTCTAGAGTGGCTGCTATCAGCTCCGGTGGTTGTGTCGGAGCCATTATGCACCACAGATGTGTGCAGTGTAAATAAGGGGTCATCCAAGCATTAAAGGAAAATGCCACCGTTTTTCCATATTCCAATATTTTCTTCCCTCAACTTAGACGAGTTGATACGTACCTCTCCCGTCTCAGTGCGTGCACTTAATCGCTGTAGCGCGCAGCGCCACTATGCTAGCGTTTAGCTTAGCACCATTCATTCCTTAGGATCCAAACAGGGATGAATTTAGAAGCTACCAAACACTTCCATGTTTTCCCTATTTAAAGACGGTTACATGAGTAGTTACACGAGTAAGTATGGTGTCACAAAATAAAATGGGGCGATTTTCTAAGCGGATAAAAATGATAACTATAATGTATGGCGGAAGAGCACTTCACAGCACTTCGACCTCGGCGCAGTAATATCATCACTGCTGGAGTTTTCAGGAGTGATGATATTACTGCATCGAGGTCGAAGGGTAATGGAAATGCAACTACTGTTGCACTCATGTCATCACATTTGTAGCTTAACAACATGCTAACACAAAACTGTACTGAAATCTATTATGAGTCGACTCACCTATTCAGTTTGGAGGAAGAGATTAGTTTGTATGATGCATAAAGTTTCTGCTCATGAAAAACGTTCCAAATTGGCCACTTATGTGGTTTCAGGTCAGTTAAGATCCAGTTGCCTATGTACTAGGTTTTGAAACTGAGCAGGTGATTAACCTTCTGCTTATGCTAGCTTAGCCAGATGTTTTTGTCACTCAAGGTGCTGTTCGTTACACCTCGCAAAAAGCGATTAGGGTGGAACATGGGGTTATACTCCTCATTTATCCCATGAATTGTCAATGTTTTAATCATCAACTCATGACTTCATTATGAAACATACATTAGTTTGTTCACGATAAATCTTCAAGACAGCTTAACGGCACCAATCCACCTCCAGCCCTTTGAACACGAAACTACGAGCCGCGCATCGAAAACAAGCCACCCGGCATGGGTTTAAAGGAGCGTAACTCATTTTACTCAGGTGCTTTTCATTGAAGTTGCAAATGTATTCAGGAACGCTGCACAGCATACTGGAATACCTACAGCCTAGGGAAGTGCTTTAAACGGCAGGTTACACAGTACAGCCCAGGCTGATCTCCACGATTTTAAAAGCCAGATACACTGCTGGAACAGAGAAACCGCAAATCCTACATTAACACCACAAGCTGAGGCCCAAAGACAAGCTTCAGTCTCGCTGGCTTCCTCAAACAGAATTTTTAAAACAATGCGCCATGGGAGTTTCCCCAGTAGCCAGTTGCCTTTTTTCCCTCCACAGACTGCTTTTAAGCCACAGATTCATTAATCTATAGTTGATATGAGGAAATGAGAGTTACATTATAAGCAGTTTATATTTTCTTCTTGTATACAGACCGTTTGTTGTCAAGAACCAGCCTTTTGAAATCCAATGTGAGCCTAAATTCTTGTATTTTTATATCTAGTAATGCCTAACTAGTGGTTTTTTTTTGTTGTTTTTTTTTGCTTCCACGACTAAAGAGTGTTGGTGTTACTAAAGTTGTTACTTAGCGTTCAGTGTTGAAAATCATTTTGACCAAAGTTTTTTCCATTCTAAAATCCTCTGTCTGCTTTCTGGCTTGGGAAAACCAAGTAATTTAGCTCAATTTGAAGCTTTTTTACTGAAAGCATGTTGTTTCAGTTGAGTATTAATAGCGTTGTAGAGCAATGGCGCAGTCCAAAACAGATTAGCTCTGAATAATTCAGAAGCAGCTAAAGAGACCACATTTCCTTTAAGCATTCTATGCTAGCTTACAAGACAATGATCCCGTGAGATCAAGCCTTCCCCAAGTTTAGCGAGTCGAGATGTTGTGCGCAATGCTAATGCAACATGTTTTATTTTAGAAAAAAAATAAATAAATGGTTGTTCTTGTTTTTCAAATACAAATGGTTTAAAACAGATGCAAAGCTGTTTGTTCCATCACTAATGCATTATTGTTGATGCATGTGTGTTTTTTTTTTTTCTTGATTGTGAAATTAAAAAAAAAAAACGTCAGCAAATGAAATGCTCTTTGCACTGCACTGTGCTGATGCTCATCGACAGTTCATACAAAAATTGATAGATTGATTTCACTGGGGATTTGTGTAAACAGCATGCAAATACCATGTAGTGCATACAGTATACAAACAATCAGAACATACTATATGCTTAATAAAAATAAAGAACACACTTCTATAATGTGATATAGTCAAACAAGTATGATAGATGTAGGGTTGAACATGAATGTATTCATCAGTAATTTATTGGATTATTAAAGGGATAGTTCACTCAAAACTAAAAATTGTGAGTAATTATGGCAAATGTTCATTTTTATATATTATTCACACAGTCAAATCGGGGCTCTACAGTGTGAGCATTTCATTTGCATAATATTTATTTGAACATTTTTAGGCCTATATACACATAACTATTTAATACTGTACAGTTTGAAGCAGAAATGTTTAAAAGTGTCATTTTTGTATTGCAATAAATGAAAAATTTTGCTTGTAAATGTCTCCTTTAGTCATTTAATTAGGGAAAAATACATTATTTGAATTTTATTTATTTTTTTATTTTGTCCCTATAGTTTTTAATACTTAAGAGTATTAAAAAATAAAAATAAAATAAAAATAGCGTAGGAGCATATGCTCCTTGGGAAAAAAGCAAGCACCAAGCCCTGACAGAACATTAGCATTAAGAAATTAAATATGATTTATTTTTAATTCATGTAATTTTAAATTCATGCTCAAATGCATGCTTGACTCCATTGTAACTGTCTTCGTAGTTGCAAAATGATGAAAGTATTGATAGATGGTTGATCTGAATATGTATAAATTGACCCTCTGTCCACGGTACGGCATCAACAGCCAATCACTTCAACTTATGGCTGCAATCCAACAGGAAACCAGCCCCCTCCATCCATTAGAGAGCAGTTCTCACTTTTCTCTCAGTCCATTACTGGGTAATGGATGGCCGAAGTGCCCCTCTTACTTGCAATGCTCTTGTCTCTAAACTTTCACTTCATCAAGCGATGTGGATTCCTCAGTTGGATTCCCTCCGAACAGACCTGTAAAAGAGGCTGTAAAATAGATTAGCCTGTCAGACGTTCTTAAGGACAGATCTATGAGCTTCTAACGGCACTGATGTCAGGGTGCATGCTGGGAGACGGGAAGGAACAGTGGCTTTCAAGGCGATATTTATTGCCGTAATTGTAATGGCATATTAAAAGTAACAAAAGTGCTGCTAAAGTGCTAGGCTGAAAAAGTTGTGCATTGCAAAAATGCTTTCTCTTAATCAGTATTTTCCTATTACAAAATATCTAAACAGCTTTAAAACAAGATTAAACGTAGTTCTGTTCAAATCCACTGTGCTGTTAATTGCTGACATAAAATTAATTCAAAATATATTCTTTGAAAACAAGATACATTTACTTGAAACCTAATACCGTATAAGATGATTAGGATGTTATACTGGGGAAAAAAATGCTGATTAACAAGATTTCTGCAGTATTTAGTTTTATGTTTGCTCTAACAAAATGCTCTGTTCATGCATGGATTGGTAAAGGTTTAATTTTTCGCAGTTTTCAAGCTGCGGTATCAACAATGGAATATATATTTGCTATTATTAGTTCTTAGCAGTCTAATATATTTTTTTCATTGTGAAGTGTTCATTGCTGCTTCTCACGTATGGGATTTGACCTTTCCAGCTCTCCCGGAGTCCCTCGAGCTGTGTGGGTAGTCAGAGATTCTGTGCCCTAACAAATGGAAATATGGCCGGTGGAATATTAATTTGAAGCGCTTGAGGGTGGGTGAGCTGCTTGAAAGACTGCTTGAGGTCTTGCCTCACAAAGGCAAGATTAAGCAGGCGCTAAGAACATATGTCCAGCTTATGCTTTGCCGAGGTTTGTTTTGTTCGGGCAAGCCTTTGGTTTAGCAGGAACGGGGTTTCTGGATGTTTATCGACTTTCGTTTAAAACTTGGAAGAAATATGTCACATTTAGCACTTTGAGGTCAACATGACATTAGAATTAATCCTATTTACTTTAATACAGGTTCCTGTTATTGTAAACAGTTCATTGGTGCAGGTTTTTCAACTTATTCTATCTCTAGAACTCTTCCCTTCAATCATATGCCCAACATTTTGCAATACAACCAATTCTCGATGGATAAATCAGGGCCCACCACACCTATTTACCTTTAAAATCCCATTTTATTTGGAAATATGTCACTTTGGGGAAGTAAATTGGTTTGCAAAATGCCATTTCATGTTGTAGAATCATTTCCCCTGTTGTTTTGAGACCTTATTCCAGATTGACATGAATTTCATATATATCAGTATGGTTTTTTGCTTGGATTGCAAGAAAAATGTCATCAATCCGCTCTATGGGAGAAGACGAAAGGTCAGAAGTTTGACCCACAGCTGTCTTTTGGTTTGGTGCTGACGGGACGGTTGGGAACCGCGTTTGTCAGATGTGCTGATGGCCTTTTCTTCATACGTTCAGTTGATGATGGATGAAATTTCGAAGAAGCTTCATGGCAGCTGTCAGTGGTTGCAAAGTTACTGACACTTTCTATATTTCCAACTTTGGTTTCTGCAGAAATGCCCAGTACAGTGGGCCAGAGGTCCTCAAATATTGAAATAGTGAAGACTTTCATTTTTTCAGTGTTACAGTTGTAATAAAAAAATAAACAAAAATAGTGCTAGAGGTATTTTAAACTTCGAAGATTTTTTTTTTTTTTTTATACTAAGCTACCCTTGTGAAAAAGAAACACATAACTTTGTTGAATGTGCACTTGTAGTGTACTTTGAACCGAAAAAGTGTATAAAAATGTATTTCAGATAATGTAATATTAATTAAATATAGAAATAAAATTATTCTTAAAGAGAGACACTTTCATGAATGACTCTTAACACTTTTAAACTTTTTTTAAAAAAGTGCAATTTGTAATATAGTCAAATTAAATGTATTACTTTAAAGTACAATTTAAATTATTGATTTAATAAAAGTTTCTCATAATTTAATGAAGTCTCTTATTTTGATGTGTTGACTAACATACTAAAGCACATGTAAAGCATTTGATTATAATTTTAACTGTGGTGTGTTATTTGATATTTCATTTAAAGTTAATATATTTTACAAATACATGATGACACACAAGTTTCAGTAGAAATTACTTTAAACTATGGTACATTTTCCTTTACCATAAAGCATTGTTTTAACCAATTACAAGGATATTATTAGTAATTATGAAATTACATGTAAAGATTAACTTTAAGTCTATTTATGTGGGTCAAAAAGCACATAAATTCAGCTAATTGCATAAAAAATGCGGTGTGTGTTTTAAAATCTTATATATGTTCTTAAATATTTACTTTTCAGCTATTTGTTTAAATAAATATTTACATTTATTCCTAAATAATTTTAAACTCATTTAATTGTGTATATAGTGTATTATTTATGTAATAAGTACTATTTTTAAGTATTTTAAAGTGTGCTACTTTTTCACAAAGGTGCGTGGGTGTATAATCATTTAAAAAAAGAAAAGTGGAGGAAACCCATTTTAAACTGTGTCAGCTGGTCTCATGAATATTAATTAAGTGATATAACATACGCCCATCTCATCTGCTGCAAGGCAAGAAGGTGGGCGCTAGCCGGAGTAGGATAAGCCCTTACCTTTTTGGCCATTCATTTCACTGCTGATGCAACGGTTGGCAGAGCCTTCTGCTTGCTCTTAAATTCCCTGCTTATTTTTGCAGCACAGTCGAATAAAACAGAACTTAGCCTCTAAATCTTCTGCATCACAGTTCCGGTTATGGATTCCCTTTCCCAAATTCCCACAATCTTCCTTTGTTGGTTGTGTGTTTTTGTCATCTGCATTTTTGACATGAGGGGCATTTCAATTATACATCCTGTGTGAACAGGCAGTTGCATCTCTCCGGAGGAGAAATACCTATCATCTATAGCATTAAAAATTGAAAGAGAAGGAAAAAGTTGGGCAGCGAGCACAGCGTAAACAAAGTAAATAAGTCACCGAGCTCCTGAGGGAGCAAATGTGTGAGGTAGGTTCAAAGGGGGGTTCCTTCTCAACTTAAAAGCCATGTTTCTACTCAACTTCAAAGCTGCGCTTTGTCCCGGTGAAAGCCGTGTTTAGTCTACGCCTTTTTTGTTTTATTGTGCTGAAGCAACAAGAGTGACAAAACACAAAATAAAACATTAAGCAGATCAATCCAGAGAGACCCAAACACAGTCACTCGTGCTTTTGAAAAGCACTGAGCCATGTCAGATAGCTTAACACAGATGTCTGAAAACATGCACGGGACTGTTTTTTGTACGAATTTCAAAGAGACTGCCAAATGAAACGTAATTGGGTAATTTAAATGGGACGGGGCGGAGCATGCATTGCAGAAAAAATGTCACTGTGGGCTGAAAATGAATGAGATATCAGTGATTCATACCGAGATGTGGAGCATGAAATTGAAGGTGCGTATATGCTGTGTAGCAATTTGATTTAGGAACAGGACATGTAGTAATCTTGTATCGATAAAAGTAACATACATAATTAATGGTGCTTGCTAAGATATTATTGCTCATACTTAGGATTGTTCATATTAGTGTAAATTTCAGTTTGTAACTCCATTTTAAGTTACTGATCTTTTTATGAATTATTACAACATCTCATCAGACCAGACTGAAGTTACTGTATTGTACGGACATGAATGATTCCTCAAAACAAGTGGCTTGTTATGGAAAGGTATTTATTGTAAACATGCTAAATGGACATGTTTGACCATTGCACTCACATCTCATCTGTTTTGTATCTTCTTTCACATGACAAGACGTTCAAAAACATGGTCCTCATATTAAAATAAATTTAATAAAAAAATTAATAAAAAATAAAATGTTTAGTTAAAAAAAAAAACACACATTTTGAGACCTTTAATTGGCACAAAAAGAATGCATTTCACAAAAAACAATTTATGAATAAACCATTCATTCCCATGCCAAATGTAGGAAATTGGTGCAAAATATTAATTAATTCATTAATTAATTAATTCATTCATTCATCTGCACATGTTGGAAATTATATTTGCATCCTGGTGCTATCCACACTAAATAAATAAATAAATAAATACAAATAAGATTATTGGAGTAGGTTTTATACAAGAAAATACTATTTCAGTCTTTTTTACTTCAAAATTTAACGTTTCACAAATGTTTTATTGATTTTTCATTTCAACAATAACAACAGAAGAAGAGAACAAAGAGTAACCAAACAAACTATTTCCTGTTTAAATCAGTGTGTTACTTACCGTTTCTTATTATTATTTATGTAATTTTCTAGAACTTCCTGATTAAAAATAGTTTTCTTTAATCCTAGACCAGTTTTTTCCCCTTTCTCTCAGTGCAGCATTTTCTATGCAAAATACCTGTATCAAAATTTGCATAAAAATGTGCTGTAGAAAATTGGGTGTGGGTTAATAAGCAAAGAAAATTATAAATATAGATTGTTATCATTTATGCCTAAAGAAACTAGTCATTACAGAATAAATTCTCTAAGTAACTTTATTTTACCATACGTTTATTTTTCCTTTTCAACGCTACACTGTCTTGTTGATTCTTCAGAATGAAACGGGAAATGATCAGGTTTGGATGTATCTTCTGACGAATGTTCTCATTTTTTTTTGGTGATCGTCCCAGGAAGCCAATGACCCGAGATTATGACATGTGTTTCTCTCTAGACTGGTTGTATTGTTAAGACTGATTTACAGCACCAGTCGGCCGACCTTGGAGATGGTGTCTGAGTCACAGGTCTTGAGGAGGGAGCAGGGGAAAAAAAACTGGAGCACTTCCAGTAGCTCAGCGTCAGGGGAGAAATGGCACGGAAGGGGAAGGATGCAGAGGTGAATGTCAGATGCTGCTCAGTGCCAGGATGTGCTGGGAATGTTGCCCTTGATGGGAGACAGAAAATAATTTTCTAATCAGCATTTTTGTTGTTTGCCAATAAAATATCGAAACTCCTTTAAACCGGTAAATTTGCTCAAAAATAAGATTTGTTTTCAGAGAGCATCTTGAATAAGCAATTCTGTAAGTAAAATAAAGTAAAAAGTTTATTTTCTTGCACTACACATTTATTTATTTATTTTTGTATAACCTATAAAAATGATTTATCCCGCTAAGCCAGTGAGATATGAATTTATTATTATTTTTTTATATATATACAATATATTATATTCTAACAGGCTTAATATTTTAAGCAACTATGTGATTAAAAATTACATTACAACATTACTGTGATTATAATCATGTAATTGAGGTAAAATTCCCCTTAACTGTGGAAAAATCACTATAACGCAAGACTGTCCAATTGATTTTTTTTTTTAGTTTATATATATGTTCTTCATATTTTTATACAATTTATTTTATTTTCGCTTTTTTTTTTCTAGCTTTTCTCCCAATAAATGACACATTTTAAGAAACACTCTTAAAAATAATAATTATTGGCATCTGTGAACTTATCATTAATGAAACATTTCCATTGCACAAATGGTTCTTTGTTGAAAAAAAAAAAGTTGGTAAGATCATTATAAAGTTTGTTAAAGGTTCTTTAGAGAACCAAAATTGATTCATATCTAAAAGATTTTCCCCCTTTTGAAGAACCAATTTTGGTTTCAAAAATAACCTTTCAGTGAACGGTTCTTAAAAGAACCATTTTGAAGAATATTTTAATAATCTAAAGAACCTTTTTCAACTATATAGAACCTTTTGTGGAATGAAAAAATTCCATGGATGTTCTTCATGGATTTTTTTCCCTTTTACTTTTAAGATTGTCACTTTTTAGCATCTTAATTTTTGAGCGTTCAAGTTAAAAATAGCTGATCTTTCCAAAACGCAAGAAAACATTGTGTGTGTATGATCCTTGTGAGTGAATGCTCGCTTTATTACTAGCCATATGTAATTCACTGTCAGCTAGCAGCAATATGAAAATTGAATTAAATCCATATTTCATGGTTAGTACTTTTGCACATCCATTTTATCGTGCTTAAAGCAAGTAACACCAGTTGGGAGGAGTGAATGGATCCCTCCATTTTTGGTCAGTTTTGTCAGACTTGAAAATTACTTAATTACTTTCCCCAAATTGGCAGCAATGGTCCCTACAATCTACTTAGGCTTAGAAATCCAAGGCCTTTACACTGTTAGAGATAAATTACAAGATTTGACAAATGTCAACAGCTAAAAAAAAAAAAAGGTTAAAAATGATGAGATCCTTCAAAACAAATGCCCGTTCAAGGCAGCAAGGGTCATGTTGGGACTTATTAGTAGTTACAATCTTACCGCGACTGAGCCGGAGGGGTTCAGAAACCAACCACAAACTGATCGAAGCAGTGCACAGTGGGAGAATGACACAAATCACTGCCTACGTCAGTTCATCCAGTCTTCAGACTTGCAATCCAGAACGTCGTCCAACCCCTTCCCCGTCACTCAGAGCTCAAATAAAAAACATGTCAGTCGAAAGGGCACAAACGGCATAACCTGGCATGACAGAATAATAACTAGAGCACAGTCGGCTTTCATCTGTGCCAACAAAGCACTTCCTTCCCTATGGCTCTGTTTTTGAACTTCTATACACGAGGCTGCGTTGACACTGGTAATTAGGCTAGTCAATGAAATTTGTTTAGGTAAAAAATCATAACTGTCATGTAACATGCAAGCATGAGTGCTGTTATATCTGCTGATGTCTCTCCACACTCAAAAATAAAGGAGATTTTTGCAGTAATGTCATAGAAGAACCATTCTGGTTTCCCCAAAGAACCTTTCAGTGAAGAGTTCTTAAAAGAACCCTTTTTTTTTTTTAATTAGTATGGAGAATATTTTTAGAATCTAATGCACTTTTTTTTCCTCTTTAAAGAACCTTTTGTGGAATGAAAAGGTTCCACAATCTTAAAAATAAAATAAAAAAAAAGATTCTTTGTTTGTATCAATGATTCCATTAAGAACCTTTAATGATTCTATAGAAGAACCGTTAATGATGCTATAGAACAGCCATTTTTGGTTTCCAAAAGAACCTTCCAGTGAACAGTTCTTAAAAGAACCAATATTTTCCTTAGTATGAAGAACATTTTAAAAATGGAAAGGTTACAGACTCTTAAAAACAAAGATTCAAAGTGAACAGCAAACCATTTTTTCCTCAATGTAAAGACTATATTGACTGTAAAGACTCTTTGTGGAAAGTAAAGTTTTAAAGGGATTAAGCATATTGTGCTTTCAGTTTTAGTCCGTTTGACAGATACTGTGCCAAACCATAATGGCCCAAAACACAACTTTATAGACCTTTTATGTTAGAATAAGAAGTTTAAATATATTTTAAAAACTACACTTTTTGCCCAGAGGACCTATCGTTTCATATCGTCATGTGACCATGATAATATCGAGACAGTTTTGCTACCACGATATTGAAAATATCATTATATCCCTAGTAGCAAGACATTGAAGTATCAGAAGGCACATTTTTAGAATGAGAAATAGATTGAAAGCTTAAGAAACCGTAAAGGACAGTCGAGAGAGGTTTGTGGCATTTAACAACACTGAGAACTGCCAATAAAAAGAGCTGCATTTATGCCTGAGGAGAATGTGAGAGGGTCCTAAAATGACTAAGAAACCTTCCTTGCGAGACAAAAACAATGTGAAGTGGACATATGATATAAACGTGCTTTTATTGAAGGATTGCAGCAGCAGCAAAGTGAGCCTTGTTGATTCACTGACAGAAAGCTTGCTCACGGATGGGATCCAGGGAGATTTTACAACTGTCACAGGAGGATTTTCAGGGATGCAGGTGAAATATTAATGTGCATTTTCCTCGCTATCTGCTAAACAAACAGTGGCTCTCTGAGGGATGCTTTATCAGAGAGCCAAATCCAAAATACTGATTAGAATAGGTTTGGATCTAAATGGTTGGTTTTTATATGACTTTCAATTGGTAATCTTCAAAACCACTTATTATTGCCAGCAAAACACCACATTCATCAGCCACAACTTACACCAGATCACGCTCACGTGAGTTCTGATTCCTTGCACCTGTCGTCTGCAATCAAGTCAACATTCTTAACCACGCTCCTTCCTGTCACTCACCGTCCGGTCTATCGTTCACTACCCTGAACTTTACCAGACTCTCTATATGCTGCTTACCTGTCTGTACTTACCTCTAGATCCCCGAAGATCTTCCTACATTGCTCTCCTCCGCTCCTGGATCCCGAACTCCCCGCAAACCTGCAAAGAAACCCAAATATCAGTATACAGCTAAAGCTGGGGGCACACTACACGACTAGCGGAAACATTCTAAGACTGACCTCAACACACTTAAAGACCGTTACCATCAACTGGAGCAGATTCTAGTCTTTGACAGTCAGAGAGGAGCACAAACCTAATGACTGAGTCAGTCCACTACACAACACACTTAACGACTGCAAGTCACAACTGGACAAATTCTGCTGAACCCAAAAAAAAATGGCACTAACAAAAACCGCAGCATCTTCCCGCACTCCCACTCCCGCCCCGCCAAAGTCAACACTACGGAAAACACCACTGCTTTTACCTATTGAAATGTTATGGTTTGTTTTATTTTTCTTAGTTTGTGCTTAACAGTAAACATTAGCTTTCCTTCTATGTTGGTGTACATAAAAAATGCCATAGCAATGTGTCTTGAATATGTTTTGCATAATAAGTCCGATGCTTCTCTTTCTTTTTGGAATTATTGCTTGAGTAGACGCATTTGGCTTCTCAGTTCCCTTAATTATAACATCTCTAGCGCTATTTTTAAATGTTTAGTCAAGCAACAATATATTAATTATCTCATGTATGTCTAAAATCAGGGATTAAAAATGAATTGGTTCAAAGTAAAAACAGTATTCGTTACTTTTCCCGAGGTTAGAACAAAATAAAACATTACTTAAATTCAAGGCAGCCTAATTTCCTCATCCATTTGACACAAAACTATAAGGCTATAGCCTATATAATTAATATATAATTTTGTTTCGTCATATTCGTGATTTATGAATTTTTATGATTTTTTTTTTAATGAAAACTACGTTTTGAAGAATAGAAATAGGCTAAAATTATGTTCGTATATTCGTTTTGAAGAAAATTTGTTAGCCTAGCCTATTTGTTATTAAATTGATTAAAAATATTCATAACAAATTTTAAGAAGTTCAAACTTTTATTGAACTGCAGAATTATTGATAATCTTTAAAATGAGAGAAATCACTGATATAATTTAAGGCTACTTTCATCGACTGCAAAATAAAAAAAATAATAATAATAATAATAATTTGCAGTGTTAAATTATGAATTAAAAGAAAGACAAAGATAAAAATATTACAAAATTAGCTACCAAATGAATGCTGAATGATGTTTGAAAGCGAACACATCTCCACTGCATATCCGCATACAACCGCTGGTGTCAGTCGCAAATGTTAAACATGTTTTAAAAAAAAAAATCTTTGTGAAAACGACTGGTTCTTGAATTCTAAGATTATAATCTTTAGACACCACGCACTATGCGTTTTTTTTTTTTTTTTTCCAGCCAACTGCAAACAGCGACTGAGCCCAACTGGAACAGACCCGGTCCGACTGGGCACGATCAGCTGCCAATACCAAACTCCATTCATAATCGGCCTCACAATCCTGTAGTGTGTTCTCGGCTTAAGAATCATTGAACATACCTTTGTGTTGGATTCTCACCTGCCATTGCTCCAAATGATCTGTCCCTGCATACCTGTTAATAAACCTGCCTTTCATTCACTTACCTGTTGTCTCCAGCTTGATTTGTGACAATTATGTGGCATTTTTAAAATATACCATCAAAATATACTTTTGACTTCCCTAGAATATAATAGGCTCTAGTAATTGACATTTTTGTCAAGTGAGATTCCCAGAAGCGACACTTTTGATTATTTTTCCATAGGCTTAAGATGCGAGACAGTAAGAACGCAATTCAAGATAATGATTTCTTGCAGTGACATGCCTGCCATTCAAATGAGCGAGCTTTTGAGATTTTGACGAACTTGGGTGACGGGGTGTGCGATTGTATTATCAGTCATTCCTAGAGGCAAAATTTGCTCATGTTTTGTCAAACAAATACGCATTTATGTTACAGTTCATTGTCTGTTTTGACTCCAAGTTGAATTGTTGGGATATTATTGGGTGTTTGTCACATTTCTCATGGATGCTGGAAATCGGAATGATATACAAAGCTTTTACACCATAAAGACATCCATCCATTTGCCAGCAACATAAAAAAAAAAAAAACAGGCTAAATCAAATTTGTGTGTGCAAATTGGACATTTCCTCATCATCTTTTCAGTGGTCTCCTCTACATTGTTAATATTTCCAAGTAACACAAAGACGCTTCTGAATAACACGAGTAAAGAGCATCACTTGCATTGCTACTCGTTTTCTTGATGTTGAAATCTGCTCAATTTTGTTTCATTGCCAAAAGCCATGATAATTTGTAACGCCGGGATTCGCAGACTCTTGTTTAAGTTGAATGACTTCTGTTTATTTATTTGCATGTTCTTTCTGTATTCATTTAGCTCCCACAAACTAGGTAATGGCACACAGACCATAAAAACAAGCATATTAATCAGTGCATTAGGACTGTACTGACAATATTCAATTCATTATGTGTTTTCCTTAAATTCAATTCAATTCAATTCAAGTTTTTGTATAGCGCTTTTCACAAATCGTTGCAAAGCGCTGTACAGAAAATTAAGTTTCTACAATATATTTAGTAGTAGCTTAATAGTAGCTTATCATTGGTGACTATGTTGTACATATGGCAGAAATGTACGGAAAAATCAATTAAAGACGTAATCAAACAGACGATGAACACTATTAACAGCAATTATTATGTGTTGAATCAAACTTATAGCAAGATTTGGTAGTTCTGTATGTTGTTTCAGGGTTGGCATCGTCTGAGGTCCTCTGAGGGGTTGGCATCATCTCTTCTCAGGTGTTCTGGATCCAGACTGAAGCTTGTGTAAATCCCGTGGCAGAAACGGAGAAACAAATAGAGACATAATTAGCGTAGCTGCTGTTCCAACCAAGCAAAACTGATTTGTTTAACCCAAGCTAAAGAATAATAATGTGCATTCGATCAGATATAACTGCAGTACAAGATTATGAGATGCATTATTTGAAAGCTTTGCCAAAGAGATGTGTCTTTAATCTAGATTTAAACAGAGAGAGTGTGCCTGAACCCCGAATGTTATCAGGAAGTCTATTCCAGAGTTTGGGATCCAAATGCGAAAAAGCTCTACCTTCTTTAGTGGACTTTGCTATCCTAGGTCCTACCAAAATCTATGCTATCCTAGGTAATATCCTAGGTACTACTAAATAATAGCATGACTTTAATTGTGAAAAATATTTCCAACAATTGTAAAATCAGCAAATCTTATTTGCATGTGAAGGATATGTGAGGGGGGGGGGGGGATACAGATACAGAATTTGTGATATACGAAAAAAATTGTATAAAAATGGGCAGATTACGTGCATATGCTTTTGCAGCAATTTGTTTTTTTGTTTGTTTGTTTGCTTGCTTTGTTTTGTTTTGTTTTGTTTTTATGCATTTTCACTTTGTTGATGGCATATAACAACCTTTTTTTTTAAGATGGACATTTTTTTTGTTTGTTTTTGCTACTTTTTTTTTTTTTCCCTGAAGATGAAACTATAGTATATTACAATCCTGACAAATTATCAAAATTCTATACCACTTTGTCAAAATAAAAATCAAACATGTAATTTTAAATGCTAAAAGTTAATTTAAGAATCTCAACATTATAATGTTCATTTTGAAAAATGGATATTCCTTTGCTAAAGATTATACTTAAAGGAATGGTTCACCCAAAAATTAAACTTTAATGAAAATTTACTCATCTTCAGGTCATCCAAGACATAGATGAGTTTGTTTCTTCATCAGATTTGGAGAAGTGTGGCATTACATCGCTTGCTCACCAATGGATCCTCTGCAGTGAATGGGTGCCATCAGAATGAGAGTCCAAAATGCTGATAAAAACATCACAATAATCCACAAGTAATCCACAACACTCCAGTCCACCAGTTAACATCTTGTGAAGTGACAGGCTGTATGTTTGTTGGAAACAAATCTATATTTTAAACTTTTTCCAGTGAAAACGTTGAATTGTCTGAATCAGGAGAGAAATATGCATAGATCAAGCACTGTTTAAAAGCAATAACAGTCCAGTTTTATGATGGATTTTGATGTGAGAGGACAACAGGAGATGGACTTTTGCACTGGAGGAAGAGTTATCATGGATGAGGGCTTAAAGTTAAATGTCATAAAAACATGCAGTTTTTCACTTCACATGACGTTAATTGATGGACTGGAGTGTTGTGTATTATTTGTGGATTATTTTTATCAGCTGTTTGGACTCTCATTCTGACGGCACCCATTCACATCCATTGGTGAGCAAGTGATGTAGTGCTACAGTACATTTCTCCAAATCTGATAAAGAAGCAAACTCATCTACGTCCTGGATGTTCTGAGGGCATCTTAAATTATTAGTTTTATAAAAGATCAAGTAAGTGGCAAAGACCAAAATTCATTACAATAAATCACTTCTAATTTAATTTCACAAAAATATAATCTTCCCCTTTTGTAGTAAACTACCACTACTTTGCGTTTCTATCAAATAACCCCATGCACCCTGATGCGAGGTGCCTCAACGAAGATAGATTAGCCTGATGATCATGTCTGACATTGTTCCAGTGTGTAAATATATGTAGTTTGCAAAGTCTACAGACTATGTTGTAACAAATTGCCTTTGTTGAGGCACAGTTTGGTCACAACTAGGTCAGCAAAGCGAATAGAAAGTCTAGACCGTGTATTTACGAACAAAGCCAGAGCATCACAAAGTTTTGAGAGAAGAACTGAAGAGGATAATTTGCGCCGGTAGTAATGAAGATACCAGAGCCACAACCTCTTAAGATGCAAGACAAGAGCATGATGAAAGATCTTAGTTTCTCTGCCCGCAGCCTCGCAATGATTCGCCTTTTTTACATATTCAATAGAGATTAATTGCTGGCCCATGCAAACAACTTTCCCCCAAAGCCACAAATCAACATAACACGCTACTCAAGGCCATCTAAGACGATGTGATATCTTGATTGGTTACACCGTCTTACCAATATACACAAATGAGAAACAGTAGGGGAGTCTTATTGGATTTGCGCCGGCTCATACCGCGGATATTGAGTTTTTCGTAAGGCTGTATGATGGAGAGCGTCGAGCGGCATGTAGAATTGCCCTACAATTTTAATTACAACCTTGAAGTTGCGAGTTAGCTGCCGCGGCCGGATCACTCAAGCTTGCCAGAGTTTAGCCCGTATATCAAGGTTGACCTTGTAAGTTCTGACAGTCCGTATGTAATTTTTAGATTTAGCAGGCCTGGGATGAAGTCGTATTTCAAGCCATTGCTCTGGCCGGGGAATAGACATGAATTAACTTAAAAATGATTACCTAGATCAATATTTTGTCATTCATAATACTGATAGATTTTAGATGTTCATCCTTGGAGTGCCGTCAGCAGAGTAAGGTGCCAAGATGGGCAATAACTAGAGTTCTTTATGAGACCGGTGTCTAATATATTCAAAGCCCACACACTCTTTTAGGCGTAACCTCACGCAAACAGCTGCCGGTGGACGTTTTATTGATGAAGCACAGCTCTATTCACAAGTTTTTCTGCAGGAAAATAGAATTGGATTTACTTTATAACTGGGATGAGGAAGATACTTTGAAGTTACGGCATTTGTCATTTGAAGTAGTTCAAATACAGTCAAGCTGCTCTTTTAAAGTGATACTTTAACCAAAAACTAAAGTTATGTCATTATTTACACACCCTCATGTTGTTCCAAACCAGTATGAGTTTCTGTCTTTAAAAGAAGATATTTTGAAGAATGTTGGTTACCAATCAGTAGACGGTAGACATTGACTTCCGTAGTATTTTTTTATATACCATGGAAGTCAATTGCTACCGTCAAACGACTGGTTGCCAACATTCTGCAATCTATCTATCTTTTGTGTTCAACAGAAGAAAAAAAAAATCATACAGGTTTGAGACAAGTGTTGGATCAAGAATTTTAGTTTTGGGTGAATTATCCTATTAAGTATGTTAACTACACTACAGGTTACCAATAAAAACTAGCTACTGACAAAAAGAGAGGAGCAAAATCTAACAAATATATAATTATGTAATCGTTTATTTAATCAGAGCCTTATTTTTCTGGCACCAAATAATGGGGGATTTGAAAGATTATGGTAAACTGTTCATATGGTTCACTTTAGCATACTTTTAATTATTGAAATAACATACTTTAAAAGTATGTAAAAGTACTTAATTGTGAACTGAATGTAATTTTTATTAATTGCTTGCTAATTGCAAATAAATAACAATGTATTGTACTTACATGTTTATATTGAATGCAATTAATTGAACTTATAAGTGCTTTTTGACCCACTTAAGTAAATATTTATAGGTAGTATTATAATTAATTCATAGTTAATATCATAGTTATATTGCACTGCTGAATGTACCGACAAACATTTAAAATTAGTAAATTAAATATACTTTAATTAATATTGAAACTTGAATGTTTTTGTTTGTAAATATATTTATAATTACAACACTCTAGGGTTAACATTTTCTTATACTTTACATGTGCTTCATTATGTTAGCACATAAAAATGTACTTCTTCAAAGGGTGAAAAAAAAGAATAAATAAATAAATAACTGACATTATTATGAAGTGCAGTTTTTAAAGATGTTTTTAAGTGATTTAAGAAATATGGCCTTCTTTTCCAACAATATTATATTATTTGCAGCCACTTTTTATTTATTTAAGTTTTGCAATGAAGCACACCTCCTTTTCACAAGGGATAATTTGGTTTATATATATATATATATATATATATATATATATATATATATATATATATATATATATATATATATATATATATATATATCTTATATATATATATTTTTTTTTTTTTTTTTTTGTGATAAATGTTTAAGTAGTGACCTAACACAGCAACACAATATTTGTTGTATTAAAATAAACAAAACTGCCTTAAAATTCAAATATTGAAATTATTATTATTATTATTATTATTATTATTATAAAATGTATTTATTTGATTAATTTGTATCAAAATACTGCTAATTTGCATATAATTTGTTTGGATGCAGATCCTTTGACATCAACAACAAAAACGCTTCTACTCTGTTTATTTTACTAATATCACTGTTTAAGATTGTATGATTAGTTGCTTATTTATTAGCATTTAGTATTGTTTTTCCCTGCTTTACGTAGTCATATAGTCTCCATCATCTCATTGCTTTTTAGAGAGAGAGAGAGAGAGAGAACAATTTTTGCATTTTTGTCCATGCAATTTTACAATTTTTCATGACTTTAAATGTCAGCCGATAGCATTAAGCATTGTTTAAGTGTTTCTGAGTGGAAACCAGCCATAGCTGAGATTAACTGGATCGAGGCTCACCATAACACAACCATTAAGAGCCTGAAATAAGAGAAATGTCAGTGCGGACCGGACCGCAGTGATACAATCAGTGGGAAATGGGTTTTTTTGAGGGATTAGAGAGAGATCAATGTGTGTAAGTGAAATCCAGTCACTCGCTCGCCAGCCTCATTCATTAAGCAGATTAGCTCTCATTTTTGGGATGTAATCTCCTCAATTCGCTACTATCACACAGATATGCTTATTAACTCTGTCAGTCATCCATCTCACACTATGTAGCACTTATATGCTGGATTATGTTCCTCACAGATTCATTACATTAACACTTGCTCCTTGATCCATTGGAAGAAGATTAAGTGGATATAGTTCACCCCAAAATAATGAAATTCTCATCTTTTACGCACCTTGATGTTGTTTTCAACCTGTATGACAATTTTTATGTATTTATTTATTTATTTAATGCAGTGAAGGTCAATATGGACTATAAACTACACTGAATCCTCCCTCCCAAACAAACATTCTTAGTATTTATTTATTTATTTATTTATTTTATTATTATTTTTTTTTCCAGAAGAAATTTGGAAACATTCTTAAATAAAGATTTAATTTAATTTAACATTCTTAAACTCAAGATTTATTTTAAAGTTATTTTCACTTAATTTTGATTAAGATATTGAGTTTGATTTACCTAAAAAAAAGTATTAAAATTAAGTGAGTTCATGCAACGTGATCAGAAAAAGAAACTTAATTCAAAGGAAAATGAGATTATTTTTCATACTTCATTAGTAGATTTTTTTTTTCTTGTTTTAAGCAAAAACTCGCTTAATTTTCATTCAAGATACTTGAGTCTTGTTTTCTGCAAAAATGTATCAGAATTGAGTTAATGCTTAAAACTTAGATGAATGCTTAAAACAATGCTTAAAACAAGATGAAAAAATGGTTAGAAAAATAAACTTAATTAAAAAGGATATCAAGGTTGTTTTCTTGTTTTAATGAAAAATTCTGTTTTGATAAGATTTGATAAAAATAATGATTTTTTGCTTAACAACAACAAAACAAGTAAAATAAATAAACAAATACACAAACAAACAAACCAGGTTAGTGAATTTATGTTCAAAACAAACAAATATATATGCCAACTTTGTTAGAAAATAAACAATTCAAAGGGAAAACTATTATTTATTTATTTATTTTTACATATAATTATTTAATTACTTTCTTATCTCTTTGGCAGATATTTTGTTGTTTTCAGCAAAAAAACTTGCTTAGTTTTGATAATTCGGATCTCTTGTTTACTGAAAAAAAAAATATTTTTTTTTCTGACCTTGTTTAATTTTTAATTAAATGTTTTTTTTTTGTTTTGTTTTGTTTTGTTTTGTTTTTTTTTTAGTTTTTTGTACTCCAGTGACAGAAGCAAAAACTCATTAATTTTGATGCAATATTAATTCTTGTTTTCTGTCAAATACATCAGAATAAAGTAAGAAGAAAAGTTAAGAAAAGAAAATCTGCCAGTGTGGTCAGAAAAATGAACTTAATTCATATCCTTTTGATAATATGATTATTTTTCTCACTCCTTTGGCAGATATTTTCTCTTGTTTCAAAAACTCACTAAATTGCGATAAGATATTAAAGTCTGATTACGCTTCAACGTTTCAAAAGGAAAATACGTTTTTTTCTTATCCCATTTATAAAGTGTTTTTCACTTAATTTTTATAAGATATTAAGACTTGTTTCCTGAAAATATATCAAAACTATATAAGTTTAAGTTCAAAACAAGAGCAAATATCTGCCCACATGGTCATAAAAAGAAACTTAAGGAAGAAAAAACGCAAAGTCTTGTTTTCTGATGAAGTAAATGTATTTTGATTAAAGAGTGTTTAGATATTTTGAACTGGAAAGCAACAAAATCCTGAGCACTAAAATCAGTGTTTGCGGCACCCATCATCTCAGCGGTGAATCCACCTGCTTCCGCACATCTGATTACATGTTGACACCAATCGTGGTTTTGCTGTTTGATTTAAACAGTGCTCTCCACATTCATGAAGCATAAATTACCCCCTAATGACAGGAACTGTCTCGAATCTCAAACATGTATTTCTCTGAGTGTCTCTGATGCCTGTTGAAGCACCGTGATGAAAAGACGAGGCATCAACAATCTCCAAAGAGCCAATTACCAGAGGCTGTTCATCAAAACGCTGTTCTCCGTGCGACGACATGCGCGATTTAGGCTTTAGCGTGGCGGTTTGGAACGAATCAGGAAATATGTTGATGTAAACTCATTTGTCTTACATTTGTGCTCAGAAAGAACAGAAAACAGCGCTGTGAAGTCGTAAATCAAGCATTTGTAGGTCACTCCGCTTTGCTGTATTGGGAGAAATAAAGCAGCCTCGCATTTTGCGATGTAGGCCGAGAAAAGAGCTGATATAAACAAGCCACAACCACCGAACACGTTTATAGAAGAAACATGATTCACAATTACACGCGTTTTCATTTTTAATAGGTTGAGAATGGGGTTACTGCAGTCATCACGGTTTCACTTCAGTAATTATTTCCCAGAGTCTATTTTTTTGGAATAAAATAAAAGCTATAGAAAATAACTGAATGATGAAGTCCACAATTTTATACAATAATTTCTAAAACAGCAAAAATGTAAAAGGCAACATGCAGGAATATTAAACAATTGTTTTGGACTGCAATAAAAGTAAAAATTTATTTTAAAAGAAAGTTAATGTAAGTACATACAATCGACATAAGTTTAAGTAGTATTTTTATTATGTACTTTTGTTGTTTCTTAAAAATATTATAATTTATTTTATTTGTTTCAGTTATTTTCACTTAGTGAAAGTTAGTTGCTTTAGATGGCAAGGCAATATTTTTAAAAACTTCTGTATTTAAGTTTTTTATTGAATATTTACATTTTATTTGAGCTTCATTTCAGTTACTAAAATTGATTTTTAATAGTGTTTGTCTTAGTTAAGAATAAATAAATAAAAAAATAAATAAAAAAATAAATAAAAAACAATTGGTGTGCATTTTATGTTATTAATATTACATGATTTTTATTATATGATTTTTTTTTTTTTTTTTTAAATTTTGTTTCTTAGTAATTTTATGCACTTTTGTAATGAAAAAATCTAGTTAGTTTTTATTATTATTATTATTATTATTATTATTATTATTTATTTATTTCTGTTTGTTATTTTAGTTCAACTTTAATCTAATAACTATATTTCAGTTACTAAAATAATTTTATCATTTTAGTTTTATTTGACAATAACAACTATTTTTATAGTATTTATTTATAGGAATTTATCATATTTATGTATTTTTATTATTTTTTTATTTTACATTTACTTGTGTCCTTTTTTAAACAAAAATCTTATTTTTATTTTTATTTTTATTATTATTATTATTATTATTATTATTACTACTACTACTACTACTACTAAAATGATTTAATAGTTTTAATTTTATTTAACAATAGCATCTATTTTATAGTATTTATAAGAACTTATTTGATATTTGTAATTTATTTTAACGTTTTAATTTACAAATGTATTTCATATTTAAATGATAATTTCCTGATCATGATATTTATCTGGGACATTTGTGCAGTTGTTATATGATCTATAGGTTTGTTTTGTCTATTTGTTAAATGTAAAAGCCCATCAGCTCAATCCTTTAGTGAACATGGATGAAAGCGGGAGTTCTTTGAGAAAGTTATTACGTCCTGCAGTTTGTCCTGGATTACGCTGGTCATTTCAGACGGCGTGAGAGGAGGAATCAGATCCAGGTCAGGCCACTGTAGTCTGTTAGTGATCGTCTCCAGCAGCGAGGAGTGACATCCAGCTTTATGGATGTGAATAACAGTATTGGCCTTGAGAAATGTCAGAGTCCTGCTACTAAACCTGGTTTTACTTGATCGGATCTCTTCACTTTTATCTCTTTGAGCTTGTCCTGTCAGCAGCACTTAAATTTAAGGTGAGCTCTGAGCTGAGAGCATGCAGAGTTTTATCTGAGCTCACCTTTAAAATGACTATTAGTCCTGTTAGACAGTAATGTTAGACAGTTAACCATTATGTTAAATATTTAAAATTACTATTATTATTTATTTATTTTTTTGTTATGGCTTGAAGTGCTTAACCGTTAAAAAAATAAAAAATAAATAAATAAATAAATAAATCAGTTTCTTTTTTTTTATATATATACAACAGCAATACACAAGACACTAGTGTTCAATGCATATTAACAATGAATAATAATAATAATAATAATAATATCATTATTATTATTATTATTATTATTATTATTATTAAAGTGATTGTTATTACTACTACTTACTTCTACAATAAATAGTATTTAATCATTCATTTGATTGATTGATTGATTGATTGATATTTTAGTACTTCAGCTTACACTTATTTATTTCCGTTAGCTGCCAAAACCACATTTTAAAAAAATAAATAATAATTAAAAAAAATAAATTAAATTAACATTAAAAAAAAAAAACTACAAATATTTTTATTTCTGCTTTATTTCAATTACTGATGATGATGATGATGATGATGATGACGATGGCGATGATATTTTTAGTAAATTAATTATTTTGTTACTTTTGTAATGATAGATAGATAGATCGATAGATAGATAGATAGATAGATTTTTTCCCCTCAACATCATCACAGAAACACACAGCGTTTACATATTTTCAAATTCTGATCAAATATAGAGCTTGAATCCACTGTACAGTACATCACTTTAAATTCGAGCATCTGCCACATGCACATACGAATAAAGGCATTTGAATTCAGGTTTCAATAGAGTTCGTGTTTCAGAAACAGGAATTTGAGTTATGAAACTGTCCATCGGTATATTTCAGGACTGAAATTAGTGACGGAGATCTGCAGTGGTTTAACAATGATACATACCAACACACTTCAAAATATCTCGACTCAGAAGAACGCCAGCGTTGGTGAACAGCGTCTTACAAAAGACAAAGAGCGTCGTAAACAGTGGCTGGATTACATTTCAGAGATTTCACGGCGGGCTGTATAGGGAAAATACAGTCTGTATCCGCTTTGGCGATTCATGCCGCATACATTGTCAGCATGCATTGTGTATTTTCTGAGGCGTGTTGGGATTGAAACCCATAGCTAAGAGGGATTTAATTATAATTGGTGTCTGCAGGGCCTGTCCATGTCAATTTACCGCGACTCCTGCCATTTGGTGACATGCTTCTGGAAGATCCTAATTGGTCAGTTAACATTAGTTGACAGATCAATTAAATCGCATTAACTCAACTCGAAAGGCCGGAAAGGTTCAGATTTTGGACTTCCTTTCATGGTGTAGTGGTTTAATCTGACGGTACAGTACAGCAGGAAATGACAAATTGTCAAAATCTAACTGACTTTAGTGCAGTATAACTAATTTCTAACTAACTAATTTTGTTTTCCAGATTGAATTTATTATACATATTGAATTGTTGAATTTGTAAAATGGTCAAAAGGAATCGTGCTGCAGAGTTAGTTTAATGGAATCGTTCTAATGAATCGGTCACTGAATCTGTTTCTGTTTCTAATGATTCACATAAACTGATTTGCAAAACAAAGATAAAGAAGTCACACTTTAAAATAAAGAACTTATTTTACCGGAGTTTGAACAAATGACTCAACTGATTCTTTTAATCTGTTGGTCAAAAAATAATCATGTACATTCGAGTTAGTTGGTTTGAATCATTCTACTGAATCAATCACTGAATCTGTCAGTGTCATTATTCTCTTTGATGATTAGCATGAGCTGATTTGCAAAACAAAGATGAAGAAATCATATTTCATAATAAAATAATCTCATTTTAGCTGAGTTGTAAGTTAGTAGTCTGAATTATTGTAATCTGATAAGTTAAAAAGGCAGGAAAATGTTAAAGAAGCATACCACAAGACCATTAAAGTCTGATTCATGAACAAATGATTCACTGCTGGTCAAAAAGAATCCTGTCATCCCAAGTTACTCTGTTTGAATGATTCTAATGAATTTTTAGTGTCATTATTCGTGTTCATGTTTCATATAAACTGATTTGCAAAACAAAGATAGATAAATCATATCTCGTTTTACCAGATTTGTAAATTTGCAGTCTGGATTAACGTAAAGTTATAATTTATAAAGTTGGGAAAATAGTAAATAAACCACTGACTGAAAAGAATCATACCCTAAAATGAGAAAAGTCCAATGCTATCTCATGACCAATTCGTACGTATTTTACGAGGTGGCTAATTCGTATAAATTCGTATGACCTCACTCATACGATTTTGTACGATTTGTCTAGACCCCAGTGACGGGTAGGTTTAGGGGCAGGGTTAGGTGTAGGTCATTCATAAAAATTCATACGAATTGTGCAACTCGTAAAATACGTACGATTTAGCAAAAAAAAATATTAATTTGTATGGCTGAGGTCGTATGTATTCATACAAATTAGCCACCTCATAAAATATGTACGAATTTCCGTGAGATCAGGTTGAAAAGTCTGATTCATGAACAAATGACTCATGTGAGCAGGTCAAAAAGAATCATATACTCCTTACGTGATTCTACAAACTTTAGTATGAATCATCCTAACGAATCAGTCAATGAATCTATCAGTGTCATTATTCTTTTTTAAGATTCGCACAAAATGATGTGCAAATCAGAAAAAAATCCTATTTTGTAATAAAGAAATTATATTTTACCTGATTTTACCTAAAGTTTGTAGTCTGAATTTATGTAAAGTAAAAAGTTAAAAGGCGGGAAAATGTTAAATAAAATACTGACTGAAAAGAATCATACTGCAAGACTGATTCAATGACTCATATTAGCTTCTGCTTTTTTCATATGCTCTTGAGTTAGCCTGTTTGAATCAATATAACGAATGAGGCACTAATATTGTTTCATGATTTTCATGAATGATTTACAAAGCGTTTGGAGTGCAAGGGTGAATTTAGTGAGCAAAACTGTACAGTACATTGGAAACCTAGACAACATTAGCATTTGAGCATGTGTTTTCACATTCGTGTGACAAAGCACATTTGAATCGCAGTGAACAACCCCTATTCTGACATTCATTTTGCTCTGTGGGATTCGGCTATCTCAGAATGGCAGAACAGCGTGAGCTTCCCCAGTGAATATTCCTGATAACAGGAAAAATTCCCATGGCTAAGTACACTGTGCAGTGAACGGGAACTGCTTTGGGATTTCAGCGAGACAAACAGGGAGTGATGCCAAGTTCACGCCACTCTCTCCAGAGCACCCAGCGTATTGAAGCAGCTGCCATGGGTTTACATCGTTTGTCTGTCCTTTTTTATCGCATTTCCGATCTTCTGATGCCACGCTCATAAAAGCGACTCTCCAGGGCAGCGGGCACGGACTCAGATATCAACGCTGGTCGTCTAATAAATCACCAGAGAGATTTGGAGTCGTCATCAACCTGCAAACTATAAAAAGATGAAGTTGTATTTCACTTTCGCTTCTTTACCAGACAGCGTTGAATTTTGACGTTCCTAAGTAGAGCGATTCTGCCTATCATGTTGAATATTCATATTTAATGGGTGAATGTCTTGAAAATGGTTGGTAGGAAAGAGTGATATATTCCATTTCTATCTGATTCAAAACCTGCAGAACCGTTGATGGATTTTGACATATCCTAACACTTTTTCTTGGCAGGGCTGTTCAGGATGTTCCTATGTGATATTCATCACACATTTGCAGAGAAGACATTCTTCTAGGTTAGAGATCTTGAATAGACATTGACCCAATTTATACTTACTGTATATATAAACTCTTTGTGACATTCTGGAAAGGTTAGTTTATGGTTATAAAAATGGAATGTAATAACCATTAGAGGATGTTCTGTGAAGGTTATAATTAGGTTGTCATAAAAATAACTCCCTTTAATGTTCTATGAAAGTTACTTTAGAATTATAGAAATACAACCTAAAAATAAATATTAAATAAATGTTGTCAATTAAATTAAATTAAATTAAATTAAATTAAAAATTTAAACAATCCCTGCAACATTCTGGGAAGGTAAGTGTCTGATTAGGTAGGTAGGTAGGTAGGTAGACAGACAGACAGATAGATTACAAAAATCTCGTCTATTAAAGTAGAAAAAAAAAATAAGAAAAAGAAGAAAATAATAATAATAATAATAATAATAATAACAATAACAACATTCTGTATAGGTTATCTTTAATTTGTAAATAAATTATTATTATTATTATTATTATTATTATTATTATTATTAATGACGACAACAAAACAACAATAATAATAATAATAATAATAATAATAATAATAATAATAATAATCTGTATAGTTTCTATTTAGGTTGTAAATAAATAAATAAACCCTGCAAGTTTAATTTATGTTTACAAAAATGTATTCTATTAAGGTTATAAAAATAAAATCCAAACAAACAAACAAAAAATTAATTTATTTGTTTATTTATAATAATAATAATAATAATAATAATAATAATAATATCATCATTCTCAAAGGTTATCTTTAGGTTGTAAATAAATAAATAAAGCCATGAAATGTTCTGTTTTCGATTATAAAAATAAAAATATTTATAAAAATAAAATCCAAAAAATAACCATTAAAGAACACTCTCTATACATCATCTTTAGGTTGTCACAAAAACCTCCCAACAACATTGTGGAAAGATTAGTTTTTGGTTCCAAAAACAACTGAACGGGAACCGTATGCTAACGTTAGAGAAAAGTTCTTCCATTTTTTTTCCCGGCGTCACCGGCTTCACTCACGGGTCTCTTTCTGTTCTTTCTGTAGGTGGAATCTGCATCGCTCAGTCCCTGAAGATCCCTCACGACCACAAGCAGGCTGATTTTGACAAGATTATCCGACAGCTCCTGGAGACCCGTCATGCCCGGGCGGTCATTATTTTCGCTTACGACGAAGACATTCGGTAAGCTGTTGACAGGAGAGGAAGAGGAAGCGGAAATCGCAAGATAAAGCTACAGTAAATTTTCATTTTCAAGCAATTAATTGGTCCCTTTTGTGCTCTAAAAATAACAACATAAAAGTTCTCGATGACAACAAGTCAATACTCTACTGCCCTGAAAGCTATTACTTAGATAAAACTCAAGGGTGCACTTCAGGACTTTATATCTTGTTTGCTGGATAAGCTCAGCCGCTTGGGGTATTGATTAATGACATCAACATGTCATCATTCAAGCAAACCCATTGAAAATTGCTTTTCTGTATTTCATACACAATAACGATTCAATCTGGATGCCATTACAATCGCGAGCCCACATCTCCTGCGCTGCTGAAGAGTCACAGAGGGCCTCAATGTCACGGTAATGGTTTCCTGTGTGGGAATGTTCGCAGGGGGATCCTTAACGCCAGCAAGAGAGCTGATCAAGTGGGCCATTTCCTGTGGATCGGCTCGGATAGCTGGGGAGCCAAGAACAGCCCCATTCAAGGCCTCGAGGACGCCGCCATCGGTGCCGTCACCATCCTGCCAAAAAGAGCCACTATTATTGGTAAGATTGATCGTTTGTAGACGATTGTGCTGATGATTTTTAGGGAACACCAGCGTCTCTCAGTGTTGTGTGATTGTCAATGACTTCATGTGGGTTCAGTGATTGTGACGATGGGGTGCTACGACTTATTCTTCAAGCATCAAAATTTCTTGACGCTTTTCTTGAGAAGCTGTGCTGTACATTTAGAGGTGTTTCATCAACTACTGGCACTTTGTGTTGATTTTAATTATTTCTTACTGGCGTTTTTGTTATAAACTACCATTCAGAAGTTTGGGGTCGGTAAGAATTTTTAATTGTTTTGAAAGAAGATTCTTCTGCTCACCAAGGCTGCATTTATTTGATTAAAAATGCAGTAACTATAGTGATATTATGAAATCTTATTGCAATTTAAAATAAGTGTTTTCTGTTTGAATGTATTATAAAATGTAATTTATTACTGTGATAATATAGGTGAATTTTCAGCATCATTACTCCAGTACCCCCATAACTAGAAAGTTTAGAACAGCATTTATTTGAACTTTATTTTATTTTATTTTATTTTATTTTTTAATTTATGTATTTACTTACTTCTTAGACATTACAATTTTTGGTAAACAATGTAAACAATGTCTTTACTTTTCACTTTTGACCAATTCAATGCATCCTTGATTAACAAAAGTACTGATTTCTTTAAAACAACAACAAAAATACATCTTACAGACCCCAAACTTTTAATACTGTAATAATGTTGTTGATTGTTTTTTTTTTGTTTTTTTCCTATTTTGATAATGCATTCACCATTTATTATTACAAATAGCTTTTATTTTAGATTTTTTTTTTAGTTTTACCTTTATCAGACCCAGAATTTATATCTTAAAAAAATAAAATATGTCATAAATATATAAACGAAGCAAACATAAAAGAAACCATCATTAACTATTGGAAATCTTTTGCCTGCGTTCGAAACTCCATGTTGACTCCTTGAAGCTAAATTCTGCATGCAAAATTTTGCAGAATAACTGTAAATGTTACACTTTTTTGAAGAAATACTGAGTAAATTACAGAATGCAATTCATGTGTATATACACCACTGGACATTTTTAGAACAAAATAAACAAACGGTGAAAGTGTGTGTTCATTCCACAGGCCTAAAGTTGAAGAAACACCCTAATTTTACTTGATCGCACAAGCGAAGTTCAGTTGCTGCTTGCAGTGTATTCCTGTTCAGAGTAACGTCAGGTTGAATGGATGGAAGGAACGTCGCTCTAATAATAGAAAATCATCTCCCTGGTGTCTTCGAAACTGTGTCTCGTTTGATAGAGACGGCACCTGGTGCGCGTGGAGAACGAACCGAGCACAACAGTGTCCAAAGTCTTCCGAGCCGATTCGTTTTATTCACTGGAGATTGTGAACCCAGCCGGAGGCCTGGGCACAGACTGACCCAGCTGGCATGCTTCTCCATCCAGCCCTGCCATGAGCTTCATCCAAGTGCCTGATTAATAAATGAAAGGCCCTGTGGTGCTATATTTTGTGGCGGACATAAACTAATGATATAAAGAGCCCTGTGGATGGAGGAGGCATGTATGGTGCAAAAAAAGAGGGATGGATCCTCTGTGGAGAAAAGGCCTTGAGGTCTTACACTCTCCATGACAATGAAGCTTCCTGTTGTTGTCGCATTAAAGGAGTAATTCAGCCATAAATGAAAACTGTTATCCATTTCACACACTCATGTTTCAATGTTTCAAAATGTGTGTTTCCTTGTGGCATTAGATCAAATTCGTTTGTGTCATATTTTATTTTAGCACAACCGTGAATAATTTAATAGATTATTGGCAAATAATAGCTTAAAATTCAGTCTTTTGATTGAGCTATATTACTTCACGTCATGCCACTTGTATGTAGTGTTGTATAATGTTATACTGTAAAGTAAAACTAAAACTATTAAAAACTATTTTCACTAAAATAAAATAAAATAAAATAAAATGTATTGGAAATGTTTTGGCAACTAAACAAAATAAAGTATACTTTAGTATTAAACTTACAAAAACTAAATCAATAATAATAATAATAATAATAATAATAATAATAATAATAATAAACTACTAAAACTTGAACTAAAGGTAAAATAAAAAAATAAAAGCTAATACAAAATCAATGTTATTTTGGTATTGATGATTTTATTTTTGTTAATATGTTGAACAAATTTTGAACAATGTTTTGCTTCAATATTTTAATCCATTTTCATATAAGTTAGAATTTTACAAGTAAAAATTGTGTTGCCTTTTTGTCTGTTTTTTAAATGTCTATATAGTTTTTCTTAACATAGTTTTTTTTTTTTTAATTTTCAGTGATTTACTTAAACTAAACAAAATGTTGCTGAAATAACTTTTGTTATTAACTACATTTTATTATTTTCTTTTCTTTTCTTTTATTATTTTATTAAACTTTTGATTTATTTTTTATTTTATTTCAGTTAGTTACTTTTATTTCAAGTAATAAAACGTTTTTTTTTTATTTATTTATTTTTTTTTCTGTGTAGATTTAGCTAACAATAATAACTCTGTTCAAAATATTAACAATAGAATGTAAATAATACCCAAATAACGCTGGTGTCATTTGAGCGTTTTGGTGTGTATTTTGCCCTTAAATGAGGAGTGTGCATATTCTACAATATATATATATATATATATATATATATATATATATATATATATATATATATATAATGTTTATTTATGTATGTATGTATGTATGTATGCATGTATTTATTTATTTATTTATTTATTTTTTATTTTTTTTCATGACCTGACCAAATGATGATAGATATGGAGGACCAAACCTGCAAAAACAATAAATAAATAAATACATAAATTCACAAAATTATACATATATAAATGTGCAAATAAATACATAAATTAATTAATTAATCAACATATTCCTGCATAAATAAATATATAAATAATTAAATGTGGCGATTGAGGAGATAAATAATTAAATAAATTAAACGAATGTTGGGGGAAATAAAAAAAATGCTAAAGGAACTGAAAGTTGATTTTTTTTTTTTCCTTTCAAACGTTTATTCATTTTTGAATGTAGTTCAGTATTTATTTTTCCTCAGCTCAACATGCTAATGAGAGGGTGTCTATCAAGCATCAGAGAAGGCGGTCTTTATGCCACCATTGGTTTGATCGTTATAAAAGTTCTGCGTTCGATTGTTTGCCTGCGCAATGCCCGTTAACGTAAAGGCAACTGACAAGCGTCGATTCAGCATTGTGTTTTAGAGAGATGGTTGAAGTCATCATGCTAACAGTTGCCAGAGACTTGCGAAGGCTAGCTGACACTGTTGAAATTAGTAGTACGCCATCTGCTGATTATATTCTCTTCAGAGTAGATTCATCTATACACTCTTTAGGTCAGTTAGCAGCTACATTTGATGTGGCTGTAGATCCTTTTGTCTTCGAAAAGCTGGAACAGGTTACTCTCATTTTAAGACATACGGGTCAACAGAAATGTAACTGGACGTCCTTTACTCCCTATTCCCGCAAGCGCAATAGGCCTATTTCACAATATGGCGACCGACTGCGGAAGTAGGGAAGCGGTACATCCGGTCGCGCCGCGGCCCGCTACGATTGCCTGGGAGTAGTTGTTTTCTCGCCATCATTACATTAATTTATTTTCTTATAAAGTAAGAATAGCCAATGTTGTCCGTTTTGTGGACCGTTTTTAGGGAAGGCTAAATTATTTTTTTGAGAAACTTATTTTTTATTGTCAAGGTATGTATTATTTGGCAGTTGCCATTATAGCTAATTTCCAATTTATCACTTGTTGGCTTTATGAATGAATTTCAAAGTGGTTTAATAAAAAAAAAATTGTTAACTATTTGTGTATACTGGTTTAACTATACTTATATTACCAAATTTTCCTCATTTATATAGTGAAATAGTCTGACAACCGATTAGTGGGCACATTTTACTGGTCCTTGCTTGTTAAAAAGGCTTATAAATCAGCCTAAACATGTTTTTATTCAAATCTAGCATTTTGCACGTTTCTATAAGAAGTATGTTTAGTGGTAATGGTTGGGTTATAAAATATATAACTTACCTGATAGAAAACAGATGCAAGTCTAAGCAATGTCCTCACTAATACTCAAACAAACGTATGTGTGTTTGTGGACACTACAGTCTGAAATAGTATTGCAGGTAAAAGTGGTAATTAGGTCCAAGTGTTGTTAATAAGAAAGCATGAGGAGCCACATCAGCTTGAAGTAAATACAGACTGGATTTAGCTAATGATGATGGTATATTTTCTGATAAGATGGTTTCAAATATATTGGTTGTCTCAGTGTCTATAACAACTTATTAACAGCACTCTCTACGAATATAAAAGGCAAATAAATAAACAATACCATACCACCTGTAGACTTAAAACATCAATTAAGTGGGTAATATTATTAAATGTTTAAAATTGTTTATAATTTGGTTACAAAATAACACTTAAGAATCAAAAATGCACAAGCAAACAGCAGGCCTGGTATAGGCTCTGCACCCAGTTAAAAAAGAAAAAGAAAAACGTATTCTTCAAAACAGTTTTATTTCGACAACAGTTAACACTACCTGCTCTTGTTTGTGTAGCAAGTTTAGGAGTTGTCTGATGTCACTAAGTGTTAAGAAAATGTGGTTGATGTTGCTGGGTAATAAAGAGGTCGAGGATGATGATGAGGATGATATTACTAACTGGCAATCCAGCAAAGCTTGAGAGATGTTGAGGCTTCACACCGGTTCTTCCAGCTCCTTTATTTTTTTTCCAAAGCCTCATGAAGAGCACCTAATTAAAGAGAACAAAGTAATAAAACATTTTAATAGTTTGTGCTAAACATGTTGTGAAGGAATTTTAATATTAATTATTTTTATATAACTTAATCACGACAAACATTTCTTCCTTTCCAGGTTTAACATTAATTATTGTGTTCTGAGTTAACGTTGGAATGTGTCAAAAGCATATGATAAGTCTAGACAGTCAGTCTAAAAATAATAATCTCATGATTGAAGTAATCATAAGACTAAATTTAACTTGGTGAATCGGTATTACAGGTTTAATGCAGATATAGAACAGTTAGAAGTGGTGAACCACTGAGCTTAGCCACAGAGAGCAGTATAAAGAGTATAAATATACCAGTCAGAGATGGGTTTTAAATTGCACTGGTCAGAACCCCGCAGAAGACGCAAATAATGAAAACACATTCCCCTTACTAAAATGTTCCACTGTTAGCGTAACTGCTTCCATACGGTAGCCTACCTTATGTTTATAAAACAATATATAAGCATAGTCTATTTTAAATATATTGTGAAATGTTATAGTCACTGTTTAGTTTCAGTCATCTACTTGTTTCCAGTCCATTAAGAAGGTTATACTCACCGGGAAAGGTGCTTCTCCTCACCAGCACTCTCCATTTCATCATCAGCTGCCGTCAGTGTCTGGAGTAAATTTCGTCGTTGGGAAAGTTGTAAAACGATAAACAGTTGCTTCTTATTCATGTTTGAACACAAAGGTGCAATACAGGGCTGATTACTTTCAGTCTTGTCCACTGTTCTGTTTAGCGCATACACCGGACCGGAAAAGGGTTTTCCCTACTTCCGGTATGCATACGTCACGTTGTGGAATAGGCCTACTGGATAGCTCGACCGCAATGCCTAAATGGCTGTTGACACCCTCTCATTAGCATGTTGAGCTGAGGAAAAATAAATACGGAACTACTTTCAAAAATGAATAAAAGTTTGAAAGGAAAAAAAAAAAAAAAAACAACTTTCAGCTTAGCATTTCCTTTAGCATTTTTTTTTTTATTTCCCCCAACATTCGTTTAATTTAATTATTTATTTTCTCGCACATTTAATTATTTATATATTTATTTATACAGGAATGTGGATTTATATATTTATTTATGTATTATTTTGTGGATTTATTTATGTATTTATTTATTTATTTGCGTATTTATTTATTTATTGTTTTTGCAGGTTTGGTCCTCCATAGATAGAATGTACATTCTGAGTGAAATATTTCACATAATAAGAAAACCCTACAGAAATGCTTTAAAAAAATGTTTTCTGCAAAAAATAAAATAAATAAATAAATAAATAAACAAACAAACAATAAAATTAAATTAAAAAATATCAACAATTTCCACCGTCTCGTGTGTTTAAACAACTGGTTTTACGTTCCGGAAAATGTTATCATTGATAATTCCATATTTACATCTTCCCTTACACTCCTCCCGCCAGCTAATCCGTGTGATGCAACACTGCAAATCTAAATCGTGTCACACAGTGCAATGCATTTTCCAGGTATCCATGGGGTTATGATAGCATCTCTCAGCTTGCGCTTGCTTGCGCTGTTTGCCATTTGCTGATAAGTGCGTCGAGCGGTGCTTTGCCGGGTCGAGCAATTGCCCCTGCATTTCACGGCACTGATGGAACAATTTGAAAGGCACTCGTCAGGGAAAGCATCACACTTACAGCTTTATTGTGCTCTTTGAAAAAGACCTATGAAAACAATTGAATGTAGTGTTGTCATGAGCTGCAGTCATATAGGGAATTTGTCTTTGCACAGGCATCTCGCGAGAAACTCACAACTCCTTCCTTTTCGTTTACCTTTACCTTTTTGAAGTCAAACGATGTTGTTTTCTGGATCGACATGAAGCTCGTAGCAATTCAGATGGTTGTCTTTGATCTAATGTATGTGAGTGTTGGTGTACAGATACAAAACCTGATGATCTGAAGTGTCTTGTTTTTATTTATGGCACACAGTAGACTAAACATGCCGCCCTGACAAAACAATCTGTGATTTAACTAGACCCACTTCTAAAAATGTATATTTTGAGAGTTGCTTTTAACTTTGTCATGTTGTGCCAAAAAAAAAAAAAAAAAATAGCTATGTTTGAAATACAATAACTTTAAGACCAAGAAGAAGCTTCTGCCAACTGGTTGCATCAGCAGTGGACTGAACGAATGTACAAGCGATAAACGGTAATCCTCCTATAGCTAACACCCACTTTACTGCCTTTCAGCAAATCACTACTGGGCGAAAGTTACATCATCTGTTTAGATATTCATGAGCCAAGCTGGTTTAAAATGTGTCCCCACAATTTTTGAGTTTGGGGAAAATTATGTAGGGAGATTTATTTACTTGTTTGTTTGTTTTTAAATAAATATTTTATCTGTTATACAAAATCAAAATAAATCAATGTAATACTTCTCTTTCTCTTCCTTCTTTATATTTCCAGAATCAGAATCAGAAAGAGCTTTATTGCCAAGTATATTTGCACATACAAGGAATTTGTTTTAGTGTCACAGCTTCCAGTACTCAGAAACAACAACAACAACAACAACAACAAAAGAGATAACAAAAATAAGATGTGAATAATATAAACATACAGGTGCATCTCAATAAATTAGAATGTCGTGGAAAAGTTCATTTATTTCAGTAATTCAACTCAAATTGTGAAACTCGTGTATTAAATAAATTCAGTGCACACAGACTGACATAGTTTAAGTCTTTGGTTCTTTTAATTGTGATGATTTTGGCTCACATTTAACAAAAACCCACCAATTCACTATCTCAACAAATTAGAATACTTCATAAGACCAAAAAAAAACATTTTTAGTGAATTGTTGGCCTTCTAGAAAGTATGTTCATTTACTGTATATGTACTCAATACTTGGTAGGGGCTCCTTTTGCTTTAATTACTGCCTCAGTTTGGTGTGGCATGGAGGTGATCAGTTTGTGGCACTGCTGAGGTGGTATGGAAGCCCAGGTTTCTTTGACAGTGGCCTTCAGCTCATCTGCATTTTTTGATCTCTTGTTTCTCATTTTCCTCTTGACATTACCCCATAGATTCTCTATGGGGTTCAGGTCTGGTGAGTTTTCTGGCCAGTCAAGCACACCAACACCATGGTCATTTAACCAACTTTTGGCAGTGTGGGCAGGTGCCAAATCCTGCTGGAAAATGAAATCAGCATCTTTAAAAAGCTGGTCAGCAGAAGGAAGCATGAAGTGCTCCAAATTTCTTGGTAAACGAGTGCAGTGACTTTGGTTTTCAAAAAACACAATGGACCAACACCAGCAGATGACATTGCACCCCAAATCATCACAGACTGTGGAAACTTAACACTGGACTTCAAGCAACTTGGGCTATGAGCTTCTCCACCATTCCTCCAGACTCTAGGACCTTGGTTTCCAAATGAAATGCAAAACTTGCTCTCATCTGAAAAGAGGACTTTGGACCACTGGGCAACAGTCCAGTTCTTCTTCTCCTTAGCCCAGGTAAGACGCCTCTGACGTTGTCTGTGGTTTGGGAGTGGCTTAACAAGAGGAATACGACAACTGTAGCCAAATTCCTTGACATGTCTGTGTGTGGTGGCTCTTGATGCCTTGACCCCAGCCTCAGTCCATTCCTTGTGAAGTTCACCCAAATTCTTGAATCAATTTTGCTTGACAATCCTCATAAGGCTGCGGTTCTCTCGGTTGGTTGTGCATCTTTTTCTTCCACACTTTTTCCTTCCACTCAACTTTCTGTTAAGATGGTTGGATACAGCACTCTGTGAACAGCCAGCTTCTTTGGCAATGAATGTTTGTGGCTTACCCTCCTTGTGAAGGGTGTCAATGATTGTCTTCTGGACAACTGTCAGATCAGCAGTCTTCCCCATGATTGTGTAGCCTAGTGAACCAAACTGAGAGACCATTTTGAAGGCTCAGGAAACCTTTGCAGGTGTTTTGAGTTGTTTAGCTGATTGGCATGTCACCATATTCTAATTTGTTGAGATAGTGAATTGGTGGGTTTTTGTTAAATGTGAGCTAAAATCATCACAATTAAAAGAACCTAAGACTTAAACTACTTCAGTCTGTGTGCTTTGAATTTATTTAATACACGAGTTTCACAATTTGAGTTGAATTACTGAAATGAACTTTTCCACGACATTCTAATTTATTGAGATGCACCTGTATATATATATATATATATATATATATATATATATATATATATATATATATATATATATATATATATATACTGTATATATTTATATATATATATATATATATATATATATATATATGAATACAATATAATAATAATAATAATAATAATAATAATAATAAATTGTATGTACAGGTCTGCTATAGATATACTAGAATGTAGGATGATAAATAAATATGAGGTTATTGCACATATTTTTATTGCACAGTGGGAGAACATTTAACTGTTCATGAGGTAGATTGCCTGGGGAAAGAAACTGTTCTTGTGCCTGACTGTCCTGGTATTCGGTGCTCTGTAGCGCCGGCCAGATGACAAAAGTTCAAAAAGGAGATGGCATGGATGTGAGAGATCCAGAGTAATTTTCTGAGCCCTTTTTCTCACTCTGAATGTTTAGAGTTCTTGGAGGGTGGGCAGGGGAGTACCAATAATCCTTTCAGCAGACCGAACTGTCCTCTGTAGTCTTTTGATTTCTGATTTTGTAGCTGAGCCAAATCAGACAGTTATTGAAGTACACGGGACAGACTCAATGACGGCCGAGTAGAACTGTGTGAGCAACTCCTGTGGCAGGTTGAATTTCCTCAGCTGACGAAGGAAGTACAACCTTTGTTGGGCCTTTTTAGCAATGGAGTCTATGTGAGTGTCCCACTTCAGGTCCTGAGAGATGATGGAACCTGAATGTCTCCACTGCAGCCACAGTGCTGTTCATGATGGTGAGTGAGGGGAGAGCAGGGGGGTTTCTCCTGAAGTCCACGATCTTCTTCACCGTTTTGAGCGTTTTGAGCTCCAGGTTGTTAAGACTGCACCAGATAGCCAGCTCTTTAACCTCCTGTCTGTAAGCAGACTCGTCGCTGTCCTGGATGAGGCCGATGACAGTAGTGTCGTCTGCAAACTTCAGGAGCTTGACAGAGGGGTCTTTAGATGTGCAGTTGTTGGTGTACAGGGAGAAGAGCAGTGGGGAGAGAACACAGTGATCAGAGAGCCCCAAAGCTGACCGTGGGACATTCTTTATTGCTGTGTAACACTGATCCAATATATTACTGTCTCTGGTGGGACATGTAACATGCTGCCTGTATTTTGGCAGTTCACGGGAGAGATTTGCTTTATTAAAGTCTCAGAGAATGATAATAACAGAGTCCGGGTGTTGTTGTTCTGTCTCTGTGATTTGATCAGCGAGTTTCTGTAAAGCTGAGCTCACGTGCGCTTGCGGACGAATGTAAACACTCACGAGAATGAACGAACAAAATTCCCGTGGCAAGTAGAAAGGCTTACAGTTAATGAAAAGCGCTTCTAGATCTGGACAGCACATCTTCTTTAACACTGTAATGTCTGTACACCACCTTTCGTTGATTTAAAAGCATGTCCCGCCGCCGTGCGATTTCACCGTTGATTCTGCGTCACGGTCCGCTCTGAACAGCTGAAAGCCCAGCATCAGCGCCGCTGCTCCGCCGACTGCAACGTTCAGCAAAACGTCCGAATAAACGTTCTTCCGTTTATTCTGGTAAAAATCCGGTAGAAGACCATGTGTTGTGTTCTGCCGAATGTTTAGCAGTTCACCCCTGGTAAAACTGATCGTGTTAGACAAACAAAAAACAGGAAAAACTAACAAAAAGATTACAAAAACTGGAGAGCAAGACACCGAGGCTGCCTTCTGCAGCGCCATCTTGTACCTTTTGATTTATTTATATATTAACTTAATATATGTAAAATATGTAAATATAACTAAAACTATTATTGTTTTTGTTAATCGAAATAAAGGTAAGTAATATTAGAATAAAATATTAAATAATTAAAAAAATGATAGATGAAAAACTTCAACTTTAAAAACTTCAGTTAAAACTTAAAATTGAAATAAAAGTATGTTACTTATGTACAAACATTACTAAAACAGCATATGTAAAACAAACTAAAAGTAAAATGAAAACAGAACGTGTAAAGCTGTTTTTTTAAATAATAATAATAATAATAATAATAATAATAAATGTTACATAAAATTATAATTAGTATTATTATTTATAATTAATCCCCAAATAGACTGTTACTGAAGCTTCCTCAAAGTTGACATATTTAAGAAAGGCATTTTGAGTCAGTTTATGGGGGGATGTATTTTTACATAAAGAAATGTGATCTAAATACCATATTTCTCAATTATTATAAATATACCATTGCTAAAGTATTCTGACATTTTTTGGGAGTGTGGGATGTCAGTTTTCAGTCAGAAATTACTAGTAAATTTCGCAAATGATTACAAAGAAACGGCAAGTAACACACTAAATTAAACATGAAATTCTGACGTAGAAAAACTGAAATAGTATTTTCTTTTAAATCATAACAATAATCTTAGTTTTATTTACAACTTTGAAAAATATTTTTTACAGTGTAGAGTGTAACTAGCTAGGTGCTCAAATCACTACCCCTAAGTAGTAATAATGATTCTTGCCTAAGAAAACACTGCTAATATTTCACACCTGTGGTCCTCAGACAGAAGCAATGTATCATAAACCTTGAAACCTTGTTTTTAGTCCATCCTCATGAAATTAGGAAAAGTCGAACAGAGCTTGAGGCCTTTCAAACCCCAAATAGAATCTGAGGGTGAAATTAATTTCTCAACTTTACTTGAATTATTTTGAAACCATCACGGGCTAAAACAGCCCATGGCTGTGTAGTGCGTTAGCTACTCATTCACAAGTCAGGTAACTCATGCTGAAATCTAGCTGGCAGCCTGTCAGCAAAGATATCTCTTCAGGAACAGCCCAAGCGCTCCAATGTGACGAGCACTTAGGGAATGGCCCAGAGATGCTAGAGTGTGATGCAAGGATAATCATAGGAATGTCAGTCCAACCGTTTAGCTACTAGACTATAAAATCCTTTTAAAGATGAGTTTTCTATTTACAGCAGATGTAGGCAGCTGTTAAACCAGTGGTTCTTAACTGGGGTTTTGTGTCAGAACCCAAAATTACCTGGTGAACTTAGACATTGGGGAAAAAATGTATCCTGTATTTAAAGTAGTCTGGTGTCATATTTTCTTTTTCCATGCAAAGCTTTGATCACAGTTTTTAAGGATCCATCACACAACCTTCAATATCTTGCTAGTTTTGTTAGCTTCTACCAAATGAATAAGTAAACAAATAGTTGAAATAGCATGGAGTTTGAGAGGAACCTTTGATATTTACAAGATATATGAAATGTTTGCTCCTTACTTTATAAGACCTGTACATGGAAGACAGAGAGAGAGAAAAAAAGAAAAATATAAATAAAAACATATTATAACCGCAAATTAAGAATTTGCTTCCACAACTTAATTATTTGTGGCCATGTGTTATGGCTGTATTAACTTGTTTCCTCATTTTGGTTAAATCATGGTAAGTTGTACTAATTCATTGCCTTGTTGTGGCCACATTGTACTAATTAGTTCCACTGTTTTAGTTAAATCATGACCATGTTGTACTAATTCGTTCCGTTGTTTTATTATATCATGGTCATGTAGCACTAATTTGTTTCATTATCTTAGTAAATTCGTTCCATCATGTTAGTAAATTGTGGTCATGTTTCACTAATTCATTCCATCCTTATAGTAAATCGTGGTCTTGTTTCACTAATTCATTCTATCGTTATATTAAATCGTGGTCACGTTTCACTAATTTGTTCCATCAGTTTAGTAAATCGTGGTCATGTTTCATTAATTCATTCCATCGTTATAGTAAATTGTGGTCACGTTTCACTAATTTGTTCCATCATTTTAGTAAATTGTGGACACGTTTCACTAATTCATTCCATCTTTTTAGTAAAGTGTGGTCACGTTGCACTAATTTGTTCCTTTGTTTTAGTAAATCGTGGCCATGTTTCTCTAATTTGTTTTAGAATTTTAGTAAATTTGTTCCCTTGTTTTAATAAATAATTGGTCACGTTGCACTGATTTGTTGCTTTGTTTTAGTAAATTGTGGTCATGTTGCACTAATTTGTTTCATAATTTTAGTAAATTCATTCCCTCCTTTTAGTAAATTGTGGCCACATTTCACTAATTTTTTCTCTTGTTTCAGTAAATTGTGGCCAAATTTCACTTATTTTTTCTTTTGTTTTAGTAAATCATGGCCAAGTTTCACTAATTTGTTCCCTTGTTTTCGTAAATTGTGGCCAAGTTTCACTAATTCATTCTCTTATTTTATTAAATTGTGGCCATATTTCACTAATTTGTTTCATAATTTTAGTAAATTCGTTCCCTCGTTTTAATAAATTGTGGTCACGTTGCACTAATTTGTTGCTCTGTTTTAGTAAATCATGATCACATTGCACTATTTATTTCCATCATTTTAGTAAAACGTTGTCATGTTTCATTAATTCATTCCATTGTCATAGTAAATTGTGGTCACGTTACACTAATTTGTTCCTTCATTTTAGTAAATCGTGGCCATGTTTCACTATTTTTTTTTACATAATTTTAGTAAATTCAGTCCCTTCTTTTAGTAAATCGTGGCCACGTTTTAACTAATCTGTTCCCTTGTTTCAGTAAATTGTGGCTAAGTTTCATTAATATGTTCCCTTGTTTTAGTAAATCGTGGCGATGTTTCACTAATTTGTTCCTTTGTTATAGTAAACCGTGGTCACGTTTCACTAATTCGTTCCATCGTTTTAGTAAATCGTCACAATTAACCAATTCGTTCACTTGTTTTAGTAAATCATTTTAATAAATTTGTGGTCATGTTTCACTTATTCATTCCCTCGTTTTAGTTAATTGTGGCCATTTTTCACTAATTTGTTCTGTCATGATAAATCGTGGTTACGTTGTTCATTTGTGGACATGTTGTAGTTAAAATGGGCCATGATTTAAATAAAATGAAGGAACAAATTATTTCAACGTGGGCACAATTTACTTAGTCATGGTAACAATTTCTGAATATGATTGTCAGGTTAGCAGTTCTATTACTATTATAAGAGCAAAATTGTAAAGAATTATTGAATCGTGACTCACCACTCTAAATTCACCTCACAAAACAAACTTCTCAAACATCAAACTCTCTCCACCTGCTGTTACTCGGACGTTAGCATATGAGCTAGCAGGAATCTGACATTCTTGCCCCAGTCTGTAATTGGATCAAACTGTGCACAAGTGGTTCCTCTCTGCCTTATCATGTGGCATTTCAATCTCCTGGTTTAGTTTTAATTTGGCCATTAGGCTCACAGCTGGTGCCCAGGCCTCTGCTGTGACCTCCGAGTGGGTTTGTTTGTTTGGGTGCTTATTGTGTTATGGAGTAGATGGCTCTCTAACAGTAGGGGGCCTGAAATTGTCACTCCAGGATTTCTGATTATGACCCTAAACTCACAATGACAACCCTTTCACCATCACCACCATTACAAGAGTGAGATCGAAAGGATTGGGTCCATTGCCGATTATGCTTGCTTTGAGAGGAACACTTACCTAGCAATATTCATATTGACTTTTTTCCACCCAAAATGGTGTGGATTTTGTGATTCTTTAACAACCTCATCATGAGATTACTTGACAAGTGCATTTTTGCTTCCTGTGTTGAAAAATTACATATATTGAAGCAGGAAATTTTGGTGGGACTTATTGATTGGCTCCTCTCCTTTTTTGAATAGCCAATAGCCTTTAGTTTACATCACAGCTATGAACTGTAATTTGCTATGGACACCAGGACACGCCTGATATATATATCAGAATCGTATATATATATATATATATATATATATATATATCAGAATCGTGAGGTATATAAGAGATATGAGATATATAAATTAGTGCTGTCAATGCAAATTCATTTTAACGGCACTAATTTAGTAATTTTATTAACGCGCGATTAACGCAGCGCGCATTTTCTGTTTGAGCCGTGGCCTAGACCGTACTACTATAGTTGGAGAAATGGAAATGGATGGAGATGCTGACAGTGTTGCCAACCTAGCGACTTTTCAGACCACTTTAGCATTTTTTTTTTCTTTTTTTTTCAAAAAGCACCTAGCGCCCAATCTTTATAGGGTTTGCCCAAACCTTATTTAGTTTCTGAGACTCGCTGGTACTGCCGCGCGAGCGCAAGGTCTCTCTTTCTTGCTGCACACACACCTCTTTCTCTCTCCGTGTCTGCTCTGTTCAGCACGTGGATGAGAGGAACAACGCTTTCAGTTAAAACAGATATTATGTTGCTTCTCTAATTTAACATGCAAGTATAGCCGAAATCACAGCACAGCTATTGTCTTTATCTTATGTTTAGGCTATCTGATTTTATCAGACGATGGCTGGATTATAAATCAGGATTTATGTGCAGATTAACATCTTGGAAGGGAGAGCTGGTTATTTAGTCATATGGGTCGTGTTTCAGTCATTATTTCATATTCATTCCGTTGTCTAACAACAGAAACATTAAAATATATAAATGAAAACAGTTTTATTGAGAATTTAGCTGCATCGAAATACAGTATGTGGGCACAGAGAGGCAAACAAATGTAATAATAAATCTACATTTTGCATGTTCAGAAGAAGTGAGATGCCCTGTCATGCGGAAATATAAACAGGTTTGTGTAAGTAAATTGCTCAGTGCAAAGAAAGAGAAGTAATGGGAACCTGGTATTTCTTTTTTCATGTGTTTAATAGACATGAGCAAGTTCTTTGAAACACATCTATGATCTTTGAAACATGTCTAGTCTTCAGGCTCTGTTAACTATGGTTTCACTAATAATAAACATATATTGCATAAAGAATCCATATTTGTCATTGCCCATGTTGATTAGAGTATTTAAAACATGAAAAGTATTAATTTGAGGTACATTTAGAATAGATAAATATGTGCGATTAAATTGTGATTAATCGCGAGTTAACTCATGACAATCATGTGATTAATCACGATTAAATATTTTAATCGATTGACAGCCCTAATATAAATACATGAGATATAGAAAAACTTGCTATTTTGAGAAAAAAGTCAGAACTTTGAGATAAAGTCACAATTACTCTATTTGCTGCAAATGTGTCTTGAACATTGGGTGCTTTCTTTCTTTCTTTCTTTCTTTCTTTCTTTCTCTGTCTGTCTGTCATAAAGAAACAGAAAGGTGAAGGATATTCTAGGTCTAATTCTAGCTGGGAAATAATAATTTTGAACTATTATCAAATAATATTTAAAAATACGCACACATGCACTTTTAATTGTATGCCTAATGTGTCAAAAATGCAAAATGTTTTGTCTTGTCACATTCAGTTAGGAACTACATGATTCATATTTTCAACTCAAAGTCGACAAATTTGAGGTGGAAAAAAAAGTTGAGTAGTATATAAATGGGCTAGTTACTTATTATTTTTTAAAGTAATTATTATTATTATTATTATTATTATTATTTATTTATTTATTTATTTTACATTTACTAGCACTTTCTGAATAAAAGCTGTTTCAAAGTAAATCCTACACTATTTCTTTCAGTATATCTGCTAAACAGTAATACTGTTAACTTTTAGAACTTCACTTGCATAACAGCTAAAAATGGCATGGACTGAAAAGTTATATTGTATTATATAAGTTAAATCTACTGCAGGGCTGTTTAGTGTTAAATCTCAGGGTGATATATTTTCAGCTGAAACTGAATAATTAGAGAGTTGTGGTTTCAATAATTCATGTTGAAAACCATTTTTACTTTAAATCAAATGAGGAGTGATAAACAAGTATTCACTATGAAGATAAATAAACATACAAACAAAATTATGCTTTTGACATCAATTCACCACAAGCTTCAATTTTAATATGTTTATATATTACGAACAACATAAGAAAGTAATCACAATTCAGCATGCAAACATCATTTATTTTGTGTGTGTATACACGCACACACACACACACACACACACACACACACACAGACACACATATACATACATATACATACATACATACATATATATATATATATATATAATATTATTATTATTATTATTATTATTATATTCTGAACATTATATAAATGTATAACAATGGGAAATTGCATACCTTCAGAAATGCTTCTATGCTGATTTGCTTCTCAAGAAACATTTCAAGAGAAAGCATTTATTTAAAATAGAAATGTTATTGTAACAATGCAAAAGTTAAATTTTTGATAAATTTAATGCATCATTGCTGAAAAAGTGCAAATTAATAATAAATTTAAATAAATGTATTTATAAATAAATAAATACATTTATTTACACACACACACACACACACACACACACACACACATGTATATTATATATATATATATATATATATATATATATATATATAAATAAAAACCATACTGATCCCAATTTTTTTTTTTTTTTTTTTTTAATGGTAGTATATTTATTACATTCATGTCTAATTTAATTTAATTTAATTTAATTTAATTTAATTTAATTTTTAAGCACAGGCTGCAAAATTAAATTAAATTAAATTAAATTAAATTAAATTAATAAAAATTTAAATGGATTCTCCAAGTTAAGTGATTTAGGATTCATTACAGAAGTTTAATACGTAGAACAAACCCTAATCAAAATGTGTGAGGAATATCAATATGTCAGTGCTTTCCAAGCACTAATAAAAAAGTGATAAAATAAAGTAGAAATGTAGATTGCAGCATTGAAGTGTTTGGTTTAATGGCCTGTTTCTGAATATAACAATAAAATAATGGAAGCATTCAACATTTTGTCTACAGTTGGTTGAATCATTGCTGAGCAGAACATTTTAGCCTTGAAAAAAGTCTTTCTTTCATACTTGTTTTCATAGTTACTATGTATATTAATCTATTAATGTTTTTATTTATTTTTTTTTTCTTTTGTGAATGACAGCATTCAAATGATATGGTAAGCAAGCAGTTTTCAGAGAAAACAGAAGCTTATTTCCTTATTTTTCCTGTTTGTCTGACAAAAACTGCGACTGAAATTATGCAAGCATGATGCTCATCTAAATTATTATCTGTTTTCTCACCACCTCCCCCAATGACTTGTTTTAGTAGAATCGATCTGAAGTTGTCAGCCCCCATCTGTCTGGAGCTCACTACAGAGACGGAGACAAATTGCGAGTGCATTAGCCGCTTGCGCTCCGCAACAACATTATATCAGCCGCTCAGAGACATTCGAAGCGGAGTGACAGCTTGGAGTGTGATCTTTGTTGATTTGGAGATCAGTTCGGTTTGCCTTTTCCCCCAACAGGCTCTGAGCAACGTTTAACCTCAGACCGTCCATAAAATCACAGCAAGGGGCGAAGATCTAGCATGGCACTCGAGACTCGGGCACTTTATTTGGAGCGTCGTCAGCGCTAGCAATTGTCATCTGAGGTTTCTCACATGGCTTGATGCCACAAGTTAAGATTTCTGGCTGGAACGGTTCTTCTTGAGGCGTTGGGATGTCTAAAAACTTGTGTGTAATGTTTTATAAAGCGGTTCAGGATGGGTGTGGGAAAGCTTCTCATTTGCTTGCACAGTTCCCATGACGATGGATTGGCCGTGGGTTGCGTAGTCAGAAGGAAATGGCGTAGGCCTGCCTGAATTAATCTTCCATGGCGATGCCTGTTGAAAAGCTGGAAAGACACATGCGACTGCCTACATGCACTTTAAAGGAACACATGTTGGTCTTCAGTATTTTCAGTTTAAATGTGTGCCCTAGGGAGGAATATTTATATATATATTTCCTACATAGATGTGCTAGTTTCTGTCACGATTGAACTACAGTCTCTCTCTTCTAATAAATTATCGATATTTCCAGAAACACTTAACATTTTGATCACCTTGTTGGTGTTTTTTGTGCAATAATGTTATTGACCTATTTCTTCTACATTTTCCCTCATAAGTAAATGTCCTTTACGCACACACACACACACACACACATTTTGTTTGCAGAAATTGTTAATCAATGGGTGATTTTTGCATAATACATCCTCCACAACACTAGGTGTCAGTGTATATATAATCAAAAACTAATTTCTGCAATTAACATAATAGTTATTATGTTTTGTATTGTTCTGTAACAGTTAAAGCCTATTAAATGTCTAAAATGATGCCACAGATCTTACTGTAATATTCAATGGCTATATGTACTCATTTTATTCGCAAAAATTGATTAAAAAATCTCAGCTTTATTCAGAGAGTATTTAAAGTACGTCAGGTGCGATTAGTCATGATTAATTACAGAAAAATTTGTGATCATTTGTTTATTTATTAATACAGATTAATTATGATATATAATATTATATAATATAGTAGTAGTAGTAGTAGTAGTATGTATGTGTAATTGTAAGATTTTTTGTAAGATTTCTGAATGTTTTTAATGATTTTTAAGCAAAATGTCTTATGCTTACGAAAGCTGCATTTGTTTAATTAAAAATAGAAAAAAAGCAAATTTGTGAATTTTTTTCTTTTGTATTTTTCACAATTTAAGTTTTATGAATTGTCAGCATCGTTACTACAGTCTTCAGAGTCACATGATCCTTCAGAAATCATTTTGATGCTGATTTGATATTAAAAAAAATCTTAAATACTCTAAGTTGAAAACATTTTCTTTCTTTCTTTCTTTCGGAACGTGACATTTTTGCAGTATTCTTTGATAAAAATGGCCTTTATTTAAAAAAACAATTTTCACCCTTTCATAATTATTGCCAATCTGTATATACATGTGTTTTTGTTTATATGTTTATACGTAAAATGTGTATTTTTTTTTTTTTTTATATATGGTTTTATTTTTATATAACGGGCAGACCCTATATATATATATATATATATATATATATACACATATATATATATACACACATACATATTACTGTGTCTCTCCATATAAATACATTAGCAAGATAAATAATGAATGTGACGCCACACTTTAATAGAAGATTGCAAACTGTCCCTCCATCATTTTTTCATGTCCGGTGCTTTATTGAATGGCTTCATGTCAAATATAATCCTGCCTATGGCTTTTGCCTAATGTAAAGTGAGGTCAAAAGTCTTATTTTAGATATACTGTTAATATTTATAAAAAAGTGACATTATTAGATAGCAAGGACAGTTCCTGAATCCCACCATGGAGGAGGTTCATGGGCTGCCTGCTAATTTCTCAGCAAACAGAGCAGCTGCTGAATGCTTTAAACAAAAGGTGAAGCTCTGAGCTTTGTCCTCCAGACACGGAGAAAATGACACAGACAGGCCTTTGGGAGTTTCTTGTGTACAAGGCTTGTGTACAAATAAGCTGCAATTAGCAGAATTTATGAGCGAGCACGCGAACCTGCTGAGGATCTGTTTCTGAGTTGACTACGCCTGTGGAGTGATGTGTAGAGCACATTTGGTCGAGGTCATCTGCCAAATAAACCAAAAAAACATGCATCAATCAGCCTGAGGAATAATTTATCTGTTAAGGCCACAGAACATAAACTGCATAAAGTTTTTGAGCTCGGGTCAGTATGTTGTAGTGATTCTGAAAGCTGTGGTTTATTCATAGAACATGAGCAGAACAAATTTTTTTGTAATTTGTTCATAAAATCATTTACGATGCAAAGTTTTATGTTAGAATTGTTTTATGAACTACTTGCAATTCGATCTTCTTGGCTTTCATTGGGGATTATCTAATATATATTTTTTGTGTTAAAAATGGGACAGTTAATGTACGATTGATTTTATGAATTTACACAGCCATATTTCTTCTTGTGTTTCATGAATGGGATATGTGTGTTGCCATAGCCATGGCTTTAAAATTTTCGTATATATGTGTTGAGCTATGGTGCTCATCCAGGCAACAAAGGTTCAAATCTGGTTTGCAACATTTCCTGAGCATGTTCCACCTGACTCTTTCAGCATTATGTCCTTTGTAAACAAAACAAATGTCTGATAAATGTTTATATTGTTATGCAACTATTTTTACATGGTTAACATGGTTTAAAAAAAAAAAAAGTTTTACGAACAAAGTTTTATGAACTATTTATGAACACAGAAATTATTTCCTCTCATTGTTTTGCTCATGTGGTTGATACAAACTATTCTTGCATCCATTGTCAGAAGAATTTACACATTTGTCTAGCTCAGTATGTTGCGGGAGCTGTAGCTTAGCGCTAGTGCTTACTTGTGGTACTCATGTGGGTTTGAATCTGGCTTGCAACAGTTCAAGGTTATATTCCCTCTCTCTCTTCTCATTCTTCTGTTCCTCTTTCAAAATAATTAATTTGGGTAATTATTATTTTTTTTTTTTTGTGTGTGTGTGTGTGTGTGTGAACTTTACTGCATTTATTAGCATTAAATGTTATTATTGCATTAAATTGGCACGCAAATCATTCATAAAGCCTTGTTTGCGCAAGAATTTATGCTAAATATACACAGGCATTTGTTTTGCTCATGTTCCATGAGAAAGGCTCACTATGTGTGAAGAGAGAAGAGCCACAGCCTAGCAGTTGCTGCACACTTGTGGTGCTCATGTGGGAAAAGTGGGTTTGAATCTGGTTTGCAACTGGTTTACAAATACAGTACATTCAAATTCTCTCTTTGCATATTTGCTCCTTGATGAACTGAACAAATTACTGTATTATTTATTTGTAGAGCTTCAATAGCAAAGCATTTCTCTAAATTGGCTCACTAATCATTCATAAAATCATTCTTATTTCAGTTGAATTTATGCTACCTATATATACAGACATTTTTTTTTGCTCATGTGTCATGAAAGAGGGCCAGTGTATGTACTGAGAGCCACAGTCTAGCAGTTTCTGCACCTGTTTATGGTGCTCATGTGGGAAAAGTGGGTTTGAATCTGACTTGCAACTAGTTTTCGGTTCCATTCCCCTTCTCTTTTCACACATTCAGTGCTCAAAGAGCAGAACAAACTACTGTATAACTCATTTGTATGACTTTTTTACTGCATTCATTAGCAAAACATTCCATTACATTAGCTCGCAAATTGTTTGTAAAGCATTTTTAAGTCAGTTGTTTGCGCAAGATTTTCAGCTAAATGTATGCATGTATAGACATTTGTTTTACTCATGTTTCATGAAAGAGCCTCACTGTGTGTACTGAGAGCCACAGCCTAACAGTTGCTGCATGTACTTGGTGCTCAAGTGGGAAAAGCGGGCTGGAATCTGGCTCGCAACAAGTTCATGGTTACATTACCCTTCTCTCTTTGAACATTCAGTACTCAACGATCAAAACAAATACCTGTAGTACTGTTTTTTGTTGTAATTAAATTGAATAATTGCATTCAGTTTACATCTAGTTCGCAACTAGTTCATAAAACTAGTTTACATCAGTTGTTTTCTCTAGAATTTATGCAAAAATGCACATTCTCATGGTGCACATGTGTGAAATTTGAGATTGAATCTGGCTTGCAAATGCTTATTTTTAACCTTTCCTTCCATTATTTTATTTACTGCCTCCACCTTCTCTCAAAACAAGTCTCAATATACTTTTAATCAGGTTAGACACCATATTGAACTTAACATGGATGAAAACGAGGCTGTGACGGATAGACCTAACAGATTTTACAGTGGTATGCCCTAAAGGTCCAAAAATCATGCTTGCAAAATTGCTTTGTGGAGTTCTTGTCTACTGAAAGTTATTTTTGGAAAGATATTTCATCAGCTAAACAATCGATATGTTGTTAAACAACAGTACAATCCACTGAACACCCTGTACTTCTATCCTTCACAGCTTCGTTTTCATTTCTGTCAGAAATTAAATATGGCACTACCCTGACTAAAGTCTATAGGCGCTTCAAAAAAGTGTGGCGGTGTAAGCGAGTTGCCTGTTCTACGTGCGCTTTGAGTATACTGGGCAAATCTTGATTCACCGATCACAGGAGAAGTGAGTGACTTCACCACCAGACTCCAGCCCTCAAGATGCCAATGCAGGGCATGCAGCTTGGGAGCCGCAGATAGGCTGAATGCTTGCTCCGACTCTAGAGTATGCAATGCCCAGGAGTGCATTAAAGACTTCAGCTGCATTTGTTGACTGGCTTAGGGCAGCTCTGCTGTAGCAGCTTAATGATAACACATTATCTCTTTCTTAACACTTATTTTCTAGTGGGCAAGACAGACCCGTACTCACTTCCTTTGCAGTCTGCCGAGTGGAAGCAAACAAAGTTTAAATGAGCTATGACTATGTAAGGTTAACCGATGCCTGTGGCAAAATTAAATGTTCTGCTGACCTTTGTCCTTGTAGCTACACTGTGGATGAAAGCCTCATTAGACCATAAACCTATTTAGATGAGGCATGTTATTAGCCTTGATGGCAGACAACAAGCACAGACTCAAAAGAGTCTTCAGGATCCGGATTGATAAATCTTATTGTTTGTCTGCTGATGGCAAACGGTCTGATTAAATGCTAAGCTGCCTCATGCGAAGAATGTCAAGTAAGGATGCTAATGATCTTGTAAGGGATGCAGAACTTTTGCCACATAAATGTGTTGCAGCCTGTTTGCATCAAGGCTGATCATGCAATAATAGTAACGTCTCTAAAAAAAAATTCATATGCTGTACCTGAGATTTAATTGTTCAGATAAACTGGTTAAACTAGTTACTAGTTATACCAGCATACCTGCATCACATTAGAAAGAAAAACAACAACAACAACAACAAAAACAAAACCTGAATCCAGCTAAAACGCAACATTCTCAGAACGTTTTCTAACATTTCTGGCAAGTTCTCTCAAAGTTATGAACAAATGTTCTTTCAGTGATGTTAATAGGATGTTTGTTCAAAGTTATCTGATCTTTAATTATGTTCTCAAAACATTAGCATAAAAAAAATAAATAAATAAAAATAAAAACAAGAATGGTGGTAATTGGTAAGTGTTGGTAATTGAGCAGTTCCTGGTAGTCACTGACCTTCACAGTACTTTTTGTTCATACTATGGAAGCCAGTGGCTACCGGCAACTGTTTGGTTACCAACGTTCTGTAATCTTCTTTTGTGTCGTCTTGTGTAAAAATGCGCAAATGAGATCTTACGAATTCATAGAAATTAGCCACCAATTCATCAAACCATAAGATAGTTATTAACTGGCATGCAAATATGTTGGAAACACCAACAGACTTGGCACTGTATATTGTGTTTTTGGTAGATGTAGCTTTTTTTTTTTGGTAGTGTAGCAATAATCAAGACAAAGGAACATTGCTTTTCAGGCAGTGTTATGGATTAACTGATGCTATCGCTCATGGTGATGCGTTTTCCTTTTCAGGTTTTGATGCCTACTTTACTTCACGCACACTAGAGAACAACAGAAGGAACGTCTGGTTCGCTGAGTTCTGGGAGGAGAACTTCAACTGCAAGCTCATGAGTTCCTCCAAGAAAGAAGACACTAGCAGAAAGTGCACAGGTAAAGGTTAACAGCTAGATTTTACCTAAAAACACCTCATGCTATGACATGCAGGGTTTTTTTTTTTTTTTTTTTTTTTTCCTGGGAGTTGATGATATTTGCCATCTTGACTGAAAACCTAGCTGAAAAATCTGGTAACTGTACAGTCTTTTGATACGTGTCAACTGGTCTAAGTTGATCTTTAGCGCAATTAGCGACAAAAAATTAGCAATTAGCAACAACAAACCAACTGCTAGTTGGTCATATACTTGTTTAAGGTGGTCAAGCTGGTTCTTGGTAAGTGGTTGTGTGCCTAATAACCAGCTTGGACCAGTTAATAATCGGCTTAAATCAGCTAGTAACCAGATACGGTGTTCAAAAAATGAAACAACCAACTTTAGCTAGATTTTTCAGCAGGGAATTATAAACCTGCCAGTCTATATTAAGACACTTGCTGCAGTGATTGAAAAAGTATGAAACTTACCACTGTTTCTCTAGTTTTTTTTTTTTTTTTGGCCAAACCTGAAGAACCCTGTCAGGTTTATTGACTCCAGGTTATTCGCACTGCATTTCTAAATACAAAGCACATTCTCCTCTGTAACAGAGCTCTTAATTAGTCAGCTACAAGACAGAGTACACGTGCATCAAAATTGTCAACAAAACTTTGGGAATATTCATAACAGGATACCAGAAGCATGCATGCAAGATTGCATGCAAGTTTTCCTCTCTTATCTTTAATATTTTAGGTGTAGCTTTTGACGCCAATCCAGGATTGGATAGAACATTACATTTTAAGCAATGATATGCATAATTACTGAAGTACTATTTCTAAGTCGTGAAATCATTTTGAAATTGTGTATGCCTGTATTTTGTCTTGTAGCCTGTGGTGAAGTCAATAAAAGCACAAGGGGTAAACACTCTAGAGTATCTAGAGTAATTAATGTAGGAATCAATGCTATTGACTACGTGCTAACGAAATAAAAAGCATGACAAAGAAATTGTTACCCAGAATTGTTTTGTATTGCATAATCTGTCCCTTCACATTTCTTGGAGGAATATGATGCTTGTCCAGAGCTATTTATTGATATTTGAACCAATTTAAACAGTGACAACTCAGTTAATTGACTAATGATATCCACAAATGTCACATAGGAAAACAGAGGACAGCGTGCAGCGACTGGTTTTGCTTCAGGATAGATTTTGCAATGATGACCCTGTACCAAAACTCTTTATTGCGCAAAATTGAATTTAATTAGTTTGATTCTCTCAGCAGCTAATAATTCACTACATAAAACACCAAAGAGCAAGGTGGTCTAGTAGCTCTAATAAGCTTAACCAAAATAGTCTACCAGGTCAAAATGAGGTCCACTAGATGTTACTTGAGGTGTTCAGCTATTTAAGACCACAATGGACCAACACACATCAGGTAGAAACTATGTGGCTGCCGCCTACACCTTATATCAAGTTGGTAGTAACATAGCACCAGCCTCAGACGGATTGCCGGCTCGCCCACAGATCGCCCACAGTCTGTTCACAAACCGTCTGATGCAGATTGCACAAAAATGGCAAGAACTGACTGAAAAACACTAGCCTAGCCTTGTTTTTTTGTCTGCGGGTTCAAATCATTTTGTGATTTTGATAAAGGGAAAAACCACAGAAAAAAAAAATGTGATTGGGATAGTTTTGAGTAACAGTTGGGCAAGTTTTGTTTTGTAGACCTTTGCTGAGTGGCCAGTGTTTGGCTAGAATAAGTTGAAATCCAAGTAGCAACATAACCGTCTTTTCGCATTTCAGATGAAATCAGACAAATTACCATACCATGGCTTTTAAAAAAATGGTGAAAACTTCTTGCATGTTACATTGGCATTCACACAGCAGCAAAATAAAGTTGACAGTCCCATTTTTTAACACTAAATATGGTTGTATTTAGTGGTTAAATATGGTTCCTAAATGCAACCATACACCAAATGCACATTTTAAGAAGTATCTTTGTCTTGTTTTTCTATAAAACAAAAACATCTTTAAAACAAGATATTGTTTACTTTAAAGTGGCATTTTGTAAGACAATTAAGGCCTGTTCACACAAAGAGTGATAACTGTGATGATAAAGATATAGTTTTTAAAATTGTTGTAAAAATGTAAAAAAATAACAGAGTCCACACCACAACTATATTGATAACGCTACACATAGCGGAATAAAGTTGTTGGAATCATTCTCAGAACTGTTGAACGCTAAAAGCTTTGACAGCCAATCAGAATTAATCCTTTAGCTTTAAAGAGCTCAAGCATTTAAAGACAAAAATGCAGTGCACACATTATTATTATTATTATTATTATTATTATTATTATTATTATAATAATGTTATCGGCTATTGGTGTCGACACTAATATAGTTATCGTTATATTCATCGTTATCGTTATCATTCTTTGTGTGAAAGTGCCTTTAGACTTGTTTTATGCAATAAATGTTTAATTTACACTACTTTTGTTTGTTTTATTAACAAAGGATTGTCTAGCACTACTATTTTTTTTATATACACTGACACCTAGTGGTGTGGATGGAGCATCGCTAATTTCTTTTTTTTTTCTTTTCCATTTGTGATTCTGATAACTCACCCAGATAGAGATACAAGCTGTAGTCATCTAAAATTTGTAGATCCAGACACTGTTTTCCACCAGTTTATGGTCTCTGCAAGACATGGCCATTGAGAAATCTCATTTATTGAGTGTCCTGTCTGCTTCGTGAGTCTCTGGACAACGAGGTGAGATATTCAAGAACTGGAGGTGGTGGCAGTTTCTGTCAGCGACAGCTGGCAATGGCAGTCTACATTGCCCGGAGACGCCGTCGGTGTGAGGGCCAATTTACAGACATCAAGGGCCCAAGTATGTGATGAGAGAGAAAGCACATGGTGTCGTCTCTGGAACAACAGTGTGTGCTGGGGGGCAAAGGAGAGGCAGGTCTGATGGATGACATGGGAGAGGCGAGAGAGGAGTTGGCTGTTGTCCAGGATCACAATTGTACAGGAGAAGATGCAATTAAAGAGGGCTGGATTGGAAAGTCACTGTGAATTTGTAATCAATTTTTTGGTTTCTCTGACATGCTCCTGCATGCAGGTCATTACGTGTGTGGCACGATCGCCACCATTAAAAAGACATAATGAGATTGTTAGCAGCAATATTAATAGTCTTAACTTTCAGTTTTTGGTGTCTTGTGCCAAAATGCAACAAGACACCAAATGCACAGTATGTTTTCCTGTAGTAACAACTAAATGCCATTAAAACAATGTATGTTTTTCTTTATTTCAATTTACTTTTTTTTTTTGCACACACACACATATATGTTAATGCTGTCAAACGACTAATCGCGATTAATCACATCCAGAATAAAAGATTTTTTTTACATAATATGTGTGTGTACTGTGTATATTTAATATGTATATATAAATACACACACAACATATATTTTGAAAATATTTATATGCATATATTTATATTCATAAAATGTATATTATATATAAATATATTTAATATATAAACGTAACATTTTTCTGAAATATATACGTGTGCATATTTATTTAGACTTATTAGCTATACACAGTACATATAATGGGGGGAAAAAAAAAAAATTTGATCCCCTGCTGATTTTGTACATTTACCCACTGACAAAGAAATGATCAGTCTATAATTTTAATTGTAGGTTTATTTTAACAGTTTTAACAACTCTTACAGTGAGAGACAGAATAACAACAAAAAAAAAAAATCCAGAAAAACGAATTTAAAAAAGTTATAAATTGATTTGCATTTTAATGAGTCAAATAATTATTTTGACCCCTTCACAAAACATGACTTAGTACCTGGTGGCAAAACCCTTGTTGGCAATCACAGAGGTCAGACGTTTCTTGTAGTTGGCCACCAGGTTTGCACACATCTCAGGAGGGATTTTGTCCCACTCCTCTTTGCAGATCCTCTCCAAGTCATTAAGGTTTTGAGGCTGACGTTTGGCAACTCGAACCTTCAGCTCCCTCCACAGATTTTCTATGGGATTAAGGTCTGGAGACTGGCTAGGCCACTCCAGGACCTTAATGTGCTACTTCTTGAGCCACTCCTTTGTTGCCTTGGCCATGTGTTTTGGGTCATTGTCATGCTGGAATACCCATCCACGACCCATTTTCAGTGCCCTGACTGGCTTCAGTGCCCTGGCCCTGATGGTATCTGGCCCCATCCATCGTCCCTTTGATGCGGTGCAGTTGTCCTTTCCCCTTAGCAGAAAAACACCCCCAAAGCATAATGTTTCCACCTCCATGTTTGACGGTGGGGATGGTGTTCTTGGGGTCATAGGCAGCATTCCTCCTCCTCCAAACACGGTGAGTTGAGTTGATGCCAAAGAGCTCGATTTTGGTCTCATCTGACCACAACACTTTCACCCAGTTCTCCTCTGAATCATTGGCAAACTTCAGACGGGCTGTACATGTGCTTTCTTGAGCAGGGGGACCTTGCGGGCGCTGCAGGATTTCAATGCTTCACGGTGTAATGTGTTACCAGTTGTTTTCTTGGTGACTATGGTCCCAGCTGCCTTGAGATCATTGACAAGATCCTCCCGTGTAGTTCTGGGCTGATTCCTCACCATTCTCATGATCATTGAAACTCCACGAGGTGAGATCTTGCATGGAGCCCCAGACCGAGGGAGATTGACAGCTATTTTGTGTTTCTTCCATTTGTGAATAATCGCACCAACTGTTGTCACCTTCTCACCAAGCTGCTTGGCGATGGTCTTGTAGTCCATTCCAGCCTTGTGTAGGTCTGCAATCTTGTCCCTGACATCCTTGGACAGCTCTTTGGTCTTGGCCATGGTGGAGAGTTTGGAATCTGATTGATTGATTGCTTCTGTGGACAGGTGTCTTTTATACAGGTAACAAACTGAGATTAGGAGCACTCCCTTTAAGAGAGTGCTCCTAATCTCAGCTCCTTACCTGTATAAAAGACACCTGGGAGCCAGAAATCTTGCTGATTGAAAGGGGATCAAATACTTATTTCACTCATTAAAATGCAAATCAATTTATAACTTTTTTAAAAAGCTTTTATTTTTTTTATTTTTTTATTTATTTATTTTTTTTGTAATTCTGTCTCTCATTGTTCAAATAAACCTACCATTAAAATTATAGACTGATCATTTCTTTGTCTGTGGGCAAACGTACAAAATCAGCAGGGGATCAAATATTTTTTTGAGTGTATACTATGTAAACAAAAACCTTTATTTTGAATGTGATTAATCGTGATTAATCATTTGACAGCACTAATAAATATATATATATATATATATATATATATATATATATATATATATATATATATATATATATATATATATATATATATATACTTATTTATTGTGTTTAAAAACTTTTTCTGCAATACCCTTTAAGAAAAGCATGTATTGCTTTGCAGTTTTCCCCTTCCCTCTCTCTTTTGGAATGAAATTGGGAATACATTTAAAGCCCTTATTCAGAGTGAAGAGCCAGAGTTCAGTGTCCTCTGGGCACTGGAGTGTTTGAATTTAGACTCGCAGTGGCACTTCATGAAAATGACAGCTTCTCAGTCCCCTCACAAAAGAAAATATAAACGGAAAATTGCCGAACTCTGCCTGCAGAATTGCTGTTATTATAGGAATTTTCAATAGAAATGTTCAGAGAAAATTATACACTTGTGTTTTTGCAGCCTTATACTAAATTCTTCTTATGGAACTTTGTACAGCTCTGGATTCTGTGTGTGAACCAGTGTTATGTTAGCATCATTGATATAGATTTTCTTAATATCTTGAATTGGGTTTTATTTTTATATTTTGAAGTAGTTTTCATAATTTAGTTTCATTTTTTGTCATTTGTATTAGTTCATTATAGTTTGTGAGTTTGTCTGTATAACTTTTATTAATTTTTATTTATTAATTTTAATATATTTAGTTATTTTAGTATTTTTGTTGAACTAATACAATTGTTTTCAAGATTTTAGTTTTTGTTAGTGATAACCCTGCTGTAAACTGCTTTGGAGTCAACATGACACAATTTGCACTGAAAAGTTGTAAATTTAGCTTTGCATTAGCATTTCTACATTACATTTGTCATTTTGGTACTATTCATATATATATATATATATATATATATATAAAATATGCAAATATGAAAATATTTTTTAAAATGCATGTTAAAATGCACATTTTTAAGACCAGAAATGTGTATTAAGGAAGGTAAATGGGATACGTTTCACGCTGACTTTGGGGAAAAAAAAACAACAAAAAAAAAACATTTGTCATCTAGTAAAATGGACTGATTGTAATAATTTTGTTTTAAGTCCTTGTTCTTTGTGTGAGTCTCAGTTTGTTGTATCGGTAACAAACAAGCACTTCTTGTGTAGGATGTTCTTTTCAGAGGAAACGGGGACACCCTGATTTGTTCCTTTCCATTTTTTTGACCTCTTTCAGCAGGCGCCAATCAGCCGACAGACATCTATTCACCATAATTACATGCTGTATTTATCTATGTAGCGCATGCTCCAGGATCGCTTCCATTTTCAGCGGCGGGTTTTGCAGAATTATAGCTTGATAATAATGAGAGTGACAGCCATTGACTAGCACATTAGAAGCAAGAAACCGCCCATATGTCCATCGATCCATCCATCTATATGAGGCTTCATTGTTCTGACTTGACAAGATCAAAGCAGCTCTCGATTGAACTAGAATGATCAGCATACTGAACCTTCCCATGTTTGCTGGTTTATTATTCACACCTGTAACCATTGGGATTTTCAAAGCTCTGCAATGATGTTCTGGTTCAGTTTAGTCCACCAGCCATGTCACGATTTCTTTTTTAGGGAGAGACGCAGTACCTTTTAAAACTTTTATTCCCTACTTAAGCAGAATCAAGCTACCTAATTATCTCTGAAATGCCTAATAGGTATTTTGGAGATCAAACGGAATCTTTTGCGAGGAGTGGTGGATGGCGAGGCGCTCTGTTTGCGCTCATGAATGGCTGTATCGGTTTGTTTTAGAATAAAGGATTGTGGGTAGAGTTGCCTCAGGCTGGCGCCACAGTGAGTCCACATCTCTCAATTATCTCTCACATGGAGAACTAAAAATGGCCATTTTCTTTTTGCAGTTTGCAGACGCAGAGACATACAGGATGCATCTTTGCCATCCAAAACAGCTAGAATGCAACAGAATCCCAGCTAACAGAAACATTCTCAGAACTTTGGCTTCAAAGAACATTCAAAAGTAACTTTCCCACAATATTTGAAAAAAATAAAAAAAAGAGAATTTAATTTAATTTTCTCCCAAAGGAATATTTCACACACACATAATTAAAATCTACAGAAAATTTACTCACCCTAAGGTCATTCAAGATGTAGATTAGTTTGTTTATTCATTATACAGTTTTGAGAAATTTAGCTTTAACTCACTTGTTCACCAATGGAACTTCACAAGACGTTAATGGATGGACTGGAGTGGTGTGGATTACTTGTAGATTATTGTGACGTGTATGGACTCTCATTCTGACGGCACCCATTCACTGCAGAGCGTCCATTGGTGAGCAAATAATGTAAAGCTACAGTAAATTTCTAAAGCTAAATCTATAGCTAAATCTATTTTAATGGGAACCTTATAAAAATTTTCTTAGAATGTTTTTTTTTTTTTTTGTTAGCTTGAATGTTCCTGAGATATGTTTTAAAAAGTTGTACTACTTTTATTTTTACACACTGTATTAAAATATCACGCTCATGGCGTGAAACGCTGAAAAAAACCTCATTGTACACATTTTATGGTTAATATGCAAAGTCTAAAGCCCAGTGTAAACTTCGTTTTTACATGTACAGTATATTAGGGATATATACATATAGTTTGAATGGCTGTGTGTTTAAATCTATGCATACGCAAGCTTTTGCATCAAACTAAGTATATTTTGGGCTTTAGATGTAGAATTTTATTAAAGGCAAATTATGAATGTTAAATACAATGCCATGTTATTATGAAATGACATGACACGAAATGTGACATTTACAAGTTCATGATAGTTTAGAGCTTAGGTTCTTTGCTGTTTACATAAGGTTTGTTTTATTCAGCATTAACACCTGGCCTGTTTTCATCAGAAGGAAAAAAGACACATACAGATAATAAATTTGCAGTTCAAATAACATATGGCTGATACAGATTAGGTGAAACCCATGCACGCAAGTTGGAAACCGGCACTCCAATTAGCTTAAACATCTGGCAAGATCTATGTTCCAAAAGAGTTTGTTCTTATCACTTAGAAAAAATAATCAAGTAGATTAAAATGGCTTTTTTTTTTTTTTTTTAAGAAAGATTCATCAGTCAAAATGTCAAAAAAAAGAGCATATTTTCAGTGATTCAGGACATTCGAAGATCCAAGTTCATGTTTGTTGATGTAACCCTAAATGAAAATTTGCTGAAAATTTATTCACCTTCAGGCCATCCAAGATGTAGATGTATGTTTCTTCTTTGGAACAGATTTGGAGAAATGTAGCATTACATCACTTGCTCACCAATAGATCCTCTGCAGTGAATGGGTGCCGTCAGAATGAGAGTCCAAACAGCTGATAAAAAACATCAAAATAATCCACAAGTAATCCACAACACTCGACTCAATCAATTAACATCTTGTGAAGCTGCATGTTTATAAATTAACAAATCCATCATTAAGGTGTTTTTACTTCAAATCGTCGCTTCTGGACGAACTCCAGAGTCTAGAAAAGAATCCATAATAACGCTTCCTCCGGTGAAAAAGTCCATCCTATGTTGTCTTCTCACATCAAAATACACCAACATTACAACAGTTTTACATGATGTTTGCTTGCAAATGCTGCTTGATCTGTGCATATTTCTCTCCTGATTCAGACTAGATGACTTTTTCACTGGAGAAAACAATATTAAGGATAGGGGACTCATATTCAGCTCAAAGTGAAAGTTTGATGTTAAAAACATCTTAATGAAGGAATTTCTTACAAAAACTCAGCTTTCTGCTTCACAGGATGCTAATTGATGGACTGGAGTGATGTGGATTAATTGTGGATTATTATAATGTTTTTATCAGCTGTTTGGACTCTGATGGCACCCATTCACTGCAGAGGATCCATTGGTGTGCAAGTGATGCTACATTTCTCCAAATCTGTTCCCATGAATGAACAAGCTCATCCACATCTTGGATAACTTGAGGGCAAGCAAATTTTCAGCTAATTTTTCATTTGTGGGTGAACTGTTCCTTTAAAACTTTGCAGTCAGTTTTTCATAAGCATCTTTTCCATGTGAATTTTTACCTAGCTATAATGGTAAACAGCTGCTGGTGATAATCACAGCAATGTATGGCAATTCAGTTCTGGTCAATACAAAGCAGAGTTTTGGTGATGAAAAATCAAGGATATACTAGAGACAGAGACAATTTTCTAAAAGGCTTTTGAGCTCGGTACGGTTTTCAGTCAATGGCAACTAGGTGTAATTGTGAAGCATTGTTCAAGAAGATGACTGTCATCATAACAGCTTATCTTCTAATGGTCATTGTGACCTTCAGCGTGTCCGAACCTCTCGCAGAATGGGGTTTTTCGTCACTGCCTGGGGTCATTGATGTCTATTGATCTGAATCCCTCAAGGCTTTCGGCTGACCCTGTCAAGATGACAGTCATAACCCTTTAATTTGATGCCATTGGGATGTTGAGAAAGTGTAGAGCCTCTTTAACTAGCAAATCCATCTTGACACAAGGGTTAGGACACACGTGTGCAATCTCAATTATAATGGAATCCCAGGTTTGGTTTGGTTTCCATTTATACCAAGGATGTCTAGTTAACCATTAGCATCTCAACAGCCCAGCGAATAACTAGCGACTTTTCTGAGATGTAAAGTCAAAGGCAGAAGAAATGAAAAGTAGCGTCCTACAAGTTGGATTTTTCTTTTCTCTAAGGATTTAAGGACCTAAGTCAATCATCCTGCAAGTAAATATCATCTAAATAATGAGATCCACTAATCACAGATTGAAATCAAGTCCCAGATGGCATTTTTGAAGTTCACCGAAAAGATCTAATGCCGCTTTTGGATTTAGTTTGGATTTAGTTTTCCTGTTCTGTCTGGCACTGTTAGAGTCACCCGTTCCTTCCTCATAGGACTAGGGCCATTTATGATTAAACTGTCTCAAAAATACACATATTTGAGTTAGCCACGGTTGATGGGACAGAAAAACCTACTAAGCCAGCTGTGGTATGTTTATTGAAAGCCGTTATAATGGGAAGACAGACTATAAGAGCGTCCCTGAGGAACCAGGACTGGCATCTAAGGGTGGGTGTCAGATCTGGATGACAGCAGAGCTAATTGGAGAGAAATTGCTAAGAATATTGAATGAACTCCATCGGCGTCCCATGAGATCCTCCACCGGTGGATCGAGGAATAGCGGGTCTTAATAGAACCGTCATGGCTTTTCCTCACAGTTTAAGGTGAGGCTAAAGTCTGACCACTGTCATTATTAAGACATTTTTAAGTAAAGGTACGCTTAGCCCTCGGTCAGCTCGGTTGATGTTATGTGTGTGGAATACATTTTTCATCAATACATAATGAATTATCTTGACTCAAGTGACATTTCTGAAGAGAAAAGTCATTTGTAAATTTCCTACAGATTTGTCACAACAATGACTCTATTAATCTACGTCTGTTAGCGCTGGGGCTAATCTACATGCTAATGTATTCCTAACCGTTGACAAATTTCACTTTTAGAAGATGTATGCTTTTAAAAATGACTCTTCTGGGAAAACAAAGCAAAAATATTGACGACTCTTGCGGTAGACAATTTCTTTGTCCAATTAAATGTGAACGTGGCCAGCAGTTAGCAAGCCGTTATTCACGGAAACACACCACTCCTCGGCTTCTTTTTAGAAAAAGAAAACAAGTCATTCACTATCCAACTTCCTGTTTCAGTAGAAAATGTGTCAACACTTAAACTGTAGATTTCACGCTACTAGCTACATTGCAAAAAAAAAAAAAAAGAGTAAATACAAATTCAAGTGTTTTTAAACATTTTTAAATACTTATTTATTTGTACTTCCTAAAACTGCCCGTGAGCAAAAACTGCGAATAAATCTCTTTAAACCGCTAAGTTGAAGATAGCAAAACTGTGACAACATCAGAGACCAAAGTAAGATAAGCACCTAGAATTTCAGACATTACTCTTCACTGCGTTAAAGATAGCGGCCAAAACCTGCCAAGATTTGTCAAATGAAAGATTGTTCCTAAAGTGTGCGATAGCTTCAAATGTTTGTTTTGTTGCTCTACCTCACATATTTCTTCAAAAGCTTCCAGAGTTGACTCCGTTTCTTTGTGTTTATGTTCTCCTACGAGAGCATTACAAAGTCTTCGCTCTATTTTGACTTTTTGTTTTGTTTCTTCCTTCCAGGGCAAGAACGAATAGCAACAGACTCCAAATACGAGCAGGAAGGGAAGGTGCAGTTTGTGATAGACGCGGTGTATGCCATGGCTCATGCCCTGCACAACATGCAGAAGGACCTTTGTCCCGACCAGTCGGGCGTTTGTGGTGAGATGGAGCACGCCGGTGGCAAGAAACTCCTCAAGTACATCCGATCGGTCAGCTTCAACGGTTAGTCCACCGAAGCTCACAACATCAGATAAATGCCATATTGAGTCAATGACATCTTACTAATATTAATTCGGCAACACTTTCTTTTTAAGGTGATATTATTACAGTGTAATTACACAATAAGTACTGAGTAATAGTAATTAACTAAGAAGTACTTACTATTTAGGTTTTGGGTTTTTAGGGTTAGATGCTTGCGATTATGCATAATTTACTGCTATTTCTGTAGTAAGTTCATGTAACTGTAACATTAAAATAAAGCAATTAAAAAATATATACAAAATTCAATTCATAGATACAGTGACTGAGTACAGAGTTTAGCATGTTTTAATTTAATTTGTGAACATTTTGATAGTTTTGGCAGTGAAGGTAAAAAAAAAAACAAAAAAAAGAGAAAAGCATTAAAGTAGTTAGGCATAATCTTTTGAAAAATTAGAATTAAAAGAATTGATTATTGATATTTGAAAAGCTTTTGTATGTCAAATGTCATGTGGTGCGACCAAAATAAATACATAAATAAATAAATAAGAGATATCATAGAGAGGACACTTTTAGAACTTCATAATAAAATATTAATAATTTGACTTTTTATGACATAAAATGGTTGTAAAATGTCATGCGGTGCGACTGATACATGTTATAAGTTATTCATCTATTTACTTTTTACCTTGAAAATATATTTAAAAAAATATAAAATAAAATAAATATATAAAATATACTGTATATATATCGCGAATAATCACATCCAAAATCAAAGTTTTTGTTTACATAATATATGGGTGTATACTGTGTATATTTATTATGTATATATAAATACAAACACATACATGAATGTATATATTTAAGAAAAATGATATGTTTATAAATTAAATATATTTATATATAATATAAAATATAAAAATATAAATATATAAATGTATATACATGTAAATATTTTCTAAAAATATAATGTATGCATGTGTATTTATATATATACATAATAAATATACACAGTACACATACAGATATTACTTAAAAACTTTTTTTTGGACGTGCTTAATCATTATTAATCGTTTGACAGCACTAATATTATAGCTTTTTAATTAATATATTGAATTGTTTTCAACATCAATTTAAAGATCACATTTCTATGAACTTGACACTTTTTTATGTATACTTTGGAAACAGTATTTTCCAACTGCACCGAAATTGTGGTAAAACAATTTCACTCAGAAATTGCTAGTAAATTAAACAAATAATTATAAAGAAATGGCAAGTAACACACTGAATTAAGCATGAAATTTCAAAGTAGAAAAAAAATATATATTTATATTTAAACAATCATTTTTACAGTGTATTTTGACAGACTACAGTTATGAACCCCCCCCCCCAATGTTTTATTTATTTTTTGGTCACATCTTAATAACACAAAATAATAGTGTCAAAAGCTTCTTTAGATTTATTCAAGATTAATGACCATAATAATAATAATATAGTTTTAAATTTTTTTTTAGCTATTCTGTTTAGTTTTATAAGCTAATTTGTATTATTTGGTTAATGTGTTTATGTAGCTTATGTCATTGAGAAAAGGGGAAGGTAATTAAGCAATGAGTCAAGTATTTTTGCCAAATTATTTTGAAATATAATTTAAATAATTATGTCCAACACAATTCAAGTCAAAATAGGACATTATAAGAAACTATAGCCATACCATCACTATAGCATATCCAACATGTATCCGCATACCTGGCAAAAACTTGAAACTGTGGAGGACCAGGAATGTTGGTCTCATGAAGGTCTAAAATAATCCAGCAATGACAAAAAAAAAAAAAAAAAAAAAAAAAAAAAAATTGTGAAAAGTACAGTTTCAGTGAAAAGTTTTAATTGTACCAGAGCTTTCCCCTCCTAATCCTATTTATACATACATACAGGATATATAGACCTACAGAATATTACATTCTGCATGATAAAATATAAAGATTTCACCATGATCTGATTATGTAATGTTTTTTTTTTAGTTACTAAAACATTACTTAAAACCATGTTTTACTACGTTTATACATGTGAAGACGAGCAGAGAGTGAAATACTAGATTAAGAAATAAGCTAGCTAGTGAATACGTGCATATTAACAGCGTAAACATGAACCATATGCGACCATATATGATTAAATGTTAATAAATTAAGTGTATCAGCAATAATAAATCAAAGAAGAATTTTTAGAAATATATTTTACCTAGGTGACGAGAATCACTCAGTCGCTTTGTGTCAAACTCAAATGCAGTTATAAGGTTTTTGACCAGCGAATGTGCATTTTGTCTATCATTAAAACGGTGGAATCGCATGTTTTCATCAACAGGTCACAAAGTTTGTTTTAGCTATATGGGTGTTCAGTTTTTCCTGTTGTAAAATACAGGTGCATCTCAATAAATTAGAATGTTGTGGAAAAGTTCATTTATTTCAGTAATTCAACTCAAATTGTGAAACTTGTGTATTAAATAAATTCAATGCACACAGACTGAAGTAGTTTAAGTCTTAGGTTCTTTTAATTGTGATGATTTTGGCTCACATTTAACAAAAACCCACCAATTCACTATCTCAACAAATTAGAATATGGTGACATGCCAATCAGCTAATCAACTCAAAACACCTGCAAAGGTTTCCTGAGCCTTCAAAATGGTCTCTCAGTTTGGTTCACTAGGTTACACAATCATGGGGAAGACTGCTGATCTGACAGTTGTCCAGAAGACAATCACTGACACCCTTCACAAGGAGGGTAAGCCATAAACATTCATTGCCAAAGAAGCTGGCTGTTCACAGAGTGCTGTATCCAAGCATGTTAACAGAAATTTGAGTGGAAGGAAAAAGTGTGGAAGAAAAAGATGCACAACCAACCGAGAGAACCGCAGCCTTATGAGGATTGTCAAGCAAAATCGATTCAAGAATTTGGGTGAACTTCACAAGGAATGGACTGAGGCTGGGGTCAAGGCATCAAGAGCCACCACACACAGACGTGTCAAGGAATTTGGCTACAGTTGTTGTATTCCTTTTGTTAAGCCACTCCTGAACCACAGACAACGTCAGAGGCGTCTTACCTGGGCTAAGGAGAAGAAGAACTGAACTGTTGCCCAGTGGTCCAAAGTCCTCTTTTCAGATGAGAGCAAGTTTTGTGTTTCATTTGGAAACCAAGGTCCTAGAGTCTGGAGGAAGGGTGGAGAAGCTCATAGCCCAAGTTGCTTGAAGTCCAGTGTTAAGTTTCCACAGTCTGTGATGATTTGGGGTGCAATGTCATCTGTTGGTGTTGGTCCATTGTGTTTTTTGAAAACCAAAGTCACTGCACCCGTTTACCAAGAAATTTTGGAGCACTTCATGCTTCCTTCTGCTGACCAGCTTTTTAAAGATGCTGATTTCATTTTCCAGCAGGATTTGGCACCTGCCCACACTGTCAAAAGCACTAAAAGTTGGTTAAATGACCATGGTGTTGGTGTGCTTGACTGGCCAGCAAACTCACCAGACCTGAACCCCATAGAGAATCTATGAGGTATTGTCAAGAGGAAAATGAGAAACAAGAGACCAGAAAATGCAGATGAGCTGAAGGCCACTGTCAAAGAAACCTGGGCTTCCATACCACCTCAGCAGTGCCACAAACTGATCACCTCCATGCCACACCGAATTGAGGCAGTAATTAAAGCAAAAGGAACCCCTATCAAGTACTGAGTACATATACAGTAAATGAACATACTTTCCAGAAGGCCAACAATTCACTAAAAATATTTTTTTTATTGGTCTTATGAAGTATTCTAATTTGTTGAGATAGTGAATTGGTGGGTTTTTGTTAAATGTGAGCCAAAATCATCACAATTAAAAGAACCAAAGACTTAAATTACTTCAGTCTGTGTGTATTGAATTTATTTAATACAAGAGTTTCACAATTTGAGTTGAATTACTGAAATAAATGAACTTTTCCAAGACATTCTAATTTATTGAGATGCACCTGTACATTTGGCCAAAATCTCATTTTATAAAAGAGATTAAATGCTACTGTATGCACAGGCTATTTAAGTGCATTGGCCATGACTTGGCAAATGCTAGCCCTCTCTCTCCAGTCCCACACGTCTCCGACCTCAAATACATAAAATATGAGCTTTTATAGACATAGTGTTTTTTGCGTAAAGAAAACGCTGTACTTATTCAAACAACAAGATCTTTATTTACCCTGGCAAAACTTCATTCAGCTGCTGTGAAACTTCAGTTCATTCAGTCCAGATAGAGGTGGTGGAATTATAAGATTTTACTGACAATTTGAGCGGATCCAACAAGATTTAATCACAAACTCTTTTTAATACCTCTCATTGGCTAAATAACTGTAAAACAGGCAGACAAACATAAAGGGTGAAAGCATTGATTTATTGAAGAAGAGAAAAAAAAAAAAAAAAAAAAAAAAGGGCACTTCTGAGTGTAAGGGAAAAAGGGCATGTGCCCTACCTGTGCACGTGCCTGCCAAGAAGAAAGGAAATCTCTCATTAATGCGTCTTAATGAAGTGAAACTTTTGTAGTCCTGCACCAGGGCACTGTTAGATCAAAGTGCAACTGCACCTTTGATGTCTGTGTGATGATGAGAAAATACTATTTGGGGTAAATATATGATCTAACTTAAGGCCTGGTGAACGATACTCCACACAGACTCAACAAAATACTTGCTTTTAATTACTAGAATACAAAGACAGGTGGCTAATGAAGAAATCTGCAAGAATTTTATGGCATCCAAATCCAAACAATGTTCATTATTTATGTATTTATTTATTTTAAGAATAACATTGAAACCTACAGTTGTACAAATTTTACTTGCATTGAGTTAATTTTTATTATAATAAAATGTTTTACAAATTGTATCACTTCAATATTCTTAGAACTGTAAGCAATCAGTTTTATTTACAATTTGTGCAACTTTGAAGTTTGTTTAAAAAAAAGAAAAAAGAACTGTTGTAGTTGTTTGTTTCGTAAAATATATGTTTACATTTTTGTGAAGTACCTAATATTAACAGATCACTCTGCACAGAAATGCCAAACAAAAGCATATTATCTTTTGTTGATGACAAGCTTTTGATCTAATGTTTACCATCTCTGAAAAGTCTTTTATGATGAGCACCCAATTCAATCCATGGTTTAAAAACAGAAAAGAACATGAAATCATCTTGAAATAATATTACTTCAGCTTTCGCTAAATTGTCTTCTGTAGTGTTCTTAAAGTAAACAGCCATGTTCGAACATCATACGCCAGTTTATGGAAATACATCAAAGCTAGTTAATAAAAAAAAAAAAAAAAAAAAAAACCCTGATTGGCTGTGCTTTAAGGCTGTAATGAAGAACAACAAGCTGTTATTTGTTTTTTTTTTGTTGTTGTTTTTTTTTTTTTTAATCTGATGATCTGTATTAAATAATATATTGATAATTGCAACTAAGGGAACTAATGAAATAATTTGAAATATGTAAATGTAAACATGCACCTAAAAGATTAATAATAATAACGATTATTAATATAAGTTAGTACACGTTACATGTAGTTAGTACACGTTACATGTACTAACTATTATAATAACAATAGAGTAAATTATGCATAATTACATGCAAGTAAACCTAAGCCAAACCCTAATCTTAACCCTAACTATATAGTAAGTACATGTAGTTAATTAATATTACTCAGTACTTAAATGTATAACTGCACTGTAACAAGGACACCTTAAAATAAAGTGTAACCCAAAATTTCATCTTGATAATGTAATTTTAAATGAAACATTTTGTATTAGGTTAAAAAAAAAAAAAAAAAAAAACATTTGGACCTTTGCTGCCCATCTGATATTGTTTACTGTAGCACATTAATACTTGCACGGCATTTATAATTTCTGAGCATTGCATGCACAATAAGAAAATCTTCCCTCTGGCTTGCATACATAATTCATATTCATATTCAGAATGTATATGCACGTATGACATAGTTTATTTTGAAATGCAATGTTCAACTGTTGACTTGACAGTTAGAACATTTATGTATGCATATTTTGCATATATAAGTATTAAGACATGGAAATTGATGAATCATCTTTAGCTTCATGGAATATTGAATTCATAGATGGATGTTATTGCATGTAGCATAATTAATATTAAAATAACATTTTTAATGTCAATACACTTTATGCATTCACCCAATTTGAGGCCCAATTTACCCAAAATGTCTATATTTCCTTTATAAAGGAAAATTAAGGTTAAGGTTTTAGAAACTCTCCATGTATTTAAACTGTACAAGATTTTTAGAAGTTTCTAAAATATACTAGCAATTTCTGAGTGAAAAAATACTGAAATACTGATCTAATTCAAACAATATGAGCTATTAATATAGCCAGTTTAAGCAGGCTGACATTTAAACTTTCAAAATTCATCTATCATCATGAAGAAAATAATGATAAAAGTATTCAATTCTTGAAACTTAATAAATAGTTTGGAATTATAATTATGCAGGTTGATACTGTGAAAAAATTGCATTACATTAAATTGAAGCAGATACTGCTGGAAGCACATGTCATAACCTGTTTATCTAGCACTGTTTATCTAGCACTGCACTTATTAATGAAATGGTGCAGTCCTGTTTTTGTCTGCTGGTTATTTATGCATGTTAACTCTTGTGATGAAAGGATGTGTCACAGAAAGATGAGAATTTAGGGGGGAAAAGGAAAGAACATACTGCTTGAAGTTGGGCGACTGACTTTTCTGCCGTTTTTTCAAAGAGTTCAAAAACTGTTTCCTCCAGCGAGAACATAAAAAAAAAAAAAAAAAGATCCAAAGGCTCTTTGCATACTAATAATTAATATACTTAAGAAGGTCACATCCAAATCTAATATCTACAGTGCAATTACTGTAAAATATTGAGATTGGAAGCCTCTGAGTTACTTAGAAGTTTAACGGGTGATTTCACTACTGTGATGTGATGTAACTGGGACATTTTGCTACTGGGTTTTTAAAGACATGTATGAGGTGAAAAAAATTAAAGCCCATTTCCACCACGGGATGGATGGATGGGTAGGTAGGTAGGTAGGTAGATAGGTAGGTAGGTAACTGTGACTTTTTATCTCACAATTCTGACTTTTTTTCTTGTAATCCTAAATTTATTTTGAACATTTATATACATTATGTATATAAAATATTGTGAGATTATAAAAATATTGTGAGTTAAACTCAGAATTGAGAGATATAAACTCGGAAATCTGAGAAAAAAAAAAGACAGAATTGTGAAATGTAAACTCAGAATTCTGAAAAGGACAAAAAAAAAAGAATTCAGAGATGTATACTCCGAATTCTGAGAAAAAAGTCAGAATTTTAAGATGTAAACTTGGAATTCAGAGGAAAAAGTCAGAATTGTGAGACGTAAACTCTGAATTCTACGAAGAAGGAGAAGAAAAGAATCAGAATTCTGATATGCAAACTTGGAATTCCGAGAAAAAGTCAAAATTGTGAGATGTAAACTCAGAATTCTTAGAAAAAGAAAAAAGAATCAGAATTTTGAGATGTAAACTAGGAATTCAGAGGAAAAAGTCAGAATTGTGACACACAAACTCAGAATTCTGAGACAAAAAAAAAAAAAGTCAGAATCCCAAGATGCAAACTTGGAATTCCGAGAAAAAAAATCAGAATTGTGAGATATAAACTCGTAATTATGAAAAATTGCGGAATCAGAAAAAAAATTAAAAATTGCAAGATATAAATTTTGCATTCAGAGAAAAAAGTAAATTACAATAAGTAAACTTGGAATTCTGAAAAAAAAAAAGAAAAAAAAAGAATTGCGAGATATAAACTCAGAATTGTGAGAAAATAAATCAGAATTCTGACTTTTTGAATTGCGTGGTGGAAATGGGCTTCCATAGAAAAATGAAAGAAACATGATAAAACTCAACACCTGGTACATAAAAGCATTTATAGTTGAAGAAACTTTTTAATGTGTTACCAGCGGCGCAGCGTCTCGGAAGACTGTTGTTAATTCAATGTGAAGTGGAAGGCTGTTATTTGTGGTATTCAGCAGGTTTTCCAGGCCCTCATCCGCTCTTTAAGTGTTGCTAGCATGCCGTTGTTCTTTATCTCTGTGGGTCTCCTGTAGTTTTCGGTGTCTTCATTCTCCCCAAAGTCTATTACTAGAATAAGACATTTCTTCCTTCTTCCCATGATGCCCTCTTAACAAAACACGGACAAACAAAATAAACCTGAACAGGCAGCGGGTGACGCCAAAGTGACTGATTAATGAAGGGACTAAAAGACACTCAAGCGGGTTTTTGTCCACCCATGTTTCTCAAAGCGACACAACAGTCAATCTTTTTGTTTTTTAGCTGAATCTCGCCTTAATTACTTTCACTGCCACTTTCCTGCCTCTTTCTTCAAGCCCGAGGTAGTTTTAAAAGAAACTACTTTGGGTTTGGATTACATTCGGAATGATGCAGTATTTTGGTTGTGTAGATAGATTGGAGGGTTTTATGGGTCAGTGATGTTCAGTTTCATGTACAGATGTGTACATTTAAAATTGAATACACAAACACTATACATTTTTGTGTTCAAATTATTTTGATGGATAAAGGAAAAAATGTCAGGGTGGATCAACTGATCTATTATAATGATAATGATAGTGAAACCAACTAAACAGTTTGGCTTAGTAGTAGTAGTAGTATTAGTAGTAGTATACTTGTATCTGTCATGGTTCTGTGTAGAATGAACTCATACGAAGGTGAAAATGAAAGTAAAAGTCTTCAATATAATCCACACAAGGGAATTCACAACAGAAAGGCAGAAAACACACATACATGTTGACGAGACTGGACGAAGAAACTCTGAACTGAATACAACTTATATGGTGAACGTAAATGAGGATAATGACTAGACACACCTGAACATAATGACACAATCAAACATGAGGAAAAAGTAGGTCACACAGAGCACATGGGGAATGAAAACACAAACAGTCCTGGGGTGTGACAGTATTATTATACTTGTATTTTTTAATTATTTATTAATTTTAATAAAATATTACTATTTATCATGAGTGAATGAATATCATATGCTACAACCAGTCATATAAACATAATGATATTTATAAATTAATAAACCTTTATTTTTGTAAAATAAACATTCAAATAATTGAATGAATTAATTAATTGATATGCAATAATTATTATTATTATTATTATTATTATTATTATTATTATTATTTAAGTTGGACACAAGTATTTTTTTTGTATTTTGTTGCATTTATCTAGTTTCATTCATTCATTCATTCATTCACTCACTCACTCACTCACTCACTCACTCACTCACTCACACACACACACCATACATTTATAATTAGTATTACATATTATATAAAAAGCGTTTCTCTTTTTTTCACATCAGTTTATTTTTTATTTTTTTTATTATTAAATAATATATATATATATATATATATATATATAAATAATATTATTATTATTATTATTATTATTATTATTATTATTTACTCCATTTTCACTTGTTCCGTACAGTATCTGTGAATTTTAACGAATGAACAAACGAATAAAGTTAAATATGAAAATAAAAACTAAAATAATATGCCAAAATGAACTGCTGTCGTTCCAATCACATACTAGGTTCATGATTACAAAAAAATTCTTGATGAATATCAATTTTCACTCTGTCTATTCATATGATTTGTTGAGTGTATGCTTTGTATGCAGAATGACTCGTAATTTAACTTTTCAGTTATTAATTTTTGAGGATCGATGCAGAAAAACAACAGTTTGAGAGAATCCGGGTGCATCTGTAAATCATTTTTTCGCTTTTCGATTAGGTTTTTCCACGGCTGAGAGCTCAAAAACAGTAGGAATGATCAATTTTGTATATAATGTATATAAAACAGGCTGCATTACAGCAGCGATCTTCCCTTTCAAGGAAACATTTCTCATATCAAAAGAAGTGCTACTGATAGCTACCTTGCACAACCCATGAGTCCCACTGTAATAAGTGTGATGAGGACGTGTCAGCAGTCCACAGTGAGCGGCTGGTGTTTCATCTGTGCTCGAGATAGCCACACTGTTGATTGTGTTTTGGCAGATTTGTGGTTGTGAGTGCCAAGCCCTGCAGGTAAAGCTCTTCAAACAATCGGTTGGTGATGAATGTCAGGTTTTGTCAGTCTCCGCTGTTGGCCTGAGGGGCACACGTTGTTTGTATTTCTGTCACAACCAAACTAACTTTTGTCTCTGTACGGAGTGGAAATGCAAACAATGGGGTCTTCTTGTCTGCGAGGCATGTCAGGTTGTTTTTTTCATGATGTATGATTGATATGCAGTATGTTCGTCTGACAGTGTTGAAGGTAGGTTTCTAAGTCTGAGTCTTTCTTTCGTAGGGAGCGCCAGGACGTCCGTCACGTTCAATCGGAATGGCGACGCACCGGGACGGTACGATCTTTTCCAGTACCAGATGAACATCAACAACACTCCTGAATATAAAGTTATTGGACATTGGACAGAAACTCTCCAACTCCACGTGAGTATATGTTGTCTGCAAAAGTGTCGTCATGAGATCAAATCATCAATCAAATGTTTGCAATGTGATTTTGGTGAGTTTTTTGTGAGTGAGAATATTTTAGGCGGTTTTATTTTCCTGATTGTGAAAACATCCAACACCACCTGTTGAATGTGCCATTTATACTCTGTGCTCAATTCAGTGAAACACATTTTTTACACACTTTAATGGCAGTCATGCATATTAATGGCATTCATTTTATTATTCAGAGAATTTTTAAGAGAATATTTTACAACCCGAATTCCGGAAATGTTGGAACGTTTTTTAAATTTGAATAAAATGAAAACTAAATGAATTTCAAATCTCATGAGCCAATATTTTATTCACAATAGAACATAGATAACATAACAAATGTTTAAACTGAGAAATTTTACAAATTTATGCACAAAATGAGCTCATTTCAAATTTGATGCCTGCAACAGGTCTCAAAATAGTTGGGACGGGGGCATGTTTACCATGGTGTAGCATCTCCTCTTCTTTTCAAAACAGTTTGAAGATGTCTGGGCATCGAGGTTATGAATTTCTGGAGTTTTGGTGTTGGAATTTGGTCTCATTCTTGCCTGATATAGGTTTCCAGCTGCTGAAGAGTTTGTGGTCGTCTTTGAAGTATTTTTTTTTGTTTTTTTGTTTAATGATGCGCCAAATGTTCTCTATAGGTGAAAGATCTGTACTGCAGCCGCTCTTCTACTACAAAGCCATGCTGTTGTAATTGCTGCAGAATGTGGTTTTGCATTGTTAGGGTTAGGGTTAGGCCTTCCCTGAAATAGACGTCGTCTGGAGGGGAGCATATGTTGCTCTAAAACCTTTATATACCTTTCAGCATTCATAGTGCCTTCCAGAACATGCAAGCTGCCCATACCGTATGCACTTATGCACACCCATACCATCAGAGACGCTAGCTTTTGAACTGAGGGCTGATAACAAGCTGGAAGGTCTCCCTCCTCTTTAGCCCGGAGGACACGGCGTCCGTGATTTCCAACAAGAATGTCAAACTTGGGCTCGTCTGACCATAGAACACTGTTCCACTTTGAAACAGTCCATTTTAAATGAGCCTTGGCCCACAGGACACGACGGTGCTTCTGGACCATGTTAACATATGGCTTCCTTTTTGCATGATAGAGCTTTAGTTGGCATCTGCAGATGGCACGGCGGATTGTATTTACCGACAGTGGTTTCTGGAAGTATTCCTGGGCCCATTTAGTAATGTCAATGACAGAATCATGCCGATGAGTAATGCAGTGTCGTCTGAGGGCCCCGAAGACCATGGGCATCCAGCAAAGGTCTTCGGCCTTGTCCCTTACGCACAGAGATTTCTCCAATTTCTCTGAAACTTTTGATGATGTTATGCACTGTAAATGATGAGATTTGCAATGCCTTTGCAATTTGACGTTGAGGAACGTTGTTTTTAAAGTATACCACAATCTTTTTACGCACTCTTTCACAGATTGGAGAGCCTCTGCCCATCTTTACTTCTTGAGAGACTCTGTCTCTCTAAGACATCCCTTTTATGTTACAGACCTGATGTCAATTAACTTAATTAGTTGCTAGATGTTCTCCCAGCTGAATCTTTTCAAAATTTCTTGCTTATTCAGCCCTTTGTTGCCCCGTGCCAACTTTTTTGAGACGTGTAGCAGGCATCAAATTTGAAATGAGCTCATTTAGTGGATAAAAATGTAAAATTTCTCTGTTTAAACATTTATGTTATCTATGTTCTATTGTGAATAAAATATTGGCTCATGTGATTTGAAAGTCTTTTAGTTTTCATTTTATTCAGATTTAAAAAACGTCCCAACATTTCTGGAATTCGGGCTGTACACAAATATTCATTTTTTGTATGTATGTATGTATTCATTCATTCATTGTTCTACGCAAATATTTGTATTCATATGTTGTATTTATCTAGTTTTATTTCATTAATTCATTAATTCATTCATTTATTCATTCATTCACTCACTCACTTTTCTACAAAAATGTTTTTTTTTATCCATATTTTGTTGTATTTATCTAGTTTCATTCATTCATTCATTCATTCATATTCCTTAAATTTGACATCATTTATATTTATCATTTTGTTTCAGAAAAATAAGTTTCAGTCAGTCATTCATTCATTCATTTATTCATTTACTTTTCCACACAAATGTTTTTTCTCCATATTTTGTTGTATTTATCTAGTTTTATTTTCATTCATTCATTCATTCACATTCCTTAAATTTAATGCCATTCATATTATTTTTCCATTTGTTTCATAAAATTTGCATTTATTTCTTAATTTATTAATTCATGCATTCATTAATTCAAATATTCTTAATTCACATTTATATTTTTTATTTAATTTTTAATTTTTTTTATTTTATTTTATTATTTTATTTTATTTTATTTATTTTTTTTAATTACTAACAAATTTTTACACAAAATATTTTCATACTTTTTTTTCCATATGCTGTTGAATTTATTTAGTTTTGTTTTAGGCTGCCATTCATTCATTCATTAATTCATTTGCATACTTTAACTTTATATTTTTATATTATGTATTGTTCACTTTAAAAATTGTTTTACACAAATGTTCTTTTTTAAATATTTAGTTTTCATATCTAGTTTACTACTGTTTTTTTTTTTTTTTTTTTGAATATTAATTAACATGTAATAGCAATATTTAAGCAATATTTAAGCACCAAATGTGTTATAATTTATGTTATTTATTTTTCTGGATTATTTGTATATTATTTCTTCCTCCATTTCCCTTATTCCTCTGCATTTTATAATCATTACTTACTCCACTTACTGTACATGTGTCTGGTTGCTTTCCCGTTACTTTAATTCTGATGGTTCGGGAAGCTCTTTCTACACCCAGCAGTTGGGCATAGCCAAGCATAGCAGTTAAACATAATATAATTTAGTCTAGATAATTGCTATGGACATTTAAAAGATTCATCTTAATAGTCAGAGCTTCATAAGACCGAAACCTGTGATTGAACCATAGATTATATGTTAACGTATATGAGAAACCCTTCCCCTGGGGAGTAGAGGTTATTAGATGTGCATTAATAATATCAGCAATCTGTTCATGTCTATGCATGCTGAGATTATTGAGCATGCACATGGCAGCAATAAATAAAGTTCAATTCAAATAAAGCAAAATGAAGTTCTTATATGCAGTCTGATTATGAAGTCTCACTCTCAGCATTACTGTAAATCCATACACTGTGTGAGTTTGTGAGGCCGTGAGCACTTACATGTGTTACAAGTAAGTTAACCTGTTAACCGTGTAAAAGCAGTTGGTACATGGAACGGCTATATTGCATGGCGAGCCGGCAGCGGTTGCATGAACTCTGGTGCAAAACATGGACATTGGTGTTTTCAGTGTTGCTGCTATATAACTTAGGATGGAAAAAGAAACAAGCTAGAAAGACTAGCAGAGAACAGCATGGCTGTTCCATTCAACATAAAAAACAACTAGATAAGGGATCTCCAACCATGCTCTTGGAGAGCTACCGTCATGCAGACTTCAGTTCCTATCTGCTCCACCACACCTGCCTGTCATTATCAAGCAACCCTGAACATCTTGATTAGCTGGTTCAGGTGTGTTTGATTGGAGTTGGAGATGAAATCTGCAGGACAGAAATCTGGAGACCACTGAACTAGACCACTGAGTGTTTTGTGTGTGTGTCAGTGTGGACTAGTATTCTATGTGATGTATTTGTGAATGAATTATTAATAAGGAGAGCCTTTACACTGGTCAAATTCGGCCGATACACAATATGTTTTTATTTATTTATTTTTTGTTTTTTTGTAGGTTTTGTTTAAAAATTGTCAGGAGCTTGGGAGGTGCTTGTAAAGTACTCAACATGGCTCAACTTTTTTTTTTTTTTTTTTTTTCTGTGTTTGGTTATGTTTTGTGTTTTACTTCTATGAATTGTGTTGCTTTGTTTTTATTTGTTTTGTGTTTGTTTTGTTTCATATTGTTTTTTTTTTGTTTGTTTGTTTTTTGTGCTTTAGTGATATTTTATTTTTGTTGCTTTTTGTGTGTTTGTTCTGTTGTGTTGCTTTGGTTTTTTAGGTTTGTGTGTTTGTTTTGTTTTGTGTTTGGATGTTTTGTTTGTGTTGCTTTTTGTATTTTGTTTGCTTTCGGTTTCATGTTTTGTTATTTTATGTTTGCTTGTTTTATTTTGTGTGGCTTTACATTTGCGTTGCTTGTTTTATGTTATGTCTTTTTGTTTTTAATGTTTTTTTTTTTTCCATTTTTGTTGTTTTGTTTTGTTTTTTGTTGTGTTGCTTTGTTTTATGTTTGTGTTGCTTGTTGCTTTATGTTGTTTCTTTATTTTATGTTTTGGTTTTTGTTGCTTATTTTAAAGGGGCCATATGATGTGATTTCAAGTTTTCCTTTTTCGTTGGAGTGTTACAAGCTGTTTGTGCATAGATAAGATCCCTGAAGTTGCAGAGACTAAAGTCTCAAAACTAAAGAGATATTCTTTATAAAAGTTATACTCGTCCACGCCCCCCCCTAAAACGGCTCATTCAAACACGCCCCCACATCTCTACGTCACGGTGTGGGAAGATTTGCAAAACACCACCCAAACGTATACGCAATAAAAGAGGGCTGGACTTTTATTCTCACTGTAGTATTGTTGCTGCTGCCGGTACCATTACCTGGAGATGCTGTGTGTTTTGTTGTGAAAGCGAAACTACTTTATTTGGGCTTCCAAAAGAGGACACAACTAGAAATCAGTGGTTAAGTTCAACCCAAATATTCGAGTGTGTGCAGCACATTTTACGGAGGACTATTTCCTGAACCTGGGAGTAGCCTGCCAGCTATGCTCAAAGACTGTTTCTATAAAGTGGGGTGATTCCAACTTTGCAAGGACAGTCTGGCGCTTCTGACTCACAGCCTGTAAGTATGTTGTCATATTTAAAGAATTTGCCACTGACTATTCAAACGCGAGTTTTGAGCAGTGTAGAGTAACGTTAGTGCTTGTTGTTTGTCGTTTCTCCAATCACAAATGCAGACATGGTAATATTTACATGGCGCGATGCAACGCGACATGTAAAAAGACAGTATAAGTCATTATAATCAGTAATTATGTCCCCACTGGAAGCAACAAATGCCTTGTTTGTAATTTTATTTTTTGTGTCGTCGCGCTGGGACACGGCATCACAATACGGTAAGGGACGTAACATTTCCATCTCACGCTTGAGGTATCCTGCCAATCACAATGCACTGGATAGCTGGCCAATCAGAGCACGCCTCACTTCTCAGAATGATGCGCTTTGTAAAATTGGTGCATTTCAGAAAGGCGGGGCTTAGAGGAGCAACAATAATGTACATTATGAGGAAAATAATGTTTTTTTTTTTTTTAACCTTAAACCACATAAACACATTGCATTACACCAAATATACAAAATAATGTTCTTTTTAGTAATGTCATATGACCCCTTTAAAGGTTTTTGTCCTTTTACAGTCACATTAGGTTTAATTTGGAATTTTTGTTTATGACTCAATTTCACTATTTCTCACTAATTATTATCAGCCCACCTGAGGTTAAATTTAACAAACATAAAGTAATGTATTACAATTTATTTACCAACCATTCACATCTGCAGTATGTTCATGCTCTCGTATAAAGTACAGTATATTTTTGGCCTTAGCCGTTTGTTTCATTGATGGATAGTCTACTCTTTGTAATTGAACATTTCATCCAAGTCATAAGAGACATTCTAGTTGAGATCAGTGTTATTGACTTGAGATCACATGATATTTACACAAGGATTTATTATTGATTTACATGAGAATTAAATATTTTAGTATTGCCATGTCTGCTCTTGCTGTAGATAAACAATCACTGATTTGCATTAGTCATCGCTTGCTTTTCTAATATTGAAATTCCACTTAAAGGTTCATTATTAATTATTATAATAAAGCTAGGAAAGGATTTGATGTCATGTGACATCATCTGAACCCGACTACAACATCTCATTCACAACAGCTCAATATAATTTCCTGACATCTGGTTGTAATTCATCCAAAAGTTTGATCTCTCTTTTATTTCCATGAAGGCAAAGAATAATTGTATTTGTTGCGGGAAGTATGCATCTCATCATATTTACTTAATATTTGTCAGGCTGTGTTCTCGCTTGGCCTCAGTAACGTTGTAAATGGATTTGTCTTGCATTGTGGGAATCCTTTTTTATGCTCAGCCTGCGAGAAGCCATATTATTAGAGGAGAGAAGAAGGGAGAAAGTAAGGGTGAGAATGCTGTCCACTTGTGATTCACATCTTCCAGCCTCCGTTGAGTCACAGATGAGGAGTCTGACTGAGTTGTCTCCAAAGATCGCCTACGGCTCCTGCGGCAAATGTCATTTACGCCTCAACCCCCGTCCTCGGCCCTTCACAGAGGGGAAATCGAGGAAACAGTGAGAGAGTGCTGCAAACCATCCTAAAGGGATTTCTTGTCTTTCCTTGCCGACGAAGGAAGCGCCGCTGCTTCCCGTAGTTCCTCGACAAACTGCTGATCATACAAGAAAGCATATGCAGATTAGAGTTAGCAAAATGGCCTGAAATATATTCTACGCAAATCAGAACATAATTCGCAATACAACCAGTTGTAAATTTGTAAAACAAACATTTTAGGTCACATTGGGTTTTTTAGGTCACATGATCAACACACAAGGATTCTACTGATATTAATATTCATTTTATAGTGTGCATTAATACTAAATGGTGTTTTCTATTTTCTATTATTTTATTTTATTATGATTTTAAACATTTAAATATGTGCAATCTTTATTTGACACCTTGTTGTTCCATTGCATCAAATTTGTAACAAACTTGTAAATTTTCTGCTGTAAGTTTGTCATACTTTTTCTAAAATCTTTTTAAAATTTGCTCAATATTCTGGAGATTTTATTTTATTTATTTATTTATTTTGTCAAATTAAAAAAAAAAAATCCAAAATATATGCTAAGCAAGTCATTTATATTTATTTCTCTGTTTATGTTCAGTTTAATGTGGTAACTCTATTGCCCCCTAGAGTACTGAGGTTTGTTAGCGCTACAACAGCTCCTCCGAGTCACAAATAAGCATCTCTCTCTCTAAGGATTGTGGGTATTTTAAAAGTGACAAGAACTTTTAAGCTTATTTTAGGCGTGTTTGACATTCTTATTTTAATTTTTTTTTTGATGGTGTTCACAAAAACATCTCACGTTGGCATTTTTTAGCTGTTAGCATGCTATATTGTGCTTCAAGGAATGCAATGTTGGTGGCTAGCATAAACTCTCTAATACTATGGTAAGTTTCCTCTATTGTCATGGCAGAGAGCAACAGTTTGAAGAAAATCTTGTTGAACAAGTTGTATTTCTACATTTACATTCAGTTTAAAGACATTTGAAGGCAACTATATCGCCCCCTTAAGTGCTGAGGCATGTTAGTGAGTCAGAGATGAGGATATGTCTACAAGGACAATGCACCAGAAACTCTTTTAGTCTTAGTCTTAGCACTGTGTCACTCATTCTCAACATTTGATGCTGCACTCAGAAGGTGAAAAAACATCTAATTTTAGCATATTTTATCCATTAGCATGCTATACTGTGCGGATGTTTCCAAAATTGAGAATAGACAATATGGCTTAGTGACAGAAAACATTCTGAATTATCCATAAATGTTTAAACATTTGCTAGAGGGTGGACATTTTGTGCTAACTGCATTCTTAGCATTTCCTCAAGGAATGCTATCACGGCCGTCAGCATAAACCGTCTGCTTCTATGGTATGGTAAGTTCATGGTGGAGAGCAACAGTACCCCCCATATTCCATGTATTTCTACATTTACATTTGGTTAATTTGAAGGTAACTCTATCGCCCCCTTGAGTACTGAGGCTTGTTAAATGGCACAATAACTCATCTGAGTCACAGATAACAACCATTTTCCAAGGATCATGGGTATTTTTATTCCGTAAAGAAATTATGTGGCTCTTTCAGTCTTACCAAGCATTGTGTCGCTCATTCTCAACATTTCTTAAAAAAAAAAAAAAAAAAAAAAAAACATCGGACATTAGCATGCTTTAGCTGTTAGCTTGCTGTAAAGTGGGAGTGTTTACAAAATTAAGAAAAGACAAGATTACTTATATTTTACTTGTTAGAGTGACAGAAAACGTTCTGAATTATCCATAAAAGTTTGGGGAATTTTGCACTAGTTGCGCTTTTAGCATTGTCACAAGGAATGCTATAAGAGCCTGTAGCATAAACCATCTGCTCTCCACTTTTGTCATGACAGAGAGAAATAGTTTTTTTTTTTTTTTCACATATGCCGTGTATTTCTACATGTTTACATTCAGTTTAACAACATTCGAATGCAACTTTATCGACCCCTTGAGTACTGAAGCTTGCTAGCACCACAATAGCTCCTCTGCGTCACAGACGAGGATCCGTCTCCAAGGATCGCCTACGTCTTCCAAAGCAAATGTCATTTATGCTTCATCCTCAGCTCTCCCCACAGAGAGCATTGAAGAAACAAAGAGAAAGTCCTGCTAACGGTCCTGCAGGGCCGGAGCTGCAGGGATTTGGTGTCTCTCCTCACCGTTGTCTCGCGGCAAAAGCGTCCTTGCTTTTGGCGTCATTTCAAAAAGCATCAAGTGATGTTTTTTTCCTCACTCTCTGGGCTCAGACGGCCATGAAAGGTCATGTTGCAATGAGCTGTACTGGGAACGTTGATACTGAATGCACACCTACTGACTCTTATCGGATGCTAGCAGGAGACAACAGCGGGTTGTTGGGTTTATCCTTCTTCCTTAGTGGGCCTGTGATAAAAGCCTGAGTTGAATCCATTCCCAGAATTACGGTGCAGTTGGTTATTATTGAATTCATCAGGATGTGCTGTGGAAAAGAGCTCTAATGTGTTTTTTGCTTGCTGCAGAGGAATTAATATTTAATGACATTACGCAATCTTGATTTGCCTAGGATTTGCATTTTCGTAAAAAGCTCTGAATTTTAAAACAGCTTTGGTGCATCACAGTTTTTACGTCAATGAACTTTGTACCTGCGGATTGGCACACACCTTATTCTTTTTGGTTCTCAAGATTTCTTGACGTAACGTGACAGATGAGTCAGTGAGTGCAGAAATAAGCTACAAATGAGCAGATTTTAGTGGAGACCTTTCTTATACCTCAATGTGACATGCTTCCACCAGCTTGTCTGCTGCGTGAGATGAAATAATCACAGCCGATTGGAGGACCAATGAGATTTGACTGTGGGCGGGGTGCGTCGTGAAAAGTCACACAAACTCTTCCAGAAATGTTTACCTTTGGGAGCTGTTCGCACATCCTTCACTTAATAAAATGTTTTTTAGACTTTATAGACATTTTCATGTGCGGAACCAGCTTAATTCAAGTTATGCATTTTTTTTTTTTTTTGATATGCAAAAAATAAAAAAAATAAAAAAATGAAATCGTGTTAATTTAAGCAAGCATTTTGGCTCCACTTTATATTAGGTGTCTTTAATTAGTATGCACTGCCAAAATAATTAATTGCTAGGTACAGTGTATCTGTTGTGTTCATGTTGAATTGTTGCTATTGAGGGATATGGTTAAGGTTAGGGACAGGTTTGGTGATTTGGTTAAGTTTAGGGGTGAATTAAACCTAACCAAATTAGTTACATAAGTAACTACTGTACATGCAAGTATTTATTTATTTGTCTTTTTTTCATATTAATGCAATGAAAAAACATGTATGTATACAATAAGTGCATTATATCTATTGATTAATTTAAATGCAAGTATGTGGTATTTAAAGACGCGTAATATATAGTTGGTCCAATATTTCTAAAAATCGTTATTCTGGACTTTTAGAAGCATTATTCAAGTTTAGGCACTTCTACTTTAATTATAACTTAAGAAAATGTTATTGACAGGATGGAAATTAGCTAAAGTTAGTCATTTCACAGTGAGGGATCTTTTGAGAAATCTTTGATATTGGTTTCTGAATAAAGCGTCTTTGGTGTTATTAAAGTGATTTATGCAATTTTATCAAGCAGGACTTTTTTTTTTTTTTTTTTTTAAGCGAGATAAAATATCACAAATATTTTTTTGATATTTTTGTTCAAGGAATTTTCTTCTTATTGATATGCACTACTGTCCAGAAGTGTGGTGTCTGTGAGTCTTTTTTTTTTTTTTTTTGAAAGAAAGAAAATAATACTTCTGTTTAACAAAGCTGACAGCAAAGATGTGTAATGTTTCGAAATATTTAAATTTCAAATAAGTGATGTTTAATTTACTCATCAAGGATCACAAAAAATGTCTCACATTTTTCACCAAAAAAATATTAAACTGTTTTCAACATTGTTTCTTGAGCAGCAAATCAGCATATTAGACTGATTTCTGAAGTATCATGTGACACTGAAGACTGAAGTAATGATGCTGAAAATTCAGCTTTGCATCACAAAAATAAATTACATATTTAAATATGTTGCAATACATAACAGTTATTTCAAATTGAAATAATATTTCACAATATTACTGATTTTGCTGTATTTTTGATCAAATAATTGCAGCCTTTGGGAGCAGAAGAGCCCACTTTTAAAAACATAAAAAAATCTTACCGACACCAACATTTGAATGGTATTGTATATTACAATTATTTCAGGGAAAGAACAAAACAACTTACACTTTTATGTTAAAAAAAATAATATAGACGTGGCAAAAATGGCAAGTTCATGTTCACTTGTATTATTGTAATAGAAGAAAACTAATAACATTTTAAGTTTAAGATTTTATGTGATATTTAAACACTTGCTGGGGATATTCAAACTTGGGGAAGTTTGCTAACGCCAACCTACAAGCTAGTCATAATGAAACGTCTGCTACATCCCCACAACTCTGGATCGAGTTGATTGTGTGCCAGAATAGAGGATTGATGTATTCACTGCCTGCTGTTGTGCCAACCTTCGTCACAATAGACTGAATAAGGGCCAGCAATCCAAGATGAAAACATGGGAAACAAAGGCTCGGTAGACTTCGTTCAGTTCACACTAAATTAATGGACGTTATTTACACAAATTGAACATCAAGCGTGACATATAAAGGAGCATTATTTGAAAACAAAACTGCTCACCCATTCTTCATTTTTAATTAGCTTATCATTGGATACTTTCCCTAATACCAACAGGGTATAATTATGCACTTCCCCGGAGTTTCAAACTTTGATTAGTCTGGGAGAATTGAGCCTATAGCCGATGAGCTAATTATGTCTGTCTTGGGGAAAGAGCCAGTGCGTCTTCTGTCGCTTGAGGGATTGCGCTTGCACTTTATTGGGCTGTGAGTCACACTGAATATCTTTTGCCATCACATTTTTTCCTCCATTGTCGTCTAATAGTTATGTCTTCTAAGTCAGTCGGTCATTATTGCAAATTAAACTATGGCAGGGTGATCCAGACTCTGTCTGTACTTTATTCTGCTTATTAAATGGCTACTTTGAATTTTTAATATTTATATGTCTAGACCAAATACACAGTTTAGTTTTTATTACACATGTATATTTGACTGCAGAATTCTGTAATTTAGTTTAAATATTTTTGGTCCAGATATTTGGGTCTGGCTCATTGAAAGGCTAAAATTAAGTAGTCTGGCATACTTTGTTTATGATTATTTGTATGTTCAATAACAGCAGTGATGTTTTTTTTTTCTTTCTTTCTTTCTTTTTATTATTATAAATATTTAAAAAAAAATGTTGTCATGTGGTGCAAAAACAAACATATAAAAAGAAGTTGTATCATAGGGAGGACCCATGTGGACCCTCATAACCATCCATTAAAAATAATGGAAAAAAATACACTTGAACTACGACCTGAAGAGAGACCTTTGTACAGTTATACTAAAAAGACATGTACTTGCTAAAAAAACAACAGGTACAACAGGTTTTTCAGATCATGTTTATCATTTAGTGGCCTTAGAAATCAGCATATCGATTATGATACAGTATGCTTTATAAGGTTGAACTATAGATTTTTAAAAGATTTTCCTTTCCCTTTGCTGTCGTTAACACCACAGATGTTCATGTGAAACTTTTTGTTGAATAAAATATCAGTTTGTTAAATTAGCTTTAGCCCTCAGTGTCTAACAACTGCAGGCTCCTAGCAAAAGGCCGATGAGTGTCTGTCACTTCAGATGTAGCCTCCAGCGTTCAAAACCCAAACCAGCATGAGCCAAGAATGAATGAAAGATGCTAATTCCTGTTTCATAACTGGATCCATTAAACTTGTACTCATTAAGCAAAAGAACAGAGATTCATGAAGAAACTATCATAAGACATTTCCATAGTCACGCCCCTTCAATCATGCCATTTTGCGCTAATACGCATGGCATATTTATTCAGTGGCACCCGCATGTCGAGGGACCTGCTAAGAGAGGGGTCTTCCTCCACGGCAGCTAATTATCATAGCAAGCACTTGAACAAGGAAGCTCTGGAGCGTATGCGGGGTGTCAGATCAAATGTGCAATGCGAACTGACAAGAAGACAGTGTTGAGAAAGCACCGTGTGACAAGCCAGAGACAATTACCGCAGCAGACATTTTTGCGCACTCATAACGACGCTGAGTATTGCCACGCCTCTCATTAGCGCAACCGGGGTAATTAGCATTGTCACACCGCTTCCCACACTCAAACGAATCTGCATCCCGTTTATCGCTGAGTGTGTTGAGGAGGAGGAGGTGTGCTGAATAAGAATTGAAGAAACCAACCACAATGAAGGCTAAAGAGTTACATCTTGTCCAGTATCCATAGCAACATGGCAATTAATCTCTGGTTATACCACGTGACACTTTTAGAGTCAATAAATTAAAACGTTTCATTAAAATTATATATATATATATATATATATATATATATACACACATACACACACAATCATGGCCAAACATATCGGCACCCTTGGTAAATATGATCAAAGAAGGCTCAGAAAATAAACCTGCATTATTAATCCTTATGATATTTTATTTAAAAAAATTCACAAAAATCTAACCTTTTTTTTTTTTTTCTCAAATACACATTGGACACAATTATTGGCACCCCTAGAAATTCTTATGAGTAAAATATATCTGAAGTATATTCCCATTCATATTCACAATTTTGAGCACTCCAGGGTGATTATGAACATGAAATTATCCAGCCATGGCTTCCTGTTTCACAGAAATATAAATAGGAGGGAAAACAAAGCCCAAATTCCCTTAATCATCCATCACAATGAGAAAAAAACAAAAAATATATTTCTGATGTGCAGCAAAAGATAATTGAGCTTCACAAATTAGTGAAGTGGCTTTAAGAAAAGAGCTAGAGCGGTGAAAATTCCCATTTCCACCATCAGGGCCATAATTAAGAATTTCCAATCAACATAAAATGTTACGAAACTGCCTGGAAGAGGACGTGTGTCTATATCGTCCTAATGCACGGTGAGAAGGAGAGTTTGAGTGGCTAGCTGAGTCTCAGTGTCAGAAAACCTTACAAAAAAAAAAAATAAATAAAAATCAGAATAAAAACAGCACCTACATCACCACATGTTGTTTGGGAGGGTTTCTCCTAGCTCATCCAAAAACAATCTCCAGCATATTCAGTTATCAGACACGACTGGAACTTCAAATGGGACTGGCTTCTACGGTCAGTTGAAACTAAAAAAAAAAAAAAAAAAAAAAGAGCTTTTTAGCAGCAGACACTCAAGATGGGTTTGTTGAACACAGGGATAAAAAGTACCCCATGTGTACAATACTGCTGTATTTTTGATGTTGTGGGCCTATATTTCTGCTGGAGGTCCTTGACATCTTGTTTAGACACATGGCATCATGGATTCCATGGAGCTGTTAAACTGGCAAATGGAGGTTTCAAAAAGTACTGAATAAAAGGGTGCCGTTAATTGTGGCCAATGTGTATTAGAGAAAAACATTTATTTCATAATGATATTTCCCACCATTTTAAATTCCTATTATTCAATGAAAGGTTAGATTTTTGTGATTTTTTTTTTATTTTTTAATAAAAGATCAAACGGATTAACAATGCAGAGCCTTCTCTGATCATATTTACCAAGGGTGCCAATATTTTTGGCCATGACTTATATATATAAAACATCCATGAAGAATGTCTGTAAAACAAGGTTACATTTTTACGTTTTACTGTTGTGTGTGTGTGTGTGTGTGCGCGTGTTATTATTTAATGGTTACACGACATGACATTTTTAAAGTCATTAAATTAAAAAGAAAAGTACATTTTATTTAAATCTATACAAGTGTTTCAACACATCCACTATGTATGTTTAGATATGAATGGACAAGAAGGCAGTGTTGAGAAACTGCGAACAGTTTTGCACATTCATAATGACACCAAGTATCGCCACGCCTCTCATTAGCGCAACTGGGCTAACGCAATTAGCATTGTCACACCGCTTCCCACACTCAAACGAATCTGCATCCCATTTATCGCTGAGTGTGTTGAAGAGGAGGAGGAGGTGATCTGATGAAGAACTGAAGAAACTAACCACGCTGAAGGCTAAAGAGTTACATCTCGTCCAGTATCCATAGCAACAGGGCCATTAAATTCATTAGGATTGCCATGTTGCGCTTAATTACGAGCAGTAGGACAGAATACGGCCCCCAAAGTCCATGAAGGCAGGTCGGAAAATTGCTTTGGGTGGGGAGCAGATATTAAGCTAATTACTCTCGCCCCTTCCCCCCAGATATGCGAACATTAGCGCAACGATAACATCGCTAGTTCACATGGAGTAAATAGATGAGAGCCATTTGTTTCCAGAATCGACGGCTGTCAGAATCGCACAGAGTCAAAGTTGAAAATCTTGACCACAAATGTGCCGCAGTGGACGCATTTATGCATGCAGTGTATGAGTGGAGGAAAGAGAAAGCAAGCCAGAGAGCTTTAATTCTTGGTTTCTAAGCAACTAGAGAGACTGCTTGGCACCTTGCGGAAAACACTCTGAAACCTCTATTGTTTGCGAGTTACTACACATAATTTCTCTATGGCTGGAGACGGTTTGTTTGGAGCTGCAGTTGTTGACTTTTTAAAAGATTTTTTTACTGTGAGATTGCAGTGGTATTTTAAAGATGAGTAGATTTGATGAGATACAGTACAGATATCTGTATTTTATACTTCTGTAATGGTTTAATAAACCTTCCTAGTTGCTAGTTTCATCTCTAACTGACAGTATGTAACATGGTTTGTGGTACAGTGATACCTCTGATCATTCAACCCAAAATTTTCCCACAGAGTTGTGTTAAAGGATGTGAGCCATATCTAGAGATTGAAATGCCTTAGAAACCACATAGCAACACAATTAAAACTACTCTAAACACTTTGAAAAATGCAGTGCAACGTTGTGGCAATCGTTCATGTCTCCTTTGCAATGTGGTGGTGAGTATTGCATGGGCAAGTTTTGCTATTCTTTTTATTCTTATTCACCTGGCCCAAACTTTGCCACAACTTTTTTTTTTTTAAATGGCAAGTAAATATGTAACTAAAAGAAAACTACTAAAAAATAAATCTTATATACTATTATCATATATTTTATATACTATGACAGTATTTGTTAGTATTTTGAATTAGCTTTTCATATAAAAAAAAAAAAAAAAAAAAACTGTAAAAGGACATATTTAAAAGTTGTTGTTATTATTTATTTGGAATTTTTGGATTTTTTTTTTTTTTCCCAAAATGGTTGAAAAATTGTATACTATTATTATATACTATGTTACCAAAAATTATTTTTAATAGGGCTGTTAAGCGATTTAAATATTTTAATCTCGATTAATTGAATGAGTGTCATGAGTTAACTCGTGATTAATTGCAACTTAATCATACATTTTTATCTGTTCTAAATGTACCTTAAATTAATACTTTTCATGTTTTTAATACTCTAATCAACATGGGCATGGACAAATATGGATGCTTTATGCAAATGTATTATTAGTGAAACCATAGTCAACATAGAGCACGAAGACTAGAAATCTTTCAGAGGTCATAATGTTTTTCAGAGAACTTGTTCATGTCTTTTAGACATGAAAAAATAACATAGAAATACCAGATTTCCATCACTTCTCTTTCTTTGCACTGAGTAATTTACTTACACAAGCTTACAATTTACATTTACATTTATTATTACATTTGTTTGCCTCTCTGTGCTCACATACTGTATTTTGATGCATCTAAATTCTCAATAAAACTATTTTCATTGATATATTTTACTGTTTCTGTTGTCAGACAATGGAATGAATATGAAAAAGTGACTGAAACGCGACCCATTAAGACTAAATAACCAGCTCTCCCTTCCAAGATGTTAATCTGCACGACAATCCTAATTTATTTATAAATTGTATAATCGCGCCATCATCTGATGAAAGCAAATACACAACATAAAACCAATAGCTGTGCTGTGATTTCGGCTGTACTTACATGTAAAATTAGAGAAGCAACATGAGATTTGTTTTAACTGAAAGTGCTGCTCCTCTGCCTCTGCCTCCTCTCCAGTGTTGCCAACTGCTTTCAATTAAAAGTAGCTAAAATTGTTAGCTAAATGTCACTAGATGACATCATAATGGCAAATTAACTGATCTATATAAAGATGGATATAGATTAATGGGCAAGATGAGAACATAGAAAAGGTTTGTCCAAGAAGTTGCTATATTTGTCCCTAAACTTTTGAAAAAAAGTCTCAAAAGGGGTGGGGAAGTCGCCAAATCTAGCTACAAAATAGCTAAAATAGTAACACTGCTCCTCTCCTCTGAAAATGCTAACTTTAGCCTGATAGCACTGAGAGCAAACGTCCTACCCTCCCTGCAATCGCCGTCCAAAGCAACGCATATACGCTCACAGACCAGAATACCAGAGACAACATTACTACAATAGGCTACAGTCGCTAAACAGATTTCCCCTTTTCAGGGAGTAGGGAGCAAAGAACACTGTGTAGAGAGCATGTCAATCGGAACACAGTTCATGCACGTAGCTCTCTTCTAACGAGCTGGTTATCTGAATCAGGTGTGTTAACTAAGCGAGACATGCAAAATATGCAGAGCAGAGGGGGCGTGAGGACTGGAATTGGGAACCATCATGTGTGATTCACCAGCGAGAAAACTTTATAGTACAGTTAGTAAAAGTATTACAGTACCAGGGAGGAAGATCTCGTTGTTGATGTTTGTCTGCCATTCTTGCTCTGTCTGCACAGCGCGCGTGAATGCACCGATGACATATCCTGTCTGTGTGAACAGGGTGCGCAGAGGTATGCAAATACATACGTTGACAGGCAGGTAGGAAAGCCAATTAAAACGCTCGGACCGAGCGTTTTGATTGGATGAACATTTCTTGGTTCTATGCCTTTCACATAATATATAAATATAGATAAATACATTTAGATCACTTAACTTAATGATTGCTATCGGGATGTGAAGAGACTTTCAACCAGCATAACAAAAAAAAAAAAAAAAGTTTCTTAAGACAAATCAACTATTGCAACTTTAAAGTACTAAAAAACTACAAAAAAAGTTGAAAACTTATATACAATTATTATATACTATATGTTACCAAAAATTATTTTTAATAGTTTAAACTACTAAAAACTACTAAAAAATAATATTTGTTTCATGTAATATTTATATAGTATTTTATTTCAGCTTTAGTTCATTTACCAAAAAAATATATATATATATTTTTAATAGTTTAAACTACTAAAAAATTGTTTAATCTACTAAAAAAATCTAAACTAATCTACTAAAAAAAAAAAAAAAAAAAAAAACCTACCAAAAAGTAGTTTAAACTACCTAAAAAAAGTTGAAAAGTCACATACTATTATTATATACAATATTTATTGTATAATATTTATATTGTATTTTATTTCAGCTTTAATTCAATTACCAAAGGTGTTTTTTTTTTTTTTTTTTTATTAAGCTAACAATAACATCACTGGTAAAAAAAAAAAAAAAAAAAAACACAACAACATGCAAGCAAACAAACAGTAATTTCATTTCATTTAAAAGCTAAATTACGGAAATAATTTTGAACCCCCCAAAAAACCTAGGGCCCTATTTTAATGATTTAAGTGCACGGTCTAAAGCACACAGCGCAGATGCAATTAGGGCATGTCCGAATCCACTTTTGCTAGTTTAACGACACGAAAAATGATCGGCGTGCTCGGCGCATGGTCTAAAAGGGTTTTCCCTATTCTCTTAATGAGTCATGGGTGTGTTTTTGGCATAACGTACAATAAACCAATCAGAGTCTAATCTCCCATTACCTTTAAAAGCCAGTTGCGCTCGCGCCATGACGGCTTTGCTATTTACATGGCGGAATTTGCAAGCGAAAAAACTGCTCATCGGAAAAACGCTTCTCTAGCGAGGAAAGGGCCCCTAGTGATATTTATCAAATAATAATTCATCACATTTGTAGAAAATACTTTTTTACTATGAATATGTACACTTACATGCAATCAGGGAGTAAGGAAAATGTTATTTGTTACTTGACAATTAAAACTAGGGCTGCAACAACTAATCGATAAAATCGATTATTATCAATAATGAAAATCAGAGACAACGATTCTCATTATCAATTAGTCGGGTCTGCCTACAGTGCATGTCCAACTTCAGCCTGTCGCATCAAATTAACTTTACAGCACTGAATAACGCATTTCTATGGTTAAAATGCATCTAAAATAGTGGAGGAAACAGAATGAGATGCTGCGGGAGAAGTACATGATCCAAGCTGCACAAAACATGAGAATTCTTTATTTTAAGCTTTAAGTTAATGCATTAGCGTAATGGCTTGCCCTGTCAGGCTTTTTGACAGATGTGTGTGCGTCCTCAGCGCAAAAACATTCAGTTTATGGTCATATCCTTATCTGTAAATGTCACAAATTCACGCGAGCATTTCCATTTTTGCATAAAGTTCCGTTCTGACAGTCTGTGTTAAGTTTAAATCTTTACTGAATGAGTGTGAGTGCGGCGGATGAGTGAACGGACGCCAGAGAGGGATTAATATTCAGCGCAAAAACATTCATTGTGCTGAAATATCTGTTGTTGAACATTAAATTAAGGTTTAAAAGTCAACATGTAGTGCACGTATTTCATGAGAGTAGGAACTGTAAAGGGATAACCGCACATAGTTGTCTGAATATAAATGTCACGCTTCATAGCCGCCTTTTACAAGATAAAGAAATTACAGTAAACATGACTGTGATTAAAAAGTTGGTTAACAATGAGTTTGTGTTTTTATTTGTCTTTATTATCTTTATTATTATCTTAATTTTTGATGAAGAAATTTAAAATATAGACCTATATACAGTGCTTAACAAGTTTATTAAAACAAATGTATTTAAGGTTTATAACAAATTATGTAAGGTTTGTGCCACTGCTGCTTTAAACTAACAGTATTGGTGTTTACTAAAATCATTTTTTAGCTATCTGTATTGGTTAGTCCTCCAATATGCATAAGCTCTTTAGTAACAGTGGGCTAATTCTATTGCTATAATATAATTATTTATTTTATCTATGAAAGAATGAAAGATCTATGAAAGATTTTTTCAGATACCCAATTACAGTCAAAACATAGCTAAACAATGCCAGCAAGAATGCATGCTGTTATGAAAGGCAGGAGGCTTTTTATTTATTTTTTTTTAATGTGAATAAATATTTAGTTGTTTGTTATTTGCCCAATAAATGACAATATTTTTTTTTTTTTTAGATTTAAACAATTCTTTGAGAGATTCCTTAAATATTTGTTTTCTCTTTATTAAGACAGGTGGTCTAATAAATTGTTAAGCACTGTATGTTTTCATAGCATTCAGTTGGCACGTATGTTTTAAGGACATTGGGCAGAATGTGGAAGTGTTTTTGTCAATAAAATAAAAAAAGAAGAAAATGTAGCTTTTTTATCTGATTAATCAAAAAAAAATAAAAAATAAATAATAATAATAATAATAATAATAATAATAATAATAATAATAATAATGAATATATATAAAATAATCGGCCAACTAATCGATTATCAAAATAATCGTTAGTTACAGCCCTACTTAAAACATTACATTGAAGAAAGGATGTTTATGGGCAAAAAACTACTGCCATTTTCTTTAGCAAATGTAAAAATTTTGTCTTATTGTGTGCACTTGGCAAGTGTATTATATGTGGGGAATTGCAGAATATTTGGAGTCCTCGGTCAAGGTTGCATGATTTTTTTCCCACTTCAGCAGTGAATGCACCCAGGTTATTGCATGTCATTCACATATTTATTTAATATTATTATTTACCTGTCTGTTTTGCCGGATGTTCTCTTCCGGGCAAACACTAGGTCTGCCTTTTACCCTAAGGCTAACGTTATTTAAGTTGTCACCCCACCTATGACGCCGGCCTGCCCACCGACATGATTTATTGACAGTTGTGCTTGACACACAATTTAAATGCTGGAAAGGGAAGCAAAGGCCTGGCTGGGCCCGATAAGAGAAGGAGGCTCTGGGAATAATGAGGGCCCATCTTCACCTCCTCTCTGCATCGCTAAATACACTCCGGACCAGCTTTCCATTCGACCGCGGCACTCCCGGCACGCTGGGACATGAACCGAGCGATCCGGCCAAGCATGAAAAGAACGAGAATTTGAGAACAGAACATCAGCCATGGGACAAAACACTGCAGTTCTAAAGGTCACGCACAGCCTGGTACCTCGACTTCAGGATGGAAGTGTGTTTGACTGTAGATGCGTAAAATACAGTGTGTTTGGATTGTGCTTTTTTTTTTTTTTTTAGTGCTGTCAAATAATTAATCGCATTCAAAATAAATCTTTTTGTTTTTATAATATGTACGTATACTAGAGTCCTGCACAGATCCTGTTTGATAAACCCGCACCCGCAGTAGTTAACCAAATACCCGACCCGTTATCTGACAGCAACAATAATTTAATTCCGAACCCGACCCGACCCGACCCGTTTGACATAAAAACCGCGACCCGAACCGCACCCGCATTAAATCTACATAAGGCAGACAAAACACCTTTATTTTATTTTTAATGTAACAAGCAATTAACAAGTCATTCTGAGTTAATGCGTTTAAAAATTAATAATAACATTTAACACACACAGCCCAACAAGTTAACAGAGAGAGAGAAAGCAACATTCAAGGTGTAAACAATATAAAACTATTGCGTACATGTGAACAATCTATTGTAAACCGGTCTAAAGGGCTTAGATTAATAAGCCAAATATGAGCTTTTCCTTCATAACCTATAAAAACAATTAACTTGATAGGCTGCATAAAAATATGTTGGACTGGCAGCAGTGTCGAGAGAGAGAGAGAGAGAGAGAGAGAGAGAGAGAGAGAGAGCGCAACATTCAACGTGTAAACAATATAAAACTATTGCGTACATGTGACCAATCTATTTTAAACAGGTCTAAAAGGCTTAGATTAGTCAAATTTGAACTTTATAACATATTGAATGTGTGTTAGGCCTTATTTAGAACGAGAAATAGACTAAAGCTTTTATTCAAACTGTGAACAGATTAACTACAGAAAAGCGATCAAAGAGCGCTTCCTTTAATATAATCACTAGACCTACAGCTGTCAATCAATGTCAATACAGCTGTCGATTGGCTACAGTGCTCAGTGTTTGCAAATCCCGCTGTAGAAGCCTGGTCTTCAGACAGAGCGTGCGAACACAAGCATGGGACAATTTGAAAGGAGTTTGTACTGGATTAAGTCGAAATAGTCTTGGTTATAATTGTATCCGCAACCCGCCCGTGCCTGTCACCAGTCCGACCCGCACCCACACCGCACCCGACACGTCAATATTATTCCACCCGTTACATCAATTTTTGCGTGCAGGACTCTGGCGTATACTGTGTATATTTATTATCAGTGATGTTAATAACGGCGTTACTAACTGCGTTATTTTTTTCAGTAACGAGTAATTAAACGAATTACAGTTTCCCCCGTTACAACGCCGTTACTGTTACTGATAATAAAATGCGGCGTTACTATAATAACGGAGTTCCTTTGGAATTCTTCAGCTTTTAAGAACTGCTGGGTTCTCTGGTAGTGGGCGGAACTAATTCGCAAACAACAATCTCATTGGCTGGCGCTCAACTATTATCGTCCCTGTTTTGATTTCAGCAAATCAATTAGAGCGAACGCAGACTACGTGATTAATATTCATGAACCCAGCAACTCATTAATCCTTAGTGCGTTTTATTGTTATTAGTAGTAGAATTCATAGTAGTTTTGTTATCTAATTTTTTCCCCCTTTTTTATAGAAACACTAAATGACAAACAATATCTTAAGCATCATCACCAGTACTAAGTTCAGTCAACATGACAAACATGTATTCCTACTTGGTTATTCTAATTACTAAAGTTCTATCATCATATAACGCTAAATTATCATAATATCATATTATAATGCTTGACTGACTGATGCTAAGTGTCAGTACATAAATGGTGTAGATTATTGTACAATGTTTTATTATAATAATTTATTCTATTCAGTGTCCATTTCATTAATTTAACATATTGAAAATTGGGGGCATCCAAGTTATTTGACATTTGATTTTTTTTTTTTTTTTTTTTTATAAAGTAACGCAATTACTTTCCTTGGTAATTAGTTACTTTTATAATGATGTAACTCAGTTACTATTTGTGAGAAGTAACTAGTAACTATAACTAATTACTTTTTTAAAGTAACGTGCCCAACAGTGTTTATTATGTATATAAATACACACGCATACATAATATATTTAGAAAATATGTACATGTATTTGTCTATTTATATTCATATGATTTATATTATGTATAAATGTATTAAATATATAAGCATATTTTATTTTCTAAATATATATATATATATATATATATATATATATATATATATATATATATATAATGCATGTGTGTTTATATATACACATAATAGATATACACAGTACACAGACATATTTTATGTAAACAAAAACTTTTATCTTGGATGCGATTAATCACGATTAATCGTTAATATTATATGGTGCTAGTGAATGTTGCTTTGAAGGTGGCTTAGGATGTGTTTGTCAATGCAGTAATTCATTTACTGAACCTCAAGTTGTTCCAAACCCAAATATATACAGGTGCATCTCAATGAATTAGAATGTCGTGGAAAAGTTCATTTCACTAACTCAACTCAAATTGTGAAACGTGTATTAAATAAATTCAGTGCACACAGACTGAAGTAGTTTAAGTCTTTGGTTCTTTTAATTGTGATGATTTTGGCTCACATTTAACAAAACCCACCAATTCACTATCTCAACAAATTAGAATATGGTGATACGCCAATCAGCTAATCAACTCAAAACACCTGCAAAGGTTTCCTGAACCTTCAAAATGGTTACACAATAGCCTATACAATCATGGAGAAGAATGATGATCTGACAGTTGTCCAGAAGACAATCATTGACAATCATTGAGACAATAAGTCACTGAAGGTCATTACTGAATGGTTGGCTGTTCACAGAGTGCTGTATCAAATCATATTAAGTGAAAAGTTGACTGGAAGGAAGAAACTGGGTAGGAAAAGGTGCACGAGAAACAGGGATGACCACAAGATTGAGCATACTGTCAAACAAAGCTGATTCAAACACTTGGGAGAGCTTCACAAGGAGTGGACTGTAGCTGGAGTCAGTGATCAAGAGTCACCACGCTCAGATGTCTTCAGGAAAAGGGCTACCAAGCCACTTCTGAAACAGAAACAATGTCAGAAGCATCTTACCTGGGCTAAGGAGAAAAAACTGGACTGTTGCTCAGTGGTCCAAAGTCCTCTTTTCAGATAAAAGTAAATTTTGCATTTCATTTGGAAATCAAGGTCCCAGAGTCTGGAGGAAGACTGGAGACGCATAGAATCCAAGCTGCTTGAAGCCCAGTGTGAAGTTTCCACAGTCAGTGATGAATTGGGCTGCCATTTCATCTGCTGGTGTTGGTCCATTGTGTTTTCTGAAGTCCACAGTCAACGCAGCCATCTACCAGGACATTTTAGAGCACTTCATGCTTCCTTCTGCTGACAAGCTTTATGGAGATGCTGATTTCATTTTCCAGCAGGACTTGGCACCTGCCCACACTGCCAAAAACACCAAAAGTTGGTTAAATGACCATGGTGTTGGTGTGCTTCACTGGCCAGCAAACTCACCAGACCTGAACCTCATAGAGAATGTACGGGGTATTGTCAAGAGGAAAATGAGAGACACCAGACCCAACAATGCAGATGAGCTGAAGGCCACTGTCAAAGAAACCTGGGCTTCCATACCACCTCAGCAGTGCCACAAACTGATCACCTCCATGCCACGCCGAACTGAGGCAGTAATTAAAGCAAAAGGAGCCCCTACCAAGTATTGAGTACATATACAGTAAATGAACAGAAGGCCAACAATTCACTAAAAATGTTTTTTTTTTTTTTTTTTTTTTTTTTTATTGGTCTTACCAAGTATTCTAATTTGTTGAGATAGTGAATCGGTGGGTTTTTGTTAAAGGTGAGCCAAAATCATCACAATTAAAAGAACCAAAGACTTAAACTACTTCAGTCTGTGTGCTTTGAATTTATTTAATACACGAGTTTCACAATTTGAGTTGAATTACTGAAATAAATTAACTTTTTTATGACATTCAAATTGATTGAGATGCACCTGTATCAGTTCTGTCAAAGTTAACGCGTTAATGCAAATTTATTTTAACGGCACTAATTTTATTAACGCGCGATTAATGCAGCGCGCATTTTCTGTTTGACCCGTGGCCTAACCCGTACTACTATAGTTGGAGAAATGGAAATGGATGGAGATGCTGTCAGTGTTGCCAACTTAGCGACTTTTCAGACCACTTTAGCAGCTTTTTTTTGTTTGTTTTTTTTTTGTTTTTTCCAAAAAGCTTCTAGCGACCAATCTTTATAGGGTTTGCCCAAACCCGATTTAGTTTCTGAGACTCGCCGGTACTGCTGCGCGAGCGCGAGGTCTCTCTTTCCCGCTGCACACACTAGAGGTCTTCACGGAGGACCTGAGACCCGTACGGACCCATACGGGTTCGGGTCTATATTTTAAATGGTCAGCCGGGTCCAGGTCGGGTCCCAATCTATTACTTCGGGTCCCGGGTCTGTTTAACATTGTGTGTAATACCCGAGTCGATCGGAGAACACCGCACCCGCCAGTGATCAGTGTCAGTCAGCATGCGTGTGTTTTGTAACTTGCAGTTTGTAAAATTAGGATGAGAAAATTGTGAGCGGGAAATGAGGTGAACGAAAAAAAAAAAAAAAAAACGCCACAAGCAGAGCACGGTCAGAATTAATGTAGCCTACTGCAGAGTCCTGCACGCGGGCGGGTACCCGTGGGTACCCGACGGGTGAGCCGCAAAAATTGACGTAACGGGTGGAATAATATTGACGTGTCGGGTGCGGTGCGGGTGCGGGTCAGACTGGTGACAGGCATGGGCGGGTTGCGGGTACAATTATAACCAAGACTATTTCGACTTAATCAAATTGTCCCGTGCTTGTGTTCGCGTGCTCTGCCTGAAGACCGGGCTTCTACAGCGGGATTTGCAAACACTGAGCACTGTCGACAGCTGTATTGACATTGATTGACAGCTGTAGGTCTAGTGATTATATTAAAGGGCGCGCTCTTTGCTCGCTTTTCTGTAGTTAATTTATTCACAGTTTGAATAAAAGCTTTAGTCTATTTCTCATTCTAAAATAGGCCTAACACTGTTCTGTTAGCTTATTTAATGCAATGTTTAATTAACTGAAAAATGCTTAAAGCTTCTTAATGTGCGCTAATAAAAACGCTAACAATTATTTTATATTTTTGTCAAATTGTTAAAATTTTGTTAAAATAGAGGGGTGTGTTCCAATAGTTTTTGCTATGATTTCGAAATTAATAATTAGAAATGTAAAACTGGTTCACCGTGTGTAATTTCTTTCTTTCTTTCTTTCTTTCTTTCTTTCTTTCTTTAGCTTTCTTTCTCTCTTCCTCGACACTGCTGCCAATCCTACATATTTTTATGCAGAATAAAGTTGACTGTTTTTTATAGTTTATGACGGAAAAGTTCATATTTGACTAACCTAAGCCTTTTAGACCTGTTTAAAATAGATTGGTCACATGTACGCAATAGTTTTACATTGTTTTTACACATTGGATGTTGTGCTCTCTCTCTCTCTCAGTCTCTCTCTCTCTCTCGATGCTGCTGCCAGTCCTACATATTTTTATGCAGCCTATAAAGTTAATTGTTTTTATAGGTTATGAAGGAAAAGCTCATATTTGGCTTATTAATCTAAGCCCTTTAGACCTGTTTACAATAGATTGTTCACATGTACGTAATAGTTTTATATTGTTTACACGTTGAATGTTGCTTTCTCTCTGTCTGTTAACTTGTTGGGCTGCGTGTGTTAAATGTTATTATTAATTTTTAAACGCATTAACGCATTAACTCAGAATGACTTGTTAATTGCTTGTTACATTAAAAAATAAAATAAAGGTGTTTTGTCTGCCTTATGTAGATTTAATGCGGGTGCGGTTCGGGTCGCGGTTTTTATGTCAAACGGGTCGGTTCGGGTCGGGTATTAAATTAGTGTTGCTGTCGGATAACGGGTCGGGTATTCGGTTAACTACTGCGGGTGCGGGGCGGGTGCGGGTTTATCAAACAGGACCCGTGCAGGACTCTGGCCTACTGCACGTGGACGGTGATAATGGATTCCTTCATGGATTCCTTCACCTCTTCGGGTACGAATTTTTGGACCCCTGAAGACCTTTAGCACACACCTCTCTCTCTCCCTCCGCGTCTGCTCTGTTCAGCGCGCGGATGAGAGGAACAGCGCTTTCAGTTAAAACAGATATTATGTTGCTTCTCTAATTTAACATGCAAGTATAGCCGGAATCACAGCACAGCTATTGTCTTTATCTTATGTTTAGGCTATTTGATTTTATCAGATGATGGCTGGATTATAAATCAGGATTTATGTGCAGATTAACATCTTGGAAGGGAGAGCTGGTTATTTAGTCATATGGGTCGCGTTTCAGTCACTATTTCATATTCATCCCGTTGTCTGACAACAGAAACAGTAAAATATATAAATGAAAACAGTTTTATTGAGAATTTAGCTGCATCAAAATACATTATGTGGGCACAGAGAGGCAAACAAATATAATAATAAATAATAAATGTACATTTAGCATGTTCAGAAGAAGTGAGATGCCCTGTCATGCGGAAATGTAAACAGGTTTGTGTAAGTAAATTGCTCAGTGCAAAGAAAGAGAAGTAATGGGAACCTGGTATTTCTTTTTTCATGTGTTTAATAGACATGAGCAAGTTCTTTGAAACACGTCTATGATCTTTGAAACATGTCTAGTCTTCAGGCTCTGTTAACTATGGTTTCACTAATAATAAACATATATTGCATAAAGAATCCATATTTGTCATTGCCCATGTTGATTAGAGTATTTAAAACATGAAAAGTATTCATTTAAGGTACATTTAGAACAGATAAAAATGTGCGATTAAATTGCGATTAATCACAAGTTAACTCATGACAATTGTGCGATTAATCGCGATTAAATATGTATATTTAATATAAATATTTTATATTAAATTGACAGCCCTAATATACTGTGTGTGTGTGTGTGTGTGTGTGTGTGTGTGTATATATATATATATATATATATATATATATATATATATATATATATATAATGCCAAACTAAAAGGTTGTAAAACAGTTTAATTTTATACAAAAAAAAAAAAAAAAAAAAAAAAAAAGAGAGAATATTTGGAAACAAAAAGGTTTTAAAACTTCTGCCAAACTTCATCATTAGTATTTTAGTATTATATCATCATAGTATGTATTAATATTTTGAATTGACTTTTAATTTTATGTTTTGAGCATTTATTATAATTTAAGTTTTTGAAATTCTTTGTGCTTTTGTTATTACTTAGGATTATTTTAAAATCTTTATTTTTATTTCTGTTAGAAATTTTAGTACTTCAGCTTAGAATTATTTCAGTTACTTGCCATGGCAACACTTGTAATTTTTGCATTATTTATTTATTTAATATAAAGGACTTTGACAACTGTGTCAAAGTAATATAATTTTTTTTTTTTTAGTTCAGGTTGTAAAATGTCATGTGGTACAACCCCCAGGCAGGCAAGCAATCAATCAATCAATCAGTCAGTAAATCATCATATTTGACAGTGTTTACTTGTATTCAAAGTGTAATGAAAAATTTAAAATGAATACAAAAGCAGCATAAAGTATTACAAAAGTAGTTCATGTGACTCACACACTACATTCCAAATCTTCATATAATAGCTTACTATGAGGGAAAAGACTGAAATTGCAGTCATTGCTAACTGATAATATTTTGCCTCAGTTTGTGGTTAATGACTGTGACAAGATTGACTCAACTCAAATTAATTATTCAGGTTGGTTTTGTGTATTGGGTCTCAAAACCAGTTCATTCATGAATTAAGCATTGGTACGTCTCTCATAAACTCTCATGAACTGAAATTAGAGTAAATGGTGACAAAATATTTTCATATGTGTGAAGTATGTCTTTAATAAAAAGGTGACAATAATAATAGTTGTTACATTCACAGGCCTTTTAACATTTCTGAATGGCAGTGCCATATTATAAAAATTACAGTAATCATTCAGACACATAAAATGGCTCATTAGCATAACTATAAGTTGTTGCAGAGCATTGTAGCAACGTTCAAAATGTGAGATGAGTAAATATATAGTTATATACAGTCCTGCTAAAAACATTTAAGTAGCCTTTCTACTTGTGTACCATTTTGTAAAGCTAATGAATGCAATTTCTTGATATTAAAATACTCACATTTGTTGGTTGATTCATCCAAAAAAGTGTTTATACCAGGGCTGTCCAAACTCGGTCCTGGAGGGCCGGTGTCCTGCAGAGTTTAGCTCCAACTTGCCTCAACACACCTGCATGGAAGCTTCTAGTATGCCTAGTAAGAGCTTGATTAGCTGCTTCAGGTGTGTTTAATTAGGGTTGGAGCTAAACTCTGCAGGACACCGGCCCTCCAGGACAGAGTTTGGACAGCCCTGGTTTATATTGTCACAAAACCCTGTTTGTTTGCGAGGCCCAACCAGGCCAGCATAGCAACAGTGGATCAACTAATAGCATGAGTTTTGGGCGTGGCTATTTGTATGCCTGACCAATGAAAAATTGAGAAGCATTTACAAACAGGAAACCTGTTTATAAACATTCTTTAATCTGCATTTGGTGGCACATGCTTCAGATCTGCTGAAATGTGTCCTTGTTAACTCAAATTCTACAGTAGTCGACAAATGCTTGAACTAAATTGGTTCAGGGACAAAAACGATGCGAGTCTGTCCCTGCTGGATTGAAGCCTGGCAAGTTTTTTCATCATCTTGTACTTTCTAAATAGTTTACATTTAAAATGTGTAGCGAGACAGCTAATCAGTAAAATCTGGGAACCTCGTGTTGTTTACGCTTCGAAAAAGCGGAGGCAATCTGTCGCCAAGGGACAAGTAATTGACTTCTGTTGTACCAGTGTCAGGACTGCTGTAGTTAGAGTTTCTCAATCTCTCAGCTGACAATTTCCCAATGACCCTAAATGGCCTTCCTTCATGACTGCTTGCTAGCCACTAACCTCCAATGTTCGCTGTACTGCAAGCAATGATAGCAGATTATACTAGATCTGATTCGCCCAGAGTTAGAGATTCCTCTTTAAAGAAAATGGTAGCTCGACAAATCAAGTGTGGGGACTTGGCTGGTTCACTCGTAACTTTGTTTTGGACCTTTCTTGTACAAGAAAGGAGGCCCAGATTAAAGAACTCAAGCTAGCGGAAAAAAAAAATAAATTACCAGTTGTCAGAATAAGTTGGAAGCCGAGGTTTGAAAAGTGCTTCGAACTCAGGTTGAGGGTTGTAATGTATTCCTAGTTCTGCTTTGAGTCAGGTTGTTTGACTGGAAAACAGCTTTAATGATAATGCTACATCATTTGGCACCAAAAAAAAACAAAAAAAAACAACAACTCCTTTCTGCTAGACTGCTAGCTTGATGGCTCAAAGTTTTTCAGCTGTGAACTTTTTATTGTTGCACTTTCAAATTAGTTTTATTTTTTTAACACTACTTTTGAATTAAGATTTCAGTTTACTTTCAGGGGGTGTTTACACAACACCATTTTCAACTAAATACAGAGAACTTTTTATAAGTTTTGGCCATTTATTTACATGACAACAGCATTTTGTTGGCCTGAAAATGCTAATTTTTGTTTATCAAAGTTTAACAAAAAAAAAACAAAAAAAGGAACTAAATACACTGCCCATAAATTAATGTAATTGTTAAATTCATAGAAAGTGAAGTATTTGTTTAGTTATCCATTTTAGCTCTAAATGAAAGTGTTAGTTCACCCAAAAATGACAATTCTGTCATTAATTACACCCTCTCATGTTGTTCCAAACCTGTAAGACCTTTGTTTATCTTCTGAACACAAATTAAGATTTTTTAATGAAATCCGAGAGCTTTCTGACCCTGCATAGACAGCAACGCAACTGAAATTTTTTATGGCCCAGAAAGGTCGTGGTACTGTAGTGAAGGGGCGTCGAAATCATTGAATAAAGTCTTTATTTTAGATTTCTTTTTGCACAAAAAGTATTTTAACAATGTCCTTACTACCTTTCTGTGCCTTGACCATTGTAGGACCCTTTGCTGTCTATGGAGGGTCAGAAATCTCCACTGAGAGAATATGTGCCTTTAATGTAGCGACAGATGCGGAAAGCTCGGACAGTTTTTACTTTCACTTTCTGTAGCTTAATGAATTGACTGGATTTGAAAACTTCTTCACGGGCATTACGCTCATGCAGTTTGAAAATTGTTTGTGCAGTATGCACTGGCTCGCCTTCATGGTTTAAAATTGAAATATTTATAATTTTGCGATGTGTTTGTCTTTATCACTGATTGCAAAATGGTGGACAATGATTTACATTTCCCATGATAATAACATTATTTTATCTAAAGATCTCCCTGTTTTCGTTTTCTTTCTTGGTGCAATAAAGATTAAATAGTTAAAGTACTGTTTTCGCGCAGGCGCAGTGAGGGAAAAGAAACACTGCATTTAGGGCAGTCGGTTCGTATCTTTGCTTCAATTGTGCGATAGCCTCATGAGGGGCGACCAAAATTTCTGACATGTCAGAAATTCATCCGACCGTCCGATTGCCTGTTGGGAGAGGCTAATCGCTTCTCGTTTCCCCCTGTACACTGAATGAACACCGCACGACAAACGACGCACGACAAAGCTGAAATTTGGCCCAACTCAAAAAAGTGTCGCACGAGTCAGAATCCGGCTCAAAATCGGATGAAAATTGCATAGTGTATTCCCGGCCTTATCGATACTTGGGTTGTCCGTATACTTCAATGTTAATGACAGATTAGAAGCTGCTGCTGGTCATTTTCCTTCACTGAATGATGTGGTGACGTTTGCTCGATGTGCATGTGATATCTGTACGCATGTGCGGTGTGTGTTTGAGCGCAATCAATGGCGGCAAGAGTGAAACGTTTGAAAGTGTGGGCTCACGTTACAAAACTAAGCGACACCAGTGTCCGTTGCAATATATGCAGTAGTGTAATAGTGAACAAAGGCGGCAACAGTAGTAGCTAATATAATGAAATTTACTAACAAAACACAACATCTACCTCAAGCAATGCGCTGTATTTACTATTTCTCCCGGCTCCAGCTCCAACTATAACTCATGAGACACATTCACATCAAATGTTGATTCAGCGGTAGAGTTACGCTCACGAGACACTGCACTTATTTGCAGTCACAAAAGTACATTATTTGTGTGTGCTTTAAAGCCTTGACGGTTAGACATTTAATTTGCTTATTCAGAGCGCTTAACGTTACACCTAAAGTGTGCGTATACTAAAAGGCAGATCAAACAGCACCTGATTACTTAGTTTACTTAGTTATCGTCTGATTGCGCTAATACTGTCAAAAACACACAAGGTTTACATATAAACACAGTTATGTCTAAAGTGAAAGTAAACAGTTGAGAGAGAAACGTATGCATGCAGCTCTTAAAGGGACAGAACTAAACATGCTGCTGATTGTCATTAAAGGAATAGTTCACCCAAAAAAATGATTAATCATTAATTAATTATTATTATTATTATTATTAATTATTAATTATGAATTAATTTTTATTCTTGTGCTGAACACAAAAGATGATATTCTGAAGAATGGGGGTAACCAAACAGTTGCTGGTCCCCACTGACTTTGATAGTAGGAAAAAAAAAATATATATATATATATATATATATATATTAGGGCTGTCAACGTTAACGCGTTAACGCATGCGATTAATCTAAAAATTTGAACGCGTTAATATTTTTTTTACGCAAATTAATCATTTGATAAGGTTTGAACTTCTTGCCGTCATCGCAGCGCGGAAGGTAATCTATCATTGCCTGCGTCCCAATGTGCATACTATCCATCCTAAATTCTATGTGATATTAGTAATGTTCAATACTATTTAGGGCAGATAGAGTGGATAGTATGCACATTGGGACGCAGGGATTGTGTGATTATGAGGCGCCGGGCTAGACAAAAGTGAAGCGAACGTGGAGAGAGAAAGCGAGTGTGAGAGAGAGAGAGAGAGAGAGTGAGTGAGTGAGTGAGTGAGCGAGCGAGAGATATGTATACTCATATGTGATAAGGGTACAGCGAACCAGTGAAGCCAGGGTTGCGGCACAATTGGGCTATTTTGAAAATACAGTTGCGGGAAAAATTACAGAGCCGTGGGTTGCGGTTTTTTGGGCTGCTTTTATAATGTACCGCGGTTGCCCAAAGTGTACACATGTGATCGCAAAAGGAAGTTATTACAAACACTCAATGGTGGTTTAGAGTGAGTTCTGCGTAAAAGTGTACTATTAATCTCATAAATTGTCTAATGTAGCATGATGCTAATGTTAGCTCTAATGCACCTGCAGAACAGGTCCATTTCTTCTTCATAATGCATTTTGTCATAATACTTCATGTAAGGTCGCAAGAAAATGTTTTGTTGTATTTATTTAGAAATACTTTTGATAATAGTTGGGTAAATGTATGAAGCGATGTGGATTTGGTAAACGTTTTATTGCCAGTATAAAGGCTGATAATGGCTGAATAAAAACAAAAGAATAATGAGGATTATGTCTCATACTTGGTGGAGGTGTGAAAGATTCTGTTTCCTTAAACTAGTCTGTCATGCATTTCTTTATTTCAACACATTTACAGGTAAATCCTAGTATTTTAAATTTGCGATTAATTGTGATTAATCACAGTCCATGACTGTGATTAACTCGATTACATTTTTTAATCAATTGACAACACTAATATATATATATATATATGTATATATATGTGTTCAACAGAAGAAAAACTCATTCAAGGTTTTAAACAACTTGAGAGTGAGTAAATGATGACACAGTTTTCATTTATGGGTGAATTATTCCTTTAATGTTAATAAAATAAAACACAAAGAGAAAAGTAACTCACAGCTCTTGACTTAAGAACTTTAATGCAGTTGCTAAAGTTCAGCAGTAATAAAATAACTTGAAATTTTCAACAACTTTTCACATCATATCGTTTTGAACCAAATAGTATCGATAAGTACTGGTATCGGTAAGCAGTACCGGTATCGGTATTAATAAAATGTAAATGATACCCATCCCTAGTTGTCATTATAGGGTATTGTTTGTAGAATTTTGAGGAAAATAATGAATATTTTGGAATAAGGCTGTGTAACATAAAATGTGGAAAAAGTGAAGCACTGTGAATACTTTCCAGATGCACTGTAATTCGCAAAATTCAACGTCTGCTGGTCAAATGCATGTAAATGCAATGAAAGGACTGAAATTGTTGTTGTACAGGCAAATTACAATAAACTTAAATACAAAGTTCTTAAGTACAAAATATAAGTTATATATATATATATATATATATATATATATATATATATATATATATATATATATATATATATATATATATATATGGATATATATATGGATGCTTTATGCAATATATGTTTATTATTAATGAAACCATAGTTAATCTAGAGCAGGGCTCCTCAAATCTGGACCTCGAGATCCACTTTCCTGCAGAGTTTAGCTGTAACCCTAATCAAACACACATGAAGACTGGACATGTTTCAAAGGTCATAGATGTTTTTCAAAGAACTTGTTCATGTCTATTACACACATGAAAAAAGAACATAGAAATACCAGGTTCCCATTACTTCTCTTTATTTGCACTGAGCAATTGACGTACACAAACCTGTTTACATTTTCACACTACAGGGCAGCTCACTTCTGAACATGCTAAATGTACATTTATTATTATTACATTTGTTTGCCTCTCTGTGACCACATACTGTATTTCGATGCAGCTAAATTCTCAATAAAACTGTTTTCATTGAGAGATATATATATATATATATATATATATATATATATATATATATATATATATATATTTTTTTTTTTTTTTTTTTTTTTTTTTCATAGATATATTTTCTGTTGTCAGATAATGGAATGAATATGAAATAGTGAGTAAAACACGGCCTATTAAGACTACATAAGCATCTCTACCTTCCAAGATGTTAATCTGCACAAAAATCCTGATTTATAATCGATCCATCATCTGATGAAATCAAATAGCCTAAACATAAGATAAAGACAATAGCTGTTCTGTGATTTCGGCTATACTTGCATGTAAAATTAGAGAAGCAACATAATATCGGTTTTAAAGCAGCACTATGTAACTTTTGGTGCTCTAGCGGTTAATAAACAGAACTGCACGCATCCCGCGGAAGAACATTCTAACTGGAGCTACTTCTCTAAATTTATGTCTATGGGATTCACGCAGGTATGTGTTACTCCACAGTGGTGACAACCCGACCAGGCTACAAAAGTCCAAAAATAAGCATTTATTATAAGTGTACCGTAGTGATTCGGGATAAGACAAAAACGCGGTTTGGAAGATGAATTCATGATGTACTCGCTCATTATATGCATTTTGCAAATTCTGAACACAGAAAAAAGTGACATGCTGAACAGAGCAGAGAGAGAGAGAGAGAGAGAGAGAGAGAGGGAGAGAGAGGGAGAGAGAGGGAGAGAAAGGGAGGGAGAGAGAGAGGGAGAGAGAGAGAGAGAGAGAGAGAGAGGGGCGTGATGCTTGTGCGATGTACAGTACCGGCTAGTCTCAGAAACTAAATAAGGTTTGGGCAAAAACTAAAGATTGGTCGCTAGGCTCCTTTTTGAAAAAAAAAAAAAAAGTTGCTAAAGGGGTCTGAAAAGTCAATAAGTTGTCAACACCATTTCTCCAACCACGGGTTAGGCCACGGCTCAAACAGAAAATGCGCGCTGCGTTAATAAAATTAGCACCGTTAAAATGAATTTGCGTTAACGCGTTAACGCGTTATTAACGCGTTATTAGCGCATTAACTTTGATAGCACTAATATATATATATATATATATATATATATATATATATATATATATATATATATATATATATATATATATATACACACACACACACACACACAGGTGCATCTCAAATTAGAATGTCATGTAAAAGTTCATTTATTTCAGTAATTCAACTCAAATTGTGAAACTCGTGTATTAAATAAATTCAGTGCACACAGACTGAAGTAGTTTAAGTCTTTGGTTCTTTTAATTGTGATGATTTTGGCTCACATTTAACAAAAACCCACCAATTCACTATCTCAACAAATTAGAATACTTCATAAGACCAAAAAAAAAAAAATTAGTGAATTGTTGGCCTCCTGGAAAGTATGTTCATTTACTGTATATGTACTCAATACTTGGTAGGGGCTCCTTTTGCTTTAATTACTGCCTCAGTTTGGCGTGGCATGGAGGTGATCAGTTTGTGGCACTGCTGAGGTGGTATGGAAGCCCAGGTTTCTTTGACAGTGGCCTTCAGCTCATCTGCATTTTTTGGTCTCTTGTTTCTCATTTTCCTCTTGACAATACCCCATAGATTCTCTGTGGGGTTCAGGTCTGGTGAGTTTGCTGGCCAGTCAAGCACACTAACACCATGGTCATTTAACCAACTTTTAGTGCTTTTGACAGTGTGGGCAGGTGCCAAATCATGCTGGAAAATGAAATCAGCATCTTTAAAAAGCTGGTCAGCATAAGGAAGCATGAAGTGCTCCAAAATTTCTTGGTAAACGGGTGCAGTGACTTTGGTTTTCAAAAAACACAATGGACCAACACCAGCAGATGACATTGCACCCCAAATCATCACAGACTGTGGAAACTTAACACTGGAATTCAAGCAACTTGGGCTATGAGCTTCCCCACCTTTCCTCCAGACTCTAGGACCAAATGAAATACAAAACTTGCTCTTATCTGAAAAGAGGACTTTGGACCACTGGGCAACAGTCCAGTTCTTCTTCTCCTTAGCCCAGGTAAGACGCCTCTGACATTGTCTGTGGTTCAGGAGAGGCTTAACAAGAGGAATACGACAACTGTAGCCAAATTCCTTGACACATCTGTGTGTGGTGGCTCTTGATGCCTTGACCCCAGCCTCAGTCCATTCCTTGTGAAGTTCACCCAAATTCTTGAATCGATTTTGCTTGACAATCCCCATAAGGCTGCGGTTCTCTCGGTTGGTTGTGCATCTTTTTCTTCCACACTTTTTCCTTCTACTCAACTTTCTGTTAACATGCTTGGATACAGCACACTGTGAACAGCCAGCTTCTTTGGCAATGAATGTTTGTGGCTTACCCTCCTTGTGAAGGGTGTCAATGATTGTCTTCTGGACAACTGTCAGATCAGCATTCTTCCCCATGATTGTGTAGCCTAGTGAACCAAACTGAGAGACCATTTTGAAGGCTCAGGAAACCTTTGCAGGTGTTTTGAGTTGATTAGCTGATTGGCATGTCACCATATTCTAATTTATTGAGATAGTGAATTGGTGGGTTTTTGTTAAATCTGAGCCAAAATCATCACAATTAAAAGAACCAAAGACTTAAACTGCTTCAGTCTGTGTGCATTGAATTTAATACACAAGTTTCACAATTTGAGTTGAATTACTGAAATAAATTAACTTTTCCACGACATTCTAATTTATTGAGATGCACCTGTATGTGTATATATAGTGTATGCCAAATTTATTTACAAACTTGACTTGGGATGAGTTATAGCCACACTTTTGAGAAATGTCCAAAGGATTCATCAAACCATAACAGTTATCGAAACTGTATTTCTGAAATCATATGACTTTTGATATTGATTCAAAACCACTTGCTTTGATTAGCTAGCTTCATCACTAGCTTCAGTTGGTATTTATAACATATTTGTAGCTTGATTTACCATCTGTTTTCGTGTAAGTTTTAGTTTATATGAAAACCCTGTCTCTGAGGAGTGTGTGGTATCGTCCTGTAGACGACAGGTCTGAGGGAGTAATTCTCAGGATCTTTTCTCGAATGTGACATCATCTGAGCGAACACACTTCAATAATTTAAAGCAGCACTGCTGTCTCTGTTCTATGAGAGAGAAATTTGGTGCTCTGGGTAAATAATTGATTATGCTCCGACTGTTGCTCCTGGCAAGCCGATCTCATGAGGCCGTGGATGTATACGTTTTTCATCTTTGCATGTATCTTGCTTTAGCATCTGATAACATGATAGCTTGTTTAATGGAGCTAATGAGAATAGCGTGAGTTTTAAGACTCAAAAAGTGCACATATTTGTGCATAATCATTACACACGTGTTCATGTATGCAGTGTTTGAACTATACCGCGGACTCTGGGGGAGCCCACTTGTTTTTGTTGGGGGGGGGTAATGCATAACAGCTAACAGAAAGATGCATAACAGATACAAGTGTATGCACTACTTGCTTGCACTATATAGGATAAATCACTATACAGGATTTACCCTATTATACTTTATCGACACAAATTGATAGGTGAAACAACAAACAGCCACCCACAAATAGTCTATAAACAAAGCATCAGGCTGTCTTTGAGTTCACACGAACAACGGTTAAAGTTACTCGTCAGGCTACAGAAGAATACCATAAGTCCTCCGTTCAGTTAGGCCTAAGACATCGAAAGTCACGCAGACCTATAACAACCCAGCCACAACACATAATTGCGAATAACATGCCTTACCTTAACACAGAATCGACCACAGAGGCCTGAATGGATTGAATGGATGGCGCGCAGATCAATGGCCTCCAACGATTATACTTTTTCTACGAATCTTTTGAGTTTACGTACTAAAGATGAGTGGAATTTGCACCGCAGCGCCCCCACACCTTGATGCTCATGACAAGAATAGCAAGTATAGTTATCTTTATTGAAGCGAATTAGGTTTAAATCGCCGTCATGCATGAATGAATATTTTTGCAATTTTACACATGATGATCACATTACACGAAACTGAAATTGCACGTCAACATAACACATTGTCAATATTTTTTGAGACCCCCCAAAATTTCACAAATCATGTTTTCAGGGGAGCCCATGTCTTATTAAGGGGAGCCGAGCTCCCCCTAGCTCCCCCGTAGTTCGCACCCTGCATGTATGTGCCAGAAAGCATTAGAAATACACTGCATCGAATTGAATTGCAGTAAAAAAAAAAAAAAAAAAAAAAAACTTATACAGGGTTGTGACTTGAATTTAATGGTGTAGTATTAAAATAAATGTTTTTTATTAAGATTCAGTATGAATTACCCATAAACATATTTGCTGCATTTCAAAACCTAGTAAGCTTACTAAGGCAGCATCCTTATTCCTTACAGTCATGTAAGTCATATAAGATTTGATATGTTGCTAAGATAAATGTGTGACACGCTAAGGCCCTGTCCCAAATCGCACCCTAAACCCTCGCGGCCTTCCTCTGAGTCCACACTTTCATGATGTAATGCCGCTTTGAGTCTGCCATGGAGTTTGCCTCAGTGTGGGCTCGGCAGAAGTGTGCATCGAGGGCGCATAGCAGCCGCAAAGGGGGCACTCACGAGCACCCCTCTGAAAGCTAAAATGAAGAAATGGGACACCCTATGGTCTTGTGGACTTAATGGACACAATGTAAGACTTAAATTACATTAGTGCAACTGAAGTGTGCAATTTGGGACAGGGCCTAAAATGTGTAAAAAAAAAAAAAAAAAAACTGCATACACCGTTATTGGGTAAAATAATTTGTAATCACACCTAACTACTTATTGTGTTAACAACCAACTTTTATTGTGTTAACTTAGCTATTAACTTTTTTTTTTTTTAGTTTTGTTTAGTTTTGGTGTGTATGTCTTTCGCCTTTTTAGTGTGCTTTCGTTTTTAGTTTTGTGTTTTGTTTGTAGTTTTGTTTTGGTGTTTTTCCCCCTTTTGTTTTGTTTGTTTGCCTTTTTTGTTTTGGTGGGTTTTTTGTCTTTTGCTTTGTTTTCGTGTGTTTTGTTTTTGCCTTTTTGTTTCGTTGTTTTGTTTTTTTTAGATTTGTTTTATTTTGATTTTAGTTTTGTTTTTGTGGGGTTTTTTCCCCTTTCATTTTTATTTTATTTTATTTATTGGTGGGTTTTTTGCTTTTTTGTTTGGTATTTATTTTTGTATTGTGTTTTTTTTTTTAGTTTTAGTGTGTTGGTTTTAGATTTATTTTGGTGTTTTTTTTTTTTTTTTTTTTGCATTTTGATTATATGCTTTCCATGGTAGAACAACATTTCTCAGCCATTTTGTTTATCTGCTTTTTTATTTATTTATTTATTCATTCATTCATTCATTTATCTTTTTGTTTATTTTTTTTCTATTTGCAATTTAGTCAATTCCTTTCCTTTTTTTTTTTTTAATTGAAATAGCTGTAGATTAAAATGGAGCCATTTCTTAATATTAATAAAGGAGAACGTGTCACTGCATAGTTGCAAGAGAGAGTTGGATAGAAAACGATAAAAAGAAAGGAGATAAGATGGTGCAAGGAATTTCAAATAAGATTTAGAGACCATGAACAAGAAAAAAAGTCCTCTCAATCTTTCTTGTGCCTTTCCACCGCGCCCCCCAGATGGGATTCAGTCGCTAAATTAACTGTGCTGTCTTTCTGCTTTTGTTTGGGCGGCAGAATGCTGGCCGTGTCCAATCAGCCGGGCTCCGGAGTGCGTCATCTAGATTGATGTGGCTTTTCATTATGGCATCTCCAGGTGTCAGTCCGGCATTCACAGTGTTGCCATGGAAATAGCAAAATGCTCTGCGGTCCTGAAAGCAAACAAGACCCAATAATAGCCAGGTGTAATAGAATGTTTCTCTGGCGCTAATTGTCTCTAGCTGTCCTCTGGAGAAGCCATCAATACCCAGGTCTTTGGTGTTAGCATTTGTTTTTGGTCAAACTATCCCTGATTTTTAGCAGGGATTTATTTTGCATTGGTTTAATAAAGCATAAACATTTAGATCACAGTGCTTTCTTAAAGGGCCGGTCCATCCAAAAAAGCATACTTTTCATTTTTGGGAAAACTATTTCTTTAAATAAACACACGTTTTTCTAATCCTCCTGTGTATTATTTAAATTCTGAATTTTCATTCAGGCCTCGTGGTGAAAGCAAATGCTGATTTATTTATCCACTAAATCCAAACCTGTAATCATTGCAAAGTTATAAGAGATTAAAACTTGCTGTTCTTCAGTGCTCTTTTATTATGTGATGTGATTTATTCACGCATTCCAAAAAGTGGCATTTCCCACATTTCTCTCACCACCTTCTTATTGCCTGTTTTCATTAAAATGTGGCCGTCTCCATGGTGATTGTTGCCACGAAGGGCTAAAAGAAATCATTGGTAATCACGCTGCAGTCAGCAATGTTTGAATGAAAGGCATGAAATTCAAAGTGCATATTATCGGAGGTATAAGGGAGTGGACGGAAAGCAATAAGCAGGCTCAAAATAATGCATTTTTCTTTTCTTCCCTATGATCACACTTAAAAGCATTTACGCCCCTTCATGGGTGCACATAATTAACTTGTTAACGTAAAAAAGAGGGGCATATTGGTACTTTTAAACAATTTATTTTAAAATTGCAATATAGATTCTTGAATACTCAAGAGCTTTACATGACGTTGAAATACACAACCAGTCAACCAGTTTTTTTGTTATTTTGATGTGTTTGTGTTTTTTGTTTTATTTTGTTTTCTATTGTATTTTTTGTAGTGTATTTTTAGTTTTGTGTTCTTATGTCGTATTGTTGTTTTTAGTGTGTTTTTGTTTTATTTTGTTGTTGCTTGTTTTTTTTTTGTTCTTTTATGTTGTTGTGTTTGTTTCGTGTGTTGTTTTTTGTTTTGTATTGTTGTTTTGATGTGTTTTGTGTTGTTTTTATTATATTTTGTTGTTTCATGTTGATTTGTTTATTATTGTTTTGTTGTATTGCATTATTGTTGTGTATTTTGTTTTGTTTTTTGTTCTTGTGTCATTGTTTTGTGGTGTTTTTGTTTTATTTTTTGTTGTTTCGTGTTGTTTTTGGGATTTTTGTTCTTTGTGTTTTGTTGTGTTTTTGTTTGTTTGTGTGTTTTGCTGTTTTTGTGTGCGTGTTTTGTTCTGTTTTAGTTTAGTTTGTTTTGTTTTGTTCCTTGTGTGTTTCTTAATGTTGGTCAAACCACATTATTTTTTATACAAGCAGTGAAACAGTTTTGTTAAAATATTTTTTTTAAAGATTAATTTTCATAAATTTTTTATTCATGTATATATTTTTATAAGGATTTATTTTCAAGAATGTATTTTTTTTTCTTCTTTACCCTATAAGAACAGATCTATTCTACTGACATTTTCATTTTTATTTTTATTTATTTTCTTTTTTTTTACCCACCAAAAAACATTAAATTCAATTTAAATTCATAAATGTCAAAACTCATTATTAGAGTGGTGTATTTAAGCCAGTGCATATAGTCAATGAATTTCATTTTTTATATATTTTTTTTGTTAAAATATAGTAGGGGAAAAAAGAATGTCAGTGTTATTAACCCAAATGCTGATTTGTGTCCATTTCTTTGTAGATCGATGAGATGCAGTGGCCCAACGGTGAGATGGAAATACCCAGCTCGGTATGCAGTCTGCCCTGTAAGATGGGTCAACGCAAGAAGATGGTGAAAGGCATGCCATGCTGCTGGCACTGCGAGTCCTGCGACGGCTACCAGTACCAATATGACGAGACGTCCTGCAAACTCTGCGCTTACAACATGCGTCCGAACGGCAACCGGACAGGGTGCCAGCCCATCCCGATCGTCAAGCTGGAGTGGCATTCGCCCTGGGCCATCATCCCTGTCTTCCTGGCTATGCTCGGCATCATCGCCACCATCTTTGTTATGGCGACATTCATCCGCTACAACGACACCCCGATCGTACGAGCATCTGGGAGGGAGCTCAGCTATGTTCTGCTGACAGGGATATTCCTTTGTTATATCATCACGTTTGTAATGATCGCCACTCCGGACATTGCCGTTTGCTCCTTCAGACGAATCTTCCTTGGGTTAGGAATGTGTATTAGCTACGCCGCGCTCCTCACTAAGACCAATCGAATTTACCGCATCTTTGAGGAAGGGAAGAAGTCGGTTTCTCCACCTAAACTGATCAGCCCGACGTCTCAGTTAGCCATCACGTCCAGCCTCATCTCCTTCCAGCTCTTAGGGGTCCTCATATGGTTTGGAGTGGATCCTCCGAACACCATAATCGATTACGACGAGCAGAAGACCATAAACCCTGACAAGGCCCGAGGGGTTCTCAAGTGTGACATTACGGACCTACAAATCATTTGTTCTCTAGGATACAGCATCTTGCTGATGGTAACATGTACGGTTTACGCCATCAAGACGCGAGGCGTTCCGGAGAACTTCAACGAAGCCAAACCCATCGGCTTCACCATGTACACCACCTGCATTGTATGGCTCGCCTTCATTCCCATTTTCTTTGGGACGGCACAATCTGCAGAAAAGGTAATGCTTGTTTTAGTACTTTTTACAATGTGCATCGGTTTTCGGTTTCAAGTACTTATGTGCCGTTTTCACTTGTTGATTCTACTCGATATTTCACAGAGAGAATCGAAATTCTTAAGGGTTTTTTAATTTTTTTATATTTTTTTTCTCACCCTCATTTCATTCTAAACACAAAAGCTCTCGTTTTGTCTGTGAAAGACAGAAATGAGAAATTTTGAAAAATGTTGCATCTTTTCCATACAACGAAATGGCTCTGAAATTGTTGTTTCCCATTTGTGAACAGGAAGTTCTTTTATTTTAAATGAACAGTCCAGTTGAACCAGTTCACAAATCAGATATGTTCACTAATATTATTTTGTATCAGTGATATTGTATTCAGTTTCATTTATTTATATTATTTATTTATTAATATTAATTAACTTTTATTTGTAGTGTTCGTTACTGAGGTAGCATTTCCTTTGCTGAGCTTGTTACATTAAAAAAAAATAATAATGATAAAAATAATTAAATGTAGTATTACTCCCAAATTTGACAGAGATGTTGTAGAATTTGTGATCAGACATCAAATAAAATTACCCATTTTTTTTATGTTTTGTGCTTTTGTTTTCTTGTTTCATCTTCTGTTTTAGTTTTTATTTCCTGCATGTTTATGAATGTTGGTTGACCCACATGACAAAGGTTTTATATACAAATATATATATACAAATATATATGTATATATGTATGTTAAATGCAGTTCCCAAAGCAACATCTTTCAGCCAATGGAATCACTTTCTGTGTGGGATTGAATATTGCACAATAAAGTGAAGGAAAAAATGAACTCCTGGAGCAGCTTTAATACAGATCTTTTACTTGTAGGCACTTTTTTCTTCATGAAAACCTGATTTGCGTCTTTTTAGTCTAGGCAATTGAAAGCGTATTGGTCAAAGTATCACCCCTTCTTTCATTTACTTTTGCCCTTTTTTGGGGCGTGAATATTTTACTCGTTATAATTCCCTTCAAGGCAGCTAAGAGTCTAACCCTCCGCATGCATGGTTTTCCACTCAATTTCAAATCCATTTGCAGGCTGATGTTGCCGTAATGGCTCTATTTTGTAATACCTGTTTGCAAGCTGCAGGCAATCTAGACTCCGGCTTTTGTACCTCTAAGATCATCCATTTTTCATCCCTTCCTGAAGAAATGAAAAATTATATTTCATCACAGGGAGAGAGTTGCCATCTCGAGCAATGGAAGGGCAAATAGGTATTAATAGCATAGTTAAGGATCAGAATCAATGTCCCACAACAATCTTTTAAAAGACATTTCATTAGCATAAGGACATTTGCTCATTATCTGCATACGAGACGAATGGCTCAGCTTTTTTCTCCTCGGTACTGAAAAGCAATTACCTAAATAATAGAGGGAGCTGATTTGAGCATGTACCAAAGCCAGATACAATGATGGGCTCTGACACTAAAAAATTTCTATTTGTTAGGACCTTTTAATTACGTTTCTAAGAACACACAAGATGTCATTTTATACCTTGATAAACATGCTATGGAGCGCAACAGTCAGCTTCTGCAAGTCCCATTCATTCGTTTCAGAGAATTTCTTTATTTAACAATTACGTACAAGCCTTTAAATACAGAAAGTACCTTGAGGTACTGCAGGCTTTGTGTTTCTATAGGAGCCACAAATCATTGTGATTTAAAATTTTTAATTAAAAAAAAACAATCATGTGTAATTGATAAATTCCCACTAAAAAACTACATTACCCACAATCCCTAAAGAAAATCCACCAATCAGCAGTGTTATTTTAGTATTATTAATATAGTGTTGTTTAATAATATTGTATAAACAAAAAATAATAAAATTATGAATGTTTTCCATTTTAGTTTTTCATATCAGTTTTAGCAATTTTATGTGCTTTTATCATTTTTATTATTTTTAAATATTTCTATTCAGCTTCTCATTTCCACTTCAATAATTTTAGTACTTTAACTTAGACTTATTTCAGTAAAGCAACTTTTTTTTCTAGTTTCCATCATGCTCTTTTTTTTTTTAATTATTTTTTTTAAAAAGCATTTCAATTTTGTTATGCTTCAGTTTCATATCTCTTTGGGTTTGAGTCTTTAGTCTTTGCAACATTATAGACCTTATATATAACACTCCAAAGACAAAAAAAAAAAAAAAAAAAAAAAAAAAAAAACCCTTAATATTTTATTTATAATGTATATGTATTAATTTTATATAGGCCTAACTATATTTTAAATATATTAAAATTTATAGTGCAACATAATTGCATCTCCTTTCACAACATACTTTTTTTTAATATATGTATTTCAGTTCATTTTATTTCATTTCTATAGGAATTCTTATTGAAATAATTTATATTATTATATTATTTTTAACTTGGAAATTTATTTTAGAATTTTATGTCTTTTATTATTAATGACTTTATAAGTAGTTTTGGATTAAATAACTTTATTTTAGTGCTGTCAAACGATTAATCGCATCCAAAATAAAAGTTTTTGTTTGCATAATATGTGTGTGTGTTCTGTGTATATTCATTATGTATACTGTATATAAATACACATACATACAGTATATATTTTGAAAATATTTACATGTATTTACATGTATATATTTATATTAATATAATTTATTTTATAAATACATATATTTAATATACAAACATAACATACTTTTCTGAAATATATACATGCATGTGTGTGTATTTATATATACATAATAAATATACACAGTACACACACATATATTATGCAAACAAAAAAGAAAAACACTGGCGGAACCAAGGCCATGCAGTCACTGCTGCTCTCTGCAGCTGTATCAAATTCTCCTTGTCGCCACAACAATGAACCATTTCATCACATTTTTCTTCATCTTTGTATTCACAACTCTCATTATGCTTAAACCCCACGTGATGATGCAGCTTTTCAAATGCAAATGAAAGCAGGAAATCGTGCACTGGAATTCGCGTGTGTTACGGAGGGAAGAGAAATAGCCACGGATTCCTGTGACTATTACCTGAACCCGGCCGGAGGACACCGGAGATGATGTACAGTCCTGAGAGGCAAACAGCAGCTCATTAGAGGGAAGAAGCGGCCTCATGTGCGGCTGAGCCTACAGGCGTGAGAAAGGCTGACGTCAGCTGAGAGGAGCTGTGACACGCTGGCCTTTGCTGCTTGTCATTACTTACCTGGCGAGAGTCGCGCGGAATACAAATTAAGCTTCCGCTCTGACAGAGACGCTGTGAACTGTGGGTTTACGCTTGGGAAAATGGCGCGAAAGAGTCGTGAGCACAAAGCGAAGCGAGTTTTTTGCAGAAGGGAGTCTTTCAGATCTCTGCTAAATGAAAATAATGGCTTCACTCAGCTGCATGGGGTGTACAGGCGCTGTGTTCGCGACACTAGTGGAAATATGGCATTTTAGCATTGTTTGCAAACCGGTCTTCATCTTAACAATCATGGCCGCAGGAACTAGGGGTGCAGCACCCCCCGCTGCAGGGCCAGGTCTGAGATTTTCCTTGTGCACCTTGATCATCCTCAAGATACTTCAGTTTTGTGATTAATTATATATTAACCCTCATGTGGTGCTCGGATCTTTTTTGTCCAGAGAATATTTTCTTTTTCCCGAAAATACTAGTTAATGTTATCGCATTGGACTGAAATTTAGTGTTCACAAAGGGTATAACTACTTCTCAATTGTTTTTTTTGTTTTTTTTTTGTAATCATTTTCAAACTTTTTGGGGGAGATTTTTCTCCTAGTCACACTTCTGGTATTCTTTGACAAAAATGACCCAGCTTCAAAAAAGTTCTTATAAATCACTCATTATGCTATATTATCACCAAAGATTGAAAAAAATATTTTTTTATGAATAATTTTCACAATGTTAAACAAAAAAAATATCAAAATTTGCACTGTTTATCACACTAATGTGCTTTAATGTTTAATCGGGAAGTTTTCTTTTAAATGCTTTTATTTTGTACAAAATTGTAAAAAGTCACACTTGTGGTGTTCCCGGTCAAAAATAACCCGACCTCAAATATTTGCTTATAAATCTCTCATAATGCTATATTATCACCAAATATTGGATTCAATCTTTTTGTCAACTTGTTTTCTTTCATTTAGGACTGGTTTTGTGTTTCTATTTGCATCTGATTAATTGTAGGCCTCATTTATCTGAAAGCAGGCACCTCATTGTTTGAGTGAAAAAAAAAAAAAAAAAAAAAAATTTTCACAATATGAGATAAATTATGAAAATTTGCACTGTTTATCACACTAGTGTGCTTTAATGTTTAATCAGGAAGTTTGTTTTGAAAGGCTTTTATTTTGTACAAAATTGCACAAAGTCACAATTGTCAAAAATGGCCGGCCATTGAAAGTGAATGGGGAAGAATGAAAGTAAGAGAAACAACTAGTGTTCAGGAGCATGTTGTGCTTGCAGACATAAAGGCCTTGGACCTGTGCGTTTGTGGATGCATGTATATTTTGTTTGTTTGTTTGTTTGTTTGTTTTGTTTGTTATATGAATGACATTATTATAAGTTAAAAGCGGAAACAGACCAGTGCATAAGTTACTGTATGCCCACCCCTAAATCCCAGCAACATAATCCTCTGAAGCAAACTCTTCCAAGTCTTCTTCAAACAAACCCTGACTTTCTTCCATTGAAAATTCTCCCTTCAAGTCACACAGGCTTCGGCTGTTTTGAAGCCGGCCAGCTTTTTCTGCAGTCTGTTGATTTTATGCTAACATCTGTACTGCTGGAGGCCTTTCCAGGTTGGATATAAGTTCTGAAAAGCGATAGCCAAAAGAAAACGAATCCGCTCCGTTCTTTGTGAAGAAAATTACTGACAACAAAAGGAATTTCTGCTTCCATCGATCATAGACCAGAAATTAAATGATTTTAATTCAAACATATTATTGACAAAAAGATATTACATGTAATAGTAATGCGTTTGAATGATGAAAAATGAATAAAGAATTGATCCTAAATCACATTTCGCAGCAAAGGCATGTTAAGAAGCCTGAATTGATTGCTTTTTCATAATATAGTGATGTGGAATAAACTGCTGGTGTCGAGTGTAGCACAAAGGCCTTGATTAAATCCATAATTACCATATAAAGGTATCTACTTATGCAACTTTCAGTTGCATATTGGAATACTGATATGAAGTTTTGGTCATTTGTAGTGGACTCGAGTACCATATGGATGAATATTCAATGATGAGGAGAGCTATATCTCATGAATATTCAATAAGGTTGCGTTTTTGCGCCGGTGAAATATCTGTGGGCACTGTGATTTGCTATAGACAGCATCAGTTCATGCTGATGGGGACTGACACTGGGTGTTTCCTGATCATTTGCTGCAATATGCAAAGTAAGGAGTCAAGGTCTGGAAGGGCAAATCGAAAGCCAAGCTCAAAATCAAAATGGCCGGCACGTCCACCAAAACACATCCGCTTCTCGCACTCTTAATACGCAGATGTGACGTTTTCAATGCTAATGGCCGAGGATGTAAATAGTGTAACGTTTCTTTCCTAGCAAACACTTACTGTGAGTATGGTGAGAGATGCGAATCAACAAAGAACTGGCTTTACATTCAGAAAATGTGAATCTTGTAAGGTCAAACTGTGAGCTGTTTTATTTTCTGTTCATTTTATAAAAGGGTTCCTCTTTTGCACCAAAATTTGGGTCTAAATGCAGTTTTAATCCTGTATTTCATGTCATGTTGATTGTAAGCACAATACTTTGTTTATTGCCAATTTCAGTTAGAAAACTGTAATTGGACTATAATGAGACTGAATTGAACACCTCTCCGCTTCTCAAATTATCCAGACATGGTAATTAGAAAGTAATCATACTCATTCTGGTAAACCAGATACCAAGGAGTTACCACTTGTACTGTTTCCCAGTTTTTCCTAGTTTTTTTTTTTTTTTTTTTTTTTTTTTTACAATTAAATATTAAACAAACATAAATAAATAAATTCTATATATTATATATTCTATTTATATTTATTATCTTTCTATATATTATATATTATTATTATTATTATTATTATTATTATTATTATTATTATTATTATTATCTTTTTTAAACAATGCCTTAGATAATAGGGTTGAATTATTGTCATCTTATTTTTATTTCTAAAAAAATCTATATTTTTATTTAAATAATTTATTACAATAACGATTTTTTTTTTCTTCTTCAACCTTGGGTGATATGGCTAGGGGTGTTTGAAACTAGCTACTTTTCATGGTAGGCTAATTTTATGTTTAAGTTTTTAGACAATATATACTAAAAAAAAAAGTGTAGAAACAATTTTCACTTAGAAATTGCAATTAAATTTCACAGATAATTGAATGAATGATTTCTTGTAAAACGTACTCCAATAATTTAATGTTTCATTTACTTTTTTTTAATAACAAACAACATGAGGTTTCATGAATTAATAGGTTTCCCATTAATTCAAATTATTTTTCTTCATCTCAGAAGCTGTGCAAATGCAAGGTTGGTGTTATATAGATCCTCTCCGCCTTGCTATGTCATTCTCCGGTGATGTATAACAGCCCTTGAGTGTCAGTCAGATCCGGAGCGCATGTGAATCCAAACAGCGCTCCGATTTACCATTAAAACGTGTCCCGTTGGTCAGATTACAGCTGTGTTCTGCCTGATATAGCATCAGTGTTTATTAACCCTCTTGCTTTCTCTTTCTGCCCTTGTATTCTCCATGACACCTTGAGCCCAGATGCTTTTTTACATGAGACTAATAGGCTGGCTATATTTGACCACGCCATTAATCATAGCGGCGGCCAGGGATCCTGTCAATGGGTCCCAGGCTCTAAATGGTAAATTATCTTATCTCTCTGCAGGCTAACCAAACAGAAGGGATATTTATAGATGCTCTCCTGGACAGGTATGATGTTTTACATAACCCAATAAAACGGGCTGTCTGTGATGGATATTAAAAGTTAAATATATAAATATAAAAGCTAGAGCAGCGTGACGTACATCTGTTAGACGGGGATTGCACTTGGATGTTGCAACGCACCCACATGTCGAAAGCTGATTAGTATTCAGCATAGACTGTGGCTGTTTGCACGTAAATATACATGAACAAAATGTGTACAAAAAAAAAAAATTTTTGGGAGGAAAAAAAATCATTTGATCCCCTGCTGATTTTGTACGTTTTCCCACTGACAAAGAAATGATCAGTCTATAATTTTAATGGTAGGTTTATTTGAACAGTGAGAGAATTTTTTTTTTTTTTTTTAAAAATCCAGAAAAACGCATTTCAAAAAAGTTATAAATTGATTTGCATTTTAATGAGTCAAATAAGTATTTGATCTCCTATCAGTCAGCAAGATTTCTGGATCCCAGATGTCTTTTATACAGGTAAGGAGCTGAGATTAGGAGCACTCTCTTAAAAGGAGTGCTCCTAATCTCAGTTTGTTACCTGTATTAAAGACACCTGTCCACAGAAGCGATCAATCAATCAGATTCCAAACTCTCCACCATGGCCAAGACCAAAGAGCTGTCCAAAGATGTCAGGGACAAGATTCCAGACCTACACAAGGCTGGAATGGGCTACAAGACCATCGCCAATCAGCTTGGTGAGAAGGTGACAACAGTTGGTGTGATTATTCGCAAATGGAAGAAACACAAAATAGCTGTCAATCTCCCTCGGTCTGGGGCTCCATGCAAGATCTCACCTCGTGGAGTTTCAATGATCATGAGAACGGTGAGGAATCAGCCCAGAACTACACGGGAGGATCTTGTCAATAATCTAAAGGCAGCTGGGACCATAGTGGGACCATAATATTTTTGGATAATGTAAACTGGTGAACCAGGAACATTTTGTGTCGATTTTATACGTAATGGTTTTGGTTTATTGCCAGTGAGACTGAATTGAACACCTCTCTGCTTCTCAAATTATCCAGACATGGTAATTAGAAAGTAATCCTAGTCATTCTGGCAAACCGACATCAAAAACACACTCATTGCTTCACAATTGCTGAGGTTGTGGTTTCCCTCTTGGGGCCAGCAGAATGAATTGGTCTGGGTGCAATATGATGACTCAAGAAAAACAAATTCCATCTGTGCCTTCTTTTGGAAGAAGAAAAAAAATAAACTTTAGGATGTTATGTAGCTCTCGCCAGAGACTGAATGCAATGAATATGCTGTAAACAGTCCGTTAAGGGCTAAGTGTCCACTTAAATGACAGTTTCATCAGAGAGTGTCAGCTGTACTTGAGGTTGCCAGTAGCACAGGTTTATTGTGCTTTAAGCAGAGTTGTCTGAAAAGGCACATTTGCATTTACATGTAGAAAAACACAGCGTGCATGGCATGCAACAGTGTCTCTTTCAAGCAGCAGCAGCAGTTTTCAATCAGTGCTACAGAGACACTTATTTGTAGATGATAATTAGAGTCATTTAGATGTTGAGTGTCATTTGAATCATAGTTGCAATGAGCCAACAAGTTCAGTTGTTTACAAAGTGTGCTGCCAAAAGCAAAAAGAACTTAAAACATATTTATTCTTGTTTTAATGGACCACCCTGTATGGGTTTAGGTTTGATAATCATCATGTTTCTATACTACTGTGATATTTCATGCTACTTTTATGTTTAGACATTTGTTTGTTTGTTTATTTGTTTGCTTTTAATCTTATGTTCTTCAATTTCAGACACTTTAAGTCCTACTATTTATTTATGTTTGTTTGTTTGTTTGCTTCGACTTCTGACACTTAAGTCCTGTTGGTTTGTTTGTTTATCATGTTATATTCTTCATCTACAGACCCTTTTATACTGTAGTGGCTAAATTGTTTGTTTGTCATGTTATATTATTCAACTTCAGACACTTTTTTTTTTGTCCCAGTGGTTGGACTGTTTGTTTGTCATTTTATATTCTTCAGCTTCAGGCACTTTTGTGTTCGAGTGGTTTGTTTGTTTTCTTCAACTTTAGACATTTTTAAGTCTCGTTGATTGGTTTGTTTGTTTGTCATGTGTTATATATATATATATATATATATATATATATATTCACATATAATGTTCTGTGCACTTGGAGACAGAAATGCCATTGAAGAGCTTGAGATAAAATATGCCACAGAAGCTATACAAGAAAACAAAATCAAAAGTTTGAAGGATACATATTACTGTTAAATAATGTTTAATGTGTGTTATTTCATATCATGCTAAAATTGCCAAATTAAGCAAAAATGTGAAAATATTATTTAATTAATTTTTATGGCTACATAAAATGCTATAATAAAATTTGCCCCATAGATACAAAGTCAGTCAGTCAGTCATTTTAATTTAAAAATGTAAAAAATGTAATTTCCACCATCTTTTTTCAGCAGTTGAGATGTGGTAGAAATGAAACTGCACTGCAAATTTTCATTACTTTCAGGAAAATAATAAAAATAAAATAAGAAATAATACAGAATTCTCCTGAAAAGGGCCTTGAAATGTGTCTTTTTGCGTCACAAACCAGCTGTTAAAACCTTTTCCCTGCATTTCGTAAAATGCATTGTTACTTGTGCCTGCCTTGCACAAGGAACATCTGATATGTAAACAATCTGTCTTGTTTGCGTGCCGGCGTCTTCAGGCAAGCGGTGAAGCTAAGCAGCTAAGTTTAATGGGGCGTCCCTCAGGGCTCTGTGTCTGTCACTTTCCGTTGAGCATGCGGTAATGGTAGTCTCGCACTTCCCCTTATTAAAAACGACTAAAAGCTCGGTGCTATCACCCCCGTGAACTGTTTATGTCGCAATGTCTATTCTTAAGGGTTTGCCGTGGAGGTACAAAACTCTGTGACATTGCAGTAGAAGAGAGATCCTTCATGCTTGTCAATCTGGCTATTTCATATGAGTGTCTCTATGGCAACAGAGCCAAGGGGGGAGGATGTAGGGAAATTTATGAATGTTTGATATTTACTGAAGGTTTGATGGTGGACAGACAAGTATTACATGAAACTGAGGAGCATTTCAATTGAAATGTGTCTGAATTGTTTACATACCATCACAGAGTTCTTTGAATAGATGGATGTGATGTCTTTGACTGTGAAAATCGGAGAGGACCTTAGAGAGTGTCTCTGCTGGAGTGTGACCCAAATTCATTAGCCGCACGTTGCCTCCATTAGCTTCCTTGCTAGCAAGCATGTTTAAAGCAGAAGCCTTTAAAACCTGACTATACAGGAATCTGCCTGTATGTACAGTGCTTGAAGAAAGCTCCTACATTATCAGTTTTTGTTTTTTTTTTTCCTGCAAATAAATGCACAGAATAGTCATTTTTTGTGAGGTATTTGTTTTGAATCCCTATAGTTCCTGTAGCTCAATTGATAAAGCTATTATGTTAGCAGTAGCAATTCCCAAGGAACTTGTGTCGTGACAAAACTTTAGAAAGAAATGTGTAAAGCAAATGTCAGTGGTTAAGGAGTAACTAACTAAAAGTAGCAGTGCTAGTTACTAATGTAGCCTACAGTGGCTTAGCTGTTTTTCAAATTGCATAGCTTTTCCAGTAACTGCTTTTCTGATAAAGTAGTACTGTAGTGCGACTCAATCTTTTTTTTTCCTGAATCAGTTCAAGCAATACTGGTCACTTCATTAGGGACACCTTGCTATTACCGGGTTGGCTTCAAAACTGTCTAAATTCTTCATGTCATTGATTCAACAAGGTTCTGGAAAGATTCCTTAGAGATTTGGTCCATATTGACATGATAACATCATGCAGTTGCAGATTTGTCAGCTGCACATCTATGATGTGAATCTCCCGTTCCAGCACATCCTAAAGGTGCTCTATTAAATTGGAGTGGAGGCCATTTGAGTATAATTAACTAGTTGCATTATCATGTTTAAGAGGCCAGTTTGAGATGACTTGAGCTTTGTGACATGGCACTTTATCCTGCTGGAAGTAGCCATCACAAGATGGGCATGATCAGCAATAATACTCACATTTAAACGATGCTCAATTGGTGCTAAGGGGCCCAAAGTGTATCAAGAAAATATTCCCCACACCATTACACCACAAGCACAAGCCTGAACCGTTAATACAAGGCAGGATGGAACCATTGCTTTCATGATGTTTATACCAAATTGTGACCCTACCATTTGAATGTTGCAGCAGAAATCGAGACTCATAAGACCAGGCAACCTTTTTCCAATCTTCTATTGTCCAATTTTGGTAAACCCTTGTGAACTGTAGCCTCAGTTCCCTGTTCTTAGCTGACAGTAGCGGCACCCAGTGTGGTCTTCTGTTTCTGTAGCCCATCTGCTTAACACTTCAATGTGTTGTGTTCAGAGATGCTCTTCTGCAAACCTCGGGTGTAATGAGTGCTTATTTGAGTTACTGTTGGTTTTCTATCAGCTCGAATAAGTTTGGCCGTTCTCCTCTGACCTCTGACATCAACCAGGCATTTTCGCCCACAGAACTGCTGCTCAATGGATATTTTCTATTTTCCGGACCATTCTCTGTAACCCCTGGAGATGGTTGTGAGTGAAGATCAAAGCAGATCAGCAGTTTCTGAAATACTCAGACCAGCCCGTCTGGCATCAACAACCATGCCATGATCATTTAAACCACCTTTCGTTCCCATTCTGATGCTCAGTTTGACTTGAGCAGATTGTTTTGACCACATCTACGTACCTAAATTCATTGACTTGCTGCCATGTGATTGGCTGATTAGATGTTTGCGTTAACAAGCAGTTGAACAGGTGTACCTAATAAAATAGCCGGTGAATGTATATTATTTCCAGTTTAATGCTGTGTCATGGACACATTTACACTGCAGAGGTGAGATTCATGAAACATTCTTAAGAAAGAAAGTCTTCTTAACTGCCATTTTCTGCTTATTTTTAATTTAGGAAAAAAAAAATTTATAATATTTTGTATTCACAAAAATTCTTCTTAAGAATGTTCTTATCTTTTTTTCTTAAGGTTGTTCTTAAGACAAAACCTTAGCAGAATTCAAATTCTTGAAAATAATATTCTTAAAATTAATCGTAAATAACTTCTTAAAGTTAGGACAGCCTTGTCTTAAATCCCAAATGAATAAGAATTTGAGTTATTTCAAATTACAGTTATTGTTATATTTAAGCATTACAACAACATTATCCACATATAATACATAGCTTTTAAAGTGATGTGTATGAGTTGACAGCAATGACTGACAATGTCTAACGTGACTTTTTGCTGAATTCAAAATTCAGTAACTACTCTACAAAAATGTGTCAGATAGGGCACTCATTTTTAATTTAGCCTACAAATACATTTTAGCCTACAAATATAACATAACCTTTGTCAGTATTCAGTGCACATGAATGTGCCCATACACAGGACAGTTTACTGTAGCAGTGAGGACACACATAATGGAAGCGTTCACTCTGGAGAGAGCGCAAAAACACAGCACAAAAATGAATGAAACAGATTGCTGCAGCTTGAGACAGACTCTGGCGCAAATAGTGTGCGCTTATGATTATAAGGGTAATCTGCAGGAAGCACAAAAAGGACAATCCTTGAAGTGTGTTTATCAGTGCGTCTTCAATAAGATATTCTTAAGAATGTATTTGAGAATTTAAGAATTTTTCAAGAATTGCACTTAAGAACATTCTTACGAACTTCTTGAAATGTATCTTAAGAAATTTCTTATTTCTTAAGAAAATTTTCCGGCCCCAGGTCTTGATGCCCAATTCCGATTTGGTTATTATATCCAGTTTTTTGATGACCAGCTAACATCTGTTAAACGTGACCCATATCCGATATCTGCATTTCTGATATACACCCAAGGTAGACATACTCGCATAGAAACAGGGTTGCCAGGTCTGCAAAACAAAACCATCCCAATTGCTGATCAAAAATTAGCCTAGTAGTGGTTTTCCTCCATAAAAAATTGCATTCCAGGGGCAGGAGGAGATTGATTTAACCCGCAAACTAAAGAATAACCCGCAGCAACAGTATTAAAGTCACAAAGCAGTGCCGGGAGAAGCATTCACCTGATTTGAAGTCATTCACCATCGTTTTTTTATTTTTTATTTTTTTTAAAAGTGTCTTGCATTGATGGGAATATCCGATTTGTCCACTTACATGGTAGACACAAAAGCATGTATCTGATTCATATCAGATTTATTTCCACACATGAATAAGGCTTGATAAAAATGAGGATTTTTCCTGCTTACATGTTCACAGGTCATATCTGATCTGTGCCACATAGGAAGGGAAAAAAAAAATAAAAATCAGAATCGGGTCACTTGAACCATGTAATGTAAATGCGGCCAAATTCACAAAAAATCATATTTGTTAGTAGCTTGTAGTATTTTAGTTTTCTAAAGGGTAGCTCGCCTAACGACAAGCTTGGAGTTTTTTAAAGCTAGTTTCAAAGCAGTTTCCCCAACACTGGACTATAGATCAATGTGCAGTGCCTTTTTAAAATCATGCGACACAGTTGCAAAGGTACCCTGAGCTCATAAAACACAGATATGCTGCTCGCTCACAAGAAAACATCAAGGGGGAATGGAGCAAAGCTAGAGGAGCTCGGATTTCAGGTTGATCTTTCTTGCTTTGTGTCTGCCTTTCTTTTTTCCTCTTGAAGTGGCCTAGTTCCTCAACCTGCCCCAGTGAAACATGGTACTGCGCAGGGAAACACAGCAACTGAAGGGTTCAGACACTGAGTCTTTAGCTCAAGGAGGCCTTGGGGGTGTTTTTCATCAGCCGCTGTGAATCGGGACACCAGCACACAGATTAGACGTATCGCTGATGGAGTCTTGTGTGGGATTTCACTGATGAAGGGTGAGACTGAGGCGTTTGGGTTCAGTAAAGCTCTTGCGGGACGATGCCACATGCAGGCTGAGTGATGACAGGCCGTATTCGGGTCTGATTCTTGTACTCGAACACAGTAGGAAACTGCAGCACATGATGAATATTGGGTTTTAAGTTGGGAAAACAACTGCTTGTCTTAGTGGTGCTCGCTTGGGTTAGAGATGTAAAAATAGGCAAACACTGAAAGGGTTCGTTCACCCAAAAATGAAACTTCTGTCATTAATTACCCTCGTGTCGTTCCAAACCCGTAAGACCTTTGTTCATCTTCGGAACACAAATTAAGATATTTTTGATTAAATCCGAGACCTCTCTGACCCTTCAAAGACAGCAACACGACTACCACGGTCAAGGCACGGAAACGTAGCAAGGACATCGGTAAAATAGTCTATGTGACATCAGTGGTTCAACCGTAATTTTACGAAGCTGACGCATGTGCGCGTTACGTACGCAGCAGCGCCATGCGCATGTGTTGTTTACATGATGCGGAAGCGCGTGCATGCGTCGTGATACTGTCTCCATAATGGCGCTGCATCACTGCAGATGGGATGAGGAGGAGAAGAACTGTTGAATAAAGTCGTTATTTTGGTTTTCTTTGCGCACAAAAAAATTATTCTCGTAGCTTCGTAAACGGTTGAACCGCTGATGTCACATGGACTATTTTACCGATGTCCTTGCTACATTTCTGTGCCTTAATTGTGGTAGTTAGCAACCACATATTGAATAAAAGTTATTTTCGTAATTAACATCTGACAGGCAGTCTGCACTGTTCGTAGTAGTAGTATTAGTAATAATAATAATAGTAGTAATAATAATCCCAGCTAACAAAGCTCTGTTTTAAGATTGTTTTGCTAATGTAAAAAAAAAAAAAAAAAAAAAAAAAAAAGTTATTTTTGAACTTCCTCAGTTTTTTTTTTTTTTTTTTTTTTTTTTTTTTTTTTTTTTTGCTTGTCAACATTACAGAAAACATTACAAGCATGTAATTTTGCAAACATTATGGGACTAAAACTGAGAAAATACTTTTGAATAAGTATTAAGTAGTTTAATGTTTGAAAAACATTAGTCATTAGACAAACTCAAATGTTTCAGAAAAACGTTCCATAAACGATGTATAAATAACTCATAAATAATATTTGTACTAACTTTTTGATAATGTTATTAAGGACCAAATAACTTTGAACATGGAAAAACGTTTGTTCTTTGCGAGAACATTGCTAAAACGTTCCATGTTAGCTGGGATACTACTGCAATTAATTATAACTAATTTTCATGAAAAAGTACAGATATTTTTCATCAAATTATTATTTGGAACTGGAACATTTATGGATTAGTAATGAAAGTTTATTGGTCAAAAAATGTGGGATCCCTAACCTTTGCAGCCGCATTGCAATCTCACCATCTTCGACACGGCAAGCAACACTCACATTTTCTGAAAAGACTAAAAATGTAGTTTTGATGAGAGTAGCTTTATGTGCTATAAGATGCAATATAGTTTTAAATATACTGTTATAAGTCTGTGTCAGAAGTACTCTTGTCTCAAATATACAAGGAAACAATGCAGCTGGCCTTCAGCGGCTGTCTGGTGCTTTCAGCGTTTTCAGAAAGTCCAGTGTTTTTTTGTGTCTTTGGTCTGAAGGGGGTGATGTGCCGTGAAATTTACCACTCCGGCAACTCTCAAGGCTGGAGTGGATGAAATTACCCTGGGCTCATTCATTCCTTTAGAACTTGTAGTTGTTTTATGACTGTGTAGGTGTATGAATTACAGGTCCCATTTGCTTTGCCACAGGGAAAGTTAATCTACAGTCTTGCACAATCAAATGTCTGCTTCTTTTCACATCTGCATACATGTCTGATCTGCTTGAATAAGGAAAAGCTTTGATTGCTAATGGATCTTTCGGTCTATAAGACAAACTCCAAAGATACTGGTTTCAATCATCCTAACAAGTCATTCACAGAATATAATAATAATAATAATAATAATAATAATAGTTGTTGTTGTTGTTGTTGTTGTTGTTGTTGTTGTTATTATTATTATTATTATTATTATTATTATTATTATTATTATTATTATTATAATATATGTTAAGGACGATGATAATTATAAATAAAATCTTATTTATTTGCTTGATTGCTTTTTAACATTGTTTATTGTTTTATTATTATTATTATTATTATTATTATTATAGAGAAATAATTATCTATTTTCATGCTTGTTTATCTGCTTGTTTATTTTAAATTGATTATTATTATTATTATTATTATTATATATGTTAAGGACGATGATAATTATAAATAAAATCTTATTTATTTGCTTGATTGCTTTTTAACATTGTTTATTGTTTTATTATTATTATTATTATTATTATTATTATTATAATAGAGAAATAATTATCTATTTTTATGCTTGTTTATCTGCTTGTTTGTTTTAAATTGATTATTATTATTATTATTATTGTTATTATTAGTAGTAGTAGTAGTAGTAGTAGTATCACCATTGGCTTATTTTAAATTATCCTTAAATTATTATTTTATATGATTATTATTGGCCATTTTTAAGTTAATCAGTTTTTCCCCCATCTTAATTATTGGTATCAGCAAAATCCATTATTGTGAAAATACCACAGTGGCAGTAAAGAAGATGTGAAAAGCGCTCCATAATCGGTCTGAAGCCTTTCTATGCATAATCACTAATCCAGGCTGACATTTGAGCAAGCATAGCTATTTAAAAACCAAAACAGTCATCAGGTAGCCAATCATAACACGTTTGTTCAGTCACAGCCTCTCATTTTTCTCTGCCGGATATGCTTTCAAAAAAGCCTGGATAGCGTTTGTTTCCTTGCGTACTGATTCCGAACATAATCGTCAATCATACCCCTAACAGGTGCAGGATGTTGCAATAAATCTCATTATGTGTCTTTTATGCATTCATTTGCATAATCCCAGCCTACATTTGCTTTCTGACTGGAACATCCATAATTATAAATGCACAAGGATTAACCTTCACCAATTTCCGCTTCATCATTGATTTAAGGAGAACCATTGAGGGGCATGCACACTGAACAGTCTGCTCGCTTGTATCTGTGGTCAGCATGTAGGCCACCTGGGCTGATGAGTCACGTAAATTGCACATGTAGAGCAGGTGTGGAAATGACAAAGGTTGATAAAGACCTGCAGGTGTCCAACTCCTGTTGTTGTCAGGTCTGAATTAACTTACGTAAACAGAATCACAGAGCTGAAAGTTGAAAGCAAAATTTTGTAGGATGTTACAAAATCGCAACCAATCAAAATATGTTCACGAGCAGAGCTACCCAATGCCGGTCTTATTCTTTGGTGCACATTTTTCACATCCAAACAAAAAAATATCAATTTCATAGCAAGATATATAGTTGCAATAGTAACTTACTGTAATTGCAATTTTTTTCTCTAAACTTTGTTCCACAGAATTTTGAAAGAAAAAAAAAAAGACACTTTTTTAAAGAAAAAGTCAGAATTGTGAGGTATAAAGTCACATTGAGAGATACAATGTCACAATTACTTTAAACCAAGTGGCAATTTTGAAAAACAATGTCAAAAGTGTGAAATATAAAGGCCCAATTACAAGAAAAAGTTGAAATGTATTTGCAAATTAAGAGATGTAGTCAAATTGTGAGATATAACGACATAATTACTAGAAACTAAATGGTAACTTTGTAAAGCAATGCTGCAACTTGAAACGACCAGAAATGGAGTTGTAATTGAGATATAGTCAAATTATGAGATATAAAGACACATTAGAAAGATACAAAGTCACAGTTACTAGAATCTAAATTTCAATTATGAAAAACGATGTCATAACTAAAAATATAAAGTCGCACAGATAAAAAACACCCAATTACAAGAAAATGTTTAAATGACCTGAAACGTAGCTGTAATTATAAGATATAGTCAAATTGTGAGATATGAAGTCACATTAAGAGATACAAAGTCACAGTTACTGGAAACTAAATGGTAATTATGAAAAACAATTTCACAATTTTGACCCTGGACCACAAAACCAGTCTTAAGTCGCTGGGGTATATTTGTAGCAATAGCCAAAAATACGCTGTATGGGTCAAAATTATCAATTTTTCTTTTATGCCAAAAATCATTAGGACATTAAGTAAAGATCATGTTCCATGAAGTTACTGATATTGATTGATATTGATAAATATATCAAAACTTAATTTTTGATTAGTAATATGCATTGCTAAGAACTTTTTTTGCACCCTCAGATTCCAGATTTTCAAATAGTTGTATCTCGGCCAAATATTGTCCTATCCTAACAAACCATACATTAATGGAAAGCTTTATTCAGCTTTCAGATGATGTATAAATCTCAATTTCGAAGAACTGAGACTTATGACTGGTTTTGTGGTCCAGGGTCACAGTTGTGAGAGACAAAGTCACAATTGCTTGATATAAAGGCCCAATTACAAGAAAAAGTTGAAATGACCAGAAATGTAGCAGTAATTATGAGCTATTTTCAAATTGTGAGATATAAAATCTCAAAAGAAACAAAGTCGAATAGCAAGATATAAAGTCTAAAGTCACAATTTACGAGAAACATAAATTTGCAATCACAAGAAATAATTAGATATATAATGTCCATCAAAATACAAGAAAGTTGAAAATACAAAAAACACAGTCGCAGTTGTGAGATATGACATTATATTGAAAGATATTGATACAAATTTACAATTATGAGAAACAAAGTCACAATTGTGAGTCAATCAAAATATGTTTGTGGGCGGAGCTACCAAATGTGAAATATTAGTGATTGAATAATTGTTGCATCCCTCACATCATTACATCATGAAATACTAAGTACCACTGCAGAATATACTATATACTTCCTACTATATTAAAAATAATGAATAATTTAAATATATTAATATGAAATGTATACACTTTCAGTTAAATATTTCATACTTGAAATTTGACAGTGTACTGTTGCACTACAACAAAGCAGGTGCTTTTTAGAAATGAATATGCCGTTTCAGTGAAAATGCATGCAGCGCTGAGTTTAGGATACTGTGCATGCAGAAGTGTTGACCCATGTTTAATGTAGGGGGCTGTTTTATTTATGCCATCTGTGGCCTTCCCATGTGGATTTAGGTCAGTGAACGCAGGTGCCTCAGATTTTTAGCGATGTGGCATGCTGTCTCTCCATTTACACTGACTGTGCAACTCTACGGGATACATGTGTATGCGCTTGAAAGCACATGATCATACATATACATGCATGTCATACAGAAAGGGATGTTTTTATGTTTTGGTACCACCAACACTCAGTTTTTTTGGAAGTCTGGATTGCAAGCAGGCTAATTTGCAATATATACAATAGTTCTTTTTAGGATTAGTTATGCCAGTCAAGCATGCCAGACTGCATGCTACACCCTTGTCTGCTTGTCCACAAATATTTTATGCTCCAAGCTACTTAATGCGACACGAAATATAATGCATTCCAACTATACACAGCCATGACCCATGAATCTGAATTAAGCGGGTTGCTTTGCTGAATTATGCAATGTTGCTATTGACCTTTCTTTTGATCAGGCAATATTTACTTGATTTTTGTTTTGTTTTTTAATGCACACTTCTGGTCTTATTATTTGGTGTACTTTATTTCAAACAAAAATATAATTTTTGGTAGTTTAAAAGTCACAATTACCAGAAGCAAAATAGCAATTAGAAGAAACAAAGTTTCAATTTTCAAATTGACATCAAAATTGTAAGCTATAAAGTCACAATAGCAGCTTCATTCCTTGTAAATACAAATTTGCAATTACAAGAAACAGTCATTATTGGGAGATATAAAGTAAAAAGAAAAAAAAAAAATGGAGTTCTGTCATGACAACTCTCGGAGGGATTAGCATGGTAATGTATATGACAATTTTAACGTATTTGGTCTTGGCGGAATAGATCTGCTACGCTGCTTCTGCGGCAGAGCAAGTACCCAGACTTGCTACTGCCAATACATCTACAACATGCTGCTGTGAGCATGTAAGAAATACTGCTGCTGCTGCTGCAAATATAACATACATGAAATAACCCCCCATAGCATACATGAATCTCCTCGTAGCAGATTTATACAGGTGGAGCTGGGGAAGGTGGAGGGTTTCTGAAGCATGCTGCAAACTACTACAACAAGCACTAGTCATATATTTGAATGTTGAGCAGAGAGCTCATTGGCTACCGATACAGGAGAGAACCAATCAGCTGTGCCATGTGATAATGATGTCATTAGGTCAGATTGAGTTAGACCTATCAGACTGCGCCATCCAGAGTTTCATGCCAGAACTCTACAAAAGTGTGATTAATTACACTAAACAATTGTCGCAATTGAGAGATATAAATGGCCAATTACAAGAAAAAGTACGAGAAACATAATCACAAATGTGAAATATAAAGTAAAACTGTTTGTTTAGTTTCAAAAACTACAAAATTATGAAAATTGTAGTTGTACTGTGAAATATGAAGTTGAATTATGAAATAAAATGTCAAATGGAGATATAAAGTCATAATTACAGTATGAGGGAAAAGTTGGAATTGCAGATATAGTCAATTTTAAAGTATATAATGGTGAAAATCCGAGAAACAAAGTAACAATTTTAAAAAATATAAAGTCAAACTGAGGTATGAAGTCAGAATTACAAAAAAAATAAAGTTGGAATTGCGCACATAGTCACAGTTTGAAATATAACAGTGAAATTACGATAAAGTCGCACTTTCAAAATATAAAGTCAAATTAAGATATTAAGTCAGAATTATGAGAAATAAAGATGGAATTAGTCACATTTTGATATATAACTTTGAAATTAGGATAAACAAAGTCATAATTTCAAAATATAATGTCAAACTGAGATATAAAGTCAGAATTACGAGAAATAAAGTTTAAATTTAAATTGTCCAATTTTGAGATACTGTATAATGGCAAAAATTTGGAAAAAGTTGTAATTTCGAAATATAAAGTCAAATTGAGATATAAAGTTGCAATTATGAGAAAAAAAGTTGCAACTGAGAGAACTTTACACAGTAAAGTCACAGTTATCGAAATTCATGAGAAATGATGGCGCAATTGTGAGAAAAAGTCTCAATCTAAGATATAATGTCGCAATCATGAGAATCCAAGTCATAACCTTTTTTTTTTTTTTTTTTTAAATCTTCTAAAAATAATTAAAAACACATTTAATGTGATGACCGCAGAAGGCTTTATTTTTCCACATCCATCCAAAGGGACGTTCCTCTCATTGACGTTGTTACTGCAGTGGATAGTTGAGTACAGAGAAAATGTTTCCATCTTTGAGAACACGTTCAATGAGCTCAAAGTGTTTGTGTGTAGCTACCTTTACAGGTTTCAAGCCGAATTACCTACTGACACAAAAACAAAAACAATAAAATTCTCTTAAGGGGGAAGAAAATGATTTTTAGATGACAAAATGCTTTGTCCTTTTGCGCATAAGGAGGAGAAAATGTAAAAATGTCGCCTTTCCGCCTACTGTATGTCTCCCGATTGTGTTTCTCAGTAGTACCGAATTTGTCACCTTCATCCAGCGTGACGGTAAACGACATCACAGCGCACTTTGAGTCGACTTCCTTTGTCACTACATGAGTGTCACTTTATATAATAAGTCCCTTCCTATCTGAAGCCGCCTGACACTCGTGTGGCGTTTGGGAAGCCTCTCATGTGGCACGCGTAGGATGTTTTGCTTCTTCTATAGGTGTGACTCTCTGAAGACATCAAAAACTGTTGTTTTGAGGATTGGGTTTAAAAAACAGGTTTTAAGGCAAAGACGTTGCTTAGAAGAGGGTTCAGCCTTGGGTTGAGTGTAGAGACTCGAGGCTGAAAAGCATCTTTAGTGCCTATTCCAGCATCCCAGATCTTTGTGTCTTTTTTTTTGACGGTGCAAGAACAGCAGAAAGAAACAGACTGCAGGAATAAATAAATGAAGACTGGAAATCTGGCTGATAGATTGCCAGGATTAGCATATGATCATGACAGGAGTCAGCATGCCAATTGAATTCTTATCTGTTTAAAATGCATGTTATCATAAGGTGGTGGATTGTGGATTTGTCTGTCACTGGTGTTAATGAGGTTGTCATAAGTGATGTGTTTAGGCGGATTGAGACTTTGGAAACTCTGGTTTAATCATTAGGGATGTGTTTTAGCATGGGAGAATGTTTGTTTAAACTGTGCAATGGTGTTTATCATGTTAGCTGTCATCAGATTATGACATTGAAATGCTGTGTTGTTGCATTTGCTCATTGGGACTTTGGGACATTGTGTGACAGTTTATGTTAGATTGTTTAAACAAAAATTGTCATGCCCATAATAAATGCACATTTATTGTATGTATGTACATACGTACGTATTTATGTATGTATTTATTTATTTATTTATTTATTTATTTATTTATTATCATTAATTACAGATTATTATTATTATTATTATTATTATTATTATTATTATTATTATTATTATCATTATTATTTTTTATTATTTTTTAAGAGTGTTAAGCACAATATTATAGTATATTAATAATATTTGTATAAATAATTACATTATAAAATTTGATTCTGACTAAATTTAATTGAAATTTTAATTTATTAATTTACTATATTCAGTTCAATTATTTTCTATATCTATATTTTCTATCTATCTATCTGGAGAGAGACATTTAAAATATTAGTTAATTAATATTATGAGAATATAATTTAAATATTCGGTTATAGTTCAATGTTTTATTCATTTTTAATGAATAATCTTATTTTCTGGTTCAACGTTATATAACAGATTCTCACTCTAAATTTTAATCGACTAAGCCATATTTAAAGCCTCATGTGACAAGTTCTTCCACATGCCGTCATATAAATCTGTACCGGTCGACACAATTATATGGTTTCATAGCATATGTATTGTCATATAGCCCAGATCTGCTTGACTCTGTAGCATCTTGGTTCGATTTTCAGTCTCTTTGTGATGTTTTATAAGCTCTTCTCTGCAGAATCGGTGTTCCTCATCTATCGAGCCGTTTATTTGTGAGCTGCTCCAGTTCTGACTGATCCATTATTAGCCCAAATCACATCCATAAAACTCTCCCTCTTCACCATATCATCCCTCACATCCAAACATCTCAGATGAGAGCCAGTGTTAAGACTGAATGCTCAGTAATTAACTGAGCAGAAGCCAGAGGGAAGTGTGTGTGTATGTGTGTTACACAAGGTGATTTGCCGTGCGTATCACAAAACCCATTCAATAAGTGATTTATATTTAGAAAATTATTTATGCAATTAAGCATCCTGATACTGCAGTTTATGATTAGACTGTCACACTGATTTTATTTATTTTTATGTCACATTTGGTATCAGCCATACTTGAATCACAAACTGTTATTTTACATAGAAAGGTCAAAATGCATAATGAAGGTGCAGCAGGCAGTGAAACGACATACTGAGCTTTATTACGGTATTTAACGACAGTCAAAATAAACGAGAAGCGTATTTCGAAAAATAATATATATCAAATGATGTGATTTTTCAGAGGACTATGAATTAAAGAAATAATTAATTTTTTTAAATTATGTAACTTAAAAAATATTAAAAAAAACATTATTTATATTATTATATAATACTGTTATATTATCAAATATATTTAATTAATTAATTTAAATTTATATTTAAAATGTATAATATTTTAATTTTAACTTTAACTTGTTTAATGCACTTGCCAAGGTACAACTCAAGGTTTTGTGCAAGTTTTTGGTAGTGAATGTTCGTTCGTTCATTCGTTCGTTCGTTCAAATTTAATTTCATTTCAATGTGAAATTTGAATTTTGAAAAAGTTAATGTTTGTCATTTCCAGTCTAGCTATAATTTTCAAATTATGCCTCATTCATTCATCCATCCATCCATCCAAATGCACTATATTAAAATATTTTAAATATATATATATATATATATAATTGTAAAAATATTCTGTATACATTTATAAAATCTATATTATAATTCATAATACGTTAAGCTGAAATTGTTTTATGCGTGCAAAACTTCGAGTTGTACTTTGGCAAGTTCAGTAATTTCATGAACAATTTTGCAGAGGTTTTTATTTTATTTTTTTTATATATATTTTTTTTTTCCAAATGTTAATGTATGTAATTTTCAGTCTAACTGTAATTTTGTCAAATTATGCATCGTATAAAAAAATCTATTAATTTAAAACAATCACATTATGTTATGTAATATTTTAATAGATTTCAATAAATTGTAATATATTTCAAAGTTATGTATTATATTTTTATGTCTATATGTAATTGTTTTTAGAAATGTCTAAAATATATACTTAAAGTTAAAATTGAAATATTATAAATTATATTATGTTTTGTGTACATACACAAAACGTCAAGTTGTACATTAGTGAGTTTTTGACAGTGAATGGTATTAAATATGCATTTGGGTCTGAAGGAAGCTATTTTAAGTTCAGATTTGTTCTTGGTGCAACATTATAGAAACAGAAACCAAGCGATCAACAAAATGTAGTGTTGTTTCCCGCGGCTGGTTAGGACATGCAGAGGTTGCTTTTATCACTTGTTGCTTTGAAACATCACACCTGGTTTGGACATGGTGTTGGAGGTGAATGTGGGTTCTATCAAGTCAAGCATGCTGGATTTCTCTCATCTATTGCAGTGTCAGCATCACACGTCTCTCTGGCCAGTGAGAAGCTGAAGAATCAGGTGTTGATCTCTGTCGCACGACAGCTCGTGTCAGTCCACAGCATTTGCACTTTGGAATGGCAAATTAATTTGACACCCCTGGAGGTTTTCACACTTTTTTCTTCAGAATTTTTTAAGGTTGTGTGATTCGAGAGCCTGCGGGAATTCAATTATCCGGCTGTTCGAGTTGTGAACCTTACTCCCATAATGGGCTAAAAGTGGAAGAGGTACAAGTCAAATATGGGCCATGTGATGCTGATCAGATTCAACACACGTTTTCTGTGCTTTTTCAGTGGTCTATTGTTGTGATATGATCGATTTCAAATAAAACAACCCCTAATAGTTGCGTAGAACAAAACAAACTGCGGTTGATGTTGATGTTGATTAAAGGGTGTTTCTTCAGCTTTGAGAACTTTGAGAATGTCCCAAGGGTGCATTTATATTTATTGTTTTTCTTTTGCTATATGAACTTGCATTAACTGTCTTTGGATCTTTTTATCTTTTTTGTCTTTATTTATTTTTGCAACTTCTGAATATATATATATATATATATATATATATATATATATATATATATATATATATATATATATAAAATTTTATTTATTTATTTTTTTTGTGAAAACGTTAAATCTCAAAAAAAGGAAAAGCTATTATAAAATAATAATCATTAAAAAAATGTAATTATTAAAACCATGAACAAGGCGTGAAATTAATGTACATTAAATCATTTTCTTTATTTATTTGTTTGTTTGTTTGTTTGTTTGTTAATTTATACATTCATTCTTTTAAAAGATTTACACTTTAATATATGTATTTTCCTGTCTAGCTGTAATTGTGCCACACTAAGTATAATTAATTAATTAATTAGCATATTTATTTGTTTGTTTAAAATTAAATAATTTCATGAAGTGTTTTGCCCCACAGAGTTTTTCAAAAGTTAATTTGTATGAAATTTCCAGTATTGTTAGAATCTTGCCAAATGATGCAAAAACTGTTAATTAATTAATGTATTTATTTATTTAAAATTCAGTAGTTTTGGTTGTTGGTTTTTTGAAAGTTAATATTCCATTTAAAGAATAGCTGTAATTTTGTGAAACTAAGTAAATTACTTAATGAAGTAAATTACTGTTCATGAAATTACTTTTAATTGTTTGTTTAATTTAAAAGTAATTTCATGAACAGTTTTGCTCCTTTTGCAAACACTGTAAAACCTGTATCTATTTAAAATGTATTCATTTAACGAATAGTTTTGCAAATTTTATATATATATATATATATATAAATTCCATGTCTGTTATTTTATGTCATTTCCAGTCTATCTGCCATTTTGTCCATTTGCTCATGTAAAAAAAAAATTAAAATAAAAATGTATTTATTTAAATTTCAGTGATTGCATGAACAGTTTTGCAATTTTGTCTAAAGTTAATATTAATTCATTTCCAGACTCTAATTTTGTGAAATTATTCAAAAAGTCTGAAAATTGATTTCTGTCTATTCAGGTTGCTCTAATGTTAGCTCTGAAATTATTTTTTTTTTTTTTTTTTGTTATAGAATTAAAAAAAAAAGTCATAAACATTTAATTTAATTCTATTATTATCATTTCTATCACCGAAATTCAGGGGCCAAAAGTAACAATAGTTGCAGAAACCCCTCAGAAAGTCTCTTCCTGTCTGAGAAGGCAGTTCTTGGTCTGAATAAGCGACAAATTGGTCCAGACCTTAAGTTTTACTGGACTAGTTGTTTTATTGGCAGGTCGATCTGTTTGTACAGGCAGTGGAAACGTTGCGCTTCATTCATGAAACATGAGCAGAACACGTCAGTGACAATTTGTGGTTTTTTGAAAGATTTTCCCAATTCATTCCACTGGCGTTTTATGAACGGAGGCCGTCGCCTTCATTGAAACGCACCCGTGACCTTCCTAACAGGCTTTGAACTCGCAGTACATCAAAGATTAAACACATTGAGGATATCAGTAATTACATACTTGCCAGAGTGCCGCTAACAGCCACATGAAATGAATCTTTGCCGTAGTACTAATGTGATACGGCCGCGGCATGAAAGCCTTCATTATGATTCTTTGACAAGCTCCTTTTTTCATACAAGAAAAGTACATCCATGCAAGAGCTGTACTCTCAGGCAATGACAGCAGCTCGAGTTTTTAAGAACGATTATCATCCATTTGGTTTTGAATTCTCCCACCAGGACGTCAATATTGAGTGCCTTTGAAACTGGCCTGTTCGGATTTGATTTTATTCTTCATTTCGTCTCAATTCCCATCTTGGAGTTAACAGAATAATTCATTCAAAACTATCAACTATAACTATAACTATCAACTAGGTTAAAAAATGATTTCTTAATTTTAGTTGAACTCTGAAATCGATTTTTAAAAGGATAGTTCAGCCAAAAATAAAAACATACTTTTAATTTACTCACCCTGAGGCTCTTCATGTTCTTCAGTAGAACATTAAAGAAGATTTTTAGATGAAACCGGTCATTGGTGACTCGTAAAATGCAAGACATCGAGTGCCCCTTTTTGAGAAGAACTAAAGCATATCAAGGAACACAAAATTAATACTCGTGACTCCTGAAGATATGTTGAGGTCTTATGAACTGAAACGTTAGATCTGTGCAAGAAACTGAACATTATTACCTGCAATTCGTAGCCTCCAACAGAGAAATCGGATTCATTTCTGTGAAATGGTTCTTTCGGACAGCTCATTTCAATGAATCAGTTTACGTAAACGTGCAATAAGGTAATATTAAATTATTAACGTGTATTATATTTGGTGTTAAAGCACACAATAATGATGTGAAAAGTTTTACATATTTGGGTGAATCAGGCTATCCTAAGAATCGATCTATGCTGTTTATAGTTGATGCGTGAACAAGTAACGTAACAAATTCTGTTGATTTTATTACAAAATTCAAACAATAAATAACATTTTGGTGCTCTTTTATGAGGCGTGACAGACCACTGTAGCCACGTCAGTTCAACATTAATCGATCACCTCGTCCTCTTAAACAGGGTTGCCAGGTTTTCACATCAAAACATGCACAATTGCTATTCAAAACTAGCCCAATTGTGTTTCCTCCATTAAAAATCGCGTCCCGGGAGGTACCATATTCCCTGGTAAAATTCGCATTGCAGGGGCTAAATATCACGTTATTCTGATCGCTTCAACACACAGACATGAAAAACAACCCGCCGCAACAGTGTTAAAGTAGCCCAATTCCACGGGACACCCGCAGACTTGGCAACACTGCTCTTATATTCAAGAATGAACGTATGAAGGTATGTTGAAAGAAAAACTAAAACTTACCGAAAAGTATCTTGTCTCATGTAATCGATCAATCAGTGTTTCCACCGTGGAAAGATGTCAATAAAAAAGCTTGTAAACCATATGTTACGTAACTTCACATTTACCTCAGAAAAGCCAGTGACCATAAACTAGAAAAATGAATTCTAGAAAGGAGCATTTTGCTAAATACTGTATGTGCACTACATTAAAAATTCATTTTATTTTTACTCAACCTTTTTCATGTTTGAATAAATCCGGCATGAAAACAAGATATGATAGGCCTATCCAGCGTTTGAATATTTCAACAAGTAGCTATGTCATGATTCATTATTTTACAATTCAGTCTTTTGCAATTTAAATGTTTGTTTATATAGTAATGTTCCAACTGACAGGGTTTTTGTATAGTTTACAGTATTAGTTTATATTTGTATGTATATTTACGGTACCTGATTTCTATACAAATGAATTGAATCAAGATTGAAATTGAATCAAATCATTTTCTTAAATGTAGCGTACTGTACATGATTGTCTATATCACCAAATGAATCAATATCAAATTGAATTGAATCAAGATTGAAACTGAATCAAATCATTTTTCTACATGTACTGTACCTGACTGCCTGTAAATCCAAATAAATTGATATAGAATTGAATCAAAAACAAAATCAAAGTGATTTGCAAGCTTGTAAATCAAAAACAACTCAAATTTGTCTCAATATCCAGTTTCAAATCTCTTTTCTTCAGGTCATTATGAAACACTTTTTTTTTTTTTTTCATTTTCCCTTGCCGTAATAAAGTTTTCCTCCTTTTTTCCCCCCAAAGCTCTACATCCAGACCACCACGCTGACCATCTCCATGAATCTGAGCGCGTCCGTGGCTCTGGGAATGCTCTACATGCCCAAGGTCTACGTCATCATCTTCCACCCGGAGCTCAACGTGCAGAAACGCAAGCGCAGCTTCAAGGCCGTGGTGACGGCGGCCACCATGTCCTCACGTCTGTCGCACAAACCCAGCGACCGGCCGAACGGCGAGGCCAAAACCGAACTGTGTGAAAATGTGGATCCCAACAGTAAGTTACAAAACTGTTTATTCAGAGTTAATGGTGGAACTTGATACTGTACGTTTGCTCATGATGAATTCAGATGTCTTTATAGTAGTCTAAATCTGGTGAACACCGCGAGACTGATGTGGTTAGGAAATTCATCTTTACATTCATAAAAAGAATGTGATATTCATTTTTATTTTTTTATTTATTTATTTTTTTATTATTCTTAATTTATTTTCATTTTTGGAGATATTTTGGATCACATGAGCGAATGTAAGTCATCAAAATACAATAATGTGACTTTTCACATTTCACATTATTATGCATGTTTTCTGGCTTTTTGCATCTATCATTGCCCTGTTTTATAATTAGCAGAGATCAATTAAAATTTAAATAAAAATCTGAATGTAGTGCGTGCGTGTGTGCGTGTGTGTGTGTATGTATGTATGTGTGTATGTATATATATATATATATATATAAAATATAGAAACACCAAAAATTAGTATTTATTAACAAAAATATATTTACAGTTTATATTGTATTCTAATGTTTATATTGCATTATATTGCTTATTGTTTTATATTGTTTATATTGCTTATGTTTTTTTTTCCATAATTAATTGAAAAAAAAATTAAAAAATAATAATTTATAGTGACTAATTAGTTTAAGCCTCTACAGATTCCGAGGATGATTCAGAAATCAAATCTATAAGAATAATGTGTATAAACAAATGATCCATTAAGCATTATAATGTAAAAAAAATATATATATATCTCGTAAACGAAAGTCATTAAGTATTAATGGATTTCTTATGGCATGTTACCAGGAAAAAAAAAAATCAAAAATTACTTATTACAGGTATTTATAGATTTGCAAACCGGGTATGTTAATTCTAATAAATCAGGAGTTTTCTGAGTGCTTATATCATGAGTGCTAATATCAAATTCACTTAACAATTATCTCAGTCTTAACCGTTAAAGTTGCTTTTCCTTCAGCCGGCGGGTGTAAAAGCGAGCTCATGTCCCAGAGTGCAGTGCTTGCAAGATTCATTGCAGAATGTCACCATGAGCTGAAATTGTGTTGCTTTGTCCTGTTGCTTGTTGCAGCATGAGCTCGTGTCAGATATAATGGAATGAAGTCGTCTGCTGAGAATGACCACATTTCCTCTAATGAACATGAGATGGTGGGCCGCACACCACAGAGAGAGAGAGTAATAGCGCAGGACTGGTGTGAGCCCAGAGGATTAGCATGTCGTCACTGTCAAAGGAAAGCCACGGCTCTTTGAAAAGTAAATTAAATTTTGGGAGATGAAAAGTACTTTTGGTGTTGTTTATGCGGCTTTGACTGAAAAAAAATTGTAGCTCTTTGCAACCTTTCAGCTGCTTTTGGGTTTTTCAAATAGCTACGGCACATAAAGAAGAAAATATTGGGAAATTAATTACAGAAAATGATACCGTCAAGGCTTTTTTTCTGACAGTGGCAATGCTTTCCCACATTATTAGATATGTCATTCTTAGATGGGACAAATGGCATATCCAAAGTAACAGATCTATGCTAAAATACACCCACCTTCAAATCCAGCTTGAAATTAAATTTCATGGCTGTTTGGACCAATCAGAATCTCTGCTTTGCTTCTATTGGACCAATCAGAAACAGCTCACCAAGTACTGTTTTTCTCCCAACAGGCTAATTCTCATAATTTATCAGGTAAGACCAAATTAATCTTCTACCTTTGGTTATGACCTTGCTCGCTTTCGAACGCTGGGGGAAAGGACGAGGTGGAAATGCTAATCGGTCTTTTGTGGCCATTTATCAAAACTCCATGACAATCCCACAATGTCACTCAATAGAGAATGAAAACCATCTTAATCCTGCACTAATGCTGGGAAAATTGTGCATTATTGGGATACGTCGTGTAGGAAAATATTATTTCAGTCTTTATACTTCAAAAATTATGCACTGAATTAAGTATGTTACTGTACTTGTTGCTCCTTCTTGATTATTTGTGAATTCTGCCAAAATTGTTCTTTGCAATTTGCATTTGGCAGGTGCACATTATGTAGTGCAAATATTTTGTTCAGCTTTATATGAAGAAATTTATCACGTTTTATAATTTTATAATGACAAAACAGAATAGTAACAAAATTCTAATTTATTGCTGTTTGAGAGATGTTAATATTGTTGTGGGTGACTTTAAAGAAACAAAAAACATTACTAATTGAAATTGTTATGGTAAATTTGTTTTAATATTATTTTTTTTTCAAAGTAAAAAAAATAAGATAATAATAATAATATAAAACAAAAATTACCTTAGAGTCTAGACAGACCTAAATTGTCTCTCATAGTGGTTGTTAAAAATATATAATTAGATATATAAATATTTCCAGTTAATAGTTCTGGTTAGCATTATTATTAGCATTTAATGTTGCTTTTTAATAATAAACAATAACCAACTGATCCCTGATGTTTAGCATTTTACTATTAGCATTTGGCATTCTTTTTATTATTAGCTTTTAGCATTAATTGTATTTGTTTCCTCCCTGTTGCTTAGCATTTTACTATTAGCATTTACAATTGTTTTTATTATTAAAATTTAGAATTGTTTATATTGTTATCATTTAACGTAGTTTTATTTATCCCCATTTCATTCCTGTTGGTTAACATTGTTTTTTATTATTAGCATTTAAAATTGTTTTTAATCCCTGTTTTACCCCTGCTGGTAAGCATTTTATTATTAGTGTTTAACATTGCTTTTTATCCCTGTTTCTTTCCTGCTATTAGCATTTAGCATTGTTTTTATTATTAGCATTTAGACTTGGTTCTAATCCCCGTTTTATCCCTGTTGGTGAGCATTTTATTACTAGCATTTAACATTGCTTTTTATTAGCTTGTAACATTGTTTTTATCCCTGTTTCATTCCTGCTGGCTAACGTTTGTTAGTAGCATTTAGCATTGTTTTTACCCCTCAGTTGAGAACCACTGAACTACGATAACTTACCTTAGGTTTCAAATTGAGAAACTGGCTCATTAAGATTGTCGCTAAAGGCCTTGTGCCGTTTGACAACATGTAACTCACTTTTGAATACAAGTGATGGAAAAAAAAATATTTGGGATTTGAAATTATGGTTCCAAGTAACTGTTTAGAAGCACATGAGAAAATAATGTCATTAAAGTTGACATGAAATGAAAATTCAGGAAATCTAGGAAATCAATGGATGGAAATATCTAGGGAGATTTTAAGAGAAGATATGCAAAACCAGATGAGTTTGCCTCATCTACATGCAGCAAGCATTTTGCATAATTGATGTTTCCAAGAAGCAAAAGAGTGTCTGTGCAATAGCTGAACATAGTTATGAAACGGTGAACTCAACTGTCAGTGGTAATCAGATGACACGTGGAAAATCCCAAGCTTCAAACGTAAGTCCCACTGCTCAATTCCCCATGCACCACTGTTATGGCATGGCAGACTCCACCGCGAATCCCTAAAGAGCCGTGAACCATCTGTGTCGGCCTTCCCTGTGCACTCTATGTTCTTTCTCTCTCCCTCTTCCTCTATACAACACACTCTAACTCTCTAAATTATTTTTATGGATATGTATGTATATGGATGTCCTGAACCCTGAAGTATCTGGCACCCGGGGGAACAGGCGCTAAAACTACTGAGCCGAGATGCCAAGAGCTGAAGCTGTAATCATCACCCTCGTTCCCAACAATTTTGGTGGGACATGCAAATTCGAGTCTATTTGATATGCGAGGCTGAATGGCAACGGACTTCAAATAAGAAGTTTTGACGTCAAATAAAACGGCTGAATTTTATGCAGCTGTCAACAGTTTGCATCTAAACCGATGTATAGATTTGCTCTGACAGCAGTGATGATTCATTAGTCATTTATTATTTATTAATTTATACATTGACGCCAAAACACAACCGTGTCCGTGAGCTTTTAACATCGTATTCAATATCTTAATGATCCTTACCGTCACAAAAATAGAGAGAGTGTGCAGTATTACAGATGTTAATGACCCATATTATAATCTCATCCTAATAAAATATTATAAATGAACACAATAAAATTTTTCTTCCATTATAAAGATTAGCCTGTGCAAAGAGGCTATTCTCGTCTGATAGACACTGATTTCTCTTTTAATGATGCGTTCACAATTATTCATAGCATTAAAGTGACCAGAATTCGGTTTCATTAATGAAGCAAAGGCAGTTGTAAAAAGTTTCTGTGTAAAACTTCCGTAAAACAATTTTTATGTAATTGTAGCATTATGTGTCATAATGTTCATGTTACTGTGATAATATGCAATGTGTGTCATGTTATCATTGATATAACGATTCTCAAGAAATTGTTGAATTATGCAACGTAATTGTCTTGTTAGCGTTTTAAAAAAAAGTTTCACGAAATTTTATGAGTTATACAATATAATCCGGACATTATCATGTTTAAATTTATTGTAACATAAATATTGCATTATGCAAAGTAATTGTAATTCTGTCATTTGTAAAACCACACTCAGTTGTCGCATTATGAGATGTAATTGTAAAACTATTGTTTGTTAAAGCATTTGTAAATAATTTTCGGAATGTGATGTTATCGTGTTTAAAACCATACTTGCATAATTATTGCATTATGAAATGTATCGTTCATATAACCATTCTTAGGAAAAGGTTGTAAAATGCAAAAATTGTCTTGTTAGCATTTTTCAAAAATATCTTTACATAATTTTTTGCATTATGCAACATAATTGTTTAAAACATTTCTTACGTAAATATTACATTATGCAATGTAAGTGTCATGCTATCATTCATAAAACCACTCGTCTTCTTGTCGCATTATGAGATAATATTGTAAAACTATTGTTCATAAAACCATTTATACATCATTTTTGCATCATATGATGGTATCATATTTAAAACCATTCTTACATAATTACTCCAATGAAACATAATTGTCATGTTAGCGCTTTAACTTTTTTTATTTTTTTTATTTTTTTTTTGGCGTCGTCACATTATTGTTCGTAAAAACATTTTTTACGTAACTGCCACATTATTGTTTGTAAATAATATTTTTAATGTAATTATCACATTATTTGGCTTAACTGTTGCGCAAAAACTTTGTCGTTTGGCATCATGACGCAATTGTCACATTATTGATCATAAAATAAAAAAATTAAAAAAACAATGTGATGTCTGTATTTGCGTATAAATAATAAAAATTTAAAGGTGCCATAGAATGGAAAACTGTATTTACCTTGGCATAGTTGAATAATAAGAGTTCTGTACATGGAAATGACATACTGTGAGCCTCAAACACCATTGTTTCCTCCTTGTGTAAATCTCGTGAATGCAAAAGACCACTGAAAAACAGGCGAATCAGAGAACAATTTAAAGGTGCCATAGAATGCATTGATACAATATTTTAAATTGTTCTCTGATATTTGCATAGAAGGTATGTGGCTTAGGTAAGGGCAAAAATTCTCCAGAAATGGTTTTACATGTGCATTTACAACCCTAGGATTTCTCCCTAGAATGAAATGGTCTGTTATTGGCTTATTTGGAAGGGTCATGAATAATAATGTTGAGCTATGCTCTGATTGGCTGTTTCACAGTGCGGCTCTGCTCTGATTGGCTGTTTCACAGTGCGGCTCATTTCAGTAGCTCACAGCAGGAAGGAAACACAGAGAGGAAAATTCAATACTTTCTCTTGCAGTTATATTGTCAGGTAATTATTCTGTATATAAAATGTGGGCATCAGGGAGCCGCTATTAATATGCGGGGCACTGAAACTGCTTTCAAATGCACGATCGCTTTTTACTTTCACTTTCGAGAGTCGCGATCGCATGTGCTCTGTTTATATTATGGAGCGGCAGTACTTACCACACATTTTACAAGATCAGATGCTTGTCAGTGGTGCTCAGGACCTGTAAATCATTCGCCATCATCCTCAGTCATCTCTCCTTACTCTCCTTGTTTATGTGGTAAGTGAAATCTTATGTACTGCAATATAACAGGCTACTGCTAGCAAGGAGCTAACCATGTCCCTTCAGTGGCTCGCGTTATTTTGTTAGAATGCGTTATTTGCTTTCCGTGCCTTTCTGAATATAGACACCAACCCATCCCTGCACTTCACATCCCCCGCACAGCCTGGAGCATAACGTTTATTTCCATGATCTGCCATTTTCGCTGTTGTCCTCGCTTGTTTCTTCACAATACCTGCAAAACTCCTGGTGGTTCGGCTGTGTAGGTTCGGCTGGCCTAGAACATGGGAGGGTCTATGCAAATGTTGGGGGCGTAACTATTAGTGATCCGACTGTTACGTCACAGTCAGTGTTATGTTCAGATTCGCCTATTTTTCAGTGGTCTTTTTTATTCACGAGATTTACATAAGAAGGAGCAAACACGGTATGTCATTTCCATGTACAGAACACTTATTATTCAACTATGCCAAGGTAAATACAGTTTTCCATTCTATGGCACCTTTAAAATATTGTATCAATGCATTCTATGGCACCTTTAAGAATCATTTACACAAGAAAAAAAGATTTACATTTATTCTGCTCATGTTTAATGAGTAAAACTCAATGAGAGTTGTTGATTCAAGGCATCATAAGAAACTGTGATCGTTGCGATGCAGTGTTGGCATGTGCGACAAAGCTGAATAATAGTATGCAAATGGAGAAAAACCTAATACAGCTGTTCAGAAGAGGAATCCAAAAACTGTCTCGTCATGCCCTGGTTTTCATCCATCCATACCTGACATTCTGTTGTCAGACCTGCATTTCTAACACTTTTCCCATCCCATGAGTACTATAGATGTGAGACCAGACCCATTAAGACGTTTATAGTGTGCCGCGCAGTAAGGATGTACTGCAGTTGGTCAGGGGAAATGTAATGACTTCTGCCTGAACTTTGATTATGTGAAGGAATGTGAAATATACGCTGTAATCTGGAGTCTTCACAGCTGCAGGGACAAATAAGGTCTTTAAAATGGGTTACATCACCTTTATTTTACAGGAAAATACAGTAACCTTCAATAAACTTGGTCCCATCTTCTGTCTGCCTCCCTAATTGTTTTCCATCATTCTCAACTGTAATTGTCAAATATAAGGAAACACTCCAAAAATGGTATTTATTCGGTATAATACAAGTGTGTGTATAGACTAGATAATCCTTACACCTGTGGTTCCGTGTGGTTGCTAGGGTGCTTATCTCATAAAGCACCCTAGCAACCACACGGAACACACAAGGAACCATGCAGAACAAGTACCCACATAGAACATTGTAACAACCATTCAGAATACCCTAGCAACCTTCTATCAACCTCTCAAAACACTAGCAACCACTCAGAACACCATAGTAATCACCTAGAACACCCTAGCAACCATTCAGTACCAGTTACAAATCTCTCAAAACACCCTAGCAAATACCCAAAACACCCTGGAAATCACCATAGCAAACACTCAGAACAACCTAGCAACCTCTCAAGACACCATAGAAACCACCAAGAACACGCCCCTACATAGAACATTGTAGCAACCACCCAGAACACCCTAGTAACCACCAGGAACACCCTAGCAACCTTCCGTCAACCTCTCTAAACACTAGCAACCACTTAGAAATCCTAGCAACATCTCAAAATATCTTAGCAACCACCCAAAACACCCAAGCACCCAATTAGAACCTAGCAATATCATAAAACACCCTAGCAACCACTCTGAACACCCTAGAAACCTGTCAAGACACCCCAGGAACGACCCAGAACAAACTCCCACATAGAACATCGTAGAAACCATTCAGAACACTCTAGAAACCACCCAGAACATCCTAGTAACCACCAGGGACACCCTAGTAACCTTCTGTCAACCTCTCTAAATGCTAGCAACCGCTTAGAAATCCTAGCAACCTCTCAAAATATCTTAGCAACCACCCAAGCACACAATTAGATGCTAGCAATATCATAAAAAAAACACCCAAGCAACCACTATGAATACCCTAGCAACCTGTCACGACACCCCTGGAATGACCCAGAAAAAACTCCCACATAGATCATCATAGAAACCATTCAGAACACTCTAGCAACCACCCAGAACGCCCAGTAGCCACCAGGAACACCCTAGCAACCTTCTATGAACTTCTCAAAACACTAGCAACCTCTAGTTATTCCTTCTGACTCCTATTATTTGTATTATAATGTATTTGTTTGTTTTTGCATATTGAGAGCACTTTCCTCAATCCACATTCGTCAAGGCCACATTTCTGAATAGATAGCTGTAGGAGTGACATTTAACTCAAATACTAAAGGGGCTACTGACACTTAAAGGCCACAATGATCTCTCTACTTGGTAACCTTTACTTTTAAATATTTAGAAGTTCATTTACATGCAAAAGAGCACAAGAAGCATCCGTGGATAAGCACTGTCATTTGAGACTGGAGTCGTTTAGTTACATAGAGTCTCTGCAAACACATCAGCGGCAGCGTGTGAAGGTCACGCTATTATGACTGTAGACATTTGAGGGCTTCTTACATAAGACTTATGCCATATTCATCTGCTTTTTAATTTTGTGTTACTCTTTCATAAAATAATAAATTCTGTTATTTACATTTATGTGAGCTTAACTTGCTCAGACTTTGGGTTAGGGATTTTTCAATTTCCCCTACCGTTGATATTAAAATATTAAGTACTGCATGTAACTACATAGTGCAATGCCCTAGAAACCACCCAGAACACCCTAGAAACCATCCAGAGCACCTGATCAGAACACCCTATAAACCACCCAGAACACCCTAGTAACTGCTCAGAACACCATAGAAACCACCCAGAACACCCACACAAGCATCACACTCATAACAACCTAGCAACCACCTAGCAATCTCTCAAAATATCCTAGCAACCATTCAGAACATCCAAGCAGCCAATTAGAATATCCTAGTAATCTCATAAAAACACCATAGCAACTACCCAGAACGCCCTGCAAACTACCTAAAACACCCTAGCAACACTCACAACACCATAGCAACCACCTAGCAACTTTTCACTCTAGCAAACACTCAGAAAACACAAGAAACCTCTCAAGACACCTTATAAATTTACCCAGGACAAGCAACCACATAGAACATCATAGTAACCATTCAGAATACCCTAGCAACTATTTGTAGAAATCACCCAGGACATGTTATATTAATCTTCTGTCAGTCTCTCAAAACGTTAGCAACTACACAATAGTAACCACCTAGAACACCCTAGTAACCACCTATAAGCCTATCACAGCATCCTAGCAACCACGTAGCAACCTCTCAAAACAAGCTAGCAACTACCCAGAACACCCTGGAAACCACATAGAACACCCTAGCAACCTTCTATCAATAGCAAACACATAGAACAACCAAGCATCTCACTTGGATCATCCTAGCAACCACCCAAAACACCATACTAACCACTTATAACAACCTAGCAACTACCCAGAACAGCCTGGAAACCACATAGAACATCCTAACAACCTTCTTTTAATATATGACTTTTCTTCTTTCATACGAATATAATCAGTTATATTAAACAATGCCCTGGCTCTTCCAAGCTTTATAATGGCAGTGAATGGGAGTCGAGATTTTGAAGCCCAAAAAAAGTGCATCCATCCATCATAAAAAGTGCTCCACGCGGATCCAAGGGGTTAATAAAGGCTTTCTGAAGTGATTTGATGTGTTTGTGTAAGAAAAAAATCCATATTTAAAACTTACCACAATTTCTAGCTTCTGCTAACTGTCGTACGCACGTTCACGAGAGAGTGGCATTCCAGATGACGTAGGACGTAGTCTTAGTGTAAGCTCTGGTGAGAATACTGTATACTAGTCTCGCGGGAATCAAGTTTTGTTTACAGCAAAGGAAAACCAGTCTCCTCTTGACTTATTTTGAAATTCTCTGACATTTTTTCTTTACAAATCCTCATTTTGTACTTCTAATTCGGTGGTGACTGGTGTTTTGTTTTGCTCTCTCCTGAAGACTAGTAGTCGTTCATTTTAAGCATTAGTCGACTAATCGCACATTTATTAATAAACTATTTAAATCTTTATAATGAGCCTTTAATTGCCTACATAGCCTATAAGCGCTCAAGCGCATACATAAAGCTTGCCACAGCACACCGCATAAGTAATGATTATGAATGTGTCGGGGAAAAACAGTAGACTGCATTAACATTTTAATAATTCATTGATAAACTAGTACTTTCTTTGTTTTCATCTTAAGAGATGAAGTTGGTGACACTGACTTGTCATCTCCGGATGTTTCACATGGATTAGCCTACATAATCTGAGAATATTCGTTTTCCATTTGAATTGGTTCAGTTGATAGTAGACAATTTGCTCTCAATAGATATGTTTTCATATCTGTAAAGCAAACATACATGGAGTTTCGGAGATTTGCGCTCAAGTTCACAGAGATGGCAGAAAGCGCATTTTGCTTTCATTATTTTACAAAAGCGCAACATTTCGTTGTTATTGTGAGTCCACACAAATAAACGTAGAGTCTTTACAGATTCGATAGATGAATTACTCTTATCTGTATGACCAGAAATGACGGAGTATTTTAGCGCCTCCATCTGTCATGCAGTAAGCAAACTACTGTTCAGCTTCCGCTCTTCGCACAGACACTTGAATAGCGCACATTTCTAGGTTAACATTAGACTGAGCGGCCATGTAATGTTGCTAATACATATTTCAGATGATAAGCCATATTTGAGGTTGATGAATGATAGGCGAGCATTTGGATGTCCTGCCTGATGTACTGTATTACCACATAGACCAGCCGTTAATGATCTGTTCGTCATGGACTGCGTGACTTCGCCTGTGGATTTTTAAAATTTATTTCTGTGACTAAGTGACTAATAAAATTTTGGTTGACCAAGCCTCTTCTGGTCGACTAACAGTTAGTCGACTATTAGGGGGCAGCCCTAGCTGGAACGTCACTTTCTCGTGAATGTGCGTATGACTTTTACCAGAAACTACAAATTACGGTTCATAAAGTTTTAAACATGGGTATTCTTCTTACACAAATGCATCAATTCACTTCAGGAGACCTTTATTAACCCACCGGAGCTGTGGGAAACACTTTTTATGATGGATGGATGTACATTTTTGGCCTTCAAAATCTTGACCCCTATTCACTGCCATTATAAAGCTTTGGAAGAGCCAGGACATTTTTTAATATAACTCTGATTCGTCTGAAAGAAGAAAGTCATTTACACCTATGGCTTGATGGTGAGTAAATCATGGGGCAATTTTCATTTTTGGGTGAACTGTCCTTTTAATAGTCAGTTTATGGACGTTTTCTGTTCCATACTGACAAACTTCATGTCCTAAAAGTGTCTCCATCAAGCCTCCTGACAGGAATCAATGAATTCCTCTCATTTTCAGCAAGAAAAAAGGAAGAAATGTCAAATGAAAAACAATCTTTCATCTTTCTCTCCTCACAGGTCCGGCTGCTAAGAAGAAATACGTGAGCTACAATGACCTTGTGATCTGAAGGCCTCCATCACAGGAGGAAGGTGATCGATGGCACTTCCTGGTTTCTCTCAGCTCTTTGGAACAAAAGTAAAGCAGGAAAAAGCTTTTGGTATCCCTCCGTTTTCATCCTTATTTCGTCCGAGGGCCAGGACAATGATTGGGCCCTCAGCTAAACCAACGATAGAGGATATCAGATGATTTTCAACACCTTTAAGACACATAAAACACAACCACCCAAAAAAAAATAAAAAAATAAATAAATAACCTGACATCTACAAAAAAGTAACAGGAATTACAAGCGGAGGAAATAAATTTAGTTGTTGTTTTTTTTTCTGATAGAGGAAATTGATGGGGTGTAACAGTGGCACAAAACGACTGATTGCCTGTCAGTTAAACGATTGAGATTGCACTTGGCGTGATGGACCTTTGACAAGGCGTTTCTTCTGACACTCCATCACAGACTTTCTTCGGGGCACTGATGAATCGACATGGCTTTGGAATGCTGGGCCTCAAGGTCCTCCTCATCTTTAAACGTACTTCCAAACTGCAAGTTTTTGGGATTTTCTGTGCAAATTTGTGTGGTTCTTTCAGCATTTTGGTTTCGTTTTGCTGTTTTTTCGTTTAGGTTGAGCGTTTCTTCTTTGGTTTTCCTTGCCTTTTCTGGATGCACATTGTATTAAAGCCATATTCTTCTCTTTGAGATCCCATTCCTGGAATATTGTTTCTTTATTTTGAGGATTTGTGTTGGTTTTCGCCCTTTAACTTAATAATCGTGTCACATTTTTCGACATTCCCACCATGTCTGTAAGGGTTCGTAGACCATCGACTGTGTTTTTAGTGACTTTGAGAGATGTTGCATTGGTTTTACAGTGACTAAACCCTGGTGACCGATGGTGTTTCAGAATTCTTTTTAAAGAAAGTGTTCGCGTAGCAGTTGTCAATGCATGCTTGATATGTTTGATGTTGAAGTAAATGAAACTTTCACCACAGTTCTCTCACAATGGCCTGTTTATGGATGATTTTACAAGCCTTTATTGATTTCTCTCTTTTTACCTTCATGAATTTCTCAGACATTCACTCACTCAAGGCAGAATATGGCTTTAATTTGTCTTGGAATTTTTAACTGCCCCGGAACTTATGGAGAAATTGTGCAAAAGATATGAATATATATTTAAAAAAATATGAAAAAAAAAAATAAAAAGCATGTATGTTTTATACTGTTTGTACTAAGTATATTTATGTTGCCCTTGCTGCTTCTGTGCTGATATTGTGGAAGACTTTTATGTTTGGCCACTCATGCAACTATACTGTGGTGTTGTCCAAGAATGTACTAACATGAAATAAAACCATTTGGTTATTTTTTATTACTTTTATTATTATTATTATTATTATTATTATTATTATTATTATTATTATTAGCCTTGAATTTGCTTGCTTGAATTTATTATTAGCCTTGAATTTGAATAATCTCTTTGGAGCCACAGGTACCATATAAGGAAATGTATAATAAAATGTATTTATTTTAAATTATTATATTATATTATATTATATTATATTATATTATATTTTATTATATTTTTGGAGGTTTATAGGATGGTTATTAAAAAAAAGAAAATACAATATAATGAAATGTATATTTATTTATTAAATATATTTTGCTGTTTTACATTAAGTATATAAAATGCTTGTGATTTTATATATATATATATATATATATATATACACACACACACACACACACACACACACACACACACATATATATATATATATATATATATATATATATATATATATAAAATATTATTTCTATTCTCTTCTATTAAAATGAAATGATTGTGACTTATAGGTTGTTTTCAAAAACATAAAATAATATATAATGTATAAAATGTATTTCTATTATATTATGTAATTATATTATATAAAATTGTGTGATTTATAGGTATTTATAGTTAAAAAAAAACAGTATAATACAAAATTACAATATAATGATATACAAGTTACTTTAAAAATGATACAATATTTTGTTTACATTACTGTTTTTTTTATTTAATATGCTTATGATCTATAGGTTGGTTTTCAAAAAAAATCCTATAAAATAAAAACAATATAATTATTAAATTATCATATTATATATTATATTATATTTGCATGCTTATAACACACTAGAATCACACAAATCTAGTTTTGAATGGGTGTCAATAGAGAAATGCCTTTTTTCCCCAGAATGGTGTAGTTGCAGCATCAACCAGTGGGTGCATGATTTCAGCATCCAGCAAGATTCAATGGCGTGAGTTTGGAGCAGGGCTTTTTTTTTTTTTGTTTTATTTTTTTTTTGATGACTGACGAATGGTGGATAGAATGACTATTGGGGAAGTGAGTTTTTTTGTTTTGTTTTGTTTTGTTTTTGTTAACTCTGCAAGTGCTAATGTCTTTTTGTTTTGACTTCAGCTTGACTGTGCTCGTGTGACATCAAGATCTGTTCCCAGTTCACTTACTGAATGGCTGTCAATGGAAAAAAAAAAAAGATGATTTTTGTAGCCTCACATTGTAGTTACACCATTTGCCAGCAGGGGCTAAAGGTGCTACACTAACCAAAAATTCTTTCATTCAGATTCAGTTCAGACTATGATTTTCGTAAGCTTTGTCCCACATGGGAAGGTGAAGGAAACACTTCTGTTTAAGGTCTAGTGTTGGAAAGCATCTTCTGAATTATAAAATGGGATCAAAGCTGCGTTTGATTGGTGGAGCGTTAGCGCACGGGCGTTTGTGCGGTTGACAAGCACTGCACTGTCAGCAGAAGGTGTTGTGTGTTGAAGCTCAGGCCTGTCAGATGATGACAGAGAAACATCTTTCAATCACAGCTGGAGAGAGAAAGTGTCTTTAATTCAGGAGGAAGGAAATCTGTGTGGCTTGCAAAACACATTTGCTAAAGCACTGTCACGGCTCAGCTGCGTGCTAACGTGTCTTTGACTTGTTTACGCCGCAGCAAATGTCACGGCTCAGCGTGTACTGAGGACATTGATGCATTTGAGGTCATTACTTGAAAAATATCATGTTTTAGTTTGAACCAGAATTCATGAATTTCACCATCTATATAATCAAAACAATATTCTTGTTAGATTTTGGTACCTGTGGTAGTTATATTAGCAGGTTAATCGGCTAATATGTTAATTTAAGAGTCTAATCAGCTAGTGAGTGTTAAGCTAGGAGGCTAATGAGTTAGCTATATACTAAGCTAACATGCTAATTAGCTGTATTCTAAGATAAAAAGCTAGTCTACTGGTTGTATGCAAAGATAACTGGCTAACCTGTTAGCTCACACGTTGATGCACTTGCGTATCTTACAAAATAAAGGCCGTTTCACACTGAGTGCAATGCGAAAAAGCAAGGCGAATCACCAGCGAATGTTACTTTTACACCGAGCGTGAAACGATTTATCGGCTTCTGCAAATTCACGTCTGCACGCTAGGTGGCGCCAACCAGCAATGCATTTTTCCTCAGATATGTATTTCGTATATGGATTTAACATTGTCCGCTGCTCAATATACAGCATTAAATTAAGATAAATAACTTTTGGTTCTTCATCAGAAACACAAACTTTCCATAATGCTCACAAGAATACATCTGAAAGTATAATTAGAGGTACAAATAGCAGCTACATTTCAAAACATATGTAATTATTAATGTTTTTTTCTCAAACCCCACTTTAATCCATCATCGAGTGCTTGTAATAACTTCTGATTGTGATCTAAAATGGATTTTGATTCTATAATAGGTAGACATGCACTCTTTGTATGTTTTATAATAGACTAAATGCTACCTGCTTGTCATAAACATTGTTATAAAAATACTGTGAGCTGCATAAAAAATATACAGAAAATATATCTTCATAATCATGTCTCTTTGCTTTCATATTTCACGTGTAGAAAAATGTTTCTGTTTTTATATATATATATATATATATATATATATAAAACATGAACTCAGCATCCACTTTCTTCTCTCTACCGGGATACTCTTCTTCTGTGTTTGTTTACAATGGTTTTTAGAAACTCACCCTTTTGTGCAACAGCAGCTGCTCCGGGCATGTGATCTAAGCTCAAATCTGATTGGATGGCCCGTTTCATCACAGAGCGACAGGGAAAAAAATTGACACACGACGAAAAAAAAAAATCTTTGCTTTTTCGCGCCGCAAATGATTGCGCCTGGAGTGAATAGCCCCATAGAGATCAATTGTTTCGATTCAAAAGCGCCACCGCGCCGAACATTTGCACCGACATGTGTTAAGCAAGCAGGCCAATGAGTTAGCTAGATGTTATACTAACAGTCTAATCAATTAGCTGTATGCTAAGCTATAAATAGAATCGGAGTGCCTATTTACACTAAGTGCAAATAGCCCGCCTTGTTGGCAAAGGCTATTTACACTAACTCCGCCCACTAACGTGTGATAGGGTTAGTCAACACCAAAAAAAAAAAAAAAAAAAAAAAAAGATGCTCATTCAACATCTGTTTCAGTGGTGTAGCTGGTAAGGCGTGAGCTTTTTGACGCGATCGACCTGAGTTCGAACCCGCCTTTTGCCGAACTTTTTTGTTTTTTCTTTTAAATGTCATATCGCATCAGAAAGGCATTTATTTTCAATAAAAATGAAGGAAATAATCAAAAAGTTGAAAATAAAAGTATCGGGTAAGGTTAGGGTAGGTGTAGAGAGGCCTTTATTGTCCCAATAAGGTGGCATCCATTTAATAATTTGAATTAAAACTATAATTTACACTCAATACATTGCGTACTGTTTTATAATGTACTACAATACTGAGCTGCAGATAATTGCCACTACTTGCAATAAGTAGTATAAATAGCAGTAAATCTTGCTATTTTAACAGTGTAAATAGAATCTATAGCTATTTGCACTTAGTGCAAATAGCCGCTGCCAAATAGAATCCACTGAATGTATATGCAAAGCTAGTTGGCAAACAAGTTAGCTTCCAACTTGATGCACTTGCTTATCTTACAAACTAACTGGTAAAACAGTACAACACATAGTAAACTAAATATGCAGGTTTCAGTGAAGTTAACTACTTTAATTTAACTTTGTCTTGCTGATGATCTGATTTTAAAATGTAGTCTGAATGTATGAATTTCTTTTTCATTGTAAACAAAATAATATTTTCTTTGTCTTTGTTACCGATGGTAGCTATGTTAGCATGCTAACTGTATGATAATTGAGCAGACTAATCAGCTAGTTATGTGCTCAGCTAACAGGATAACGAGTGAGCTATATATTACATATGCTAAGCTATTAAGATAATCTACTAATGTATATGCAAAGCTACTTGGCTAACAAGTTGATGCACTTGCTTACAAACTAACAGACAAAACAGAACAACAAACAAATTTTGACTAAATTTTGATATTTATACTTATTTGTTTCTATTGGTGGTATATTGGCGGCTACTCAGCTAATGGTATGTTAAAAGAGCAGTATAACCAGCTAACAATGTGTTAAGCTAGCATGAGTTAGTTATATGTTATGTTAACAGGCTAATCAGTTAGTGTATGCTAAGCTATAAAGCTAATCTACTGGCTAACTTACAAACTACTGATAAAACAGAACAACAAATGTTAAATTTTAACATTTATAGTTTGCATTATATAATATGTGACATATATTCAGGTTAAAAGGCTTTGTTACCAGGCAGATTAATTAGATCCTGTGCATAAACCAGCCAATCAGAATGGAGATGCTGTTTTTTTTAGCAAGCACTTGCTTTTATGTGTATAATATGCTTGAGAAGATACTGTGGGAGGTCTGTGGGCTTGCTGTCTATGGCTGAGACTATTGACTTTCAGTTTGTTGAAGCGAGCAAGCTAGCAAACGATACCCATAACCTTCTTCTGAAGGAACAGAACATGAACATCATCAAAATGATTATGTTCACAAAGGTTTGGAAGTAAAACCAATACACCTCTTCATTTCCACCTGGCATGGGGGCTTAAACTAAGCAAAATTGAGACCTAAAAAGACAGACTTGGCCACAAATAGACACATCTCTGATCTGATGAGGTCTTTCCCTCTATCAAGCAAGGAGTAGCAGGTGTCAATAGGACCCAATTTATACTATCCATGGGAATGAAAGTTATTAACCTGCTTGCCAGGAAATGTGTATTTGCATCTTGGCCTTTCCATTTAGAAGTGGGGGGGGGGGGGGGGGGGGGGTGGACTCAGGATATTAAGAGACGACTCAGGACACATTGATCTATTTCAGCTGCATCTTAAGTAAGTATTTGACATTTCATGCCAGGCATTTCTGTCTGCCATGCAACGTTTAATTCATTCCTTCTTGGATTATATGTTCCACATTTTGGTTATGAGTGCGATCTACAATGTGGGGAGAAATGTCACGACAGCCCTTCGGCATAAATTTTTATGACTATACTAATGGATAAAAGATTATTTTTTTCATCTGTAATTGCCTCTTCCCATTTTAACCACAGAGTTATTCTGCAAAAATAAATAAATAAATAAATAAATAAATAAATAAATGTGAATTATATACAGTATGTCAATTACCATGCATCCTGTCAATTACTATGCATCCATCCATTAATTCCATTCATTTATTTATTTTCATAGCGTAATATAAGTTACACTGTTTATTTAGTGTAATATACTAAAAAAATAATAATAATAATTCTGTCATATACTATTCATTCATTCATTCATTCATTCATTCATTCATATGGTATAATATACTGGCAAAATAACAAGAAAAATATATATGTATAATACTTATGTCAGCTACCATGCAATATTTATTTGTTTGTTTATTTGTTTGTATATTTTCATAGTCTAACACATTGATAAAATATAGACTCGTGTATTATCATACATTGTTTGTTTGTTTGCATACATATTGCAATGTGCAGGCAAAATAGCAAAAATAAATTAATAACTTTTTAAAATATTAATATTTATTAAATGAAATATTCATAATAATATTCATATTAAAATATTAATATTTATTATTTAATGTTTTCAGTGTAAAATACTGGCAAATTAGCAAGAAAAATTAGTGTGAAACTTATGTCAACTACCATACAATATTTAATATTTATTGCAGTGTAAAATACTGTAAAATATGAATTATTAGGACAAGAGTAATTAATATGCCCCCCTGTCAGTTAATGTACAATATTTATCATTTTATTTAAAGCGCAGACAAAGATGGCCATTTTTCTCCTGTAGCTGTTGTCACTTGCAGGAGATTCACAATTATTCACAATGCCTGAAATCTTAACTCAAGTTTAAAGCTCTTTATTAACAGTAATTCATTCAGACTGCTGCACATTAACCATTCATCAACAATGTTGGCTCACTATGATAACAAAAGCACACAGTACACAGACTGTATCAAACCGTGAATGTGACAGCCTAGTAATTTAGTTATGAACCAATTTAAAATCAGACAAGAGCAAACAGCAGGACAGGAGGACGTGTAATATTCAGTAACATTAGACTAGCTATGGTTGTTAAACAATCGAGATTTCTGGAAAGGTTATTAACATGGTGCTTATTTATTATTTAACATGCTCTTATAACCTCCACACCAGCAAAGTGCGGTAATTGAAGGCATCATCAATAAAATAGGTTGCAATGACATAAGGGGGAGTAAATTAGGATAAGATAATATTTTGAGTGAACTATCCCTTGCTAGTATCAATGCTGATAACTTTCTATAGGATTTTAAAACTTTTACATTTAGCCAGTGGTGGAAAGAGTACTGAAAATTTCTACTTAAGTACAAGTACTGTTACATTGCTGAAATAATACTCAATTACAAGTAAAAGTACTGGTGTCAAAATGGTACTTAAGTAAAAGTACAAAGTACTCTTCTCAAAAACTACTCAGAGTACTAGTTACTAATTAGCAGCGATATTTAATTAATTACCAAAAAATATTAATTCATATCTTCGCTTCTGGGTCCTAACGCTCTGCCAGATGCCCCAAGAAAACACCAAACTGTGCTAATATACACCCACGATGTTATGTAATACTGAAAAATTATAACCCTAACCTTTATCTCCATACTGAAAACCCAGATGGCCAGACAGTCATTCAGCTAAAATATTAGTGTCTGAGACACTGTGAGCACGGAGACTGTAGTGTGCACAGCAAATTTTTAAATGCTTAGCTTAAATATGTAATATTAATTAAATAGTCCTCATAAATGGCTGTTGAGATAGTATTCTCAAGTGAAATGAGTAGAGGCTTGGACCCGGAAACAGCATTCCTTACGTCATACTTAACAAAAGGATTAATTGTTCACCACAATACTAGTAATGTGCACTAAAAAAGTAAGTAGGGTCATTTTTGATTTCATGACGACTTCAATCATTTTCAATACCATTGCCAAAACTACCATATACTGCATACTGCCATATAGATATTTTAGTATTTCAAATTGTTTTGTCCATCCATTTTTTTCAAGGCAAGCATCATTTCAAGCTTTGAGTGGTTTAATCCAAGTCTTCTAAAAAAAAAAGACATGTTCGCTTTATATGATGAACAGATTTTAATATAGGCTTTTATTTACATACATATAAACATTTACTCATTATGTGTATGTGTCTTTAAAGTAGGGTAACTTTGTTGCAAAAGCTTACAGCACAAGGACGCATGATTTCAAATTTGATTTCAAACTGAACTGAATTTACAAAAAAAGACAAGTACACAGTCAATAATAAAATTCTAAAACAAATGACCTCAATTCAGTTGAAGTATTCAAAATATGACAACACCGAATTTTTATAAGCAGTGATTTAAGAGCCATGTATGTTATTTATTTAGATAAATGGAACATCAGATGGCTTTGACCTGTAATGTCTGTACAATGTAGTGATGCAGTTTGACAGACTAGGATATTTATATGTACAAATCAGACAAATATCCCATTCTGAAACATTTCTATCGTAAACTTACATTGTAAAGAAATTAAAGTTCCATCTTTCATATTGAAAGACTTTCTGGTGCATTTCACTTACAGCCAATAAAATTTCCAGTAGCATTTTCATCGGTCAGGCGTGGATCTATTCTGAATGATAACCTTTGACAAAGTTTAATCCAGGAGCAAAGAGAAATAATTTCTACTTTAAAAGCACGGAGAGATCGCGATTGCACACAGTCTGAGTGCGCACAAGCAATATCGGAGTGAGCGGACAACAGTTCATTTGTATAAGTTAGGCCTATTTGAGAGCTCGCAACCAGTTTTCTGCGATTACATGACTGTGTTCTCGTGTTACATTAAAGCGCTGGAAATGATTTGCGTGGAAATGATTAAAATTATGCGGAATACCTGCAATCCCGCGCAGATATTCAGACTCTGTAACTGATAGGAGGCAAACTCACTGTCGGAGAGGAGAGAGCGAGACGCAGCATGTATCGGTGTATACACGGTAGATACTGTGGGAAATGAGTAATGGAAACGTGCCAGATATGTCAGTATCGGTATCAAAATATAGATATGTATGATAACATTACCATGTAGTTTGTTTCTTCAAACTTTGAGTTCATAAATCACGCTGAGCTCCCTCACTGTCTGATCAGCTCTTCACCTGCAGCGGCGGATTTTCCCGCGGTTCAGATATCAGGGCTTTTATTGGTGCATTTGTGATCGGATCTCTTTATTGGCTACTGAAATGCCGTCAAAGATTTGAATATCAATTCAAATTGTGGGCGTACTCAGTAACGAACTATGATTTAAATTTAACAAAGTAGATTATTTTGCTTAATTTGTACTTAAGTACAAGTAAAAGTACAGCTTTAAAAATATACTCAAAAAAGTACAAGTACCCGAAAAAACTACTTAATTACTGTAACGTGAGTAGTTGTAATTCGTTACTTCCACCACTGCATTTAGCCAAGAGTAATTATTGGTATATTCTGAATTCTTATTCTTTCAATGACCTCCGGTCATTTTAACTCATACTGCAGAGAAACTTATAAATGAACGGCCTTGTACAAGAGGAAATTAGTCATGAACGTACTGCAAAGTAGTTACACAATTAACTTGCTATACATTGACTAGCCATACAGCTTGGCGTTTTGAATGATGGGCAAATGCAAATTTTGCCACTCATAAAAAGTGTCACATCCTAATTTACATGCCATGCATCAGATGGAAATTGCATGGGTCATTACGCTCATTTGGATCCCCAGTGGACTGCGTGATCCGGTATTAATTCACACGACTCGTTTGGAAAATCTCTCATGCAAATAACACTCCTGATTGAATCGTGTAGCATACAATTATGGCATGAAAAATATTACATAAGAATAGGCTTATATACATGTGTTTTTTAAAAGCATCTGTTTAAATGAAGGTATTTGCTTGCATTTGAACACAAGGTTATTAGCCAAGAAAGGATCAAAATGAGCTTTATTCATATAAATAAATATGATTCATTTTGAGGCTGTGGGGAAAAAAAAGTGTGTTTGAAATCATTAAAAAAATAATAATAATAAATACAATTAACTGGGTTCTAGAAAATCGAAATAGTACTTCTACTTATCCTTTCGTAGCGGTAATAACTTTTAGCACGCTAATTAGCTGTTAGTATGCTAAGCTGTTAGGCTAGCTGTAATCAAATTAGTCATTTTAGTTACTGTTTTGTAAAATCTATCTGTTTTAATTAGCTATTGCTATGCTAATCTAGCAGGCTTATTAACCAGTAGTATGCTAAACTGCCAGGCTAGACGTGAGGTAATCAAAATAGCATTTCTTGTTGTCCTTTTGTAGCAGTGGTAGCTATTTTAGCCGGCTTTGATTATAATCAGTTATTTGTATGCTAATGTAGCAGATTTATCAACTATAAAAATATGCTGAGCTGTCAGGCTACTGTAAGGCAAAATAACAAGCTAAGCAGTTATTGTATGCTAAATAAGCAGGATAATCAGCTAGCGGTATTCAAAACAGCCTGCTTAGCTTACAAACTAACTGCTAAAACTGAATGATAAATGTTTATTTTGACCTTTTTTTGTTATAAATACATGAATACATTTATTAGTAGGTCTTCTTGCTATTGTAGTTTTAATGTGGTTTGAGATCTTAGCATGCTAATCAGCTATTGCTGTTATCTAGCAGTTTTCTTATAGTAGCATGCTAAGCTGTCTGGCTAGCTGTAAGGTAATTAAATAAGTAAATTAGTTATGTTTTCGTAGCAGCTATTGGTTATAACAAGCTAATTAGCTGTGTTAATCTAGCATGTTTATCAACTAGCAGCATGTTAAGCTTGTCAAGCTACATGTAAGGTAATCAAAACAATCTTTCTTGTTATCCTTTAGCAGTGGTACCTATTTTAGCATACGTATCAGCTATTGTTATGCTAATCTAACTGGTTTATCAACCAGCAGGATGTTAAGTAATCAAAGGATGTAAAGTAGGCCTAATCAAAATAGCCTTTCTTGTTATGCTTTTGTGGCAATGGTAGCTATTTTAACAATCAGTTATTGGTTTTATAGATTTATCAGCTAGTATGTTAAGCTGTAAGGTATGACAACAGGGTAATCAGTTAACAACTGTTAAACTTACAGGATAATTGGGCCAGCAGCATTCAATCAAAGTAACTGCTAAAACTGAATGCTAAATGTTTGTTAAACAGTACTTGTCATAATTATTAGTACTTCCACAAAAAGTGCACTTTACAGACTAACAAATAGTATTATTAATATTTTAACAGGCTATAATCAGCTATTTATATGCCAAATATAAACAGATTTATCATTAAGCAGTAGCTGTCCGACTAGCTGTAAAGAAGTCAAAATATTATTCTAGTTATTCTTTTTTTTTAACATTAATAGCTATTTTAAAAAAGCAGCTACAGGTAATATTAACAGTATACTCAGATGGCAGGCTAGCTGTAAAGTAGGATTCCAGGCTAATCGACTAGCAGGATAATCAGCTAGTGGTATTCAAATCCGCCTAGTTTAGCTTACAAACTGACTACTAAAACTGCATGACAAGGTCTATTTCCATTTATAACTGACCATTTAAAAACATTATAGCAATCTGGAAACCTTGCAGACTAGCGAATAATTGTAACTATTAGCATTTTAGCAGGCAAATCAGCTAGTTGTTTGTTAATCTATTAGATTTATCAGTTAGCAGTATGCTAAGCTGACTAACTGAAAGGAAATCAAAGTAGCCTCTCTTGTTATCCATTTGTAGCTATAGTAGCTTATCAGTTGCATGCTAATCTAACAGATTTACTAGTTAGCACTATGTTAAACTGGCATGGCTGTAAGGAAATCAAAATAGTATTCTAATTATCCTTTTTAGCACTTTACTTACATTGATCACTATTTTAGCTATCTAATCAGCAATATTAATTCCAGACTCTTTTTAACTGTAATTTTGGGATTAGTGAATTGGATTTACAAGAGTAAAGATTTTCACAAGGTTGGTCGCATAACAGAGTCTCACTTTCACAAAGGCTTTGCATTTTCTCTCTATATCATTGTGACGCACAATCCCTGTTGAAATCAATGTATTTGTGGCATTTTCTCATGTGTAGGTGCCCTAAATCAACTACTTCCAAGGAAATGATTGCAAAAGTCAGGTTGTTATCATATGGTCTCACTGGACCGATGATGGCAGTCATGTTTTAAGATACTATGACAGTAAAGTTAGTGATTTAATTGTTTGAACAAGCAGTCGTGGGAAGGTGCTCACAGGAATAATCACGAGCACATGACAAACGCCGAAGTGTGATACTTGCGGAAGTTTAAATTGGACTCGGATGGAAATCTCCCTTTAGGATTGCTTTTAGTCTCCATCAGCACCGACGATGCTTGAGCAACTACAGGTTAAATTTAACAGCAGCGAGGGAAGAGGCAGAAAATCCATAGGTATGTATCACTTTTCTTCAGCTTTTTAACTTTCCTTGTTTAAAGATTAGAAATCCTCTTTGCTCCGCGAAGCACAACCTGTCTGAGTTATAGGCCTGACTTTAACAAATGAAATGAGGGGGGCAAAACGCCCCAGTGCTTGAAAATTCCATTAGAGGCTCATGTCAGAGACGCTTAACGTTTGAAATGAGAATCTCAGTCACCTAAAGTTTAGAGGACAGAGAGGTTTTTTTGCGTTCTGCTCGTACCAGTGAAAGCGGTGTTCATCTGTCCTGGGGCGGAGGGGGCAGCCGTTCACCTTTTTGTCTTATCTGGGGTTGATACTTTGGGCTATAATTACCAGTGCTATTTAGAGAAATGCCAGCATTTGTCATTGCGCACCGAGGCAATAATGCGCAGTTACAGAAGCACAACCAGATATGTTTGGTTTAATGAAGCTTTCTTGGCAATTTGGAAAGTTTTATGATCTTTATTTATTTGTTTCTAAAGGCAATGCAAGAATATTTATCTCAGCCTAATTGCTAAAATCAGGATAAAGATTTTTAACTTAGGCTGTTGTATGTATTTATAGACTTGGTGAGCAGTGAAAATTCTTCATTTTAACGTGACCTCTGTAACCTTGACATGTCTGGATCAGTCATGCTGCTTTCTTTACAATATCGATTTAATGCTAACTTAAACAAAGCTGAAAAAAAAAAAAACCTCCAAAAATAATATATATCCATCCATTTTCCACCACTCATCCAGGACTGGGTTGCAGTTTCAGTAGGCTAAGTAAAGACACCTATTCGTCCTTTTCTACGGCCACTTCCTCTTGCTCATCATAGGAGATCCCAAGGCGTTCCCAGACCAGTTAAGACCGTGGTCTCAAGCTCAATTCCTGGAGGGCCACAGCTCTGCAGAGTTTAGCTCCAACCAGCTCCAACTCACATCTGCTCGGAAGTTTCTAGTAATCCTGAAGACCTTGATTAGCTGGATCAGGTGTGTTTGATTAGGGTTGGAGCAAAACCGTCCAGAGCTGTGGCCCTCCAGGTTTGAGACCATTGAGCTAAAGTCCGAAACACACTGCACGATTTTCAGCTGTCCCAGACGAAAGACTGGCATCATGAAGCAATCGTGGTGATTTCTGTGATCGTGGCTCCTAATCGGTGGTCTTGTGTCATACAGTTAGAGAGGGTCAAAGTGGCTATTCTCAGGGGCTTGCAATCAAAGATAGCCTACGATACAGCATGATCATTGCACAGTGTGTTTACTGCTACGATCCACGTTTACTGATCAACCAATAAAAATGGATCATGAAATCAATGTGACATGGTACTAAAACATAAAACTGCTTACCTCAAGCTCTTATGCCTTCCTTTTTCACCGCTTCCACTTTTTTCAGCACACATAAAAACTACAACTGTTAAAGTGTGAATTATCATGCTCTTATTGTTTACCACTAGTGCATGCTGATGACGTTTTATTCTTCTATAGGAACGTGCGTCGTAGCATACGAGTCAATAAGTGTCATCATCGTACAGTCTACACACGTTGTAGCCAAGTTTATTAGATCCATGTCTCGCAGTGTGACATGCAATGATCTTATAGGACTGCTAAAATCGTGCAGTGTGTCTTGGCTTAAGAGATATAATCCCTCCAGCATGCCCTAGGTCAGGGGTAGGCAAGTTCGGTCCTAGAGAGCCGCTGTCCTGCTGAGTTCAGCTCCAACCCTGAAAAAAAAACCTCACCTGCCTATAGCCTTAGTAATTCTGAAGATTGACGGCAGAAGGTCTGGGAACCTTGGCCGCTTTGAATGGCTAAGGACTGCCCAAGAGGCCATATGACTGAGCAACCAATCACATTTCGTTTTGTCATGTTTAGGGGCATGGAAATGTCCCCACAATAACAAACCGTTGTGTAAAACAGAGTAAAAAAAAAGGAGTCTATGCTGCGAGTCTATTTACATATTTCACATACTTTTGAAAATCCAGCATTTAGTTGATCCTGATAAGTGCTCATCGTCACAGTTATAAACACAATGGTTTTCTACTTCCATGAGGGGGTTTGCATCATGGTATCTTTGTTTCCAGGCAGAACGTTAAAGAATGTGACACAAACGTCTCCCGGAAATCCTGTAGAATTTAACCAATCCAATGACAACTTCGAAACTCCTGAAGCTTTTCCAATTTTGTATGCAATATGCATCAGATGTTCAGCCAACGGTCCATGGGCGTGACATCTGAGGCTAAGACTCTCCTGAAGACAGTGATTAGCTTGTTCAGGTGTGTTTGATTAGGGTTAGAGCTAAACTCTGCAGGACAGCGGCTCTCTAGGACCAAACTTGCCTTCCCCTGCCCTAGGTCTGACCTGGGGTCTCTTCCTAGTTGGAGATGCCCAGCACACCTCCACCGGATGGTCTCCTGGAGGCATCAGATGCATGAACCACCTCAACTGGCTTCTTTCAATGCGGAGGAGCAGCGGCTCTGCTCCAAGCCTCTCCTGGATGTCCGAGCTTCACACCTTGTCTGTCAGGGTCAACCGAGACACCCTGTGGAGAAAACTCAATTTGGCCGCTTGTATCTGGAATCTCATTTTTTGGTCATTACCCAGAACTCATGACCATAGGTGAGGGTTGGAACATAGATTGACTGGTATATTTAGAGCTTCGTCTTCAGGCTTAGCTCTTTCTTCACCATGACGGCCCGGTAGAATGACTGCATTAGTGGTGCTGCTGCACCAAATCTGCCTGTCAATCTTGTGCTTCAACCTACCCTCACTCTTCAACAAGACCCAAAGGTACTTGAACTGCTCTACTTAGGGAAGCAACTCACTCCCTACCCAAAGTAGGCAATCCACCCTTTTCCAGCTGGGAACTACATCCTTAGATTTGGAGGTGCTGACCCTCATTCCCGCTTCTTTTCACAAACCTTCCAAAAGTAAGTACCAAAGGTCACAGCCTTCGACGTCATCCGCAAAAAAACAGAGATTCCATGCTAACACCCCTGAACTAGACACCCTCCACCCCTCAGCTTCACCTTGAGATCCCATCCATGAATATCACAGACAGGATCATCTGGACAGCCTTGGCAGAGTCCAGCACTCACTGGGAGCAAGCTTGACTTACTGCCGATGACGTGAACATAGCTTTCATACCGGTTGTATAGGATGCATTAGTGCTTGTTGCATTTCATTTTTTATGGTCATTTCAAATTTTCATATAACACCTAACAAATACAATAGTTTCATTTACATTTAAATTGTTGCATTTGGCAGGCACTTTAAAACAAAGCAACTTTAAATGCATTTAGGTATATTTCATATAAGATATTAAAGGCCATGTTTTATTTTACTGTATTTTATTTACCCCTCAATTGAATTGTCAGAAGCCACGTGTCACAAACCAGGACAGCAATGGCATTTCAATGCCACAGACTGGCATTGAAGAGAGAGCATCTTTCTTTTAGTGTCTGTGTGTGCAACTGCAGGACTGGAGAGGATGCAAGCGCTGTCTCTGTGCCGGGCTCTGGGGATCAGTGCCGGCCCGTCCAACAGGCGATACAGGCGGTCGCCTGGGGCCCCGCCTTAAGGGGAGGGCCCCACAGCCGCAAGGTTGTAAATTAAATTTCTAGTTATTCTTGTTCGAGATGCATCTGCGCTGCGCAGACCGATCGGCGTATGACATCAAAGACATTAAATTGGAGCGCAGATGACATTATGCTTTTAAATCGTTCTCGTGGTACTTTGATGTCAAAACAGAGATCGGTCTGCGCAGCGCTGCTTCAAGCCGAAAACGCCTCTGACTATACGTACGGATGACGCACCTGTTCTGTACAGTGCGACATATATGTCAAACATGGGTTTCAGCCTATTTTCAAACCTGTTGTCCAACAAAGAGAACATTTAATGACATGTTTTTGCTCCAAATTCATTTCATTACATCAGAGTGTTTGAAAAAACTTCCTTTTGTGAGCTGACTTGGTTTCATATCACAGAATGGGGCAAAATCATTATTTTTTAGTATTCTATACAGTGTTAAAGGCTATGTTGATTAGCATTGCATTATAAATATACTTAATTCATATTAAAAAAAAAAAAAAAAAAAAAAAAAAAACGAGAAGGCTTGAAGAACACACAAACCATTTAGCCACAATCGTATGTTTATTGTTTACCTATCTCATCAGTTAAAATGTGTCTACTTGCCTCAATTCAGCTATGATAGTGTATGCCTTTGTCCATATTAGGGATTTCCTGAAACGTCCTATGATTTACGACTTACATGAGTTTTTCACTTATTGATTTACTGCGCGAGGGCGCCCTCCGGCTACCAGAATGAAACAGACATTGCATTACATGCGTGCACTCACTAATGCTCACAACACCTAATTTTGGGTAAAAATAAGAAAAATAATAGGCCTACTTCTAAGTTTTGCTCCAGTGTAGAGGATTTTTTCTCTCTCTCTTTCAGTGGATGCATAAGATTTCCTGACAAAAATTAAGAAATTACTGTCAAAGATTTTTAGACATTTATTTAGGCCTCTGGCATGTTAACAGGTTAATGCTGCAGTTTTCTGTGAAATATACTGATAATAATCATAATTATCAATAATTATTATTTAGTTTAATGGTTTTATTTAGTAATGAAAACATTTCTTTTTACGGTTCAGATTTTGTGTCCAGATTTTGGAATTCACTGGATATTGCCTCTCAGAATGGCTCACTTGCACTCCTATTTTTTATTTTTTTTAATCTGTTTAAATATTTTTACATGTGTATGTTAAATGTGTTACACTTCATGCACATTTACCCTTAAATATTTTAACTGTCATTTTATGTGCTTTCTCTTAGCTCCTCAAATTGCTATGACAGTTTTTACACTAGTGGGGCCCATTTTCATTATCCTGCCTAGGGCCCCACAACCCTACCAGCCGGCACTGCTGGGGATACAGTGATGGATGGGGTTTGTTTCAGGGAATGGCTTTCATCATGGCACAAACCAACTTCCCACAACAAGCTCTTGAATGCACTCACCCAGCGCGTGCGATCCTCTCTAGACTTCTCTTTGCTCATCATCTTCGCCTTTGTGTGTCATGTTGCACAACGATGTAAAGCATTAGATGTATAAACCCCATGTTTTTGTTGGCAGCCAGTGGACATAGATTAGATTAACCATTATTTAATATGAAATTACCTTGAATGAAAGTTAGCTCACATTAAAGCAATTGTTTGTTTCCCTGCACTAAAATGGTGAGTTTAACCTGTCTCTCCAATACCAATACCTAATCATTCTGTAACCACATTTTTCACACATACACAAACATACCGAGAAACATACTATGAACAGCCAAGTAAATAATTTCATTCAGTTTTCTTGTGTAAAATAAATTTGTACGTAATTAAGTAAACAAACAAACAAATAAATATACTGCATTTATGAAGCCTAACAATTCAACCCTGTTACACAAGGTTTTTATTTATTTATTTTTTTTATTTATTTATTTTTCTTTAATTTATGGGAAATATATGTTTATCAATAACTACAAACCAGCTAGTAAAATCTTAATTCTTAACCATTTACCAAATTATGTATAATTACTACTTTATAAATGACAATATTTATTGCAATAGCTTAATTTAAATTAAATTTGCCTATTCTAGCATAGATTTTCATTTTATTTATTTATTTTACAATATTGTATTATATATCATACTACATATTTTAAAATGTTTTAAATGTTGTCTATTTAATTATTTTATAATATTGTTTTTAGCCCAAATCTTGATAACAGGTTTGAAAAAAAAAGAAAAAAAAAAGAAAAGAAAAGCAAACCACAAAATCAATAGAAAAAAAAAAAGTACCATGTATATACCACAGAATGTAATTTACATATCAAAGACATACAGTATTAAATATGTATTAGTAGATGGATTGTTCTGATCTTGGATGCTTGGTTGAGCTGTCAATAAAGCATTAGTTCAGTGGAAAAAAACAAAAACAACAACAACAAAAAAAAAACAAAAAAAAACTACAATATAGTAGCAGCTGTGACATGAAACTGAACCATTCTTTAACACAAAAACTATCTCTCCACAAACTGAGGTTAATTGTTCTGCTCAAGGACACAGTGCTCATGTTCATGGATCATCTAGAACATTTCGGTTGCTAGCCCAGATCTTTAACCACTCTATCTCTCCATTTACTTCCCTTCAGCCATCTCCACAAATAAAGACAGGATAACCAGCCGGCTGCACAGAAACGGTTCCTCGGCTTTACCTCTTTTTCTAGGTCACTATGTATTTGACCTTGTTGGATGAAGAGATAAGAATTCTACTACTTGGACCCATTAACCTCAGTCTATAAGAGCAAGTTCTGTAGGACAGCATCGTTTCTCCAGCAGGACACCAGAGAAGCAGGCGCTGGAGATAGATCACTGTGTCTATAGCACTGAAAGCCTCTATCAATCTTACGAGACAAGCCCCCCTTTGGTCAGAGCTAGGTTTAGAGTGGAGAAGAACAGACTGAGACAGCTGCCCCTCAGGTCCTGAGGAAGGGGGCCGCCAAAACTGCTGCTGTAGAAGACTGTGAAGAAGAATTCAAGAAAATTCAGTCAAGATTTGAATGGCTATATGCTATATGTTGTAGTTATTTAAGAGCTAGAAAACAATGGTTTAATTTGTAAATAAAAGATATACGCTTTAATTATACAATTTATGGTTTACTGAGACCCATATTTATGCTGACACAAAACAATAAGTGGTTTTGAATGAATGATTTTAGTTACATCAAAACTTGAACAGGTAGGTACTGAAATGTTTACAACAAAAACTTATTAATTTACATCTACCTAGTCAAAAATATTGTAGTTCTTTGATTGAAATAAACTGGCTTTGAATTAATTATCTCAGTTGAACAGGTACTGAATACAACAAAGACAATTTAGTTAACATTATATCGTGTCAGTCGTGTTCCGGTTGATGTAATGAACCATCCAAATGAACCGATTCACTAGAATGAATTGGACTTCTCCACACGTCTGAGAGGGAGCCGTTTATATTGGATCGATTCATTAGAATAAATTCAAAGCTTCGTGTGTAAGAGATCACTAGAATGAAACAAGGTTTTCAACACTACATGTGAGAGAGCCGTTCGGACTGAGTCGACTCACTAGAATTCCCAAACAAGAGGGAAATGATCGCGTTTGGTCGTGCTACAGCGATAACATCTTAGGTTAAAAATCAGCTACAATGAAGTTAGGCTATTTAAGAGGTAGAAAAACTGTTATAAGTAAAATAAAATTTAAAATCTTTAACGAATCGATTCACTAGTGTAGTGGACAGTACATTCCAGGGCCCAGTTTATGACGGGGCCCCTCTCTGACCACAATAGTGGACAAAAGTTTGCGATATTTTGATTGGATCTTGGTGGACTAACATAAGTAAACTGTCCAACGCCATCAGATAAAGATGCCAGGACAACAGCCAGACACCTCTTAGAGGGCAAGAAGAAGACCTTTGGTACAAAGCCCGGGAAGGACAGAACTTCCTATTGGTCAAAATGCAGTTTCTGCCCTTTACCCAACAACAGACTGATTACTCGGGTTTTGGTCTGTGACTGCCATAAAAAATTCCTCAGGGCCTCTGGACACAGCAGCAGTGGGTGAAACAGAGTCACAAAGTTCCATCCAAATCCATTCATAACTATGTTCTCAAACCTTAAAACTGATGCACACTACAACACACACATCTCATAATTATTCAGAGAAATAAGTATTCTCAGTGACACCGATGTGTAGTGAAACATCTTTCACAAACTCAGCTGTTAATGGACAAATGAATGCATGCATGACAGTTCAATCTTCTTCCATCATGTTTGGACTTAATGTGTTCGTAACATTGCCAAAGGTATTCTGTTTGTGGTTTGGTAAGTGAATGATGCATTGGTAAAACTTTAGTGACACTTTTCTAAATGTGTGTTTGGACTATGCAAATAAGTTCCACAGGAGGAAAGAAGGGTGGGCCACACCGTGTCCCTCCACGCTGATGGAAAAAGCCAATCACAGCCTGGAAATGGAGAAGGGCCAGAATGCAATCTCCTCCTCATCGGAAAGAGATAAAGGTACCTTTCCAAACGACACTCCTTGTTCTGAGTCTGAGTCTGAGTCCCAAAAGGGAAAGACGTTAACAGATAAACCAATTCTGAGTCTCCGGCCCGTAAGGGAAGGGACAGTAACAGACGCATCCATTCTGAGTCTGAGTGCCGAAAGGGAGAGACTCTAACAGAAACACCGAAACCTCTGGCTGTGAGGGAAGAGGCAACAACAGAAACCAAGTCCTGAGTCTGCAGCTTTGAGGCAGAAACAGATACGACCACATTCTGAGCCTCCAGCCTGCAAAGAAAGAGATAATCTACGTTCAGACTTCATTCAGAGTCTTCGTCCAGTGAGACAACAACAGATGCAGCACGTCCTGAGTCTCCATCCTAGAGAGACAAAGCGGATCGACCAAATTCTGAGTCTCTAGCCCAGAGAGGCAGAAGACACACAGACATTTGCAACAAGTTTAAGCTCCGGTGAGCAAACCTTCACTCCAAGGTACCTTTGCTTGCGTGTTCCAGGCTAAGGACCTTCTGCACCTACTTCAGAGTCACATCTGCGTGTTCCAGATTTTAGGACCCTTTGGTGCTCCAGGAGATCAGCATCCTCCAGCACTTTGTGTTCAAGGCTGTCAAAACGGATTCCTGCTTCTTTCCCCACTCCATTGTTACCAGAACAACCAGTGGATGAAGTCACTGCCACTGGACTGCTCACTCAACCACTGAGAACGTAACTATCACCTATCCAAACCTCTTCCAGAGACCTTGGCATTGTTGTGTATTATCAGTATATGATTCTTCTATTTGACATTAGATGTTACATAGCTGATTGCAGTTGATAACAAATAATCTTTCATGTATTTGTTTGATGCATAATTGATGCAGGTTCTTCACCTTACTTGTTTCAGAGTAGTGACAGTTTATCTTTCCAGATAACATAGCTCTGACATAGCAACATCCAACATAATCACTTGCATTTTATGCATCTTATGCACTTTATTCCTTTTTCATTCATGGTATTCAGTTAGTAGTTGTTGATTACTCTTGTCTATCTTTTGTTAATAAAATTTATTTTATTACACTTGTGTCTTCCTTGTGTTGATAATGCAGTAAGGATCTACAAGTTAGGTATCCCACCAATCTTTCTTATGTGATGTACTCCTAACCACACCTTACGTGACACGTGATCCAAAAATCATAACGTCACCTGTGACGTGAGTACCCATCACTACACTATTTTGCCCCTTAGGTTGGCGAAAGCAAAATTCACTACATTAGAATGAATCAGACTTGCCAACTCTATGTGTGAGAAAGGATCCTTTAGGATGAACCAATTCACTAGAATGAATTGGACTTTTCAAAGCTACATGTGTGAGCGAGCAGATTTGAATGAATCAATTCACTAGAATAAAAGTACTTTTCAAAGCACCATTTAGAATGAAACAATTCGCTATAAATAATTGTACAGTGCATATCAACGCTACAGTACGTGTGTGAGAGAAGAACTTTTAGGAAGAACCGATTCACAAATTATTAAAAGGTTTAATTACCATCCACAGCTACATGTGTGAGAGGATGGATTTGGATGAACCGATTCACTAGACTGAATCTGACTTTCCAGAGCTACCTGTATGAGCGAACTGTGGCCTGTTTGCCATTAATCGATTCACTATAATGAATCTGACTTTCCAACACTTACCTGAGAGTTGAGAGAGCTGTTGTACGCGTTTGGTTGCGATACACCGCTATTTGTTGGAAAAGGTAGGCTAGCCCTTTAATAGAGAAGCTAAACTAAATTAAAGGGGTCATCAGATGCCCATTTTCCACAAGTTGATATGATTCTTTAAGGTCTTAATGAAAAGTCTATAACATACTTTGGTTAAAATTTCTCAATGGCAGTGTAAAAAACACCCTTTTTACCCTGTCAAAATCAGCTCTGTTTTCAGCAAGCTGTTTTTTAGTCCATGTTGCTTTAAATGCTAATGAGCTCTTCTGACCCCACCCTTCTCTTCCGTGGAGTGACGAGCAGACTTTAAACTTCAGCCGTGAGACTGGCAAACTAGCACGTTATTAGGAAAGGTGATTTGCAAAGATTCATAAAAACCCTTATATTCACTTCTTCTGTAGATGAAGCTGGATCACAAATGATTCATGCGAACATAGACGCATTTAGGCAGATCGGGATCTGCGCATTCCCTTCAAAACGAAAGTAATGTTAATCCTCTGCGTCTTCAGCAGCTCAGATGTAGGGAGTAAATGACGACTGCTATATTCATTATTACATCCAACAACAAAACACCTCAATCGCTTAATCGGAGACATTCTTGTCTTCCCCTGCACCGGAGTCGACACAATGGCGGTCAGACTGTTTACAGCTCACTCAGTTCGCTCAGCTCATTTAGGGCGGGTCTAAGGTAAGACGGCCTTGTCAATCAACTATTGTGGGAGTGGTCTGTACAGAACTACGTCATTCTGACAGGAATCTCAGAACAGCCTGATTTGAGAAAGGGGATTTTAAAATAAGGATTGTAAAAAAAAAAACACTGGGTGATTTTTTATCATTATAGGATGGATGTGTACACACACTTCTAACACAAATTTATGTTCAAACAACTTGTAAAATGAATTTTGCATCCGATGACCCATTTAAAACAGCTGAGCTACTAGCAAGCTACTGAAAAACGTAGTTATTCCAAAACAGTGGAAGTAAATCTTCGTCAGAGAGCATGAAACAACAATACATTTAAACTTTGGATGTCACCAACTGTACGATAAATGTGCTAATTACAGCTGGAAAAAAGGGAAGTGCATTATTTTGTTTATTTTTGAAATACTGCATTTGTTTACAAATGTTACATTAATTGTAAATGATCACAAATTTCACTCGCTCCCCTCTACAAGTGAACTAAATTAATCTCTGCAAACCAGACGCTTACAAAGCACAGCAAAAAGTAGAACACTGCGTTTCCACTGCTTTCAAACCCTGGCATTTGCACGTATTATTTTTTATGTGTTTACCTGTTAAAATATTCCCAAAGAGACATGCTTTTTCTGGCCCAGTTTGGTCCACCTACCCCACGGCATGTCCTCCTCTCTCCCGCTTTTAGTGTTTTATTTATTTATTTTTTTTGTTCCAGAAAAAAAAAAAAAAGAAAAAAAAAAAAAGCTGACTATGTGTGTGGGTTGTGAAGATGAATTGTTTGCAGCACACTCTTTATCATAGGCGTGCACAAGCCTCTAGTTTAATCATATTTCACACTGACCCCACTTATCTCTGTCTCTTGTTGTTTAAGGGTGTCAAAGGCCATCTAACCACTCACAGTCTGATGGCTTGAGGTCTCAGGGTTTCCTTAAACATGTTAACAAACCAATTAGAATATTTCTGTGGCTGTCAGGACACAGGAGGCAATTAGGTTTCAAATTCCTTGATTGGGATATTATGTTTTTTAAGCTTTGCAATGAAAATGACATTTACAAAATGTTATTTTAGTCTTATTTTAATCAGAGTTATTCTGACAATTTATTTTTTCTGACAGTTAAATATTTATGAACAAGAAGACACACACACACACACACACACACACACACACATATATATATATATTGTATGTACTGTATGTATGTATGTATGTATGTGTGTGTATATATATATATATATATATATATATAAACGTACATATCTTTTTCATTGCTAACATGTTTAAGAACATTTCTAGCCTGTTTTAACAAGATGCTAGCATATTTCAAGAAGTTTATAACATGTTTTGGCACATTAATGACGTTTTAGCAAGTTTCTAATATTTTTGGTACATTGCTAGCATGTTTAGCAAGTTACAAACATTTTAGCACATTGATAGCATGTTTTAGAACGTTTCTAGCATATTTTAACAATTTGCTAGCATGTTTTGACACAATGCTAGCTTGTTTTAGCGAGTTGTTAGCATGTTTTTTGCAAGTTGCTTACATGTTTTAGCATGTTAGAGTACACACATTTAGTTATTATTAGTTATTATAATTATTCTGTCCCTGCTGCAAGTAGGTTGCACCTCGACAGATAGTTAAACAGGATGAGGGCTGAAGAAACAGTCGAAACTGAAGGAGTTCTTTTCCAGTGTTTTACTTGAAATCTTCAGTTGCACAACATAATTTTTTGTGAAACTATAATGCAAACAAAAATCATACATTAAGTATAAAGCATGACTAAAAGTAATTTTAGGAAAGAAAGTAGCAAATCGAGCATTACTGCGTGAGTGAGAAAACAACAGTCTTATTCAAATGTACAACGTTTCTTTTTAAATGGCATGAAATACTTTTTTTAACATAGACGAAATTCAATAAACAATTAAATTTACAGACGATGGCCTCTAGCATGAAATAACAGAAATATAGCTTTTATCAGGGAGAAATCTACTGCTGCATCACTGCTGCTGTGAAGTAAAATCTAAGATGGCTGCCATGACCTCTGACCTAAATCACATGATGCATCTTAATCAATAAAATAAACCCAAAATTAAATGGTTATTTAAACAGTCAGAACAATAATTATAAAATTATATATATATATATATATATATATATATATATATATATATATATATATATATATATATATATGACCTGTTTTCTGTTTACTTCGACTTCTCCTTTGGATTATCCCTTTTGCCTGTTTGTCTTACTGTGTTTTTAACCTCATCGCCTGTTTTGCTGACTCTGACTTTGGCTTTGTTGAACTGTTTTAATAAACATCCGCATATGGATTCTTCCTAGGCTTCCGCCTCACCTTCCTTACAGAATACTTCGCTTACTATGAATCCAGTGGAAGTTTCTCAGCTCCAAGCGGCATTCGCTTATCAGAGCGAACTACTGAAGAACTACCAAGAGCAGCTCAACAAACTACAGTTGGCAAACGAATATTCGATATTTGTCATTTTTTAATATATCGGCATCGGCCGATATCCGTGTTTAGTAGCGCCGATTTAAAGTCAGGTACGTCCGCGGGCAGCCCCGTGTTATTGGTGTGGTGGAACATGCTGCTGCCGCATGTGAAGGACCCCAAGCCAAAACTTTTCAAGAGGTCCTTGCTGCAGCCTGTAGCACGATGACATAGCTGGATCAGATCCAATACGTATTGGATGTTTGACACGCATGCGCAGTATTTGATTTTAATGCGCATGCACATAGTGGGGCTGTAATTGAAGCTAGTTTTTGATGTAAATTAAACTGTAATTACGAGATATGTGTTTCATAGGCGTACACAAGTAATATAATACTGTGATTTTAAACTTGTGTATTCAGAATCAGAATCAGAATCAGAATGAGCTTTATTGGCCAGGTATGCTTACACATACGAGGAATTTGTTTTAGTGACAGAAGCTCTACAGTGCAACAGAAAGACAGCAACAGGACAGGACACAGATAATAAAAGAATAATATACAAATATACAAATAGGCAATGTACAAATAGCAAAAAGACAATATATAATATAGACAATTATGGTGTACAGGTCTGATATGTGCAAATAAGAAATGAAAAAATAAGTATGGGTGTTGAATAAATAATTTATAATAGTGTTGTGTGTTCCACTTTTAATATCAAGTGTTCATGAGATGGATTGCCTGAGGGAAGAAACTGTTCCTGTGTCTGGTCGTTCTAGTGCTCAGAGCTCTGTAGCGTCGACCAGACGGTAAAAGTTCAAAGAGGGAGTGTGCTGGATGTGAGGGGTCCAGAGTGATTTTGCCAGCCCTTTTGCTCACTCTGGATAAGTACAGTTCTTGGAGAGTGGGGAGGGTTGTACCAATGATTCGCTCAGCAGACCGGACTACCCTCTGTAGTCTTTTGAGGTCAGATTTGGTAGCTGAGCTGAACCAGACAGTTATTGAAGTGCAGAGGACGGATTCAATGATGGCGGAGTAGAACTGTTTCAGCAGCTCCTGTGGCAGGTTGAACTTCCTCAGCTGGCGAAGGAAGTACAGCCTCTGCTGGGCCTTTTTCACAATGGAGTCTATGTGATTGTCCCACTTCAGGTCCTGGGAGGTGGTGGTGCCCAGGAATCTGAATGACTCCACTGCAGTCACAGTGCTGTTCATGATGGTGAGTGGGGGGAGAGCAGGGGGGTTTCTCCTGAAGTCCACGATCATCTCCACAGTTTTGAGCGTGTTGAGCTCCAGGTTGTTAAGACTGCACCAGACAGCCAGCTCCTTAACTTCCTGTCTGTAGACAGACTCGTCACCATCCTGGATGAGGCCGATCAGTGTGGTGTCGTCTGCAGATTTCAGGGGGGTCTTTAGAGGTGCAGTCGTTAGTGTACAGGAAGAAGAGCAGTGGGGAGAGAACACAGCCCTGAGGAGCTCCAGTGCTGATCGTACGAGTGCTGGATGTGTATTTTCCCAGCCTCACTAGCTGCTGCCTGTCTGTCAGGAAGTTGTTGATCCACTGACAGACGGAGGTGGGGACGGAGAGCTGAGTTAGTTTATTCTGAAGAGTGTCCGGGATGATGGTGTTAAAAGCGGAGCTGAAGTCTACGAACAGGATCCTAACATAAGTCCCTGGTCTGTCCAGATGCTGCAGGATGAAGTGCAGTCCCATGTTGACTGCATCATCCATAGACCTGTTTGCTCTGTAGGCAAACTGCAGGGGGTCCAGTAAGGGTCCAGTGGAGGCCTTCAGATAAGCCAAAACCAGTCTTTCAAATGATTTCATGACCACAGATGTTAGAGCCACAGGTCTGTAGTCATTAAGTCCAGTAATTTTGGGTTTCTTTGGGACGGGGATGATGGTGGAGCGTTTGAAGCATGAGGGGACTTCGCACAGCTCCAGAGATCTGTTGAAGATCTGTGTGAAGATGGGGGCCAGCTGGTCAGCACAGATTTTTAGGCAGGCTGGTGACACACCGTCTGGGCCTGGTGCTTTCCTTCTTTTGTTCTTCCTGAAGACCTGGCGCACCTCATCTTCGCTGATCTGAATTGCAGGTGTGGGGGAGAGGGGGGTTGCTGGATGTGTGAATGGTTGTGTGGAGAGGTGTTCAGGGCGGGTGTGGGGTGTTTTTTCAAACCTGCAGTAGAACTCATTCAGATCGTCTGCCAGGTGTTGATTCTCCAGAGTGCTGGGGGATGGTGACTTGTAACTGGTGATTTCTTTCATACCTTTCCACACTGAAGCAGAATCGCCGGAAGAAAATTTTTTCCTTAGCTTGCCGGAATAATTACTCTTTGCCACTCTGATCTCCTTTTCCAGTGTGTATTTGGCCTGTTTATACAAGACTTTATCCCCCTTTCTGTAAGCATCTTCTTTGGCCTGACGGAGCTATCTGAGTTTTGCAGTGAACCATGGTTTGTCGTTGTTGTAAGTTAGATGAGTATTGGTAGGAATGCACATATCCTCACAGAAACTGATGTAAGATGTTACAGTCTCTGTGAGCTCATCCAGATCATTTGCAGCAGATCACAAAAGATGATCACTTCTATTTTTGTGTTATATGCAAGTGAAATTTTTTTTTAAGTTTTTTTGTATCAGACGATAGTATGAAAATAAACTAATAAAACATTTCTTTGACCTGACTGAGGCGTTATTAGCGAGGTAAAGTCTTAATATAAATTTAATGTTTTTTTTATTATTATTATTATTATTATTATTGAAAATGTTTGAAATACCTATATTACAATAATATAAAATCTAAATAAACAAAATGGATCGGCATTAATCTAATATCCCAAATTAAACTTACTTTATTGTCTGTACAGATGTTCTGGCTATTCAAAAATGCAGGCTATTAAAAAAAAACAAAAAACAAAAAAACAAACAAACAAACAAACAAAACAACAACAACAACAACAACAAAAAAAGCTTTGAAGTTGTAAAGACGAAAACATCGTGGATGATTTTAATGATTTTAGAGTCAAGACATTAAAGTTTTTTTTACATTGTAATGTAATGTAGGTCATCGCGTATTGTAATAGGTCAAAAACCCTTGCTACATATACTGCGTTAGACTTCACTTAGACCAAGTCGTTAGACTAAGTCGCTGTGCATAAAAGCGTCTGCAAAATGATTAAATGTAAATAAAAATATGAATTTACTGGAGACCTACTACAGCGCATGCGCGTAACACATCAACTACGTAGTGGATATAGTCCAGCTACGTCATCGTGCTACAGGCTGCAGCGAGGACAGACTCTATATTCACTATATATTACTAGTAAACTATGAAGTGTTGCTTCACTTAGTGAAAGAAAAAACGAATAGCATAGAACCGTCGGGAACTGGCATATTGCTACAGCTGGTTGAAGTTTTGCTTACTTGCAGTTAACTTTAAGGACTGTAGTCAAAAACTATCAGCAGCTTGCTTGCTAACATATTAGCCCCAATGTTATAAGTTCTGTTTTATTTTTCCTGTATCGGAGTCTGAGAATTTCACTCTGTGCGTGGAGTGGAGAAGCCAGCAGCTCTCACAAACACTGCAGCGTGATTGAGGGCTACCTTACTCCGCCCCACTCACAGACAGCACCGTGCTCGGAGACACAGAGCTGTCCTGGAGCAGCCCAGAATGGTGTATGACATTTGTTCGGAAGTAGAGGTCTGTATTCCCGCGGCTATTGCGCCACGGGATTAAATTCCCGAATAAAACGCGGTAGCGGTCGGTAACTCTGGTGCAATTTGAACAGGAGCGGGCGGTCTAACAATATCCCTTTCCCGACGTCAGAATAGCATATCTGCGCTTTATTCTCATCAAGCACCGGTACAGCCTGCACTCGGACTGTTATGCACGCGCTGCACACATGAAGTGCTTCGTTTTATTTGCGAGGTCTGTGCGCAGCATGTGTATAACGGTCCTCAGAGCAGGCCTACCAGTGATGAATATACGGCCCTCAGACAGAACAGGCAGGTTGTCGATGAGTGACAGAGCAGAATAAGGATGGAGCAAAGTGTGATGATGCGCTGTCCTTGAAGGACATTCAACTCGGTTTTGTTTATATTTTGCTTAGCCTATAATTTTAAATGACAGATGTCGTATTTATTTATTTTTCTCTGCGACACTTTTCCTTCTGTGTTAACAGAAAAATGTCAAACGAATTTAGTATTTTGACAAGACAAATAAAAATAGCTAATAGACAGTTTTTGTAAAACTTACTTTTTTCTCTCTCTCTCTCTGACACTTTTTCCTATTGTGTTGTAAATGTTAAACGAATTGTATCCTGACAAGACGAATAAAAATAAGAAATACAATTTTTGTGCAACATTTTTATTTTCTCTGTGACACTTTTTTCCCTACTACGTTGCATAAAATGTTAAACAAATTTTGTGTCTTAAGATAATTCATATAAATTCAAGTCAAAGTCAATAAATTCAAGACATGACAAGACAAATAAAATAAATACAATTTTGTGCAGACTACACTTTTATTTGTTAGCCTATCTCTCTTTCTTTCAGTAGCGGAAATTTAAATGTGAGATTCTGGAAACGAGATCTAAATTTAGCGGGAACGATCTGGTCGGGAAGAAAATTATTCTAAGCGGACAGCTGGTGAACAAAGAGTGAATATATAGCGGGTGCAGGATATAACCTCGGGGGAGCAGGACTAAAAAAAACAGTCCCGAGCAGACCTCTACTGTGTAATGTGAATAAAAATGGACATCAGCCTAATAAAGTGACGTGTTCCGACCAATGACTATATACAGTGGGTACGGAAAGTATTCAGACCCCCTTAAATTTTTCACTCTTTGTTATATTGCAGCCATTTGCTAAAATCATTTAAGTTCATTTTTTTCCTCATTAATGTACACACAGCACCCCATATTGACAGAAAAACACTGAATTGTTGACATTTTTGCAGATGTATTAAAAAAGAAAAACTGAAATATCACATGGTCCTAAGTATTCAGGCCCTTTGCTGTAACGCTCATATATTTAACTCAGGTGCTGTCCGTTTCAAGTCAGTGTTCAATAAATGATGATGTGAAGTTTAGAAATGTTGTGCATCCACTTATTAATAGTGTGACAAGATATCGGCCCTAAAAATCGGCCAAAACAAAAAATCGGCAGCACATATCGGCCATCGGCTGACCCTGACCTCTAAACATTGGCATTGGTTATAGAAAAACCCATATCAGTCGATCTCTATATTCGACCTACTATATTTGATCGCTTCCCTCGGCCACACCATCAACGGTAAGACTGGCGTTGCCAGACAAGTTTGATGGCTCTGCAGGACAGTGTCGTGGTTTTATTCGTCAAGCCCACATCTATGTTGAAAGCCAGAGAGATCAGTTTCAATCTGAAGAAAGTAAATGCACGTTTCTGATGTCGCTGTTATCTGGCAAAGCGATCGATTGGGCTGCAGCGGTTTAGGAGATGGATTCACGGTTTCGTTCCTCCTTTGTATATTTCTTACAACAACTCAGTGATGTGTTTGAATATCCCGAGGGGGGCAAGGATATTTCCACACAATTGCTAGACATGTCTCAAGGCAACCGCACCGCTGCAGATTTCGCCATCGAATTTAGAACACTCGCCGCTCAAAGTGAGTGGAATGATGTTTCTCTGAAAGCTGTTTTCAAACAGAGTTTAAAGCTTGGAGCTTCAGACTGAACTAGCCTGCAAGGGTGAGGATTTAACGTTTTCTGAGTTTGTTACTAGGGCTATCAAGATTGATAATCTGTTGAGAAACACTCCCAAGAGGAAATCTGCTTGTCTGCCTCACTCAAACTTCCTCACCACACCAACCATCCACCAAGAGCCCATGCAAATAAGCTATGCACACGGTGCTGCTCTGAACCTGATCAACAAAGATACTGTCAAAAGATACAGTCTACCTACGCTACCTTGTGTGCCCACCATCTGCATCAGCGATGTCAAAAATAAACCAATCGAGGGAGGTATCACCCGACAAACTGCACCTGTACAGCTACAGATTGGACTGTTCCATAGTGAAAGCATCTCACTCTACATCATTGACTCACCCCGGTATGAAGTCATCCTAGGACACAATCGGTTATCCGTTCATGATCCTGTACTATCATGGTATCATGGAGAACTGACTCACTGGTCCAAATTTTGCTTAAACCATTGTATGAACATCAATATGCCCAGACCATGTCTCGCCATGAGTGTTGAGAGTCCGGCCTCTGCCTTCAGTCTCAAAATTCCTGCCTGTTATCATGACTATTTAGAGGTGTTCAGCAAGACCAAAGCTACACAGCTACCACCACACCGCCACTGGGATTGCACCATCGACCTTCTGCCCAACGCCATGCCACCTAAGAGTAAAATCTACCCACTATCGCGCCAAGAATCCCAACCCATGGAAGATTACATCCACTTCCTCTGGTTCCTGCTGCCCTGGAACAACTTTGTGAGGCTAAGATATACACCAAGTTAGACTTGAGAAGCGCTTATAATCTCATCCGGATCAAGGAAGGTGATGAGTGGAAGACTGCATTTCTCACCACCAGAGGTCACTAGGAGTACCTAGTGATGCCATTAGCCAATGCCTCAGCTGTGTTCCAGTCATTTATTAACAAGATCTTCAAGGACATCTTGAACCAGTAAGTTATTGCTGACATTGACGATATTCTGATATACTCCAATTCTGAAGCTGAACACATTGAACATGTCTGAACCATGCTTTCTTGTCTCCTTAAGCTCCAACTATATGTGAAAGCTGAGAAATGTGAGTTCCATGTCCAGAACACCACATTCTTGGGATATCACATGAGTCATCAAGGTGTCGAGGTGGACACTTCCAAGATCCAGGCAGTCACTGAATAGCCCCAACCATCCACAATCAAGGAACTTAAAAGATTTCTAGGCTTTTCCAACCTCTACCGGCGTTTCATTAGAAACTACAGCATAATCGCCTCCCCTTTGACGTCCCTTCTGAAAGGGAAACCATCCAAGGTAAAGTGGACGAAAGAAGCCACCAGCACTTTCACAAAACTCAAGTTTCACTTCGGCACCTATCCTGAAACACCTTGACCCTAACCTCCCATTTATAGTGGAGGTGGATGTATCAGACTGTGGGATTGGGGCAGTACTGTCACAGCGTCATGATCAACCGGCTAAGTTGTATCCTTGTGCATATTTTTCAAGAAAACTCACTTCCGCCGAAAGAAACTATGATGTTGGTAATAAGGAGTTACTGTCCATGAAAGCTGTGATAGGTTCAAGGTTTCAGTTTACTGTCACATATCGCCCAGGAAGTAAGTATAGCAAGGCGGACGCCCTCTCCAGATGCCATGATCCTCCCCTCCAAGATCATTCTCCTGGACACATTCTTCCTCCTTCAGTAATTATCGCGCCTGTGAACTGGGACATCATGGAGGAGATCCAAAGAGTCACGCTGCAAGATCCTCTGCCTGCGATATGCCCTCCGAACAAACAATATGTCCCCCAGGAACTACGACAATGGGTCATGCAATGGGTTCATACCTCCATCAACTCTGGTCATCCAGGTATCTCACACACCACCAAATTAATCCGCAACGCTTTTTGGTGGCCAACAACGAATAGAGATGTAACTGATTACGTAAAAGCTTGCCAAGTTTGCGCGCAGTCTAAGACCTCCAAGGAACTGCCATCCAGTCTTCTGTAACCGCTACTGATCCCTCAACGTCCTTGGTCCCACCTGTCTATCAACTTTGTTACCGATCTCCCACCATCCGAAGATTTCACAACAATCCTAGACATCATTGACAGATTCTCCAAACTTACCACCTCATTCCCCTCAAAGGTCTGCCCACAGCCATGGAAACGGCTCAAGCTCTATTACACCAAGTTTTTCGAATCTATGGTTTACCGGAAGACATCGTCTCTGATCGGGGGACTCAATTCATCTCTCAGGTATGGAAGGCCTTCTGCCGACACTTGGACATCAATGTGAGTCTGACGTCAGGATATCACCCTCAGTCAAACAGTCAAGCTGAGAGACACAATCAAGAGATCGGTAGATATCTGAGAACCTGGATTTTTTGCAGCTGGGAACAGAACCGGTGGGCAGAATTCTTACCATGGGCGGAATACGCCCAAAACTCTCTAACCCATGCCTCTACAGGACTCACCCCATTCCAATGCGTGCTGTGATATCAACCTCCTTTGTTGCCGTAGTCTGGCGATCCCTCCTCCGATCCAGCAGTCAACGATTGGATATGTCTTAGCGAGAGGGGGTAGGACAGTGCTCATGTTCATCTTCAAAGAGCTGTATGAGTGCAAGAACTCAAGGCCAACCGAAGACGGTGCACACATCCTTCCTACCAACCGGGACAGAGGGTCTGGCTCTCTACGAGGGACATCAAGCTATGTCTGCCGAGCAGGAAGCTCAGCTCAAGGTATGTTGGTCCATTCAAAATCTTAAAACAGATAAATGAGGTCACATATCAGTTTGAGCTTCCTGCTAACTACCGCATCTCTCCATCATTTCATGTCTCACTCCTCAAACCGGCCCACCCGAATGCTGACCCCAACACTGAGCCCCAAGAGCCACCGCCTCCGCTGGACATTGACGGATCGCCACCCTATAAGGTGAACATGCTGCTGGACTCGAGGCGTAGAGGGGGTCGGCTCCAATACCTGGTGGACTGGGAGGGCTATGGACCTGAGGAGAGATCATGGATACCTGCTTCGGATATTCTGGACCCCTCGCTTATAGAGGAGTTTCATCGAGCCAGGCCCGACAGTCCAGCGCCACGACCACGGGGATGTCCACGCTGAGCGCCAGGAGTCGCTCCTTGAGGGGGGGTTCTGTAACATCACGCCAGCAGAGGGAGCCCTCGCCCTAATATTGACTGTTAGCACTACCCCTGCTTCCTCTGCAACCACTTCCTGTTTGGTGGCTATATTAACCTGGCCACTACATGGCTTCCTCGCGAAGTATTGCCAGTTTATCCTGCCTTGCCAAGCATTTGTATCTTTATCCCATTGCCACGTGTCTGACCTGTTTTCTGTTTGCTTCAACTTCTCCTTTGGATTATACCTTTTGCCTGTTTGCCTGGTTGGACTGTCTTACTGTGTTTTTGACCTCATTGCCTGTTTTGCTGACTCTGACTTTGGCTTTGTTGAACTGTTTTAATAAACATCCGCATATGGATTCTTCCTCAGCTTCCGCCTCACCTTCCTTACATATATAAAGTCTGCAGTACATATATACATACAAAGAATACATTATTGAAATATATTTGATTTAGTTTACAGATAAACAAGAGAAAAAAACAGTGCGACACGTAACGTAGACTATATATGCTGAGTTTTTCAGTTAATTTTTGTGACGCTTAATTTGTTCACAGAAAGGAAACTCAAATGGCAGAAAGCTACATTCCATTTGTTTTCCTCATTTTACAAAAGCACGTTTTGTTTTCATTGTGAGTGTACACAAATAAAAGCAGACCTTTATACAGTGATGCATTATTAATAATACAAGAAGTGTTTAAAGTTGATTCTGCTGGTATAAGGAAGCAGTTGAAGTGATCTCACTGGAGCGCGTGCGCGCACACACACACAAAACACATCAGTTCCAGCATTGGTAACTTGACAGCACAGTTGGTACTTTATCAAAATAAAATACAGTGAACCAAACATCAGCGCACCTACCTCTGTGTCACCGTTGGAATGTGACTGAAGTACAAAGCCTATCATTTACATAATAAATAATAGTTTAGCATTCAGATACATTACATCGCAAATATGGAAATATTATGGAATATTTGGATTTGTGCCGAATGAGAGAGGTAGGATACACGAGCACAAAGCTCCATTTCGCAAACAGTTGAGTGCGCAAGCCTTTAAAGTATATTCCTTTGTCAGTCTATGTGAGAGACGCATTCAGAATTGCCTGTATTCGTTGTAAGGCCTCATGCACCGAACCGAGATGTCCGTACCGTGACGGTTCGGTACAAATACATGTATCGTTCCACCCCCAATTATACATATATTCAGAGTTCTGGCATGAAAATCTAAGTTGGCGCAGCCGATAAGTCCAACTCAGTCTGACCTAATGACATCATTATCAGATGGCTCCGCTGATTGGTTTTCTCCTGTATCAGTAGCCAATAGCTCACTGCTCAATATTGAAATACCTGGCTTTCGTTTGCTGTAGCAGTTTGGCAGCGCACTTCAGAAACCCTCCACTTTCCCCAGCTCAACCTGTATAGATCTGCTACGAGGTGATTCATGTATGCTATATGGGGTTATTCATATGTGTTATACAGTGGGGAAAAAAAAAAAAAAAAATTGATCCCCTGCTGATTTTTTATGTTTGCCCACTGACAAAGAAATGATCAGTCTATAATTTTAATGGTAGGTTTATCTGAACAGTGAGAGATAGAATAACAAAAAAAAAATAAAAAAATAAAAAAATAAATAAAAATCCACGCATTTCAAAAAAGTTATAAATTGATTTGCATTCTAATGAGTCAAATAAGTATTTGACCCCTTCGCAAAACATTACGGTACTTCGTGCCAAAACCCTTGTTGGCAATCACAGAGGTCAGATGTTTCTTGTAGTTGGCCACCAGGTTTGCACACATCTCAGGAGGGATTTTGTCCCACTCCTCTTTGCAGATCCTCTCCAAGTCATTAAGGTTTTGAGGCTGACGTTTGGCAACTCGAACCTTCAGCTCCCTCCACAGATTTTCTATGGGATTAAGGTCTGGAGACTGGCTAGGCCACTCCAGGACCTTAATGTGCTACTTCTTGAGCCACTCCTTTGTTGCCTTGGCCATGTGTTTTGGGTCATTGTCATGCTGGAATACCCATCCACGACCCATTTTCAATGCCCTGGCTGGCTTCAGTGCCCTGGCCCTGACGGTACATGGCCCCGTCCATCATCCCTTTGATGCGGTGCAGTTGTCCTTTCCCCTTAGCAGGAAAACACCCCCAAAGCATAATGTTTCCACCTCCATATTTGATGGTGGGGATGGTGTTCTTGGGGTCACAGGCAGCATTCCTCCTCCTCCAAACACGGCGAGTTGAGTTGATGCCAAAGAGCTCGATTTTGGTCTCATCTAACTACAACACTTTCACCCAGTTCTCCTCTGAATCATTCAGAGGTTCCCTGGCAAACTTCAGACGGTCCTGTACATGTGCTTTCTTGAGCAGGGGGACCTTGCGGGCGCTGCAGGATTTCAGTCCTTCACGGCGTAGTGTGTTACCAATTGTTTTCTTGGTAACTATGGTCCCAGCTGCCTTGAGATCATTGACAAGATGAATGAATGAATGAATGAATGATGCATTTATATAGCGCTTTATTGTGTATTGTCGTACACCCAAAGCGCTTTACAATCATGGGGGGGAGGGTCTCTGGAGCCCCAGTCCGAGGGAGATTGACAGTTATTTTGTGTTTCTTCCATTTGCGAATAATCGCACCAACTGTTGTCACCTTCTCACCAAGCTGCTTGGCGATGGTCTTGTAGCCCATTCCAGCCTTGTGTAGGTCTGAAATCTTGTCCCTGACATCCTTGGACAGCTCTTTGGTCTTGACCATGGTGGAGAGTTTGGAATCTGATTGATTGATTGCTTTTGTGGACAGGTGTCTTTTATACAGGTAACAAGCTGAGATTAGGAGCACTCCCTTTAAGAGAGTGCTCCTAATCTCAGCTCCATGCCTGTATAAAAGACACCTGGGAGACAGAAATCTTGCTGATTGATAGGGGATCAAATAGTTATTTGACTCATTAAAATGCAAATCAATTTATATATATATATATATATAGTCATTTTCTCCCCACATATTGTTTTTTTTAAACTGAAAAAAAAAAAAACTAAAAATACTTAAGAAAATGATTTTTCATTTCTCATGTCTTTTAAAACTGATGTTTCATCTTAGAACTGACTTTTTTAATCTTTTAATCTTAGATACCTGTATAGAGAGAGCAGCTTGAACATTCTTCAAAACTTCTTTTTTGTTTTCTTTTTTTTTTTTTAATTGACTGAAGAAATTGTTTGTGGATGAGCAAACAACGACCACTTTTCATTGTCTTTTTTATTTTATTTTATTTTTCGGGTGAACTAAACTTTGAAGTCATCTTAATTACCCTGAAGATGAAGAGCCTAACAAAGAGACACAGAATGGGACAGAATGCAGACACAATATGAAGAAACTCACATCCATAGGTCACTGAAGGCATTTCTAGCTCAAAAGCTTCCAGAATGCATTAGCAATTTCAAAAATGGCACAATTTTTTCTCCACTGATGTATGTGCAAAGACACAACAGCAACCATTACGGGTCTCGTTGATAGTGTTTTCAATTCGTTTTCTGTGCGCTGACTGGATGCATATTGCTTATTGTTGGATAAATACATTTCATACCATGAAGCGGCGACTGAGAGATACAGCTGAAATTTTTCTTGTGTCAGTATGGGGCTAAGAATATTACGAGGCGAATTGGTGCAGGACTTGCTGCATTAACATGAAACACAATAAACTGCTTTGCATTGTGAGGATGGATACAATGCTTTGGTTCGAAAGTGTGGGACACTTGAAGGGCTGCACAATCTATCTAGTGTAGGACACGGTTTGATATCTGCTATTTTTTTATGTTTGGAAACAGTTTTGCCGTTTTATTTTGTGATGTTAGTGGGGCAGAAATTCCATAATAAGTAAAAACAGTAATAACAGCGTTTTTTTAGCCATTTAAGTTCAAACATGCAGTGTGCAAATTATAAGGACAAAATAAATTAAGTGCCTATTGTACATAATGAAATGGTATTCAACCATCTTATTTATTAACAAGAGAGTTTGATAAGAGATTATTCTTGCAAAAAAAAGCAAATGTTGGACTGTAATTAAGCAAATGTTGTTTGTAATTATCTCAGTTTGACTTCAAAAATGTTATTAATTAGAAATGTCCTCCTCAAGATAGCTGATTTAAATGCATTAACAGCTGCTAGAAGACATTGACACAGTGCCACAGATAGATGGATAGACGGATGAGTGTTTAAATTAAAAATTAAATTTAATGAATGCTATTATTAAATTATTAATTGAGGTATTATTAAATTACTATTCTATTACTGTTTTCTAAAACAAATATAAAAAACTAAAATGATGAGATACAAGATCAAATACTGTTTAATTTCAATCAAAATTTAATGAATATTAAATTAAATGTATATGAAATCATTAAATTGAAATAATATTCAATTATTATTATTAAATTTATTTTTAAAGAACAATTATTTAAAAAAAACTACAAATTATGAAATATATGATCAGATACTGTTTACTTTTATTTACAATGTCAATAAACTGAGTGAATAATAAATGAACATTAAATTGAATAAATATATTAAAGTATTAAAATGTTTAAATAATATTAAATAATTAAATTTAAATAACAAATAAAAAATAAAAATAAACAAATATTATGAAATATAGGATCAAATACTGTTTAATTTGATGTTAATTGTTAATTTATTATTAATAAATTAATTAATATGAATTTGAATTAATATTAAATTGTTAAATAATTAAACTGAATTAATATTAAAATATAAAGCAAAGCTAAAATAATATTATAAAATATAAGATCAGATACTGTTTAATTTTGTTAAATGTTAATTTCATTATTTTTTAATATAAACATAATTCAACTGAAAGAGGATTAAATCAAATTTAATTATCATTACATATTTAATTAAAAGAAGAAATAGGAAAAAAAAATAACTAAACAATTATTACAAAATATAGGATCTAATATATTAGATTGTACTGTTATGTACGGTTTAATTTGAATTAATTTTGTATTATTAAATGAATATTAAATTACATTTAGTAATGTATTAAGTGCACATTTAAGAATTTAAGAAAATAAAACTAAAGTAACATTATGAATTGTAATATTAAAAGATCAAAGACTGTATAATTTAAATTAAAATCAAATTAACATTATGTTGAAATAATAATAAATGAATATTAAATGAAATATAAGATTGAATACTGTGCAAAGCCCTTGCAGGTTCCCATTTAATATGCAAATTTATTAAACACAATCTTTCCATTGGAAGATAGAGTATCTACCATCATATATCATATTGTGTGTTTTAGCACAGCTGGACTAATAAACATCCACTAAATTTGTTCAGCTTTAGAACAAGTGCCAAATTGCGCTGAAGCATTTCACACATAAAATCTATTACAGCTTTGCTCTTAACCTGCGATGGTTCTCATTGTCATGATCTAAAGCTGTGGTGAAAGCGTGCAACTTGCTGATACCGCCAGCCGAGGAGATGCACGGGGGCCGACAATCTGACATCCCCCTCCAATCACCAGCCAGCTTCTCACATGTGTGGGTGGCCTAATTGCACCATGGGATACATTTAAAGACTTAATGACTATCATGCAGCGACCAAAAATACATGTCTCCCTGAAACAGCGGCTGGAATAGGCGTGGAACAGACTCTTGTTCTCAAATAAATAGAGAATGGCTGTGCTGGTAGATAGCATTGCAAAGGGCCTGAATGCACAAAGAGCTGATAGCAGAACAGTGTGCTGACCCTTATGAGAGGCCAAACATCTGAGAGGACGATAAACACCGGCAACATAATCCATCTGGAAAAAGCTTTTTGCTATTTCAAGGCAGTTTCTATGAACGGGGCACAAAATTGGGCCTGAAACTTTTTTTTTTTTTTTTTTCCTTCACCTGAATATCGTCCACCAGAGCAGGTCAAAATAAATATATATTTTATGACGTGTACATTTTTTATAACCCTGTTACCAAAATTTAATGTCCAAAAAAATACAGTTTAATACCCTACCTCCTGTAATTTTGTAATAAATAAAATAAAAATAAAATAAATCCTATGCCGGAATGGGTAACAGGGTTGCACATTTGATCTTACCTGTAGGAGTAGGAGCTAACTAGTTTGGGAACAAATATTTGTAGTTATTGATACATTTATATGTGTATAATTGACAAAAAAAAAAAGTATGTATGTATGCATTTTCTCTTTCTTTCTTTCTTTCTTTCTTTCTTTCTGTAACTTGGGTCCACCTCAGCAAGTTAAACTAAATATAAATATATATATTATAATGTTTACATTTTTTATAACCCTGTTACCAAAATGTAATGTCCAAATATAGTTTAATACCCTAATTTGCGTAATTTTGTAAAAAATAAAAAATAAATAAAAAAATAATAAAATAAAATTTAAAAAAAAAAAAAAATTATATATATATATATATATATATATATATATATATATATATATATATATATATATATATATATATATATAAACATGGAAGTAAAATAGACTAAATTTATGCAAATAAAAATTAATAATAAAACCTATGACTGAACGGGTTACATTGTTGCACAGTTATTTGTAAATTTAGCTTTACAGAAAATTTTATTTATATATTTATTTAAATAATAAAATTAATGTAACAAATTTCACATTTTTTTACGAAGTTATGAGTTTTTTTTAAATGTCATTTTTTAAAATGATTTTTTAATACAACAGGCTAAATTGACTCTAAAATTGTACAATGAAAATTGTATACTTAAAATCTTAAGTTGAATTTTATTATTGTGTTTTGTCTGTTAATAAGTGGAAAAAACAGTTAACAGTTCAGTTCAGTTGCTGCCTTATTCTATTTATTTATTTATTCAGTGTAAGAGGACTGAAGGTTTAGCTTGATGGATGTAAAATGTGTTATATTTTAAGGAAACTGAAGAATTAAGAAAAAAATGAGTAAAGTAAATACAAACAGTGCAGCTGTCGAAACTAGAAATCATACATTCAAAGCAATAAATATAAACAGAACTAATGTGGTCTTACATTTATGTGGTACTCCATGAATCAATGTGATTGGATTTATATATGAACTGTCCAAATAAAGTGATTCACTAAAACGACTTCCCAGCACTCTATATACTGCATAAATCTCTGAAAAGTTTCCGGCTCTCCCCTTCCTGCTGTATTGTTGGCCATATTTCCTTATACTACTCCTGCCTCTTTTGAAGTGTAGAAAAGCTGAAGTCAGGGATTCACTTCTCATGGAAATCTTATCTCTGCATTATCCCCAGTGAAGTGTGCGAAGGATTTATCCCAGAGAGGTGTGTGCCTATCTACTCTGACTCAAGGGCTCAAGATAAGGCCTCACACCCTCCGGAGTTCCTCATAATTGAACATTTACTGTACGATAGCCTGACAAGGAGAACCAGCGTTATACAATAGAGATAATAGCAGTAGTGGACACAGAATATCGCTAAATTATCTGGAAAAAACCCACCTTGATCACCTGTCATAGGTCTACACAGTGACATTAGAGAAGACATGCTGAGAAGACATTTCAGATGGATAAATGTGTGTTTGTCTACTTCCATAAACAGACAGAATGTCAGGCAAATTGAGAGATAGACAGATACACAAGTAGTCAGACAGACTGATAGTCAGCTTAATAGACAGAAAGATGATGATATACAGACAGACAGATAGATAGTCAGAAATATAGATAGATAGATAGATAGATAGATAGATAGATAGATAGATAGATAGATAGGCACAATAAACAATGGAAATACCAGGATATGCAACATGCAAATATACACTGACTACAGTCATACTTAACATTCTCTAAGCGTAACAAAAGCAGCCTGTCAGCAAACATGTTTCTGTGTCGGTGCAGTTGCTGTTATGTTTTTTTCTTCTTTCGTTTTTTTCTCTGTGCATAGCTTGTAAGCCAGCAGGAAATGTCTGAAGGCGTCTGATTTAACATTCAGGTCACGGGCAGGGACCACATCAAAGCCTGACCTGAAACAAACGTACAAACCTCTGTCAAAGACACAACCTACAAATGCATATCTTGAACTCCCCTTCCATGCACACCGAATGTAGACTCCCGAAATAACCGCGTTTCCGATTGTTTTGAGCTCTAAAACTGCACTAGCTCTCCTCTTTTTGTTTTTCACAAATGTAGTTCGATGTTTTTCCAGGAATTCCTACCCTCCATTAGGTTCTACGCTCCATTTTACTTGTTTAACATCCTTGTCTGTAAAGCACATTGTCATGGAATATTACAAATAACATCTGACGGCAAAACAAAAACACTCTTCGAAAGAGCATCCAGATGACAGTCTGCAGAAAAAAAAGCTTTATATATAGGCACAAAGTCCTGGCTTGATCACATTATTTCTGTTCTTGACACCCCAGGTGGCAGGAGGTGGGAAATGCGTGTTGAGTCGTGTGGAGCTAATGGAATGGAAAGGTGTTGTGGAGGGAACAGAGCTCGATTGTTTGCTTCCTCATTGAGCAGGGGAGAGGAGACCAGGAGGAATCGATGTCTCGGCTTATTAAAACGGCCCACTTCACTTACCTAGACAACAGCAGACTCAGAGAGGACCACTGTCCTGGAAAAGGCCCAGGATTTTACATGCCACATCACACTCCTGAGAGTCCGTCGGAGCCGTCTTGAGCTCGGTGTAAAATTGCATTGGCCCTGCTGTGGGCTGTGATGGGTTACTACTGTTTTTTTTTTGTTTTTTTTTTTCCCCCAATGTAAAAGCTGCTGACATGTGATAGGCCTGTATTAGCATTGTAAGCTCTGTCGTGTTTTGCTGTATTGTAAGCGGCTGTGAACTTATTGGCACAATAATTCCATTCTTGGTTCTGTTGTCAATGTTCCTGTCTGGACATTGTGTCGTTTATGGTGCTGTCCATGGTCCTGTTTGGATAGTTTGCCTATTAGGCTTCTGCCCAGGTTAAAAAAAAAAAGTACACTTCCATAATGTACTTAAAAGTGCTCTATTTCTGCACTTTAATTTTGTACTTAATATACTAAAAATGATTTTTTTAGTACTTCTTAAGATAAACTTAAGATCAACTAAGTGTACTCAACTGTGCTATTTTGGGACAGCGTGAATATGAACTAAAATGTGCTTTTAACATACTATCTCTGTATATAAAAAAATGTATTTAGTTACCACTTGTAGTACCATTTTTCATACACTAGTACACTAGTGTACTAAGTGTACTACAAGTGATGACTAAATACATTTTTTTAAATACAGAGATAGTATGTTAAAAGCACATTTTAGTTCATATTCACGCTGTCCCAGAATAGCACAGTTGAGTACACTTAGTTTATCTTAAATTTATCTTAAGAAGTACTAAAGAATAATATTTAGTATATTAAGTACAAAATTAGTGCGTGGAAATAGAGTGCTTTAAGTACATTATATAAGTGTACTTTTTTTTTTTTTTTTTTCTTTTTTTAACCTGGGCGTCCATGGTACTGTCTAGTTATTTTGCACTTTAGGGTGCTGTCCGTGGTCCTGTCTGGATGATTTGCCTATTAGGGTGCTGTCCATGGTACTGTCTACTTGTTTTGCTGTTTAGGGTGCTGTCCATGGTGCTATCTAGTCAATAGGTGCGTTCGACTTCATGCAGCACTGTGCAAACCGAGAGCAGCCGGCTGACTCAGCTGGCGCAGCTTTTTCAGAGCGACTGTAGGAGCGCTGATGACGACACAGCTGTTTCACGATTGGCCAAATTCACCACGTGACAACAATGATGTGTTTCTAACATCTTTAATTCCAAAAATGCTCACAAATCTGTTTTTAGAACAGTAAAAGGTTTTTTTTTTAATTTTTGTTTTTTTTTACTATAGTCGCAATGTTATATTGAGTCACGTTTATCATAAAACACTGATGAAAGCATATATACCCCCCACTTTATTAGTATTTAAATTGTATATATTTACGTTGAACTTTATTCTTGAACAGATGGTGCTGTATTAAGCAGTATAAAAAAAAGTGTTTCTATTGCTCATGAAAACATGTCTGAAACGTCTGTGTATTTGACAGATATTGCATTTTATGCACTTCATCTGTGATAGAGTACACGAACACTGCATGAGCGTCACTACTGGGAGCAGAAAGTGTCCAGCTTGACGTGGCTGTTTTCAACTCCGCCCTCAACTGCAAGCAGTTACTCTCGTTGACTGCCGTCTGTAGCCGTAGTTCAAGTCGAACACATCTATTTGCTCTTTAGGGTGCTGTCCATGGTGCTATCTAGTCATATGCTCTTTTAGGTGCTGTCCATGGTGCTATCTAGTCATTTGCTCTTTAGGGTGCTGTCCATGGTGCTAACTAGTCATTTTGCTCTTTAGGGTGCTGTCCATAGTGCTATCTAGTCATTTGCTCTTTTGGGTGCTGCCCATAGTGCTATCTAGTTTGACTTCATGTTGCACTGTACAGACTGATTGACGAGAGTTACCGGTTGCAGTAGGGGGTTGAAAGCGGAGACGTCAAGTCAGACACTTTCTGCACCCAGGAGTGATGTTCACAAAGTGTTTGCATATTCTATCACAGATTAAGTAAATTAAATATAATATTTGTCAAATAAACAGACATTTTAGAAATGTTTTCATGAGCAACAGAAACCGCACAATCTGTTCAAGTATAAAGTTCAACATAAACATATACTCTTTAAATACCAATAAAATTGGGGTATATATAGATATGCTTTTATCAATGTTTCGTGAAAAACATGACTCAATATAACATTGTGACTACAGTAAAAAAAAAAAAAATAAATAAATAAAATTAAAAAAAATAAAATAAAAAACCTTTTATTTTTCTAAAAACACAGATTTGTGAGCATTATTGGAATTGAAGGTGTTAGAATAAACCCAAAACACGTCATCGTTGTCATGTGGTGAATTTGGCGAATCGTGAAACAGCTGTGCCGTCATCAGAGCTTCTGCATTCGCTCTGGAGAAGTTGTGCCGGTTGAGTCAGCCAGCTGCTCTCCAAATGCTCTCACTGTACTTTGATGCTAACTGGCATGTCAGCTCTTTCAAACACTGCTTCGTGAAGCTTTGAAACTTTTGCAAATCTATTGTTTTGAACCAGTGATTCGGTGCACGTCAAAACACCAAAGTCGCATGATTTCAATAAATGCAGCTTCGTTATATCATAACTGTTTGAAAATTTCACTGGTTCTCCCTTGGGGGCTTTGATCTCAGTGAACCAATGAACCAGTGTCTGTGGATTTTACGTCAACTCAAAGCAGTTTTATAAATAAATGTATTCATTTCAATGATGCATTTGTATAATGAAAGGGAAGTGTTGTACTTAATATTCTCATCTTGCCTGATTAACCAAGCCCTCCATAAATCAGACAAACAAGCCCTATTATTTATTAAAACCACACGTTATACAGACAATTCATATTTAATGGCATGAAATGATTTGTTTATTGCAGATTACGCTTTCAATAAAACTTTTGCAATTGGTTTGTAAAAGGTGTTTGTAAGTATGTTTGAGCTGAGTTTTAGTTGCATTTACATCATTCTAACCAGCTTGTCATTTCAAATGCTTCGAAACAGTGAATCATTTTACAACAGAATTGGTTCAATTGATTCAAAGTTTCGAAAACCTTACCTTATCGCATCAATTGTTTGCGATTTAGGATGTTGTCCATGGTGCTATTTGGATATTTTGCTGTTTAGGGTGCTGTCCATGGTCCTGTCTGGATGTTGTGCTTGTTTGGTTGCTGTCCATTGTCCTGAAATAAGATGCTCTGCAAACGCATGGCTTCAAAAGAATGATTTGCTTTCATTGCATTAAAAAAAGAGACTCCAAGATTGAAACTATACCACGTATCATAAATAATACATAAATTGTCATGGTAAAATATCATGTTGTTTTGAATATACATGTTTTGAGAAGAGAAATGTTTTGATGATAACATATAAACCCTTAAAAGACGGCCCTACCATGAGCTCTTTGTCAGTCTTCATAACTACCTAAATAGTTGTATAGATTTAAATATTTAGCAATAAACACAACGTGTTGTTTTGTACTTATAACCAGTAACTATAAATTATTATCTTCATCATTATCATTATTATTATTATTATTATTATTATTATTAATAATAATAATAATAATAATAATAATAATAATAATATTTATTTGATAACATTATGCAATATACAGGTGCATCTCAATAAATTAGAATGTCATGGAAAAGTTCATTTATTTCAGTAATTCAACTCAAATTGTGAAACTCGTGTATTAAATAAATTCAATGCACACAGACTGTTTAGTTTAAGTCTTTGGTTCTTTTAATTATGATGATTTTGGCTCACATTTAACAAAAACCCACCAATTCACTATTTCAACAAATCAGAATACTTCATAAGACCAATTAAAAAAAAAAAAAAAAAAAAAAAAAAAATCTTTTTTAGTGAATTGTTGGCCTTCTGGAAAGTAAGTTCATTTACTGTATATGTACTCAGTACTTGGTAAGGGCTCCTTTTGCTTTAATTACTGCCTCAATTCGGCGTGGCATGGAGGTGATCAGTTTGTGGCACTGCTGAGGTGGTATGGAAGCCCAGGTTTCTTTGACAGTAGCCTTCAGCTCATCTGCATTTTTTGGTCTCTTGTTTCTGATTTTCCTCTTGACAATACCTCATAGATTCTCTATGGGGTTCAGGTCTGGTGAGTTTGCTGGCCAGTCAAGCACACCAACAGCATGGTCATTTAACCAACTTTTGGTGCTTTTGGCAGTGTGGGCAGGTGCCAAATCCTACTGGAAAATGAAATCAGCATCTTTAAAAAGCTGGTCAGCAGAAGGAAGCATGAAGTGCTCCATAATTTCTTGGTAAACGGGTGCAGTGACTTTGGTTTTCAAAAAACACAATGGACCAACTCCAGCAGATGACATTGCACCCCAAATCATCACAGACTGTGGAAACTTAACTCTGGACTTCAAGCAACTTGGGCTATGAGCTTCTCCACCCTTCCTCCAGACTCTAGGACCTTGGTTTCCAAATGAAATACAAAACTTGCTCTCATCTGAAAAGAGGACTTTGGACTACAGGGCAACAGTCCAGTTCTTCTTCTCCTTAGCCCAGGTAAGACGCCTCTGACGTTGTCTGTGGTTCAGGAGTGGCTTAACAAGAGGAATACGACAACTGTAGCCAAATTCCTTGACACGTCTGTGTGTGGTGGCTCTTGATGCCTTGACCCCAGCCTCAGTCCATTCCTTGTGAAGTTCACCCAAATTCTTGAATCGATTTTGCTTGACAATCCTCATAAGGCTGCAGTTCTCTCGGGTTGGTTGTGCATCTTTTTCTTCCACACTTTTTCCTTCCACTCAACTTTCTGTTACCATGCTTGGATACAGCACTCTGTGAACAGCCAGCTTCTTTGGCAATGAATGTTTGTGGCTTACCCTCCTTGTGAAGGGTGTCAATGATTGTCTTCTGGACAACTGTCAGATCAGCAGTCTTCCCCATGATTGTGAAGCCTAGTGAACCAAACTGAGAGACCATTTTGAAGGCTCAGGAAACCTTTGCACGAGTTTCACAATTTGAGTTGAATTACTGAAATAAATAGACTTTTCCATGACATTCTAATTTACTGAGATGCACCTGTATATTTATATATATTTTTGCAATGCATAGTTTGTCTTTGTTAAAATCATTTTATTACATGTTCTTGTACCTTTTATCTTCTTGTTCCATTTTCAAAATGTTTTTCTGCAAATCAAATTTTGCAATAATGTGATTCATCTCTGAGCTGTTTGGTTTGTTACATGGCTTAGAACTCTTTATTGATAAATTTAGAAATTTTTGAAACCCCTACAGAGGGAATTAACTGGAAAAACACTTATGGAACCAATGCCACTGAAAACGTGGGTGTTCAATGTTGAGCTGCATTACTGAAGTAAACAGACTGACAAACACAAACATTAATATTTACATAACATAATATGCCATGTATAATCTAAATAAGTAGACCATAATGTCAGTTATGATATCATTATTTCACTTATTATAAATAATTTTCAAAATAATTAGCATGTAAATAATTTTGCATAAACACTGTTTGACTTTAAGTTATATTAATTTATTCTCATTTTATCAGTAGTAGAAGTAGTAATAGTTGTAGTATTTTAATTGATTTTGTTGCTGTATTATAAATGTCAGAGGTACATAACAGGCACTTGAAGTACTCAATAGTGCAGAACAAATAGATGTGGTAATGGTACTGAATAGAAACGAACCTCATCATGTACCAGGAAGTCTTTATCATTTAACTTCATTAAGTATTCAGGGGGCTTCTAATGGGGGTGAAACATTTACATGCATGATTACATTTTGAAGGCAAATAACCCATGTTCAGGGACGTCTCAATGAGAAGATTGTTAGCAGTCAGCCATATAAGACATTACACAGGCAGTTTCTAGTGGTGTGGGAGTGGGAATTAGGGTCACCTTGTTATCCTCCTGTTATTGTCTAAAGAGACCTTGCAGAGGCCCAAGGTCACTTCTTGTGCACAAAAGCAGCAGTTAAACCTGACATGGGATATTTGTGTGTTTAAAGGAGTAGTTCAGCCAAAAATGAAACAAAAAAAACCTGCTGAGAATTCACTCACCTTCAGGTCATCCGAGATGTAAATGAGTTTGTTTCTTCATCAGATTTGGAGAAATGTAGCGTTACATCACTTGCTCACGAATGGATCCTCTGCAGTGAATGGGTGCCGTCAGATTGAGAGTCCAAACAGCTGATAAAAACATTACAATAATCCACACCACTCCAGTCCATCAATTAATGTCTTGTGAAGTGAAAAGATGCATGTTCATAAGAAACAAATCCATCATTAAGATGTTTTAACTTTAAACAGTCGCATATGGCTAAAATACCAGTCCGTAATTCATAATAACGCTTCCTTCAGTGAATAAAAGCCCATCTTCTCTTGTTCTTTCACATCAAAATCCACCCACACATTTTTTTAGAGATGGTTTGGCTTGTAAATGGTGCTTGATCTGTGCATATTTCTCTCCTGATTCAGACAGTAAGCAATATTATGGATCGAAGACTCAAATTTTAGCTGAAAGCAATAGTTTGAATCTATAAACACCTTAAATATGAATTTGTTTTTTTACAAACATGCAGCTTTTCACTTCAAAAGATGTTAACTGATGGAGTGGAGTGGTCTGGATTATTTGTGGATTACTGTGATGTTTTTTCAGCTGTTTGGACTCTCATTCTGACGGCACCCATTCACCGCAGAGGATCCATCGGTGAGCAAGTGATGTAATGCTGCATTTACATTAACAGTGATTTTGAAGTGTATCAGCGTGTTCTCTGGGAATTGAACCTGTGACCTTGGCGTTACCAGCGCACTGCTCTACCAGTTGAGCTAAATTAGGAAAATCTGGACTAAGGAGCCAAAACCAGTGAGCTAATGGATTGGGCCTTACATTTTTAATGGCACCCACACATTGGTGAATATTTTTCAGAACATTATAAAAAAAAAAAAAAAAAACACTTTTCCGCTGATTGAACGTTTGTCAGACGTATCCCTAGTTCAATATCCAGCATTATAGATTCCCAAAATTGACAGCCATGAGTTCCCTGCAGACTGTGAGCGGGATGACGGCAAAACTCAAGGCTTCTGAATTGTTGCTCAAGTCACCAGAGCTCAGTGTCATTTAACTTCTGTCAGAATCAATCTCAAATCAGTTTCCCAAAACGCGTTCAGTCGTGGCAGGCCCGTTGACATCTGACATTTAGTCTGTGATATGTTTGCTTTTCATTTTTGCTATCTATCTTCCACACTTTGCAATTAATTAGTTAAATATTGTGGTAAACACGACTTGTCAACAAGGCTTATTTTGGAGAGGGTTTGGTTTGACGAGAAATTTGAGACAACTTGTGCAGCGTGCAAGAGCTGTTATAGGGTCGGGATTTCCAGAGTTTAACCCAAACGGCTTCTAGAGTTACTGAATTGAAGAATCTGTATTTAGTACAAATTCACTGTTATTACATATAACATTTAGGACATAATACAATTGAATATATAGAAAAAATAAAATAAAATTAGATTTAGAAAAAAAAATTGCTTGAAATAAAATAACATTAACTGAAATAAAATATACAAACTTATTTTATTTCAGCTACACATTTCTCATTTCTGTTTGGTTCAAGCTGAAGTTCAAATAAAGTATACTAAAACCAACATATAAATCGTAATAATAATAATAATAAAATAGACATTTAAAAACAAAAACTAATAATTATGATGAAAACAAAATTACTACATTAACTAAAATTATATATCATATCATAAATACATAATGCACTTGAAAAGATTTAGGTTTTGGAATGTATTTAGATTTAATAAACAAACTGTAGGCGCAATTAATACAACTAATATTAATAACAAAATAAAGACAAATAACAAACTAAAATTAAACACCTAAAAAACTTAATTCAAACAAATGCCTTGGCAACTAACAAAAATAAAATAAATTAAGGATGAAGTACTAAAATTACTAAAACTACAACTGAAATAAAAAGATAAATATAAATATATTTTTAAAATAATAAAAATTACAAAATTTAACAAAATGATTGAAACAAACTAAAATTTAAAATGAAACAAAAAAAATTCAAAATATGTATTTATTGCTATAATAGCATCTAAATCATTCTAATATGTGCTCTTACAACTACGAAAAAAAAAAGAAAAAAAAAAGATTATACTTAAAAATCGAAGGCAACAACTAAAAATTTTAACATTTATAAGTTGAAATATTTTGGTGTTTAAAACATGCTCTGGAAACTCACTTCTGGCATCGCCCCTTGGCAGCCCTTCTGTGCTCATAAGTAATATTTTGTGAACTAAGTCAGATATGTCTTGTCGACACCTGAATGATGATTTTAGGGGGGGAACAGATGTAATTTCCCACTATAATTTGTTCAAACGGTGTTGGCAGAAACAGATATCTTTTCAGACAGCTTCAGACATGCATACTAATCTACTCAGCTATACAACATTAGCCCTTACTCAACCCAAACACTGTTTTTAGCATACTGCTTCTTTGAAGCAACGTCCCTACTCTGTCAACAGCATCTGCGGCCTGTAAAAACAAGCCAAACTGGCATGTACAGTTTGAATGGGAGTATATGGTGCAATTCAGATGGGTTAAAGACGAAAATCAGAGCACATACATGTTAAATAATTTATTGTTTGTTGTTTTTGCAAAAAATAAGAGATAGATAGATAGATAGATAGATAGATAGATAGATAGATAGATAGATAGATAGATAGATAGATAGAGCAACAACAAGAACAACAACACACACTTACAAACAGTTTTTAAGCAAAAAATACAATATACAGTACAATTATGAAATAGTATTACAATTTGAAATCGATGTTGAAAACAGTCTTTACTGCTTAATATTATTGTGGAAACGGTGATACACTACCAAACTTCAAAAGTTTGTAAATAAATAAAATAAATAAATGAATTAATTAAAAAAGTAAGAAAGAAAAGAGTACTTTCATTCAGCAATGACCAATTAAATTGATCAAAAGCGACAGAAAAGACAATTAATACTCTTGAACTTTCTATTAATAATAAAAAAAAAGTTTCCACAGAAATAAAGCAGCAATAATTATATTTATTTTATTTTATTATTTCAGTTGTAGCAATTTTAGTATTTAAAACTTAACTTGTTTTATTTCAGTTAGTTTCCAAGCAACATTTTTATTTTATTTTATCGTTAGCTTTATTTAAATTAAGGAAAACTGTATTTGTAATCGCTCACACAGTCTTGTCTGTATTGCTGCAAACAGATATGCAAAGTGAAACAAACAGTGAAGCGTCTCAGTGCTGTTGAAATAAATGTTTAATATTGGAACAACAAATTTGAGGACTAAAATGAGCATTATGTAACATTTAAACATTAAATCTAAAACCCACCATTAAAGTAATCCAAATGACATGCACAGTTTTTCAAGTTTTCATATGGAGTGATTTTACGATATTTTTAATCATGTACGATTAATAATTTTTAATCTTTTCACATTATTCCATGTCTCACAAGAAAACCCAGGTCTCGTGCTTCATCTAATACAATTCTGAATTCTGACTTAATACTTTTGTACATGCCAACTGCAAGTACGTTTATTTTTTGAAGACGGTGGCATATTAGAGCTCATAACTGTACAATACGAGTTAGCAGAATTTGTAACATGAGTAAAATATGCAGGAAAGCGAAGTCAGTTTTGTGGGCTTGTTGGAGGCTGAGTGGGTGTAAGAAGCACACTGTGCTGTCCTGAGTGGGAGGAAATCTTATGAGGAGTGACAGAGATACAGAACAGGAACAAACACATAAAGAGGCCTTCCTTTACGGATGGGCTGAGATAATATGCTTACATTCAAACAGCTTATGTAAATGTGCTATATATTTGAAAGGGACAGTTTGCCTAAAAATGAAATTTTCATATAATTCGCTCACCCTCGTGTAGTTCTGATCTCATATGGCATTCTTGCTTATGTCGAATAAAAAAGGAGAGATTTAGAAGAATGTTTGAGCTGCTCTTTTCCATATAATGAAACCCACTACAAAAATAGTCCAAATGACTTGCAATATATTTACAATTTTCATATAGACTATTTTAAGATACTTTATAGTGCTTTTTTGGAGCTTAAAATGTGTTCCTTTAAAAGAAAGACCACCTAAAATGTATGAAAACAGCTGAATTATATTTTTTTTATCTACTTTGGGATCATTTTAGTATATTCACTTAGTATATTCTCTCACACACACACACACACACACACACACACATACATACATATATATACACATATATATGTATATATGGGGGGGGGGGGGGGGGATTGTTTCATTTCCAATGTGTACAAAATGTGTACAAAAACAATTTTGTGATTATCTATTATTTGTGATTATCTAGACTTTAGATAAAAAAGATGGAGATGAGGAACAAAAGAAAAAGTGACATGTTGGACTCACTTTTCTATTAAAAACATCCAAAGTTCCACCTATTTGTTCTGGTTTAGTTGTCATGGAAACTGCAGCTTTTCAGATAAGCATATTGTGTAAATGGAAGAGAGCAATGGCAAAGTTTAGCCATTTATGACCTTTATGTATTTATGAATTTGAGATTTCGTTCACTGTGGAACTGAGGAATGTGTTATAAACTTTCTCGAGGTGTGTGAACAGACCTGCCTGCTTAAAAAATAAAATAAAATAAATAAATAAATAAATAATAAAAGATGAAAGTTTTTACGGACGGACGGACAGATATCTGAATGGATGGATGTTCAGATGGATGAACAGATGGATAGAAGGATGAAAGGAAGGATGGAGGATAGATATTCAGATGATGGATATGTGGTCGGATGGAAGTTAGATAAAAAGATATTCATTTATTCAGATGAATAGATGGATGGATAGATATCCGGATGGATGGATGGTCAGATGGATGAATGACAGATATTCAAATGGATGGATGGATATGCAGATAGATATTCAGATGACAGATAATCAGATGGATGGATGGATGGATGGATGGATGGATGGATGAAAGATATTCTGTTAAATTGACGGATGATAGATATTAAGATGAATGGACGGATGATAGATATTCAGATGATGGATGGATGTTTAGATGAATAGATGGATGGACAGATATTCAGTTAGATATTTGGTTGGTTGGATGGATGGTGGATAGAAAGATATTCGGATGGATGGATGATGTACAGATAGATATTCAGATATATTGATAGATATTCAAATGGATGGATGGATGTATGAATGGATATATAGATAGATATTCTGATGGCAGATATCAGATGATGATAGATTGATGGATGATAGATGTTAAGATGAATGGATGGATATTCGAATGGATGGATGGATGGATGGATATAGATGTCAAGATGAATGGATGGATATTCGGATTGATGGATGGATCATAGATGTTAAGATGAATGGATGTATCAACGTTCAACTAGGGGTACCGTCTCGAGTTCTTCAAACAATGAATGGAGGACGTTAAATGCCAGCTTTTCTTTTTATTTAGTTTTTCCCAAGCCAATAAAGTGCGGAGTGCTCACAGGTGCAAAAACATGAAAAAAATCCCAAAGGTGGAAATCCCTTAAGAAAAACAACATAATCCAACTTCAAAGTACAAAAACAAACAAACAAAAAGAAAATAACCTTGGATCAGGTATAACAATGATTCAATCAGAGTACTCCTCAGTAGCTACTGCACTCACTGCACACCAGTCAAAGACTAACTGACTGCTTCATTATGTGAGAATTTATACACATGGGTTCAATCATTTCTCAGAAGCCGTAATACCACATGAAAGTAGTATGAAGTAATATCACATGAAAAAGGATTAAAAATGGAGTAACACCATTTCCTTCAATACACCAATATCAATAGCACAATATACCATACTTCAATTCAGCAATAATTATAGAAAGTCAAGTGCAATAACTCGTAAAACAGTTTCCACCCCTTTCCACTCATACTTGGTATCTCCCACTCCCCATGATACAACACAGAAAAGGTATAAAAAGGCTGACAAATGTCCTTTCGGGTCTTTTACTCAGTTCAAGATGGCCGCCACTATACTGATCAAGGTAATAGCAAACAGTTTATAAGAAAAACCTAAATGTCCAAGGGCTTTAGTGTTTAGGTGGCCAGTCTGAACATAGTGGTCTAGCTGCCGGTGTGTAAATGTGTGTGCGTGTGTGTGTGTGTGTGTGTGTGTATGATCCATCTCTACACTTCGCTGACACATCAAGGTAAATAAAGAGTTTTTAAAACCCCAAGTATGTGTTCATGTCTTAATACTAAAAGGGGCTAGGCAGAGGGAACAGAGGGCAGGTCTGTGACAGGATGGATATTCGAATGGATGGATGGATGATAGATGTTAAGATGGATTGATGGATGGGTGATAGATGTTAAGATGAATGGATGGATATTCGGATTGATGGATGGATGGATGATAGATGTTAAGATGAATGGATGGATATTCGGATTGATGGATGGATGGATGGATGATGGATGATAGATGCTAAGATGAATGGATGGATATTCGGATTGATTGATGGATGGATGGATGGATGATGGATGATAGATGCTAAGATGAATGGATGGATATTCGGATGGATGGATGGATGGATGATAGATGTTAAGATGAATGGATGGATATTTGGATTGATGGATGGATGGATGGATGGATGATAGATGTTAAGATGAATGGATGGATATTCAAATGGATGGATGATGTTAAGATGAATGGATGGATATTCAAATGGATGGATGGATGTTAAGATGAATGGATGGATATTCGAATGGCTGGATGGATGGATGATAGATGCTAAGATGAATGGATGGATATTCAGATGGATGGATGGATGTTAAGATGGATGGATGGATATTCGAATGGTTGGATGGATGGATATTGAAATGGATGGATGGATGTTAAGATGAATGGATGGATATTCGAATGGTTGGATGGATGGATATTGAAATGGATGGATGGATGTTAAGATGAATGGATGGATATTCGGATGGATGGATGGATGATAGATGTTAAGATGAATGGATGGATATTCGGATTGATGAATGGATGATAGATGTTAAGATGAATGGATGGATATTCGGATTGATGGATGGATGATAGATGTTAAGATGAATGGATGGATATTCGGATGGATGGATGATAGATGTTAAGATGAATGGATGGATATTCGAATGGATGGATGGATGATAGATGTTAAGATGAATGGATGGATATTCGGATTGATGGATGGTTGGATGATAGATGTTAAGATGAATGGATGGATATTCGAATGGATGGATGGATGATAGATGTTAAGATGAATGGATGGATATTCGGATTGATGGATGGATGATAGATGTTAAGATGAATGGATGGATATTCGAATGGATGGATGGATGATAGATGTTAAGATGAATGGATGGATATTCGGATGGATGGATGATAGATGTTAAGATGAATGGATGGATATTTGGATTGATGGATGGATGATAGATGTTAAGATGAATGGATGGATATTCGGATTGATGGATGGATGATAGATGTTAAGATGAATGGATGGATATTCGGATGGATGGATGATAGATGTTAAGATGAATGGATGGATATTCGAATGGATGGATGGATGATAGATGTTAAGATGAATGGATGGATATTCGGATGATGGATGATAGATGCTAAGATGAATGGATGGATATTCGGATGATGGATGATAGATGCTAAGATGAATGGATGGATATTCAGATGGATGGATGGATGTTAAGATGGATGGATGGATATTCGAATGGTTGGATGGATGGATATTGAAATGGATGGATGGATGTTAAGATGAATGGATGGATATTCGAATGGTTGGATGGATGGATATTGAAATGGATGGATGGATGTTAAGATGAATGGATGGATATTCGGATGGATGGATGGATGATAGATGTTAAGATGAATGGATGGATATTCGGATTGATGAATGGATGATAGATGTTAAGATGAATGGATGGATATTCGGATTGATGGATGGATGATAGATGTTAAGATGAATGGATGGATATTCGGATGGATGGATGATAGATGTTAAGATGAATGGATGGATATTCGAATGGATGGATGGATGATAGATGTTAAGATGAATGGATGGATATTCGGATTGATGGATGGTTGGATGATAGATGTTAAGATGAATGGATGGATATTCGAATGGATGGATGGATGATAGATGTTAAGATGAATGGATGGATATTCGGATTGATGGATGGATGATAGATGTTAAGATGAATGGATGGATATTCGAATGGATGGATGGATGATAGATGTTAAGATGAATGGATGGATATTCGAATGGATGGATGGATGATAGATGTTAAGATGAATGGATGGATATTTGGATTGATGGATGGATGGATGATAGATGCTAAGATGACTGGATGGATATTCGGATGGATGGATGGATGGATGATAGATGTTAAGATGAATGGATGGATATTCGGATGGATGGATGGATGGATGGATGATAGATGTTAAGATGAATGGATGGATATTCAAATGGATGCATGGATGGATGATAGATGTTATGATGAATGGATGGATATTCGGATTGATGCATGGATGGATTGATATTTAGATGAACGGATAGTTATTCAGGTGATATGTAGATAGACATTCAGATGGATAGATGGATATTGAGATATATATATATATATATATATATATATATATATATGAGTGTGTGGACACACTCCTGCAGCTCTCCTGCAGTCAGGATGCAGTGTGGTTTCTCACAGTCTTGCAGGACGAAGCGTCATTCATCAGCTGTAGGTGTAGGTGACTCACCGACACTGTGTTTATTCAACTTAAAGAGACGATCGCTCTGCTGAAGCAGTGATGTATGGCTTGCCAGGGGGGAAGGATGATGTGCTCCCACAGAATGAAGGAACGGCAGGGAATCCGGCAGTCTGGCTGGATGCGAGTCCGGCAGCAGAATCCCAATGACAACTGACACTAAACACCACACAGTGACAAACTGATACAGATGAGGATGCTGGGATGATGAAGACCTGTGAAGATCAATGTTCAACATTTGTGTTCGGAACAGAAACTAAGATACAAAGAGTTTCAGGACACGGCTGGCACACACTCTCGGTTTCCTAACATGAAATAATAATCTCACATTTGCATAATACAGTACTCATGAGACATAAAAAGAGACATCGTGAATTAACGTGCGAGGTTTGTTTTTAACTGTAGGCGTCATTGAAGCGCTTTATGAGCGTGAAGATCTAATGATCACAGGTGTTGCTCTCATTGATGTTAATGGCAAACAGAGAGAGAGGGAGAGAGATGAATTGCATATTTACCACATGCACATTTCATTTCACTTTCCAATTTAAAGCCTTTCAAGGCTAGAAAGATGCAGCAGAGAAGCAGCTATCTGTTTTATGAAGGCTCAACAATAAGGACTTCTTTCTGCTGAGTTAAGATTTTTAGCTGCCCTGCTAATATTTCCACTGACCCCACTACAGAAATAATACATTTTATTTTTCAGCAGTTTATTTCTCTGAAAGAATTGTATATTTATGTTTTAAATATACTGAAAAATGTTTTTTTTTTAGGTTTTCATCAGAAAATGTATAATAATAATAATAATAATAATAATAATAATAACAACAATAACAACAACAACATTTTCTATGTATGCATATTGTTCTGTGTGTACCTGTATATGCATTGGTTTAAAACATTCATATTATAATTTATGTATTTTTATATATTACACTGCGTTCCAAATTATTATGCAAGTGATATATCAGTAGGCTTTTGGTACAATAAAGAGTCAGATTTTTGTTTGTGTTGTTTTTCACATCTTTTTAGTTAACTGGTATCAATCTCAGACAGGTTTGTTCAATAGTTTGCCAGTTCTTCTTAGGTAAATGGAAACCCTACTTAAAGAAGTTGTTCCACATTATTAAGCAAGTCACAGTTCTCATGAAATATGGTGAGGAAAAAAGATCTTTCTGAAGATGAAAAGTATGAATCAGGTTTCTCTGTGAGGTTTGGTTAGCAGTGACTGAAACGCAGCTTTACACACAACTGCCAGTCTGCATGGAGAGGATCTTGAGACTCCAGTAGCTTCAAACACCTGTTTGCTGCTCAGAAGTGGCTTTTTTACAGCTGGTATTACAATATAGTTCATTTGTTTGAAAAAAAACGTTCCTTAATAAATATTTATCTGACCAAGATCTTCTGTGCTCACAAGTCACTCACAAATCTTTTGACAGTTCAATAATTTCCATTTGCTTTTCACAAAATATTGTTTGTGTTGATGCCTTTTGCAAGAGATTGCATTGTTTCATACTTTTCATCTTCAGAAAGATATTTTTTCCTCACCATATTTCATGAGAACTGTGACTTGCTTAATAATGTGGAACAACTTCTTTAAGTATGGTTTCCATTTACCTAAGAAGAACTGGCAAACTATTGAACAAACCTGTCTGAGATTGATACCAGTTATCTAAAAAGATGTGAAAAACCACACAAACAAAAATCTGACTCTTTATTGTACCAAAATCCTATTGATATGTCACTTGCACAATATTTTGGAACACAGTATGTAATAAATAGCAGTAAATATTGTTTTCAATGTATTTTTTTCAATGTACTTTTCATCTAAATTTATAATAAATCTTTTTAATTTATTTAGTAAATATGTACTGTAATAAATATACACATGTATGTTTTATAAACGAAATATATCTGTATATGTTATTTTATTAACTTCCACTGTCAATAATATAATTTATATATTTGTGAATATATTTTTTTATATATTATATTATATAGGAGTATACGGTTTTCAATACATAGAAAATATTGAAATATAGTACTGTATACAAGCTTTTTTTTGTGCTTTTCATCAAAAATGTATAATATATAATGTATTATTTATATACTGTTTTATGTATATAATGTGTATAATAATATATTGAATTGTTAAATATAGTGAATAGATGTATACAGCACTGATGACACTTCATATGTCTTAAATGTTCTGGACTATCCAGGAAGTATTTGAGGCTGCAAACACACTGTATTATCAGTAAATTACATTTAAGCACAATATGCAGTACAGTTATAGAGGTCATTGCATGACAATAATCAAGGTTTTTAAAGATAATATACAAGTAAACTTGCCCTATCACCCATAAAGACAGCAAGACAATTCTTGGATCAAAAACAAAACTAGACAAAAACCTAATTGCAACCGTGAAGACACATCTAACAGAGCTGAGTGAAAACATCGTGACCAGAATACAGATCCAGACAGGCCATTTGAGAGCACTCCATGCTTATAAAGCAAAGACAGCTATTCCTCTCTGGCGTGCGGATTTCTTCCTTGATGGATTTCAGGTTCCGACCATTGAGATTGAAATCTATTCCCTGTGTCGATGTTTGTCAACATGCAATCTGCCAGATTTGCCACGGCGGTGTGCCTGCCTCTCCAGGAGGGATGCCGGGCGAGACAGCGTCTGGACAAATGAGTGATCATTACCTCTTAACTCCGTCAAGTGCCACAGTCGCAGATGGAACGTGAGATTGAAATCTGGAGAGAATACAGACGTTGCGATTGAGGGAATTGTGTCGATGATGGCAATTTCTCTGCAAATTGGTTTGTGGTGTACTTCGTTGAATTCAGTCGATGGTTTGTAGATGTAGACGACAAACATGCAACAGATCAATAATTGACCTTAACATTTTTCATAGAGTTCATTGCAATGAGCTGATGCAGCAGCGTCTTTTCCGATTAAAGCGTTTCCTGAAAATATAAGAGACTATTAGCACTGTTTCGGACTGTAAATCGTAATGTAGAAAACATCCGATTGGTCACGGTTTTGAAAATACAGTTCATATAACTTGAGGCTTGGGGTTTAACAATGTCTTTACTATTGAGAAGGTGGGTTTTGTTGTCTTAAATTCAGAATAGTTTGGGTATTAATTTGATGTTTGGAATTTTTCCAAGTAGGAACATACTAATCAGAACATTTTTCATACTGTACTTAAACAATACTTGTGTAGGATATCAGAGAGTGAATCAGACAAATTAAGATTTGATCGGATTGGTGTTGAACAACCCAAAGAGCCAAATTCCACCGAGGGGCCCCAAGGCTGCAACAGAATGCCATAAATCAGATTCCTAGCTCCAGCCCGTCTGAAGAAAACCACAATAGCACAGCAGACACAATAGCACTGTATAACTGATATAAGGAAATATCTCGATTCTCAAACATGCGTAAGTAAATGTGTTTTGCACCTTTATAGTTTGTTATTTGATCTATAATGGGTGATGGGCAAAGTGTAATCTATTAACTACACATAAAAAGCCGACCTTTTACTTAAGTAACAAATATGGGTGTCGTGCCATAATTTTTTTTTAATACGACTGACTTTGGATTTAATGTGAATTTAATAACAATATTGTAAGTTACTAATTATAACACTTTAATTTGACAGAGAGCAAAGAACAATTTAACAACAACATTTTCATTCAGTCTATCCAGAGTTCAGGCACTCTCAAAAACTCCCATTAAAATCACTGAAGCTGTTTAGACTGTGAAATGAATATCTTGCTAACATTCATACGCACATCTGCACTTTGTTGTTTCTGATGAGAGAATTCGCCAGTGAATTCAGTCAGCGAGCAAGTGAACAAAACACCACGTTTCAGCGATGACTCATTTGAACGTCTCTGATTGGTCATTGCATTCAAAAGCTCAACAGAATCGTGTGTGATTGGTTATAATGCAGCGCTGTACAAACACGTCTGTCTCTGGCTCAGCACCAGCCAGCGAACACAGATTTGAATGTAGCAGCTGATGCTGTGCCACACTGAACGATCTAATCACACCGGTGTGATTGTATCAAATATAAAAAATATTATTCGGCTATTTTTTGTCTTTTGGAAGCTGCATTCAAAATCTACTTGGCTCAGAAATCTGAGGGGGCACGTGCCCCCTCACTTTTAATGGGCATGACGCCTCTGGTCACATGTAAATCTGTGATCAAAATCAGAGCTACAGACTTTCTTGGGCGGGTCTCCACATAGAAGAAAGATCAGACTGAAATTCCACAGAGTCGCTTCCATATGCACCTAAAATCATCTTAAAAGGACTTATGAGCAACTAATGAACTCCATATTATGTATGCAACCCACACAATTGATGATCATGTTTTAATCACATATTATGTATGTATTTTAATAACTAGGGAATAGTTTAAGAGTTAATATTCATGTTTGGTATGTATGAGTTTGAAAAATCATGCTTTAAACGTTTCTTCCAACTGTTTCTTTGTCAAATGTATCATTTTCTTGTTATAGAAATCCTGTCCAAAATTGTACTCCGTAAGAGCGGGAAAATTCAGACCATGTGACTGATAAGATAACATTTTAGATTTATGAATGGGGAGGAGAAACATACAACACCACGAGCCAAGATCATTTCTAATTGGTCAAGACCAGCATTAGGAGGTGTCTGAAAGCCGAGTTTAAAAACTCAGGACGCCATCAAACTCTCTCTTGCCTCTCTTCCTCTGCTTCTCAGATCCCTTCTTTTCTTTTGCCACCGCGTTTTGAAGCTGCTCTGAGCGTGCTCTAGCCTACGTGCCAGCTGCCAACACAATGAGAAGAAAAACCACATAATCTCATTACATCCTTTTATTCTTTTACTTTAGTTTCTTGTCTTTCTGTGAGAGTTTCGTTAAGTTAAGTTTGCTGCAAAGTCCAGCTTCGACTGCACCCGCCCCAAACTTCAACCAGACCTACTCCGCATCAAGAGCCATGCCCAAGACATCACTACGAAAGACCACTGAACTCAGCCAATAAGCAAACTTGGGAAAACCCCTTTCTCCAAAGATGACAAGGACACAAGGGAATCCCTTAACACAAAGGCAACAAGCAAGTAACCTCCAGATTCTAGCTGAGCTGGTGTATTTATTACAAATTTTAGCCTCATTGAGAAACTCAGTGCGAGGGTTAAATAAGTGATTAATGGTTCAGGTCTATAGGCAATCGCACATATTGCTGTGAACTTGGGATTTCACATTTTCATTCTTTAAATATATACTTTATAATAATAAAGTCTTATTTATATTGAAAAGAGAAGTATCTTGTGTTTTGTGCTTACAATTTAATGTCTTAATCTGCCGATCTTGTTACTGTGCTTATTAATAGTGTTTTCACTATATTTTGGATTTTAATATCCAGTGCAGAGTTGATGTTATACGGTTCGTTCAGTGAATCGCAGGCCGATTCAGTGATCAGCCATGAAACAGTGATTGTTCAAATTCCCTATAAAATCATAAATAATTCCCTTTGAGCTAAATTGACTTGTTTCCCTTAAATATTACGTATTTACATTTACACTTGCAAGGTGCAAACGATGTGGTTACCTCTATAGTTGCATGTGAACATGTTTGTTGGCATCTATTTGGCAACAAGTTAAATTCTCACTCTGAGTAGTAAAGTAGAGTTTGTAGTTACGTTTGAAAACTACAGAGACATTAAGGGAACAGTGATATAAAAATAAAAATCAGTACTTTTGCATTTATTCACCAAACTTTGCATTTGCTCACTAAAGTATATAAAATGTATAAAGTATATTCCCACCACCTCATGTTATTTCCATCACCAGTTTTGCACTTGAGCGCGAAAATTTCTTGAGTGAATGCAAAGTTTGTTGGGTGAATGCAAAAGTTTTGCAAGTAAACAAAGTTTGTCTGGTTTTGTGAGCACATGCAGAATTTATTGGGAATCCAAAGTTTTTGTGAGTGAGCAAAATGTTTTTGGGGAGCGCAACAATTTTGTGAGCAAATGCAGAGTTTCTAGGGAAGTTTCCCAGGGAAATGCAAATTTTTCATTAGAGAATTCAAAGTTTGTCAGGGGAGCGCAAAGGTTTTGTACGTGAGCACAAAGAGTGCAAAAGTTTGGGAGTGAATGCAAAGTTTGTTGGGAAATGCATAAGTTTTGGAAGTGAAAACAAAAGCACAAAGTGCATAAGCATATTATTTATCCTCCTGTCACATTTCTTTCCACAGTTTTTTTTTTTTTTTTTTCCCCTTAGGGAATGCAAAACTTTTGAGAGTGAACACAAAGTTTGTCTGGGGAATGCAAAAGTTTTGAGAGTGAATGCAAAGTTTGTCGGGGGAGCGTAAACGTTTGAGAGTGAATGCAAAGTTTGTTGGGAAATGCAAACGTTTCAAATGCAAAAGCACAAAGCACATAAGCATATAATTTATCCTCATCACATTTGTTTCCATTATCAGTTTTGCAAGTGAATGCAAAGTTTGTCTGGGGAACACAATACTTTTGAGAGTGAATGCAATGTTTCTCAGAGGAATGCAAAAGTGTTGAGAGTTTAAGCAAAGTTTGTTGGTGGAATGCAAAAGTTCTGAGAGTGAACACAAAGTTTCTCAGAGGAACGCAAAAGTTTCGAGAGTTAAAGCAAAGTTTGTCAGGGAAGGCAAAAGTTTTGAGAGTAAACAAATTTTCATGAGTAAAAGCAAAAGCACAAAGTGTGAAATAATACAATTAAGCCTCCTATCATCCTTTTTTGTTACCAGTTTTGCACTTGCATGCAGAAAATTTAGTTTCTCAAGTGAATGCAAAAGTTTTGCGAGTAAACAATTTATTGGGTTTCTAGGATTGAATGCAAAATTTGTCAGCACAATGAAACGGTAAATGTAAAAAAAAAATTATATATATATAAGAATTTAACTTTTCTTGGGAGAACGGTAAAGTTTTGTAAGGGGACGCAAATGTTTTGTGAGTGAACAGTTTTTTGGGAACACAAAAGCAGGTGCTCTGTAGCAAACACCATTACGTAATTTTATGTAAAATGACTACTATTAAAGGGATAGTTCAGCCAAAAAATGACAATTTGGTCATTATTTCCTCACTCCGATGAGTTTCGTTTGTCTACGGAACTCAAAAACATTTTAGGAACCTTTCAGCTGTTTTGTCCATACAGTGATAGTCAACGGGGTCCAAAAATTTCGAACACCAAAAAAACAAACAAAAAAAAAGCTAGTGTAAAGGGGCTGCTACATATTCTCCCACTAAGCTTGTTCAACCAGGAACACATCCTGCTTAGTAAAACCACAGTCACCGAATAGATCAATGTAATGGCTGTGGTCTATTCATTCAAAGAAAAGTCTAATTAATTGTGACACCAGAGGTATAAAACTGGCAGTCGACTTTCCTTGTTTGTCATGCAAATGGTCAGACCTCCCTCAGCCTGACACCACTGACAACATTAAATACCATCACAAAGCCAGAAGAATATAATCTACCACCGACAAATCACCTCAACCACAGCCAGAGGTAAAACGCTGATTCATGTTTAAAAGTGTTCATTTTGTATTCTTGTGTAATGTTGTTGGTCAGCTTGAGTTACTCTTTCAGTTGAGTGCTGTATGTTTCTTGCTTTTTCTCTCTCTTTCTGCTTATCCATTTGACATCTGTGCCATTATGCTCCTGCTGTGTGAGTTAGTATGTATGAGGAAAATAAAATCAAATAACATCAGTTTTCCATGGCTGTATTCACCACACAGTATACAGTAGATTGAATGGAAAACTCTATCTTTGGGGGCGTTTACACTGTTTTCAACTAAAACCTTTTTATGCAATCGTTTACACGACAGTGTTTGGAGGCCTAAAACTGCAAACTTTGAAAACGGGTTTCAACGTGCACTTTTTTTTTTTTTTTTTTTTTACAAATGAAACCATTATTGTCTACAAAAATGCGAAACAGTTACGTGTTTGTGTAGTTTCTTTACAAAGTGACATCGCCATCTACTGGCGTGGATACTACAGCATTTTTAGTCACTTTTGCAGATCTGTGTGAACGGATTGTTTTGATTAAGTTGTTGTCTGTATGCAAAAAAAAAAAAAAAAAAAAAAGGAAAAACTTTTAGGACATCATTAACGTGTACACTCAGCACTTAAGAAATGTATGAAGTTACCTTGAAATATTTGTATACTTGGTTAGAGTCCAAATCCAAAAGTGGTAAACAAAATAAGCACGTATAGTATTAGTTTAAAATGAATTCCATAGGACTATACATGTAATAAATTTTTGTTTAATATAATAATGTTTAAAATAATATGCATTTATTTTTGCATTAATACAAATTCTTGCAATAAAACTGTCTATTCCATACATACACAAGTAAAAGGAATAAACTGTGATTTTATGTATTTATTTATTCAATTCCAGGAAGGGTGATGTTAATATTTCAAGATGATTTATGAGAGCTGTCTGTTTTTGCTGTTTTTTGAAGTACCCTGAAATGATCATATCACTGTTTTAATTTTCTAAATGGAAAAGTGTCTCTCTCGTCCAGGATCTGTGATCACTGGAGTGGCAAATCAATTGAAATTCACAAAACATCCGGTAAGCAAAGCTTTTATTAATAACTTGGGATGCAAGCTACAAAGTAAATTAGCATAATACTAGTATTATTTTAAAATTAGTCTGATACACAATCTTCTGTTCTTATCTTTGTTATTGCTGAGCACGCAGCATTAAATAAATAAATAAATAAATAAATAAATAAATAAATAAGTACACACAGCACCCCATATTGACAGAAAAACACAGAATTGTTGACATTTTTGCAGATTTATTAAAAAAGAAAAACTGAAATATAAAGTATTAAAGTTATCTTTTATTACCCTATTATTTATGCATCTTAAACTTTAAAGTATTAAACAATACAAAGAAAAAATATTTTGCATCTTATTTTTGGATATGTAAATATTGTATTAAAAAAAAAACAGAAATAAAATAGATTTTTGTTTCAAAATACTAATGCTTATATACAAATTTTTTTATTTGTCCATGTATTTATTGTAAAATATGTATTAACATTTATTTTGTGCAATCAGAAAATGCTTCAGAAAATAAATAAAAATATAATTTTGTATCAAAATAATACAACTTAAATGCTATTCTTTCAGTCATTAATTTTGCAATGCAATTTAATGCAATGGATTTTTTTTTTTTTTTTTTTTTTTTTTGCTGAAGAAACAAAATGTTTCAAGAACGTGTTGGGTTTTGTGAAGGGATTCACATTTGCATGCACTTTGCCGCTGGGCTCTGAAAACCCAGGTGACCCTAAAAGTGACACATGACAACAAACACCTTTTGTCCATTTCTGAGGCACAGTCTTGCTCACTTCTTCAGTATTTCATTTTTCAAGCTCTTATTATTTGATAAAAGTCCTATTTTCCCACTAAAGTGCAGTGTGCTGCACATTTTATGATGCTGTAAGCCAAAATAAGTGCTAAAAACCATTGACGAGTCATGCAGCTGTGCAGAAATTATGACTTCTGGAAGCGTTTCACTTGTGGTTACTGCTGAACACGGGTCTAGGTGGAGCGGATCATAATTCCTGTCAGGGAACAAAACTGCTGGGGCCTTACAAACAGATGGATGTGGGTCTCAGAGGACTTCACAGTGGCACGGGAAATTATGCTCTCGGGCCCGGGTCGTCACTGAAGGGGAGGGATTCACTGGGGACGTGCACATGTAGGCTTGTCAATTTTTTTCTTCTTCTTTCTGGTTGTTTTTCAGACACAGACCCTGCCTTAACCCAGTCTAACAACAGAATCCATTTCTAAATGTAACTTTAAAGTATTTTACCTTGTAGAAAATACCCTAGAACTCATGCTTTTGAATTTGAAAATTGCTGCGTTTTAGGAATGTCTTGAGTAATCAATGCTGAATGTTAAAAGATGAAGTATGTGACATTATTGCTATATATGTATATATGCGTGTGTTTGTGTGTGTGTGTTTTTTTTACAAAAATGTATTTTACAAAAATGTATTTTACAAAAATGTGCAATATTGTTGATTCCTGTTAGTAAAAATTAAAAAGCAGTTACAGTTCATAGCATTTTAATTTGTTTAATTTTAATTTATAAATTCTGTTATGAACTGTTTTTTGTTATAGTGTAGAAAAATTAGAAATTTTAATTCCTTTTCCTGAAATCATAACATTAATGATTATAATTTATGTTGTATTAATAATTAAAATGCATGTAACATTATAATTTAGAGCATTTCCATTTGTTTGTATTTTAAAAGCTGTTATGATCCATTTAATATTTAGAATTTTTAGAGTAAAAGTTTACAGTAAAGAAACCAAAACAAAAAAAAAAAATCAAATGTAACAATGTCAAATACAGTAAATTTACTAAAGTAGCTAAACAATGATAATAAATGAAATACTCAAGTACATACAAATACATAGTACAAATGAACGCATAAAAAACCAAATAAATAATATAGTTTTTCACTGTAAATTGCAAGATAATTAATATTTTGTTAAAGTATTAACAATAACCATTATTTTACAATCAAATTAATTTTTTTAAACAATTTGTACCGTAGAATTGTTGCATTGTTTGTGTATTAAAGTCTTCTGAAATGTATTTTGTATTGTGTTCATAACCACCAAAAAAAAAATTGTACATTTGAAGTTGAAAACTCTTTTTGGTGTAACTTTATACGAGCACAAACATCTATATTATTTGCCAGCCAATCTGTGCAAAGGCCGTGCAAAGGCATACATCAGATTTGGAGGTCAAGGACACATTTTTTTCCATTTGACTCCTGTACAAGCTGTACTGCGCTGCTAAATCTAAAAAGGAATAACCTTTATTCTCTTGCTGTAGAGATTTTGCTCTCTGGAGAAAAGGAGACGTTGATGGCCATGCTTCTGAAATGAAATGGCATTTCCTTTGCCCTCAGAATGATCAGTGTTACGATGGAGTTGTTGATGTATCAGTCAGGATCACAGAGGAACAATAGAAAAAGGGGGAAAAAAAACCTAAAACAAATAGCAAACATAAAAAAACTAAACGATAATGCTGTTTTGCAGTCGATGTGAGAATCAGAGAAGAGAATGCAATGTTCTCCTCACCTGGCAGATCACAGCACGACCGTTTATTCTCAAAGGTGGTATAATTTCATATCCAGCTTTTCTTGTAGACTCTCAATTTTATCTACGAGTCTTTGGAGGGAAATAAATCTTTTTGAATTATGTTCCTCTAATAAAACACAATGAACTTTTTTGTTTGGTTCAATGCAGTTTACACACTGATGTCCATGACTTTCTTTTAAAGCAGGGGTTCTCAACTCTGGCCCTCGAGGTCCACGTTCCTGCAGAGTTCAGATCCAGCCCTAATCAAACATATTTAAACAAGCTAATCAAGGTCTTCAGGATCACTAGAAAGTTACTGGCAGGCGAGTTTGACCAAGGTAGGAGCTAAACTCTGCAGGAAAGTAGACTCTGAGCACCAGAGTTGAGAATGTCTCGGGTTACGCATGTAACCATAGTTCCCCTAGGGGGAATGCAGCCTGCATGACCGGTGTCTGAAGCACGTGTGAAACAACGCCAATCTATTGGCCCACATGGCCCGTGATGTCATAGGCAGGGTGCCCGGAAGTATAAAAGGGCACCTGCTGAATACATCATTCACTTTAGCTGTCTGAAGGTGACGTAGACAGGCAGGCCGAAGGTATGGCAAGGGGCGCAGCATCTCGTTCCCTCTCTGCGAACCATGGTTTCATGCGTAACCCGAGACGTTCCCCTTCTAGGGAACGAGACGCTGCGCCCCCTAGGGGGAACTATAGGGAATGAAATACAACCACGCTGCACTGAGGCGCATGCTTGTCCACCTGGTCGGAGCACCAAGGAAGCCACATACATACACCTAAGCCATGCCACTGACGCCAATCAAAATACTTACTGATTGTCCATGTGAGCTCCCTATCCAAGTTTTCTATCCTTTTTATTATTATTATTATTATTACTATTATTATTTGGACATGGTATTAAGACAAGTAAAAAAAAAAAAAAAAAAACTAATTCATTGTCTCAATTTCAGACAAACTGTAGGGTAGACTGCATTCATCCCGATCAAACATTCAACTCTGTTAACCAAGAAAAAAAAATGATCCAACAAATATTTTACTTTAACTTATGGGAGAGATATAGATAGATAGATAGATAGATAGACAGACACACACATACAGAACTGGGTAGTAACTGATTACATGTAATCTGGATTACGTAATCAGATTCCAAAAAAAATACTTAAGTACTTGTAATTAGCGTAAACTACATTTTAAAATACTCGTAATCAGGCTACAGTTACTTTTTTAATGAATACATGATTACATATTCACACAATAGAAATAAATTATTCATTTATTGATTCTCTCCAATTCCTCTTTATCTTTTAAATTTTCCTTTCTAAAATAGTCTACCGCTTATATACACTCAGAAAGTCCAGTTTTGTGGACATTCCCACATAGACTAGTCATTAGTCAGGTGGTGACAGCATTTGATAAATGAATTTACAAAAATCATTTCAGGTTTAAAGGGTTAGTTCACCCAAAAATGAAAATTCTGTCATTAATTACTCACCCTGATGTTGTTTCAAACCTTGGTTCATCTTCGGAACACAAATTAAGATATTTTTGATGGAATCTGAGAGCTCTCTGACCCTGCATAGACAGCAAGGGTTCTTACACGATCAAGGTCCAGAAACGTAGCAAGAAGATCAGTAAAATAACCCATGTGACACCAGGGATTCAACCGTAATTTTACGAAGCTACGAGAATACTTTTTGTATGCAAAGAAAACAAAAATAATGACTTTATTCAACAGTTTGTCTCCTCTACGTCAGCGTAGCGCCATTTTGGAGACTATCTGCTGGACGTAAACTGCGTACGCTGTTCTGTGTTCTGTGCTAGACTTGATTTTAATAATCCCCACCTGAATTTTTAGTTCCTTTTTGACCAAAGTATTCTATCTTTACAGCATTAATAAATGTGACTGAAAGCATGTCATTTGCTTTGATTTGTTGTAAACTCAAGATATTTTTTTTTTTTCCATGATCAGCCTGAAACTGTCACATCGAAGTGACATGTGGATGACACCATCTGCAGTATAAATGGTTGACGGTGTAGATGAAAACTAGGCTTTGGTCACACAACCTCAGAATGTTCTCAGAGGTTCCGCCATAACCAATTTCCTATTCAGATTCTTCATGCTCAACCATATTATGCTGTATTAATTTACTTTCTGCCTCTACGCATCTATAAATAGGCCCTAAACCTTTGAGCAGAGAGTTTACTCCTGCAAACATAACCAGAAATGTGAGGGATTTAAATGAAACATTTAAAGGATAAAAAAAAAAGAACATTTTATTATTTACTCATCGCTAGTCTGTTACTGCAGGTTTTTCCCCCTATATTTAAAAACTAAAAATTGTGACACCCAGGAAGTAAAAATTGGACATGGCAGTAAGACAAGTAAATAATAAATCTAATTTATTTTCCTACTTTTATACAAATTTTTATGTTGACTGCATTCATGTGCAAACATTCAACCCTGTTATCCAAGACAAAATGATCCCACAAATATTTTGCTTCAGTTAATAGGAGACAAAAATTAATTAATGACTACAAACCATCATTTGGTCCCATCCTAGCGCCTACTTATAGCTTAATTTAAATGTTCAACCCTGTAACTCATTCTTCTATAGTTAATGTTATATGTCGTCCATGTAATTTAGAAGCTTATTTAATGTTTATTGCTTGAAAATACAGTATCAATATCACACTTTTTTAACTTATAAACAGTGTTTACACGTCATAATTTTCATAATTTAGGTAACAGAGTTGAAAATACCTCCGATAAAATGATAAATACTTCCTGAGGATGTCAATCAACATTTTTTCTTGTTGAAATAATCATTTATTTGTACATACTGTAAAGCTATCATGCACAATATTTCAAATCTTATGAAAGCATTCATTTTGTATGGACTATTTTGTAGTAATAGGTCAAACACGCAGCTTTTCACATCACAAGATGTTAGTTGATAAATTGGAGTCGTGTGGATTGTGATGTTTTTATCAGCTGTTTGGACTCTTATTCTGATGGCACCCATTCACTGCAGAGGATCCAGTGGTGATGGAATGTGACGTTTCTCCAAAGCTGATTAAGAAACAAACTCATCTACATCTGGGATGGCCTGAGGTCGAGTAAAATTTCAGCCAATTTTCAATTTTAGGTGAACTGCTACTTTAATGTGCTTTTGAAGCTTTACAGACTTGGTCACTATGAGCTGTTATTGAATGAACTGTAGGAAAAGAGATTCTGGAAAAGAAAAAAAGAAAAATAAAAGCATATGGGTTCAGTCCATTTCGAGGGTGAGTGAATAATGACATTTCTGGATGAACTATTCCTTTAATAATCAAAACACAGCATTTTCCCTCAATAAAATGTAATTGCATGAAGTCATAAATGCATAGTGAATGATGGTCATTTAAAATCGAGAGCACAAGGACACGGCTGATAGGAGCTCTGTGGCTCCATTAAGAGACGTGTCTCTCCTCCGCTCTGAGGTGACAGACAACTGCTGAGCGAAAACTCCGCTTCGGGGGAAAAAGAGAGAATTAGGGAATAGAAGAACAATCCACTCAATAGATACCAGCACTGCAGGATCATCTGTCTTACTTAAAGCCACTTAAACATGTTGGATACTATGGCTGCCAGACCCTCATCTTGGATATGAGTTCCAGAAAACCAACAATATACACATGACACTATTCATGCTTAGTGTAATGTCAAAATATTGTGGTTCGCTTATGCATTTTGTCAGAATAATACTGCATACTATTTACTGTATACTGCCTGTTCACTAATAGTATGTGAAACAGTGTGTGGTGTCAAAGGACATGTTTGGAATATTAGTGTACACTATACTGCATACTAAACAGTACATCATAATATATACTTGAAAAACAGTATGTGAAACAGAATAAGTGTTATGTATTACGTACATTACAGTCTCTGACAGACAGCATGTTGAAGCTGCTAATGCCACTATTTTCTTCTTCTTGGAAAGCAATAACGTAGACAAAACATCTGGGATTCTGGGTTTTCCTAGTAATTCATGCACTTCTGAACCTTGGAATGCTTCTTCTAATAACTACCATGAATTATGCATGTTATTTTTTGACAGACATCGATCGTGTGATATTCAAGTAAACAGATGGATAAGGTAATATTTTATTATTTCTTAGCCAGCAAGTATTCAGTGAAGTGATTGATACCCATGAGTGTGTTATGTTGATGTTTTTAGTTCTAATATTCCAACCGATAACCAGGCTACGTTTTTGTCGGACGTGATAATGCGCGTAAGGTATAAAAATGTTAGATTTTTTTGTAATTATAAAATGCTGAAAACATTCTAAATACTTTTTGCACAGTTCATTATACTTATTTTAAGGAATGAACTTTATTTTGTGGCTTAAATAAATTACATTTTGCTTGCTAAAAATGTTACACACAGTTATCACAAAATTGACTTTTCAAAATCAAGTTAACTTTTTTTTTTTTTACCAGAAAAGGAGTGATTTTGATGCGCAAAGTTGTTTTTGTCTCTTATAACAAAATCTTTTATTTAAACCCATGAAAATGCAGATGTAAATATTATTTAAAAATCAGTTTTTAACATGAACCATTTTATATACAATATAGTATTGGTACGTCCAATATGAAAACAATTACAATGATTAAAAGCTTTAATAAAACAACAACAACAACAAAAAAACAACATTGTGCGAAAACAACCCTTAATTTTAAAATCTAACTTTATATGCCTCTTTAACATGCTAGTAAAGTACTGTGGTGCCTGTCTTTCAAGAAAAACAAATTGCAATGTTATGCAATCATTTTCAACAGTCATTATTTGCCTTTTCACAATCACCGTTTCTGGCTTTTGATGAAGGTGTGGGGAAAATACGGATTACTCCAACTTGGAAGATGTCCAAACATTTTTACATTTTTTTTTTTTTTTTCCCTGCAGAGCTCATTAAATCTGAAAGGATTTATTTATTTCTAAGGATCCGTGTTAAAGAAGCCCAGTCTCGGCAGAAATCTCTCCATCTCTGCGACTCCAGCCCTTGTGTGGGCAAGTGTGACCTATGAGTGTCTTACAACACCGCTGTTGATACACACATTAATGAGGTATTGGCTTAAGTATGTATTTCCCAAGGTTCACCACTGAAATTGAGGTACAATTATACCCATAATTACAGAAATGAAATGTTTTACATCTAGGGATCTGCAGAAATATGGCATTATCGTATTTTGCATCAATTTGTTCATCCTTTAAAGAGAATTTTAAGTGAATGGGCAGCTGTAGTGAAAACACCCCAGGGCATCATGTGAAAAACCTAATGATGCTAATTAACAGTAAAGGGCAGATCAGGTAATTGGCACAGAACTGCAGCTAAAAGAAGGTTCAAAGTGAATATCATTGATATGCTAGTCAGTTATCATAAAGCGTTGGCCTCAGGTGCTTCTAGCTAAAATTCAAAAGATTTTAATAAGAAATTGTCAGTATACTTTAATGGCAACCTAAAATTGGAGATTGTTCTGATATTAAATACCTCCAAAAGTTTGAATCCACTGTAAAAGGCTGACATTCCACACCTGCAATGCATATCAGTTCATTATTTTAGTTTGTTATTTTAACTACGTCTATTTAACAAAAGTAATTAGCTACTTCAGGTTGTGTGTTATAATGATCTCACCGTGCTAAATGATTTGCTGAATGTGTTTTTCTTTCCTGTGTGAACTACTGAAAAAAGGATTTTGAGACAAAACATATCAAACGACTTCTAGAGAGCATTTTTTTTTTTTTTTTTTTTAGACAAAAGGTGTATAAGCCCCCGCAAACAAGCCAAATCGTGAATGTTTGTCTTCTTTACTATAAGAAAAAAAGGCAAAATTGTGTATATCTGGTTTAAAAACATTGTTTACATTTAAAAGTATGCTAGCATATACCAACGCTAACTAACAGAAACAAAAAGCTATAAATGTTTGTTTTGATTTCGTGAAGACTTCAAGGATAAGACTGCATGGTTCCTGAAACATTTCGATTTGCATTTAACATGTTTAACATGGTAAAATCACTGTAATATGGTATTTGATTTTTTTTTTCTTCTCAATTAAGTAACTCTCAGATACAGAACTCTGCAATTTGACTTCAAGACAACATGAAACAATTCACAACCCATACTTCTGTAATGCGATGTAAATCTGGTAAAAGAGCATTTTGGCATTTTTTAGAAGTATGCTAATATGCTAATTCAGGGCTCCAGACAAAAGGAGGAGTAAGGAGTCATTGGCTCCTATACGGAAAAAAAAAAAAAAAAAAAAAAAAAAAAAAAACTTAGGCGCCAAATTATTTTTTTAGGTGCCACAGAATAAACATTTTATTTATTTATTTTGTTTTAACATTTTGACATTTCAATCATACTGTCATGTGTTTGTCTAATCTTTTCTTGACTTTATCAGCATTTTAATCCATCTTGCAGCTGACCTGGGAACTAAGGTTCACTTAAAGTGGGAAATAAACATCTTTTCCAACTTGAAATATACAGTCACAAAGAATTGTTTATTACACAGAATCTGTACCAATATCATGGACCATAAGCATCACTTGGCCATTGAGTGTACACTTAAGTAATTGCAATTTAATAAATTAAAGTTAGTCCAACTTAAAAAGTGAACAACACATTTTCAGACTGTTATTTGTCAGTGTAATGCAGAATTGTCAAGTTCACTTAATGTATTTCTTTAATTATGCATTGTTTATTTACTTAAATTTTAAGGCAATGAGTTTCAGGGCTCGCAAAATTTCAAAATCCCTGGTAGCCCTTTGGGCAGGTACTCTTCAGATTTTGGTAGCCCGAAAAATTAATTTAATTAGCCCAAATAAAAAAGACAATTTTTTAAATATAGAAAATCAGAGAAGTCTAAATGTCAATCAAAAACATGTTCAATACACAAATATCAATGAAAGAATTTTATTTCACTATTTACGGGTATCTGCAGAATTTTTAAAAATCAATTTAAGCCAATTTATGAACCTTTTTAAGAGCTGCACAAGTAAAATGAACACTATGAGTGGGGTTGGACAACGTCTGGGTAACATTTTATGCCATAAAATGACATGATTTACAGTTTAGATACAAGTTTTCACACACACACAAAAAAAAAAAAAAAAAAAAAAAAAAAAAAGGCATTTCAGCTTTTAAACCATTTTTATGAAAAAGAACAAGTCAAAATATTATTAATTTAAAACAAATATTACTGTCTTAATTGTTTAGATTTTTAGAAGGCACATTAACTTTTCACATTTACAATTCTATGTTTGCTGCATAAAACATGGGTCGATATTCGCATCGATCTGAACATAAGATAGGCACACTGGAAATGCAGATTCACTCTCTGCCACGAGGTGGCGATTTAGGAGCAAATATAGCGGATTCTCCGGTAACGGCTGTACACAAAGCAGCACCGCACTCATATACGCTGCTTTATTAGGCATTTTATAGGCAAGATGAAATGAAAATGCCAACGACACGTTTCTGAGGACAGGCAGTTCCCTTCAGAGACACATTCACAAAGACATCTGCGCCGCATTTTGATTTTAAAAGGTGCAGCGCTCATATTTATTCAATGACATCATTGCCTTTTGAAGATTAATCCAGCTGTATCAATTCTTGTCTTTCCGTCCCCAAACGTAAGACCTCTTGAAATTGTAATTAAGACTTTTCTTATACTATTTAACACATTTACAACTTATGGCATTAAATTTTATACAAGTAAATTGAGAGTTTTTAAAGACCCGTGGGAGCCCTTGTATTTAAGGTAGCCCGTCGGGCAGGCCAGTGATACATTTTGGTAGCCCGACTGGAAAACGCAATAACCCCGGGACGTCGGGCTAGCGATTTTGCAACCCTAGGTTTCCTCTGTTTTTGTTTTTTTTTTTTTTTTTTTTTTTTAAGAAAAGTCAACTGATCGCTTTTTACAATGTTAGTTTGGGCTCCTCCTCAATGCATCCTATGGAAATGTCAAATCTCTCACACATCAAATAGTTTTTCTTCATTATTAATATGCAGTTTTATAGGACCTGTTGAATTTTACCTTTAGCTTGCATTCTTGCATTTTTATATCATGTAGACAACAGGTTAAGTAAAAATATTAATATGCAATAGCGAATAAATATAGCAAAATGCTCCTCTTTATAGTTATATATGTAGCTGACTGATGAGCTTATGGATGCCCAATGGTTATTCTGAGGTAGCCTAAATGTATTGATACATGGCTTTGTTTACAAGCTTTACACGTTTTCCGCAGTTTGACACAGAATGTGCGATTACATGACATTTCAATACGTTTTTCTATAGGCCCTCTTATAAAATAGCTTATCTTTTGATGTTAATTCACGTTCATTTTGTACTATAGTAGAGAAAGATATAATGGGTTCACTTGCCGCCTGAACTGAGGCGCTAAAGCGATTGCGCCTGCTGCATTAAAGGGCACCAAAACCATTTATTCTATGAATTTCGTTATGAATTTGGAAGAATGTTAAAGCTGATACTTTGTTTATTAAAAAATAACAAAGCTTATTGTGATTACTGGACGGCAAGTGCTGCAAACAGGCTAATAATGAAGTTCACGCATATAGAACACAGCCTAAGATCTTAATAACAAGAAGCGATAGGCTATTAGTAATCATTGTAAATGAGAATTGTTAATGATATTGCCAATATCCATACAGCTGACAGCTTTACCTGTTGAAGTTTGTTCAAATTGTGCACGACACTGCTTTTCTGCACTTTCACTTTGCATTTTGATCTCTCTCGCGCTGCACAACTGAGCTGCGTTTAGCAGGTGTGCCGTCAATGCTGCTGTGCGGCAGAGATGAGGACTGTTTGAAAATTTTTTCCATTAAAACTTTGATGCGCATCGTCTCAGTTTAACACGTGAACATAAAAGATGTGATCGCAAAACAATTAGGAAAAAAAAAATTAAGTCATAACATGTAAATATATATAGTCACCAGTGGCAACCTCAGCAAAAACTTCACTCGCAAATTAATATTTTTGGTCGCAAATGCAACCGTTTTAGTCGCAGTCTGGAGCCCTGTAATTCTAGCTGACAGGAACTAAAAGCCATAAAACAATAGTTTTGAAGACTTCATGGATAAAACTGGTTCCTAAAACATCTCATTTTGCATTTAACAACAGCTGTTTACCATGGTAAAATCACCTGTTACATATGGGATTATTATTATTTTTATTTTTTTGGTTCAGTTAAGTAACTCTCAGATACACAACTTTGACATTTTGACTTCAAGACAACATGAAACACCATTTGCAACCCATTTTACTTCCATATTGCAAAATAAACCTGGTAAAGAACATTTTGTAAATTTTTAGAAGCATGCTAGCACGTGCTAATGCTAACTGACAGAATTTTAAAGCCATAAAACAATAGTTTTGATTTAATAGAGACTTCAAGAATAATACTGGTTCCTAAAACATCTCATTTTATGTTTAATAACACCTGTTTACCATGGTAAAATCACTGTAACATGGTATTTTTTTTTTTTTTTTTTTTTTTTAAAGAATACTAGCATATGCTAATGTTAATTGACAGGGTAAAAGCCATAAAACATCGGTTTGGATTTCATGGAGACTACAACATGAAACATCATTCACAACCCAATTTACCTCCATAATGTGATGCATTTCAAACCAAAATAGGGTATTTAAAGAGAAAATGAGATTAGGCATGTGTATTAAGAAAGTACATGGTCCATTTTGATTACAAGCTGATGTTGTTGTACATTTATAGTATGCGAGGAGAACTTCTAGGCCACTAATAATGGTGGATGACTTTACCTCAGAGGAACAAACCTTGTTCAAGGAGACAGAGAAAAAGTATGAGTGGGAACAATGTCCCTTCTCATCTGGATGTATCTTATCCACCTTTGTTTTTAAGCTGGCCAGTGCAGATTTACAAAAACTCTGCCACCTAAAGAGCGCAATCAATCTCAAAATCTGCACTAGCAGAGTGCAATAAACACAGAATCAGCTTACATTAGAGGTGGATTACACTACAAAAGGCCTTTGAGTCTATAGTGCAGGACTTTTTTTTTTCCTGGCGCTAGTAATGGAGTGAGGCTGGTTCATCAGTTATGCTGTCTGGGCTGTCACGGCAAATTTGAGTCCTTTGAGAATCAAACCGCAGTACAACTACACAGCTTTAGGCCTGGCCTTTAGCTCGCTGGCTAGCATGTTCAGCTCCACTTCCAAAGGTCATTAATTTGAGTCTTACTTGAGGCAACATGCGGGCTGTCACAGGGAACATTTTTTTTTTATTATTTATTTTTTTTCATAAAATTGGAAACATTGGGGTTTCTAAACCTTTAAAAGATATGGCGAATTTATTCACTCAGTATATTTAATTAAAAATTCCTTTCCTCAGATAGAAAACGATGAATGCGGCCAATGTCTTTCTGCCAGAACAAATTCCCCGGGTAAGCTTCCGCGCTAAAGAACTAGTACGTTAGCCTTTCAGAAGCTAAGGACTTTGGAGGCACTGGGCAATTTCGATCTTCACAAGCAGATGGTCAAAGAACGGCAGGAGAGAGTGTGTTGGATTTCATACTCTATACTTATAAATTCATTAATTTATTCGGCATCTGTTCTGACACCACGGAATAGAAATTCTTTTGAATTCTGATTGAATTCTTTTGAAATACTGTCATAGTTCATCAGATGAGTAAAAATATTTCGCACAATTCATATAGATCATGTTTATGACAAAAACAAACTAAGAGATGGAATATTTTAGAGAAGTTGTAGGGACCACGTTTTAATGTAAATAGTACTGGTATATTACTAGTAAGAAAAAAATAAAATAAAATAATTAAAATAAATAAATAAATAAATAAATAAATAAATAAATATACACACACACGTATCTCAATAAATTAGAATGTCGTGGAAAAGTTCATTTATTTCAGAAATTCAACTCAAATTGTGAAACTCGTGTAGTAAATAAATTCAATGCACACAGACTGAAGTAGTTTGTCTTTGTTTCTTTTAATTGTGATGATTTTGGCTCACATTTAACAAAAACCCACCAATTCACTATCTCAAAAAATTAGAATACTTCATAAGACCAATAAAAAAAAAAAAAATTAAAAAAAAATTTAGTGAATTGTTGGCCTTCTGGAAAGTATGTTCATTTACTGTATATGTACTCAATACTTGGTAGGGGCTCCTTTTGCTTTAATTACTGCCTCAATTCGGCATGGCATGGAGGTGATCAGTTTGTGGCACTGCTGAGGTGGTATGGAAGCTCAGGTTTCTTTGACAGTGGCCTTCAGCTCATCTGCATTTTTTGGTCTCTTGTTTCTCATTTTCCTCTCGACAATAACCCATAGATTCTCTATGGGGTTCAGGTCTGGTGAGTTTGCTGGCCAGTCAAGCACACCAACACCATGGTCATTTAACCAACTTTTGGTGCTTTTGGCAGTGTGGGCAGGTGCCAAATCCTACTGGAAAATGAAATCAGCATCTTTAAAAAGCTGGTCAGCAGAAAGAAGCATGAAGTGCTCCAAAATTTCTTGGTAAACGGGTGCAGTGACTTTGGTTTTCAAAAAAAACACAATGGACCAACACCAGCAGATGACATTGCACCCCAAATCATCACAGACTGTGGAAACTTAACACTGGACTTCAAGCAACCTTGGCTATGAGCTTCTCCACCCTTCCTCCAGACTCTAGGACCTTTGTTTCCAAATGAAATACAAAACTTGCTCTCATCTGAAAAGACGACGACTTTGGACCACTGGGCAACAGTCCAGTTCTTCTCCTTAGCCCAGGTAAGATGCCTCTGATGTTGTCTGTGGTTCAGGAGTGGCTTAACAAGAGGAATATGACAACTGTAGCCAAATTCCTTGACACGTCTGTGTGTGGTGGCTCTTGATGCCTTGACCCCAGCCTCAGTCCATTCCTTGTGAAGTTCACCTAAATTCTTGAATCGATTTTGCTTGACAATCCTCATAAGGCTGCGGTTCTCTCGGTTTGTTGTGCATCTTTTTCTTCCACACTTTTTCCTTCCACTCAACTTTGTTAACATGCTTGGATACAGCACTCTGTGAACAGCCAGCTTATTTGGCAATGAATGTTTGTGGCTTACCCTCCTTGTGAAGGGTGTCAATGATTGTCTTCTGGACAACTGTCAGATCAGCAGTCTTCCCCATGATTGTGTAGCCTAGTGAACCAAACTGAGACAATTTTGAAGGCTCAGGAAACCTTTGCAGGTGCTTTGAGTTGATTAGCTGATTGGCATGTCACCATATTATAATTTGTTGAGATAGTGAATTGGTGGGTTTTTGTTAAATTTGAGCCAAAATCACCACAATTAAAAGAACCAAAGACTTAAACTACTTCAGTCTGTGTGCAATGAATTTATTTAATACACGAGTTTCACAATTTGAGTTGAATTACTGAAATAAATGAACTTTTCCACAACATTCTAATTTATTGAGATGCACCTGTAAAATATGTATGTCTAGAGTAGGATTCCTGTCAAAAACAGACACAGATATGCCATTGAATCAACTCATCACGAGGTCTAAACTAATCACACTATCACCTGACATGTTCTGGGTCGATTTCCTGTCAGCGCCTCATCGTCATCTACTTAAGAGGAGTGATAAAGAACTAACTCAGTCAGGAGACAACAAAGCTTTCTTTGTATCATTAACTAAAGGGTTCTTTCTTTCGCGACACATGGTTGAGAGAAGCCTTGTGATCCCTATGTATGGACCAGTATATCCACCGGAAAAGGACAATTCACTGATACCCTCAGGCCCACAAAAGCACAGGATCTATACAGCCCGACATCCCATGACCCGCGCTTTTGACCATCTGCTTCCTGCTCTTCTGCGCTTTCAACTCTTTTCTTTGCAGACAAAGGAACACAAACTCGATTATTTTTAAAGGACAATCAGTTATTACTTCTGTTATTAAAGCAAATATACTCCCCAAATAATGCGTTTATGTCTCCTACATGCTTGATGTGCTTATTGTAATCGGTGGTATTTTAATCAATTATAACCACGTTTTGGTTGATAAATTTAGTAAGTGTACGCTGTATAAGATAGCCTACCTGATATTTGATGTTGAATGAAAGCTTGTCTTAATTGCAGAACATTGAAATGGATGAAAGGTCGCTATTATAAACAGTGTTAGTTGTACAGCATTTTATAGAAGTTAACAACAAAACTTGCAGAGATGGTCTCACATGATGGATGAAGTATGTTAATTTATGCATGAAAAAAAAAAAAAAAAAAAAAAAAAAAAAAAACTGTACGGGGCATGGCTAAGCCCCGCAACAATATCTGATTGGGACATTCGCTCCTGGGATGGACAAAATTGGATCGTTTAAAACCAAGTGACACAAAGCCTTTGTTGCTCTCTTACTCTCTCGATCTTTAGCTCTTTCGCCTTCGTTGACCACGCTACAAAGCGCTCACACACTGTAACATCACGCGAGCAAGACTCCAGAACTCCAACACTTCGTCAAACTTTGTGACACACAAAGATCTTCAAAGCCTAAAGTCTCTGCAAACAGACTTCCGAAGAACGCAGAGCACGTCACTCTCAAGTCTCAAATCACCGGAGGGCTTTCCTAGAAAGACGTCATCCAATGACCACTCAGCAGCCAATCCGCAGCCCCGGGATTCCCTCAGGCAAGCCACCGCGGAAGCCCGCTGTCAGCTGTCAACTCAATCGCAAGTAAAACAAACAAAACCGTCATCTCTTGCTGAACTGGGCGAATTAATCCTAAAGCAGTAACGATAAGCTGAAATCTCTGCTTTATGAATTTTCTCAGGTTGAATTTAAAGAACTAGTAGCTAGTACTAGAATTTTGGGAACTTCATGCAACAGCAGCAACTCATTTCCTGAACCTTGTGTGTGTGTTTGGTAGGTTAGTTTAATGTGTTAGAATAACAAATAAAGTCCGTTTCATTTATAAAGATCCTTGTCTCGTGTTGCGTAATCAAAGTCTAAACATTTACCCAGATCTTGTGGTACTTTGCTCATAGTAAAATTATCATTTTGATTAAATTATCGTTGGCCACAAGTAGTAAAACCGAATTGATAAGACACTAAATTTGACTACGACGCTGGACGACAAGTTGATAAAGTGTAAGCTATAAATTTTGAATCAGATCAATTTAAAGAACTCAACATCGAATCTTTAAGAATCTATTCCCTAAGAAGTTAAAATGTGAGTTAATTTCTTACAAAATAATAATAATAGAAATATACAAACCCAATTGTGTAACAATAACCAACAATAGTTCAAAACAAAAATACAAATATTAGAGTTCCAAACCAGTTCAGTATATCAAAACCGATTTCCAAATTTCAACATCAATCTCTGAAATTCAACCTGTTTTTTTTTCTCCCAATTTCAATATCAGTCTCTCAAGATCAAGTTCAGAAAACAGTCTTCAAATCAGAGTCTCAATTTCAATTGTTAATGAACAGTAATGTTCATTAACGGAAGAACAGTTCAGTATATGAGGGAGAAAAAAAAAAAAAAAAAAAAAAAACACACCTTTTGTCTCCAGGGAAATAAATGTGCGCAATTCTGTCCTACCAGATCAGAAAAAAATAAAAATAAATAAATAAATAAAGAAGGTTTCCAGGTACTAACAATGGGATGGCTCGCCAGTCCAAACCAGGAATAGGAATCCACAGCCTGGACAAAAATTCAGGATCACAGCAGCAGTTCTTCAAACACAGGAAGAGAGGAAAGAAAAAAAGAAAAAAGAAAAAAACCCGGCCTTGCAAAAACAAAGCCAAAAACAATCATCAGTAACTCGTTCAAATAAACCGTTTCAAATGACTAAAGCGTCTGCTTCAGTTATTTGCATATACTCAACACATACATGCTAGTCACCCATGTGCTCAATTAACACACTAGAGTCTAAGCACAGTGTTAGCAAAGGTAGATTTCACGGGAAATATCACGTCTTCACAAACAGAACACCCTTCAACATCTTGAACATAATTATATACACTCACAGATCGTATTGAAGCACAAATTAAAGCATTTTCAACACATTTTTACATGACTCCTTCACATTCCTTGTTAACTTTACGATCTCCAATAACAGTATTCACATTCAATTTAATTGAATACATTTCTTATAACGAAATTTGTGCTCACCAAGGAGAAATGTATCAGAAGAAGAAGAAAAAAATTAAGTAGGCTCTATTTCATCAGCTTCTCGTCGCGTCTCTATTTCATCAGCGTCTCGTCGCGTTTCATGTCGCGTCTTTCTCACATTGTGAATTTATACGAAATAATATCTTAAGGTCTCTCTTAATTGGCTAACAAACCAACACTGAATCATTAAACTGTTTGCTCTCACTCTTATGTCGTTCGCAACTTTTCGTGTCTGTTCTATTCTCTTTCTCGCACGCGCTCTTTTCTAGGAAGGGCGGAGCTAACCTTTCACCTAACCAATCAGAAATCAGTTTAGGAACTTTTTTTTTAATTGTTTGTAACAATATAAATAAATTTAACTTTGTGGGGTGAGGATTCTCAGTCTAATAATTTTACAGCGGTAAGAATAAAATAATACTTCCTATAAATAATAGTGACATAGATTAAAGGGATACTCCACCCCAAAATGAAAATTTTGTCATTAATCACTTACCCCCATGTCGTTCCAAACCCGTAAAAGCTTCGTTCGTTTTCGGAACACAATTTAAGATATTTTGGATGAAAACCGGGAGGCTTGTGACTGTCCCATTGACTGCCAAGTATTTAACACTGTCAAGCAGTCGCGTAGCTACGGGTGGGCCTAGGTGGGCCCGGGCCCACCCACTTTCATCTGTGGCCCACCCAATGATAAGTTTGTAATTTATTAAACGATACTAATAAACGTCTTATTTCCCTGTAACTTTATTTATTAACAATATTAAACACTTGTTTTCACAGTCAATTACAGGTCATTTCTTAGTTGTCCCTCTTCCTATAGGTGCATATCATCATACGCTTGTCAAAATGATGATTCGTCCATTTCTGTTAGTCCCACCCACAATGTTATGTTTACGACCTATGTTTACGACCTATGTTTACGACGTAAGGATATAATAGTAAAATACGCGTGTTTGTGAAGTTAAATTTGAAAATATCCTAGTGAATCAAACAGAAATCAGATCAATTCTTTTAAAAAGTAAAAGTCTTAGCAATCAATCCGGACCGTCTACAAATGAAACCCGATAGACCACCTGCTGGTGCTGGATTTATCGATCGGAAACTTCTGAACCAAGTGTGTTTGAAACATCATATTAGCATAGGTACAGTGTTTGATCCACTATATGCATCCTTTGTGGAAGGAAACACATAAACATTGTGCTAGATCCTGGTCGCCACAACAAACTGCATAATTTGCAGCTGCACACATTTCTGCGGTCCTCGATGTGCGTGAACTGACAGAGACGCTTGATTATGAAATCATCAGCGAAGCCCCGTTGTTTCAGACTGAGGTAATGCTTTTTAATAAGCTTCCTTTAGTTAACGTTAGTTGATGCATTAACTAACATTAGCAATACATTTGTTACCGTGCTTATTAATCTTTGTTAACCAGCTCAGGCAAATGTTAACAGATACAACTTTTAATTTTAATTAGTAAATTTTGAAATGAACATTAACATAAATTACTAATGTTAATTCATGCTTTAGAAGTACTGTGTAATGAACCTTGGTGCTGTATTTTTTGTTGGCAATTTGACATGCAGTTTTCATATGTTACACACCTGGCCCACCCAATTTTATGTAGGCCCACCCACTTAAACATTTCTGCTACGCTAGTGCTGTCAAGGTCCAGAAAAGTATGAAAAACATCATCAGGATAGTCCATCTGCCATCAGTGGTTCAATCTGACTGTTATGATGCGACGAGAATACTTTTTACAGATCCTTCGAGAAGACGAAGGATTTTCTCTTTTTCTTTTTTTTAATATCATACACTCTTAAAACAGATGTGTTAAAAACAACACAACCTGTGTTATATTTTAACACACCTGTGTGTATAGTTAAGGACAACAGATTTTGTGTTAATTTCAACTCAACCAGTGTGTTATTCTTCTTAACACAGGTTGATATTCTTCAAATATTTAAATAGTGCACCTTTAAGAATAGCACATCTATGACACAGATTGTGTTATTTATGACACATTAGTGTGTTAAAAAACAGATGTGTTAAAAACAACACAACCTGTTATATTTTAACACACCTGTGTGTCTAGTTAAGGACAACACATTTTGTGTTAATTCAATTTTAACACAACCAGTGTGTTATTCTTCTTAACACAGTCAGTATAAATAAATATCACTTCACTTCAACACACTAATGTGTCATAAATCCAGAAGTGGGACTTTCAAGTCACAAGCAAGTCTCAAGTCAAATCCCAAGTCCTCAAAGAGTTAAAGTTAATGAGATAATTAAGTGACTAATTAAATGATGATTGTGCATTAGTGATGAACACCTGCTGTTAACAAGCGGCATCGTTGAAGAAAAGAGAAACACAAGAACTACAGGCTTCAGCCACAGCCTTGGATGGAATCAACTGAAAAAAAAAAAAAAAAAAAAAAACACAATGCCACCATAATTGTGGTCAAGGTTTGCTTTAGTTGGTCTCTTGTCCCTTTTACTAATTCAAAGTAGTTTGCTTCTAATCAATTGCAATGTTGTTTCACAGCAAACATTTGTGTATTGCTGAATCAAACCTAGAAATAGCAGATTAACTTATGATTTCTGCTTATAACTCATGGTGAATGAACATCATGAAAGGATCTCTCTTTGGTTTTTTGACTGACATTCAGCTATTACAGATCTGCCAAAAAAAAAAAAGAAAGTGCCCTATTAAACAAACACCACTGTAATGCTTCAATATTAAAAAAAAAAAAAAAAGACTGTTTCCGCTCAGGCTTTTAGACATAAACACTTATCATATGATCCTCAACAGTGGCGACAATAATTTTTCATACTGCAGTGCATGATGGGAGTTTTTACTATGGTGTTACCTAGCATGCATTGCAGCATGAAGCATTTTGTTGAGTGTCACCATTGTTGAGATTCATATGCTGGTTCTTGATGTCTGTGTGTGTCGACATAATACTGGCGTTCAAATTTTTATATTTATTACATAGACTTAAAATTCATTCACTATAACTATTAGAACAACACTTTGTTTGCATGCTGTAGTTTCACAGGGTTGATTATGCAAAACCTAAACATATTTATAAAAATAAAAATAAACAAATAAAAAAAAAGACTTTTTGACTGTAATCAAGCCACCTCATGGTGACTATCTCATCACATAAAAACTGCTAATATCTCCACTCTGCTTTACAACACCACACGCATTGCTGCAGACTCACACAGCAGTCAAGGGTCAAGAGCCCAACTAAAGCAAACACTGATCTCCATGATGGTGGCATCATTTTAACCAATAAAACATCAACATCTGATCCTCTGTAATTCTCAATAACAGCAGGTGTTCATCACTAATGCACAATCATCATTTAATTAGTCACTTAATTATTTCATCAACTTTAACTCTTTGAAAACTTGGGATTTGACTTGAGACTTGACTTGGTCCCACCTCTGCCCAATCCTTTAAAGAACTCCACATCATCTCAGGAAATGTTCTGGGAACGTCATTGACACCGGTGGGACCTTCTGAGAACGCTCTGGGAACTTTACTTTTCTAGTGAGGAAATCCATATACCTGACCATATACCTAAGTGCATCCACGTCATCCACCAATGAAAAAAGAGGCGCGAATTTGGTTAACAGCTTGTGGAGTGATGTAGGCAGCAATGTGATTGGATGATAGTTAACACATATTGTGTTGGACACGCTGTGCTGTTTCTCTCTCTGTCTCTCTCTCTCTCTTTTTTCTTTTTACACATGATCAACTTAAAATTACACATAATGTGTTAAAATGGCCATAACACAAAAAATGTGTTATTAATTAACACATCCTTTTTGAGAGTGTACCATCTCAAGCATGATTATTTAAACTTCAAACTACCAGTTGTAGGCTATGACATGACAGTAAGCAAAAACAGTTAACAAACCAAAATGTTACATTCACATAGGGGAACTAATCACGACACAGACTCTCACGTGCTTGATGTGCCTTTAGTACCAGCATACTCTGCAGTTATAAACCATTCATACACTGCCCTCTACTGTAGAGTTGATAATCCAATACAAACCCAGTGCATTGCTGATTTACTGAGTCTTCTTGTGGCAGAACTTCACAAAACTGAACGCAAACACACAGCTGCCGCAAGATTCTCCAGGAATCAGTTTATTAGTAAGTAAAGTTCAAGTATGATTTATTATATCATTCTGCCCTGCTGAAAAAAAAAAACAAAAAAAACAGCATATGCTGGTTAGGTAGGTTTTGACGCTGGGATGCTGGTTTAAGCTGTTCCTTTGCTGGTTTATGCTGGTCATGTGCTGGCAAAGGACCAGCATAAACCAGCAAAGGACCAGCTTAAACCAGCAAGGGACCAGCTTAAACCAGCAAAGGACCAGATTAAACCAGGAAAGGACCAGCATAAACCAGCAAGGGACCAGCTTAAACCAGCAAAGTACCAGCTTAAACCAGCAAAGGACCAGCATAAACCAGCATCCCAGCGTCAAAACATACCTAACCAGCATGCTGTTTTTTTTTTTTTTCAGCAGGGTGAAAGGTTGAACAGTCGTGTTTTGGTGTTCTGTTTTAAGGTCTGCTGGTCCATTTCAGTTAAAATACGGGTTGTTATAGTTGTGGTGAATGTGTGTTTGTCAGAATCAGTGTTGGGCACGTTACTTTAAAAAAGTAATTAGTTATAGTTACTAGTTACTTCTCACAAATAGTAACTGAGTTACATCATTATAAAAGTAACTAATTTCCAGGAAAAGTAACTATTGCGTTACTTAAAAAAAAAAAAAAAAAAAAAAGTTCAAATGTCAAATAACTTGGATGCCCCCAATATTAAATATGTTAAATTAATAAAATGGACACTAAATAGAATAAATTATTATTATAAAAAATTGTATATTAATCTACACTATTTATCTACTGACACTGTCACGCCCCTGGACTGTTTTGTTGTGGTTTTTGCTCCCCATGTGTTCCCTGTGACCCAGTTTTTCCCCAGTCTGATTGTGTTAATTTGCTCCAGGTGTGTCTCCTTAGTTCTTTTGATTGTCCTGTCTTTAAAAGCCCCAGTCCTTTCAGTTAGTGTTTGTCGGTCTTTAAATGTCTTGAATGTCTTCTCGTGTTCTATGTTCCCTATATGGATTAAAGACTCCCAGTTTGTGAATTCTTCGTGTCTCCTCGTTCCTGGCTCCAGCGTTCGTGACAGAAAGACCGACCGAAACAGTTACCTCCGTGTCCACCCTCCGTTTTGTTTTCCGTTTTCTATCAGTGTTTTTGTTTCCGTTGTGTTGCCCCATGGATCCCTACGTCCGGCCCGAATTCCTCCTCCTCCTGCTGGAGCAAGAGGACCGATCTCTCGAGGACCATACGCGACTTTTCCTGATGTTAGCTAACGCCACCAGCTACCCGGACGGCGCGCTCTGCACATTCTATAATGCAAGCTTGAACACCGCGTGCAGAGCGCTGTCGTCCGAGGATGGTCCTCGAGAGGATTTTGCCGCCTTCGTGGAGTGGACACTGGCGAGGCACGGATCCCCGTTCACCGTCTGTGCCGAGGGGGATCTCGCCAGTGCCACTCCTGACCCAGAGCCCAGCCCACCAACTCCCCGCAGTGCGGAGCACCAGCCCGAGCCCACCGATGACGGAGAGCCATTTCCCGCTACGATCCACGAGCCAGCGCCAAGCCGAGCGACTGAGCGGAAGATCGTCCCGGAAGTTGAGCCCAACATGTCAGACCAGGTGCGAGAGCTGATCACGTGGGAGCCAGCCGTGGACGGTGTGAGCGCGGAGTGGAGCTCCGCCCCCTGCACCGCGGCTGAGGGTGAGCTGATGATACATCTGGGGCTGCTAAACTTTGAAGGGGATCTGTTGGACTGGGAACATGATCTGGAGGTCGACGCTTCCCCTATCCTCTCTCCGTCTCCGCTGGTTCCAGCCAGCTCCGCTCCTCCCGAGCACCCCCCTGTGCCTGCTTCCCGAAAGCGTCCTCCAGAACCCGCGCCTCCAGAGCGCCCCACAGTGTTGGCTCCCATTCCTGAGTTAATCCCTGGAAGCCCGGAGGATCTCAAATGCCCACCCTCCCACCCGCTCCTGCCTCCTCCACCGCTGTCGTCTGGCAGCCCCTCTGCTCGCCCTCAGCCCTCCATCAATGCGGTGCGAGCTCCGCGGGTCTGCCATCCTCCATCGCCGTGGCTGGAGAATCCCTCACCTCCACCTCCAGCCTCCGAGGCCCAGACTCCACCTCGGCCCGTAGACCCAGCGGCTCCACCTCGGCTCCTAGCTCCCTCGCCTCCACCGTCATCCATCGATCCACCAGCTCCACCAGGCTCCCTCGTCCCTCCGGCTCCGCCTTGGTCGGGCGTCGACCCGCCATCGCCTCGGGACTCCTCTCCTCTGGCTGCGCCTCGTCACTCCGTCCCACCGGCTCCGTTGGGCTCCTTCCTCCCTCCAGCTCCACCTTGGTCCTCAGTCGCTCTGGCTCCGCCGCGGATCTCCGGAGCTCCGCCTCTGCCTCGGTCGCCAGAGCTCTCGGCTCCACCCTGGCCCCCCGGATCCTCGGCGTCACCCTGGCTCGTCGGCTCTCCGTCTCCACCTCGGGCTCCTCCTCCACCTGCTCCGCCTCCGTTGGTCGGCCCCCTGGAGTCGGCGGCTATTCCTCCTCCATGGCTCCTCCCTCCGTCGGCTCCACCATGGGCCATCATCATGGCTGTGGCCTGGGTCCTGCCAGGCTCCTCCTGCTCCGAGTCCCTCCTGTCTCCTCCCTGGCTCCTCCCTCCTTCGTCACCTCCCTGGTCTCTGTCTGCCGGCCCCCTCCCGGTTGTCCGTCCTCCTCCTGAGCCGCCGCCATTGTTCCCACCCGTTCCCCCCCCCTCTGTTGTTCCACGGTGCGAGGACGCACCTTCCGGGAGGGGGGAGTAATGTCACGCCCCTGGACTGTTTTGTTGTGGTTTTTGCTCCCCATGTGTTCCCTGTGACCCAGTTTTTCCCCAGTCTGATTGTGTTAATTTGCTCCAGGTGTGTCTCCTTAGTTCTTTTGATTGTCCTGTCTTTAAAAGCCCCAGTCCTTTCAGTTAGTGTTTGTCGGTCTTTAAATGTCTTGAATGTCTTCTCGTGTTCTATGTTCCCTATATGGATTAAAGACTCCCAGTTTGTGAATTCTTCGTGTCTCCTCGTTCCTGGCTCCAGCGTTCGTGACAGACACTTAGCATCAGTTAGTCAAGAATTATAATATGATATTATGATAATTTAGCATTATATGATGATAGAACTTTAGTAATTAGAATAACCAAGTATGAATGCATATTTGTCATGTTGACTGAACTTAGGACTGGTGATGGTGCTTAAGATATTGTTTGTCATTTAGTGTAATAACAATTACAACTAATAACAATATAAAACGCACTAAGGATTAATAAGCTGCTGGGTTCATGAATATTAATCACGTAGTCTGCGTTCGCTCGAATTGATTTGCTGAAATCAAAACAGGGCCGATAATAGGTGAGCGCCAGCCAATGAAATTGTCGTTTGCGCAATAGTTCCGCCCACCACCAGAGAACCCGGCAGTTCTTAAAAGCTGAAGAATTCCAAAGGAACTCTGTTATTTTGACAGGAAATACAACAAAGAATATCGTTTACATGTAGCGCGTCAATTCTGCACGTTATGAAAGACTCTCTTGCTCTGTATCTTTCTTTGCGCGTGTGAGACAAAGTGACGGCGAGTTGTACGCCTTCACACTAGAGTTTACGGTACATCAAATACAGCTACCCTGCGCATCCATTCAGATGAAAAATACAATTCTAATAATATTATAATAAATTATAGTAACGCCGCATTTTATTGTCAGTAAAGGTAACAGCATTGTAACGGGGGAAACAGTAATTCGTTTGATTACTCGTTACTGAAAAAAATAACGCCGTTAGTAACACCGTTTATTTATAACGCCGTTATTCCCATCACTGGTCAGAATATAAACTGTGGTGCCATGTGCCAGTAACCGGATGCTGCTCCGCGGCACAACGGAAGCAGTGACACACGTCAAGTCTTTCGCGGGAATTGCGTTTAGCGTATGAAACCCGCGAAGTCCTAAGCACGGACTTCACTCGACCGTCAGTATTGAACTTACCTTTCCGTCCCGCGTTTACAGACACACCGACTGAGAGAGAGAGTGAGAGAGTGAGTCACTCATATATGAGAGTGAAGGCGCGAATCTTTAGAACGCGGGTCACTGTGTGGTCACTGAGGTGAATGGTTTCGCTTACATGCTTTACATTAAACATGGTGCATACAACAAAGTTCCAAAAGTGCCATAGTCAAAAAAAAAAAAATAAAAAAAAATAGAAAAAAAGGGGTATCAAAATATATAGACTACACAGTGTTGTTAAACTCAAAAACAAAACTTTGAACTAGTATGGTGGTCAGATTTTAAAAAAAAGAAAAAAAAAAAGAAAAAAAAAAAGCCCAAACTCTGGTGCACCACAAATTTAATTCCCCCTTAAGAAAGATAAACCTGATTTCACTGTTTAATCCTCAGACTCATTGATTTCCACAGCAGGTTTTCTCCTGTTCAACTTCCTAGGTGGCACAAATCCCATTTTCCATTATGAGCTCTGCGAGCTCTTGCAGACTCTGAACTGTGGTCTTGGGGAGGATTGAGACTGAGGCAGAAATGAAAAACAGCCTATAGAAAAAAACAAAAGACTGTTCTTATGAATACTGAGGAAAGATTTACTCTCGATCATTGAAAATGAATGCACACCTAAGGTGATATGGTGTGTTACACATCACTTGTGAGTTCATTTTTTGATTTTTAAAAGCCTGGAGTAAATTATTCTTCATTTACATTATTCTGCACAACAAACCTGTTTACATTTAACTCTCTTAAGCATTATATGAACAAGTGAAGTCAGTGAAACAGATATTGATTTAGTGGTCAGGAGTTAGAAAAGGCTTTTATATTTTTCTTATGTTAATGAAAATGCTTAAATTATTATTATTTTATTTTATTTATTTATTAATTAATTTTTTTCTCAAGGGTCTGGGAAAGAAAGCACGTATCCTTCAGAACATCCATACACTTCAGAAGGTCAAAATAAATATTATATGAGCCATTTTATTTTCTATTAATTTTAAATAAGCTTTGAAAGTTACCCTGTTACCAAAAATTAGGACACAACTAAATATATAGAAAAACCCTGATTTGTGTGGTTTGTTGACTAGCAATAAAGTATATACATTGTGACATTTGTTTTTTAGTTTGCACGTTTTATTATGACATTTATTATTATCATGTTTTATTTGAAAAACATTGAAAAAAACATTTTCTGCTGTTTTTGGTAGCATGAGGGGTAAATGTAATTATACAAATATAATAAAAATAATAGTTTAATTAATTTGCATACATTTTATAGGGGGGGGGATCGCTATTTTGGTTTGCATGAGAGGGCCTGATTAATTTTGCAAGACAGAAATATAATTATAATATAAATATATATATATTTAGCGGGGCTAAACAGGCAGTGATGTAGAATATGCGGGCGGGGCTAAACAGGCAGTGATGTAGAATTGGTGGACGGGGTTAAACAGGCAGTGATGTAGAATTGGTGGGCGGGGCAAAACAGACAGTGATGTAGAAGCAGGTGTTGATCATCTTCTGCGGAGGCGGTGCTTATCCACACTATTACATCATAGAGTGAAACATTCCAGAAGCTGTCGTTTTGGCCTGGCTTCAATTTATGCTACTTTTAAACTAAAAATGTGTGGAAAACGCTAGGCGTGCTGCTTTCGCCTTCTTTCCAAAGCGCTCTGTAGCTTGCACTCATGTGGCGTCTTTCATTGCTAAGCAACCATGACCTGCACTCTCCATGAAGAGGCGGAAGTTTCAGCAAAGGATAAAATGGATTTCCAGCACTAAAAATCGCTTGCAGTAGCTCTGCTACTATATTTATTTAAAAATGGCTATCCCTGGCCTGTACAGCTATGATCCTCCATCTTGGCTGAGCTTTCAATGTTGTTACAGGAAAGGATGAAGCTGATTGGTTGGTTCTTGTCACATGACCTGTGGTAAGCCTGTGGCATTCTGAAAAGTTGAGATGTTTTCATCTCGATGTGGCGCGAAACGCTTGTCGTTGTTTGCCTAAATCAGAGTAGTATACCCACAATCCTTTGCAGGAGGAGAAGTTTAGCATTAAACTCATCAAAGCGGCTTCGCCTGTCGAGTCCTGATACTTCATCCGACTGCTGACAGCCACTATTGGCTGTTTACACATAATGGTGTTGAAGCACGCTTTCCAGCAACGCGAATTATAATTATTCACCTCTGTCCATTACACACAAACAAGAATCGAAAGATGTGTGATTGATTGGAAAGCAGTGCCTCATTTTTGTGTTTCACGGACATTTTTATGATACCGAAATGAGTTGTGAATCATCTTAATGCATGAATGAGGATAACGGATTTTATATTTCAGACATCGCTTTATTTTTTAACTTCCTTCGGTGATTATGATGTGTAAGTTCCAGCTGAGTGTAGATGTTTACAGACATTACAGTAAAACTGATTTCTGCTGACTTGCTAGTGCAGGTCATAAACTAAAGTTATGAACAAAATCCAATTCTGGGAGCTAATAGACAGGCCAGAGAGAAAGAAAATATTTAGCGGATGCGCTTCACTGATCTGAAATCAATGAAACATCACTGTTACAGACTCTTTGTCATTTATATTCCAGCTACATGCTAAACAGTTAAGCTAAATATAATGCTTTTCTAGTAATGCGACAGTCGAGGGACTGTTGAGTATCTTTTAGCAGAAAATAAAACTATATCTAAAAGTCAGTCGCTTTTAGTTGAGGCACAAAATGTGAACCTGTTTTTTTTTTTTTTTTTCATCTGTACATTAAGGTTCTATACTTTATCATTAGTTAAAAGGACAGTTCACCCAAAAATGAAAATTACCCCATGATTTACTCACCCTTGAGTCATCCTAGGTGTATATGACTTTCTTCTTTCAGACGAATACAATCAGAGTTATGTTAAAAAATATCCTGGCTCTTCCAAGCTTTATAATGGCAGTGAATGGGGTTTAAGGTTTTGAAGCCCAAAAACATAAAATGTAATGCATCACCTTCCAAAAAAAGTAACATAATTAGTTATGTTTTTAACGGAGTAACACAATATTGTAATGCATTACTTTTAAAAGTAACTTTCCCCAATGCTGCATTTGTATTATATTTAAAAAAAAAAAAAAATATATATATATATATATATATATATAACACATTTATTTGAAATGTTTTTGATTTTATAAATTAACATATGAATATATTTTGAACAAAGCTGAATTAACCATGAGCAATAGTATATTAGTAAAGTATATAAAAGTATATACATACATTATTGTTCAAAATATAAATATATTGTTGTTCAATGTCCTAATGCTGATGTAGTAAATTTTTATTTGTGTATTAAATGCTGGTCATTGGTTATTTCACAAACACAACATTTTTGTATAAAAAAAAAAAAAAAAACCCTAAACTTTTTTTAGGAGATTCATAACATATCAATCTGTGATGAGGGTCTCTGATAGATCATTCAAATCCTGTCATCAGTCTAAAGATTGTACATAGACAGTATTCATCCATTAGAAGACCTGGATGCCACTTTAAAAAAAAAATAAAAATAAAAAAAAAAATAAACTGAGTAAACTATAAAGCATAAAATGATGGAGTAATGTTGATTGCATCTTGAAATGTAGAAAAAATGATTTTACTAGTCCTCTGAGCATTGCATTTATTAATTTTTTTCCGGCGACAAGCCTCATGTTTTTGTCCCATTAAAACAGTCACCAAAGCCCAACGTCAATTAGAGGACCACTGAAGCATGATCAATTTGCATTACTTCCTCCCAATTGAGCCGACACTTGTAGATGCGGAAATCTCTCCGAGCCTGATGGGTAATGACACGTCCCTTCCGCTATCCATCATAAAGTCCCGACAGACGCATTAGGAACGGAGCCTGACGCACCTGCTATGACCCGCGGGTCGACCTTTTCGCCAGCAACTGAAGGGATGTGCGTTTCAAGGTGTGTCGTGATTATCATGTTGCGTTTGGACACTTGATGATTATGATGCTGCTCATTTGATACTTAGTGCTTGAATTATTGCTAGGAAGGAAGAACACGGATAGGTCACACGCCTACACCACTGACCCGTGACTCCTGCGTGAACCCCACCATACCTCTGCTTGAGGCCAAACACACTGAATGTGCTTTATGGAGAACAGAAACAGCAGATCGATCGAAATTGTCATAAATCAGATGGATAGATAGAACAGCGGTTGCGTTAGACTTTAACATTGTCTGTCATTTTGATGGACAGGGTCGTAAAATTTCCATCATAACCCTTACGAAAATTAACCATGGTTTTATTATAGTAAAAGTGTAGTAACCATGTTTTTTTTGGTTTTTTTTGGCATATTGATTACCATCTGTATAACCACCGTTTTACTACACATTACATGGTTAAATTATGGTTAGTGTATGTTTGTAGTAAAACCATGGTTAATTTTTGTAATCTATTATTACCCGTCATTTTAGTTTTCATATTTTAATTATAATAACACATTTAATTGCTTTTATTTTTGTTCACATTATCATTTTTAATCATGAACCTACAGGACAATATGCATTTATTCTGAAGAGAACAGATGAACAGAGACTGTGCATCACTTTTCATGTTCAACACCACACACTGCAGTGACAGCGGAGACCAAAAAAAAAAAAAAAAGAATTCTCGATTTTAATAGATTCTCATTTTTATGAACCAATATTGATTCTTAAATCCCAATCAATCTTTTGGTCTATGCTGTTTTCAGTTGATGAATTAACCGTATAGTGCGCCTCCCATTCAATAAATCACAATTGGCTAAGCTCTGTGCTTTGTTACTTTTGATAAGAAACAAAGCCTCAGATTTCAAATTATGTCCATTTCATTAGGAAATTCAAGCAATAAATGCCGTTTTGGCGCTCTTTAAAGTGGCGTGATAGATCGCTGTAGCTTAAACTGGGTACAGCGGACAATTTACGGTTAATGCTACCTCTGAGAGAGAGAGAGATAGATAGATAGATAGATAGATAGATAGATAGATAGATAAATAGATAGATATATAGATAGAATAACATTCAAATGCACAAGTGAACTCGAACTAAGTTACGTGCTAACCAGGGGTGCGTTTCCCTAAACAACTATGGTCGCATGTTCCGTCATTACGAATAGAGTTCAATGGAACTAACTACCATAGTTAGCTAAGGATGCTTTTGGGAAACGCACTCCTGAATGTGTAACTTCTGTTGTGGATCCGCTCTTCCCGCAACAACGCGCTGAAACATGACAAATTAAACCAAAGAATTCACAACGTTTTATAATAATAGTGTTCTCATTATAATAATATATATATGATAGTCCCAATCATATAGTTATTGATATTGTGCGCTGCTGTTTGAGCTGCATGCGCTGAGCTAAAGATGATCACTGAAGAGCTCTATTAACGCTCTATTAGCTTAACCAAACAAATTATATAGGCCCATGGGATAAATCAGATATATAGGCTATGCATAAAATAAACACAATATTACAACTTACAGTTGCACAAAAGGCTGCAAATGCACAAGCAAACTTGACTGTGCTAGTCATGAATGTGCATTGTGGATGAGCTCTTCCCGTAACAACGCCCTAAAACACGGGCGCACAAAGATTCCATTAATTATTTAACAGTAATGTTCTCATTATAATATGACAGACTTGCCCTGTACGTGTTGCACTTCACAGTATTTTCCTTTTCGAAGTGATTCCAATAATATTTCAAGCAATTAAAAACCATGGCGAACAGTGCACATCTGAAGTGCCTCTGCAGGGAAATAATGCGTTATTTATCGGCTTTAATATATCGGCCAAATTTTCTTATCGGTTCGATAACGATAACAGAAAAATTAACATTTATCGGCCGATACGGATATGGTGGCCGATATATCGTGCATCCCTAAAAATATATATTTTTAATCATCGTAAATAACCATGTACACCTCCAAATTGTCGTAAATCAGATCTATCTATCTATCTATGTATCTATCTATCTATCTGATTTACAAGTTGGAGGTGTAATTCTAAGAGGTTATTTACGATGATTAAAAACATCTTTTCAGGAATAGAATGTTATTCTGAAGAATATTGATAGTTATTGTCCATATACATTGACCAATAAGTTTTTGCATCTGTTTACGGGTTGTTTATCCGAAAAACGATTACAAATTGCACAAAGTGTACACAGGATGTGGAGGTTTGAGGGACGTTTTCCTTTACTTCAATATTGAGTTCACAGGTTTGAAACAGCAAATGAAGAGAAGTGCTTTTAATCCATTTCCCCTCAGCATTACAGATCATACATTACACTAGATTATGAAAGACCCATTTCATAAAATTGCTAAAGGAAAAGTTGAGCGTACCAAGGTCAAAGAATGCCGAAAGGGAAAGAAAACTTAAACTGAAATTGCTATTGACGAATTTCACCTTGGAAAACGAACTCATTGAGACAGAGCTTTGTCTTCATTTGCAACTCATTTTAAAGTCTCCAGGATCCCCAAGAAGCTCATCAGTCCGACAGAAATTCTTGATTTTCTATGAAACACTGAGATGGATCTATCTACTTCAGCATTTTAACTACAAATCCCAAATCAAGAAAAATGAACTATGCACACTCAGAGCAAATAAAGCACCTATAGTTGTTTGAAGAAGGCAAGGCAAGTTTATTTATATAGCACATTTCATACACAATGGTAATTCAAAATTCTTTCCATAAGAGGAAGTAATCATAAAAAAAAAAAAAAAAAATCAAAACAATAAAACCAGAAATTTAAAAATGTTTAAAATTATTTAAAAATTTATTTAAAATGAATTTTTATCCAATAACTACTCTTTCCAAATCTCTGTTTTAGCTTCATTTACATTTAGTCATTTAGCAGACGCTTTTATCCAAAGCGACTTACAAATGAGGACAATAGAAGAATGATTGGTCAGTTGTAACATTGAGTGGTCTCTTTCTCATTCTTGAGAATATTTGATTGGACAATGAGGTAACACCTCATTTTAAAGTGCATAGGATGGCAATATTGATTAAAAAAAAGGATAAAATCTTGTCACTGGCATATTAAACTGTACCAGATGCTACTGGTCTAAAACTGAGCCAAAGCGACAGGTGGACTCTCATTATGAGGTTGATGGTGCAGTTGGACTGTTGTCAAAAACACACCAGATGGGTTGTGGTACAGTTAAAATATCTCCAGCAAAAAATACTGAAGCACTGTTATTTTAGCAAACACAGAAGGTTTGTACAGGAGGAATCATGGGGTCAAAATTTAGCTAGTTAGCTTTAGCAGACTTCGGTAGATGCTGCAACAGCAACATTTTTCTGACCAAAAACAGTCAACAGCTATATTAATTTATGCTAATGCTAAGCTAAACTGATTAGCATATCGAGAAAGCGTGACCATACTTGGATTTAAGGGCTAATACTATCATCAGATCTTCACGACAACAATACCAACATTCTATAGCAACCTAAAAAGTGTAGGACATTAATGATTCATAAAACAAACGTAATTGAAAATGCTAATCCACACCACAGTGCTGAGTTGCATTTCTGCTTTTTTTTTTCTGTTTTAATCAGTTAAATGAGTCTATTTGTTTATATGCCAGAACTGACAGTGGAGGCGTTTTGTCTAATGATTTTCACAGCAGAAATGGACAAGATAAATGATCAACAAATCAGCTGAATTTGCATCCATAAACATTCAACAGTCTTTTGTTGTTGTTAAGGAAAACACTTATCCATAAATTCAGCATACAATCTGATAACTGTTATTGATTTTATGATATTTGATCTGTTAGATTTGTTATTTTCTGTGTACTGTGTCTAGTCCCACATGACCTATTATCAAAAATTTGCTACCATATGCTATTAATACTGTTTGTTTTTTTTTTTTGTTTTTTTTTTTTTCTCTGAATTTTGTAGAGACCTTGACCTTCTTTGCGTCAACATGAATTCTGAGTGACTCAGTGTAATTGGTCTTCAGTTTGAAATCAGAAATACCTGCCGGCACACACATTATGCTGAAGCTTGGTACTGAATCATAAGGGACGCAAAATGATTTTTTAAGTGCGACTGCTCTTTCTTAGCGTTATTATTATGTCTGGAGCACTTCTGTGTGATTGAATCTGAGCAAGTGCTGAATGACATCAGTCTTGTTCATAATGAAAAATTAAAATAAATCTAGACAGGTTCTGGGAGACAAACATGAAATTCAATTCAATTCAATTCAAGTTTATTTGTATAGCACTTTACACAATACAAATCGTTGCAAAGCGCTGTACAGAAAGTTAAGTTTATACAATATATTTAGTAGTAGCTTATAATTGGTGACTATGCCAGTTAATGTACATATGGAAGAAATGTACGGAAAAAATCAATTAAAGACGTAATCAAACAGACGATGAACACTATTAACAGCAATTATTATATGTTGAAATCAAACTTATAGCAAGATTTGGTAGTTCTCTATGTTGTTTCAGGGTTGGCATCGTCTGAGGTCCTCTGAGAAATTATTTCATCTCTGCACTGGACCTAAGCAAACAACTAACCTGAGCATCTCGCTTAGGTTAGTTGTTTGGTTGAAAAGGGGATCATTTTGTTCATTTTAGTAGACCTGATTAAATTTGGGTAAGTCAAACTATCATGTACTCTCAGTTAATAGATAGATCTTCATTATCATATTCCAATTGAATATATATATATATATATATATATATATATATATATATATATATATTTATTTTACATTTTAATTCAAATTTAGTTAAAAAATTATATTATTTAAGAAATAATTTAAGTCATTTGATTCATTCAATCAATCATTTATTCATTCTAAATTTGAATTAACACGTTAATTGTTATGAAAAAAATGTAATTACAATATTTCATTTATTTAATTTTCAAGCTATTTATTTGTTTTTTCATTTTGATTTGATTTTTCAAGACATTTTTGTTAATTTTAGTTTTGTTAAGTTGACTTAAGTAAATTAAAGTTGTTAATTGTTGAAAAAATAATTATTTAATTTTTAATTTTATTTAAATTTTATTATCATGCAATTTATTTATTTTCAATTTAATTGTAATTGTTTTTAATTCTTAATTGTTTTGGGTATTTTTTTATTTATTTATTTTGAAATAGAAATAAAACTGAATTAATTGATTTAAATCCAATTATAAAAAAATAAAAATAAAAAAACCCTTTATTTTATTTTCAAGGCATTTATTCATTTAAAGTTGAAATTATTGAAATTATTTTTTATATAAATTTATTTATTTTTAAATATTATTTTTTTTTATTTTATTATTATTTATTTTTTTTTCCCATGACCACACTACTCGTATAGAGGCCCAAATTACTCAAAATTAAATCATTAAATAAATGTTGAAATATATAAATAAATTATTAAATAAATAAATCATTAAATCAATCAATCAATTAAAAAATAAATAAATAAATAAATTGATAAATGGATGGATGGATATTCATTTATTCATTCAATTAATTATTTTATCCATGTACAATTTTCAGGGTTATGGTTGTCAGCACGTCATGAATGTGGAGGAACTAAATGCATGAATGAATGAATGATTATTTATTTATTTATACATAATTATGTATTTATGTAGGCCTATGTATTTATTTATGTATTTATGTTTGTATTTATTTATGGATTTAATTATGGATTTAAAAATTTTATGGATTGTTTACTGAAGATAAATGATATGAAAACCCATGTTGCGTGATTCATGTGTGTGGAATCCAATATGATATATATGCCTTCATTCAGAGAGATGAATGTGATGGTGACTGGCTAAGGAACACATCTATTCCGGTGTGTTAAATGACAGTAGCATGTGTTCACTTGAGAGTGAATAATCAGCTCATTTCTATGCTATCAGACCCACGCTGTCTTCATGACATCCGATAGCCAATCAACTCATGCTATAAACACCATTAGTGCTATATAATCCCTTGCGTGATTTTATTGAGATATAGGTAATAAAACCTAATGACTAGACTACGTATAGATGGCATTTTAAGGCATCATATGTGTGATTCTGATACGAAGGCTATTACGAAGGTTTGTCCTCGAAGAGACCTAATTTTAGCAGCATCACATGTAGACCCTTTGCTTCACAGAAAAAGCAATTCCAGAATGCATTGTGCATAATGTTTATTGTGCATAAACATGCTTATTTTTCATTCAGTACAATACACGTGGTCAAAATTGTTGGTACCCTTGGTAAATATGATCAAAGGCTCTGAAAATAAACCTGCATTTTTAATCCTTTTGGTCTTTTATTAAAAAAAAAAAAAATTAAAAAAAAAAAATCCCAAATCTAACCTTTCATTGAACTAAAACAATTGAAAATGAGGGAAAATCTCATTATGAAATAAATGTTTTTTCTCAAATACACGTTGGACACAATTATTGGTACCCTTAGAAATTCTTATAAGTAAAATATCTCTGAAGTATATTCCCATTCATATTTACAGTTTTGAGCAGTCCAGGGGGATTATGAACATGAAATTATCCAGCCATGGCTTCCTGTTTCACAGAAATATAAATAGGAGAGAAAACAAAGTCCAAATTCCCTTAATCATCCATCACAATGAGAAAAAACAAATAATATATTTCTGATGTGCAGCAAAAGACAATTGAGCTTCACAAATTAGTGAAGTGGCTTTAAGAAAAGAGCTAGAGCAGTGAAAATTCCCATTTCCACCATCAGGGCAATAATTAAGAATTTCCAATCAACATAAAATGTTATGAAACTGCCTGGAAGAGGACGTGTGTCTATATCGTCCTAATGCACGGTGAGAAGGAGAGTTTGAGTGGCTAAAGACTCTCCAAGGACCACAGGTGGATAATTGCAGAAAATAGTTGAGTCTCGGGGTCAGAAAACCTTAAAAAAATAGCACCTACATCACCACATGTTGTTCGGGAGAGTTTCAAAAAAAATTCTCCTAGCTCATCCAAAAACAAACTCCAGCATATTCAGTTATCAGACACGACTGGAATTTCAAATGGGACTAGCTTCTATGGTCAGCTGAAACTAAAAAATGAGCTTTTTAGTAGCTCATTTACTTTTATCTGGGGACCTTGCCCCTATTTTGATATCTCTGCCCCACACGTACGTACACAACCCTGGCATAACGACGATCACGGAAACAAGCAAAGATGACACACAAGCATATTTAAACAAAAACCAACACAGATAAGTTGTGTGATACAATGTAAAATCAACGTTACTCACCTATCAAAAAGAAACAACGCAACCTCGGCATCCGATTCGAGCCCTTCCCACTCCTTGAGTTTCTCTCTATCGTAGGAAACCTGCTCCAATATTTACGCGGGTCATACTGCTTGCCTGATCATAACCCTTCTTTTTAATGTTTTGTTCCTCTGATATTTTCCTCTTTTTTTTATCTTCCAGTTCTCTCTATCTGTAGTCGATCAGCTAATATCCGTCCTGTACACTCAAATTGAGCGCTGTATCATTACAAGACATGCCCCTTACTGCTGATTGGCTGCAAGTGTGTTTTGGGACACGGTCCGACACTGCGGTCAAAAGCGTTTTTCAAAAATTGCTTGGTGCACCTTTAATGTATTGTGTTGTTAGCTTAGCAACATGTTAACATCACATCTAATAAAAACAGACTATTTTACACTATGTTTGAATTATCGTGATATGTTGTTAGCTTAGCAACATGCTAATGTCATATCTAATTAAAATTGCTGTTTTACCCAATATTTGTTTTATACATACATATATATATATACACACATAAGTACAATACTGTGCAACATGTGTTGTTAACTTAGCAACATGCTAACGTCAGATTTAATAAAAAGTTTAGTAAATTTGTTACATTTCATATATTTTTTTTATATAAATGATTTGCAAAGATGGTAATAAATTGCACTGTACCATTTTAAGCCAAATTAATGGGTTCTAATGTATGTTTGGATATATTCACAGTATGTCTCTAGAAAGGTAACAGAGTTGACAGTTGTATTGTTTCTTTTGATATTACAGGCATTGTCTTTAAAGTTATCTCTTTTATTAGAAAGACAATTTAATGCTGATCTTTCCCTTGTTTAATTTAATTATTTACAATACAAAATCACAATAACAGGGTTGACATTTTAAGTTTGACAAACAAAACTTAAAGTGTTAAATAAAGAACACATCTGCTTGTTCTTGAAGAATTCACTTTCTGATAGGATGATATTGTTATTACCACAAAGAGTTTTTGATTTATGAATCAATATATTACTTTAAAAAGGGGGAAACATTATGGTAACAGGGTTGAAAACTACCCAAATATTTATTTGCAGAGTAATATTTTGATAAGTTTAAAAAGACAAGCATTTTTTTTTTAATTTATGTAATAACTTGCACCAATGAATCATTTCCAATTAGACCAAGACAACCGTATTAGGAAAGTAAATAGGGTCAATTTTGATTGACAAATGGCAACCCCAGAATGACTGACACAGGAAAACAAAATGATTGAAGTTCACTTGATTGACATAATTCTAGTTCATTTGATTGACGTCCTCCCACTGTCTACAATCATTACATCTAGAGATCCAGCATGTGCAGCTACGCTGGTTAGACGCATTTCACTGTTCAATGCATGAACACAATTACCATATCAATTACCACATAATTCAGAGAAAATGGAGGTGAAAAGGAGGAAAATACAAAGAACATGAGTGGGAGAAGAGGAAAAGACAAAGAGGATAAAGACGATGTAAAAGGAGGAATGAATGCATATTTAGCATTACACAGCACACTGCCAAATGTCAAATCAATTTCAGTTGGGAAAAGATATGAACAATAAAGATATAGGGAGAGCAGAGACATATATCACAACCTGCCAAAGATTTCACCAGTAATGCATTTTCATATTGGCAGTTATACACAACCGTGTTTCTCTTAAACAAAAAGATCTGGGAGATTAATTAATTTTCTCACCGTATAATATTTCAAGCACATTTTGGGAAACTGATTTTCTTGCTCTTTGCCTTGCCTTTTTCAGTATGGTATGTTTAATGGTAAATTTAGATAAAAAAAGTAATCTAAAAGTAATCCAAAAAGTAGTCAGAAATCATTACCTAAAATAAGTAACTTAGATTATGCTACTAACTATAGTTTTTATCATGTAAATAGTAAATAACCAGGTCTGAGTGTGTGTGTGTGTATATATATACAGGTGCATCTCAATAAATTAGAATGTCGTGGAAAAGTTCATTTCAGTAATTCAACTCAAATTGTGAAACTCGTGTATTAAATAAATTCAATGCATGCAGACTGAAGTAGTTTAAGTCTTTGGTTCTTTTAATTGTGATGATTTTGGCTCACATTTAACAAAAACCCACCAATTCACTATCTCAACAAATTAGAATACTTCAGAATACTTCATAGAATACTTCCAGTAGAATACTGGCCAGTCAAGCACACAAACACCATGGTCATTTAACCAACTTTTGGTGCTTTTGGCAGTGTGGGCAGGTGCCAAATTCTGCTGGAAAATGAAATCAGCATCTTTAAAAAGCTGGTCAGCAGAAGGAAGCATGAAGTGCTCAAAAAATTTTTGGTAAACGGGTGCAGTGACTTTGGTTTTCAAAAAACACAATGGACCAACACCAGCAGATGACATTGCACTCCAAATCATCACAGACTGTGGAAACTTAACACTGGACTTCAAGCAACTTGGGCTATGAGCTTCTCCGCCAGACCCTAGGACCTTGGTTTCCAAATGAAATACAAAACTTGCTCTCATCTGAAAAGAGGACTTTAGACCACTGGGCAACAGTCCAGTTCTTCTTTTCCTTAGCCCAGGTAAGATGCCTCTGACGTTGTCTGTGGTTCAGGAGTGGCTTAACAAGAGGAATACGACAACTGTAGCCAAATTCCTTGACACGTCTGTGTGTGGTGGCTCTTGATGCCTTGACCCAAACCTCAGTCCATTCCTTGTGAAGTTCACCCAAATTCTTGAATCAATTTTGCTTGACAATCCTCATAAGGCTGCGGTTCTCTCGGTTGGTTATGCATCTTTTTCTTCCACACTTTTTCCTTCCACTCAACTTTCTGTTAACATGCTTGGAAACAGCACTCTGTGAACAGCCAGCTTCTTTGGCAATGAATGTTTGTGGCTTACCCTCCTTGTGTGGCCAAGTATGGTGACCCATACTTGGAATTTGTGCTCTGCATTTGATTCCAAGTGCATACACACAGTAGTGAACATACACCTGGAGCAGTGGGCAGCCAATGCTGCGGCGCCCGGGGAGCAGTTGGGGGTTTGGTGCCTTGCTCAAGGGTCTCACCTCAGTCGTGGTATTCCCTGCCGGACCCGAGACTCGAACCCACGACCTTCGGGTTACAAGCCCAACTCTCTATCCATTAGGCCACGACTGCCCCTCCACATGTGTCAATGATTGACTTCTGGACAACTGTCAGATCAGCAGTCTTCCCCATGATTGTGTAGCCTAGTGAACCAAACTGAGAGACCATTTTGAAGGCTCAGGAAACCTTTGCAGGTGTTTTGAGTTGATTAGCTGATTGGCATGTCACCATATTCTAATTTGTTGAGATAGTGAATTGGTGAGTTTTTGTTAAATGTGAGCTAAAATCATCACAATTAAAAGAACCAAAGACTTAAACTACTTCAGTCTGTGTGTATTGAATTGATTTAATACTCGAGTTTCACAATTTGAGTTGAATTACTGAAATGAACTTTTCCACGACATTCTAATTTATTGAGATGCACCTGTATACACACACACACACAGACACACACACACACACACACACACACACACACACACACACACACGCAGGTACATCTCAAAAAATTAGAATATTGTGAAACAGTTTTTTTTTTTTTTTTTTAGTAACTTAGTTCAAAAAGTGAAACTTTCATATATTCTAGATTCATTACATGTAAAGTAAAACATTTCAAAAGTTTTTTATTTATTTTTTTTTATTTTTTATTTTGATGATTTGAGCTTAAAGCTCTTGAAAGTCAAAAATCCAGTATCTCAAAATATTAGAATATTTACATTTGAGTTTCATTACATGACCATCCCTACAGTATAAATTCCAAGGTATCTCTTGCTCTTTGAAACCACAATAATGGGGAAGACTCCTGATTTGGCAATGGTCCAGAAGACAATCAATGACACCCTCCTCAAAGTGGGTAAGTCACAGAAGGTCATTACATTTACATTTACATTTACATTTACATTTATGCATTTAGCAGATGCTTTTATCCAAAGCGACTTACATTGCATTCAAGTTACAGTTTTACATTTTATCAGCTCTTGCTTTCCCTGGGACATTACTGAAAGGGGTAGCTGTTCACAGAGTGCTGTATCAAAGCATATTAAATGCAAAGTTGACTGGAAGGAATAAATTGGGTAGGAAAAGGTGCACAAACAACAGGAATGACCGCAAGCTTGAGAATACTGTCAAGCAAAGCCAATTCAGACACTTGGGAGAGCTTCACAAGGAGTGGACTGAAGCTGGAGTCAGTGCATCAAGAGTCACCACGCTCAGATGTCTTCAGGAAAAGGGCTACCAAGCCACTTCTGAAACAGAAACAATGTCAGAAGCATCTTACCTGGGCTAAGGAGAAAAACTAACTGGACTGTTGCTCAGTGGTCAAAGGTCCTCTTTTCAGATAAAAATAAATTTTGCATTTCATTTGGAAATCAAAATCTGGAGGAAGACTGGAGAGGCACAGAATCCAAGCTGCTTGAAATCCAGTGTGAAATTTCTGAAGTCATTGATGATTTGGGGTGCCATGACATCTGCTCAACACAGTCTCACTCACTGTGTTGCAACACAGTCTCACTCCCAACTCGTCACATGTTGACGCTTGGTCAGGACACTTTGGCGTCGCTTTTTAACGCACAGGTTACCCCTTTAGCGTAATTTTTCGACGTGCGGGGTCCTCCATTGCTTTAAAGAAGAAACCCTTAGCGTCAATATGTCGACGCAAAAGGCTTATTGTCATGATTAAATTATATATTGGGCAATAATATTGCCATTATTGCATATATGTTGGAGTGTGATTTTTCAATGTAAACAGTCATAACAGTTTTATTTATATTACACTATTTACACATTTATGAGCAGGTAACCCAGCCCCGCCCATAAACCTACCATTTGTCAATAAAACACAAGATATAACAGGCAGATACAACTACCGTCATAATTTATTCAAAAAAATATTAATATTTCAAGTCTTTCGAGGCAAAACAATTGATTTGTGAGAGGAATAGATCGCCGTCTCCGTCCGCCGTAAAGCTTCCTGTGTGCTGTCTCTGTGCGCGAATTAAAAAAATGCCGCCAGAAGAAGCCTTACGTCAGCCATTGGGTCTTGTGTGTCTTGTGACCGATTGCGTCATGCTGTTGTGAAATACCATTGGCTCTTGTGTGTCTCGTGACTGATTGCATCATGCTATGGGAGTATCTTTTTGAATGAGATGTGATGTGAGCGCATAAACAGATCGGGATCATTTTAAGCGATTAAAACCTTATATTTTACTCTATTCTTCGCATAAAGATATCGTATGGCTTCAGAAGACTTGGAATGCTACACAATTTGTTTGTAATGCTTTTATACTGCTTGTTTATGGTTATTTTTGCAGTAAATACCTGTGACTGTACTTTTATTTGCCTGTTATGTGTTTTATATTGTTCAGAAGTGGGTAGGTTTAGGGTAGGGGTGGGGTCATGTGCTCCAATGAAAGTATAAATTTATATAAAATTATATTTAATACAAATGCCATTAAATTAAGACAAACAACTGAAAACAATGGAGGACCCTGTGCTTCGAAAAATTACGCTAAAGAGGTAACTTGAGCGTCAAAAAGCGACGCCAAGGGGTCCTGACCAAGCGTCAATATATGTTGGTCTGCTGGTGTTGGTCCATTGTGTTTTATCAAGTCCAAAGTCAATGCAGCCGTATACCAGGGTATTTTGGAGCACTTTATGCTTCCATCTGCTCACAAGCTTTAAGGAGATGCTGATTTCCTTTTCCAGCAGGACTTTAGCACTTGCCCACAGTGCCAAAACCACTTCCAAGTGGTTTGCTGACCATGATATTACTGTGCTTGATTGGCCAGCCAACATACCTGACCATATGGAAAACTATGGGATATTTGGAATCTATGGGATATTTTCAAGAGAAAGATGAGAAACAGTTGATCCAACTATACAGACGAGCTGAAGGCTCGATAATGTCTCAGCAGTGCCACAGGCTGATCGCGTCCATGCCACACCTCATTGATGCTGGAATTTTTGTGCTAAAGGAGCCCCGACCAAGTATTGAGTGCATAAATGAACATACTTTAAAGAACTTGAACTTTTCTGTTTTGCAAATCCTTTTTTTGATTGATCTTAGAAAATATTCTAATATTTTGAGATACTGGATTTTTGACTTTCATGAGCTGTAAGCTCTAATCATCAAAAGTACAAAAACAAACAAACAAACAAAAAAACTTTTGAAATGTTTTACTTTAAATGTAATGAATCTAGAATATATGAAAGTTTCACTTTTTGAACTAAGTTACAAAAAAAATAACTTTTTCATGATATTCATTTTTTTAGATGCACCTGTATATATATATATATATATATATATATATATATATATATATATATATATATATATATATATATATATATATAGACACACACTATTACACTGTATTTGTTATATCATTTAGATTTGCATTGCTTAAGTTGCTTAATAGTTACAAAAAAAAAATAACTTTTTCATGATATTCATTTTTTTTTAGATGCACCTGTGTGTGTGTGTGTGTGTGTGTGTATATATATATATATATATATATATATATATATATATATATATATATATAAATATATATATATATATAGACACACACTATTACGCTGTATTTGTTATATCATTTAGATTTGCATTGCTTAAGTTGCTTAATGTTTTGGTTTGCAGCTATAAGTAGCATAAACAGAATGAAATTACAATAATAATTAATTTTCATTACATATACCCAGTGCAGAACTGATATCTGTGACGACTGGCAATCACTGCTATTTTTCTACCATTTGCAATGACAATTAAAAGTTTATGACAGCAAAATGCAGATGAGGGATGCTTATGGGCCTGATTAATGTGACTTTTGGTTGTTGATGTCTCTTGCGAAGGCATCTCTTCATGGTGAAGTTTCTCACTGTAATTTGCTTTATAGTAATGAAGGGGCGGGTGTGGTGATGTGCCATTTAAATAGCAGAATGAATTAAGCAAAGAACACTTATATCTCATAAGCTTTCCCCATTATGCCGCAGTAAATGGGAATTGATGGAGGCGTTAGGAGAAGATGGCTTAAAGCACACAACCTAGGTCATACAATTCTGATTGAATACTAGCTTTATCCATTGCAAATTGGTTGTAGTGTAACATTTGTAAAATTACTATTGGAAGGACTAACAACCTTTATCTTGTGCTTGGTAACTATCGCTAATCACTAGAATATGTATTGGGAATTATGGCCATTGCAAAGTTTGACAAAGAAAGGCCAAGCTGCTATTTATGTTGTGGAAACGTCCAAAAAGGTTGCTGTATCCCAGTTTCTAATAGTTCCACAAAAACCAGGACTCGCTGAATATCACGTATGCAGATATTTGGACGTGGTTTGCTCTGAGAGAAATGCTTGTTAGTGGTGACTAATTCATTACAGTAATTAGCTACAGCATGACCAGTCCATCTCTGTTCTGGTTGAGAACAAAGCTTATGCATGCTAATGTGGGAGTTTCGAGAACCACACAAACTCTGGAGGAACTTTCGGTCTACAAAATACAACTGCAGCAAGACAAACACAATTCTATCCACAAATCCAGCAGCTTGGAGAATGACAAAAGTCAATATGCGAATCTATACTCAGCGCGCTGTTGATTTTCGTATGATACCGGGGCTAAATTATATGATGGAGCTTGGTTGGACACTACTGTTTCTTATTTATTGACCACTACACATCATTTATTTCAAAGACTTTTGCAAGATGTCACCTTCGACTTATTACAGGTACAATCTCCCAGACTAACCTATGGTTGAAACGGCTAGACTCTTAAAAAAATAAAGGTCTAAAAGGTTTTTTTTTTTTTTTTTGCAGTGATGTCATGGGAGAACCATTTTTGTTTTCCTAAAGAGCCTTCTAGTAAACCGTTCTTAAAATAACCATCTTTTCTTAGTGTGAAAAACATATTAATAATATTAATGATTTTATTTAATAATTTTAATAATCTAAAGTATAACATAAAATACTATATGTTTGCAGATATTTAGGAAACACGCTAAGTTCACATACTTGTTTCTCCAAAAAAAAAAAAAAAAAAAAAAAAAAAACAATGCTACAGCCAGTCATTCTACTTTGAAATGTTTGTTCCGTGGCCGTCTTCATGATTCCGTCCACTGCCAGTTTACCCAATATTATTTCGACACCCCGGGTTGCCAGTTGTTGGAAAATGCAGCGATGTAAAACGACATAAAAAGCCTTGCCATCCATCTGAAAAGGTCTATAACCAGAGGCATATAAAAGCACAGATTAATCAACAGTGTAAGGCTTGACACTGTCCATTGTTAATTGCGCTCATTCCTTTGGCGGTTCCTCAATCTGGCAACCCATGTGAGTGTTGAGTCTTTTTTTTTGGTTTCCCAAAGAACCTTTCAGTGAAGCATTCTTAAAAGAATCACTATTTTCTTAGAGAGAATAACATTTTAATATTCTAAAGAACTTTTTGCACAGTGGAAATGTTCTATGGATGTTAAAGTTTCATGGAACCATCTACGCAAATAAAGAACCTTTATTTTTTAAAGTGTATAAGCAATTCTTTTAGGAAAAATTCAGATAAAATGTCCCTTTTGCCTGTCAGAGCACTGAAACTGTTTTTGTAACAGTTCTAGACTGTTTTGCATACAAAAAGAAATCTGCCTGTTAACCGTATGTGTTAGCCAATCAGATCACTCAGAGGAGGCTTTCTGCCAAGGGTACGATTGTTTATTCTACCAATGGCAAATGGGGAATTGTTAGCGAAAACTGTCATTAGTTTTACCATTTCTTTTAATCCCAGTTGTGGTGCAAAAAACTGCTTAAAGCAATCCCCGTATGGAAAAGTTCTGTGAAATTTCTCAGACACAAGAAAATCATACAGGTTTGATATGACATGAGGGTGAGTCTAACAACTCTAATCAGAGCCAAAACTGAACCATCGTGCTAGTTGAGATTCATTTTAAAGATTGGAAAGAGATTTAAGACTCCTAGCTGTAAAAATGTGAAGGAAATGAAACTCAGAGATTGAAAAAGAGTTGATAATCTGATGGAAGCAGACATGACTAAGAGTTGATAGCGTTAAATGGTGAAAGGTTTGCCTGAGCTGTTTGAATTGAATGAGTCAGGTCTTCTCAACAGGGTGGAAATTGATTGCTTTGTTCTCACAAAGTGTCCAACCCCTTGCTGTTTAGATGCTTGCTGTTGAGGAATAACTACTTGCTTTAACCACAACAACTGTCATAATGCTTGAGGTGCATGCTCGGGTCCATTACGCATAACAGACATCAACCTCCGGTGAACATTTTGCATGCTACCGCTTTTCCAAGGCATTTCTCTTGGCGTTTAAATTCAGACAACAACGATGGTCTGGGTTTTCGTTTGAGAGCAAACCAAGTGTGAACTAGATACTGGTCAAAGGCCTCACACTTTTCCACTTAAAGGACCTGATGAGTTCGCAGAGGAAGATAATTGCTTCATTTTCAGCAGAAGTTTCTGTTTAATGCAGAAACTAATTGTTTCTTCACAGTTAATCTGTCGTCCTGAGAAGCGTAATCACACAAGTCATGTCAATATTGAATTCAAATACCAGTTGTCGGCAGAGTCCAGACAAATCTTCTCTGTCAGTCGAGAACAAGTCTCTCAATAATTCGGTTTCAATTAAAATCCCATTCAGGATGATGTTCTGCTTCTCAGTGATGGATACTTGTCCTCTGGCCAACCTCTGAAATGGATGAAATGCCAATTAAGACCTATTGTAAAGGACACCCTATCAATTCCTATTCAAATGACTTCTACAGTGCCACTATACGTGTTAATTCAAACCTCAGAGCATTAGCCACAGGAAAGACATGATATGATGAAACTGTACCATTTCTTTGCTCGGTTCGATGGACATCCAGGGGGAAAAAATCCACATATATTTGACATATTCCAATATATAAATCCAATTTTGTGGATTGCTCACAGAAGGTTATCATATTTGCTTTAAAGACTGAAAATATAAAGCAGATTTAAAAACAAAGGCCACATTTATGGAGTTTTGTTGCCATTTTTGGAGGTTGACTACTGTATATAAACACTATGAAGAGGAACACAGAGTTCTTCCAAAGAACATTTAAAGATTTACGATGCAAACTGGTTGAGGTTCATTTCCATCTGCAAATTTAGCATATCAGCAATTCAACAAAATGACAGGTGGTTTGTTAAGTTTGTTCTCCCTTTGTGGGCTTAAATCTTGTAAAAGTCCATTTCACACATCTGATTGAACTCAAAGACTTAAATGAGTGCTAAATTCATTTGCAACTTCCCTAGTCTCGGATTTGAGATTTGCCAACTGAAAAATCTTATCTTCTGCCTGCAGAAAATGGCCATGTTTACAATAAGTTAAATGTTAAGTATCATGTGGTCATGAAGATATTAAAGGAATATCTTGGTTCAGCAGGATTCAGGTTCAATAGAAGCTGTATCGACTGCATGTCAATTCACAGAAAAAAAAAAAATAGACATCCACCAGTTTGTGAAACAACAAACACATTGACAGTTACCTGCTTACGGCTTGAACAATTATCCCACAGACTTCCATTTTCAGTAGAAACCAGTCGAAATTATTTTCAGTGATAATTGACATTATGCCAAAATGCTATCGAAACCGCTTAACTTGTATAGAGCTTCAACTGTATTGAACCCAGAACATCCTTTAAACTAATGTAGCGAGTAATGGGTCTTGCCTGAGATTTTGCATGAAATAAAATCCATTCATTACCGCTAAACTAACAGGTGGTATTTAGTTGATTTTACCAGTCTATCAGTGTAGGCCATTTCAGTTCTTCCAGAATTTCTTTGCTCAGAGTGTTTAGCTACTGCCATCTATTGGAGACACTATACAATATCTAGAGAAACCACACTAACATAATGAGATCTACAACACAGAAGAAATATACTATACTACAAATAGATTATACTACAACTAGCTACAAGACACTTAATTTAAATGTTTATCATAATCTTAAAGGAACAGTTCACCCAAAAAAATTAAATTTGCTCAAAATTATTCAACCTCAGGCCATCCAAGATGCAGATGAGTTTCTTCATAGAAACAGATTTTGAGAAAGAACCAAATCTATTATTAAGGTTCTTCAACTTTAAACCATCAGATGAAATGACTTTTTCAATGGAGAAAGCAATATTATGGACTATGTACTCATATTTTAGCCAGAGGCAATGGTTTCAAGTTAAAACCCATTGATAATGGAGGTTTTTATTTATTTATTTATTTATTTTTTATTATTATTATAAACACACAGCTTTTCACTTCACAGGACGTTAACTGATGGAGTGGTGTGGATTATTGTGGTGTTTTTATCAGCTGTTTGGACTCTCATTCTGACGGCACCCATTCACTGCAGAGGATCCATTGCTGAGCAAGTGATGTAATGCTGCATTTCTCCAAATATGAAGAAGAAACAAACTCATCTACATCTTGAATGGCCTGAGGGTGAGTACATTTTCGGTAAGTTTTAATTTTTATCAGCTGTTTTGACTCTTATTCCGACGGCACCCATTCACTGCAGAGGATCCATAGGTGAGTACATTTTCAGTAAGTTTTCATTTTGAGTGAACTACCCTTTTAAAAACATTTTGATCTAACAGCTTATGCTTGCATACATTTACCTAAACGGATTGAAAATCCAAATTTTTGACCGATGGTCTGTCGTCAAAATGGATTAAAGGTGGGTGTTAAAATAATGAATCTGAGTAATGCGTATTGACTATTTTATGTGGAAATAATTAAAATCTCCATTAACTCTAAACTAGCAGGCGACAATTTCTGTTGATTTATCAATATGTCAGTGTAAGCGGTTTTACGTCAGTTCTTTACGTGTTTATCTGCTGCCATCTATTGGAGACACAAGCAAATGAACAGTGCAAATCTTGGTAAGTAGCCTACCTTAAGTAGAAGTATTGTGAAAAAGTTCGAATAATGATGACACATTGAATTCATATAAAATTTGGCGCCCTTTTAAAACATTACGTCTAAACGTATGCTAGTTTAACGTTTATGGCTCACATAATAAAATGACTCAAAGTGACACATAACGACGTTGATTCACTTAAGATAGCTAGCTAACGGATATTAGCCATAGGTTTTCTGCACAAGGAAGATCTTTTTGTTCTATATTGTGGGGATGGAGTCGAGGAGCTCCATTTGCAGGCTAATGTTGCATAGACGATGGTCTCTCTGATGTACGTGAGATGCCAGCAGAGACAGATGGAGGCTCCTCTTGGACGCCGACCATTGATTTCCAATGATTAGCATTAGGAAGCAGCGCTGCTCTTGATTACTGCCTGGCAACCATGAACATTTCCACTGAGTTTTAATTAACACAAAGTGAGATGCATTTCATTAACATTTGAAAATAGACGTCAAAAGATAGTGAAGTCCGGCAAGAGCGATTCGCTTTGAAACCTCAGCATGAAGATTATCTTAATATTTAGCTTGCCGTTACGTGGTAGATAATTTTTCCAGACTAGAATAGCCTATTTATCTAATAACGTGCTGAAAATATGACAATAAATCTTTAGAATGAAGGCTACACAGTACATCAATGTAATTACATACGTATTATTTACAAATGACAGAGTCTAAAGGCCTGTTCGCACCAAGAACGATAACTATAAAGATAACGATATTAGCATCCACACCGGCGAACGATATCGTCTGTAAGCGCACGCGCGTCTGCCGCTTTAAATTCACGAGCTCCTTATATCAGGATGGATTCTGATTGGATATCAATGCTTGTATCGTTCACCAGCTGGGGCACGTTCAAGCTCACACCGGTGCACAACGTTTTGCTACTGTTTCCGGGTTGAACGACATGTTTCCTGGAAACGGTGTGCAACAGGGTTTGAGATACGTTTTCTCTTGTTTGGTGGGTGTGTCAAAAATGTCAGCCCAATCAGCAGCAACATGTATATAAACCACGCGGTATTAAAGAGACAGCTCGCACAATGGGTCCGCTGCAGCTCGGTATACGCAACAATTGAAGATATTAGAAGACATGTTTGTCGAGCGTATTTTGCAGTATTAAATACGTATTTATACCGATTTCATCAGGCTACGAAAATTCTTCAAAAAAAAACACAAAGAATGGGCCTCTCAGCTGCCATAGTTGCAACTCTTGCGTCATCAGAACAGGGTGTTCAACGCACCACCGTTTCAGTTTAAAAAAAAACGTTTTGCACCGTTTTGTCAGGGCTGAACGCAGCCCTGGAAAAAAATCGTGATTCCAATGATATTGTTTCTCTGTGCCTTTATCGTTATAGCTGTAGTGTGGACTCTGCTATTCTTTAATATTGAGAACGATTTTTATAACTATATCTTTATCGTTATCTTTATAGACCCTTAAAATGAATAAGAAACATTTGCACGCATGGGCGATTATTTTATTGCATGTGAGAACACAAATGCATAAAGCAATCTTACTAATTTACATATCAACTGATAAGAGACAGGCTCTCCATAACTTTTGACCAATGAATTTTAAATTGTTTGTGCATATTAATACTGTGCTGAATGGCAAAAAAATAACAAAAACAAAAAAAAAACACATATTACACTATAGATAGATAGATAGATAGATAGATAGACAGACATTTCATGTAAAGTAGGTTAAAATATTATAGAACCTTATAATAAACATTAGATGGAATAAAATATCAATAAAACACACTGTATATAAACAGTAATTCCAATATTAAATATTAAGTCACTACCTTAAGAAATTAAATTATGAACTGAATAAACAGTCAGTGATCTTGAAATATGGTTCAATTTTCAGCTTTCCCATCATGTGTATGATAGCAATTTGACGTCATAAGAGCCTTCCACCTGCAAATGGAATAAACATGTTAATTCAGTATAAATGAAGGACAATGATATATGTTGATAGAAGTGCGACTCACGTCGAAACGTCCGATGGAAGCTGCGGTTTGGCTCGCCTGCATTATCTCAGTGAGTGCCCACATCTGCTGAATGCTGGAGGAAACCGTCTCTGGATCAGGAAGTCCCTGGAGAACCATCACACAAAACACACACACACAAACATTAACTGCAGCATTGCTCTGTTTATTAAAGGTATAGCGCACTCAGAAATCATCATCCTTTGCTCACCCTGACATCGTTTTTAACCTTTAGCATTTTGCTTACATTGAACACCAGCCAGCAGATTGTGTGTAAAATAAAACAAAACAAAATTATACAAAAAAAATAAAAATGGGAAGAATCTTTGTATTTGTGAAGTTGCAGATTCAATTATGACCAGCAAGTGGCAGTAAAGTACTGTCATAGACATGAGAATAATTATTATTGCAAGAATCGATATTCTTTAAATATTTCTTCTAAAGCACATATATTATGCTCAACCCATTTTCTAAAACTTTTTTTTTTTCCTGCTGCATATAATGTTTCTGAGTATTGGTCAAAATGATTTTGTTACTGTTGGTAGATGATAATAAGGGTTTTTAATGTCTATATCGACAAAGCTGGGTGGCCATATATATCAGGGTTTCTGCAGGGCTTAAAAAGTCTTAATTTATGCTTCCACAAATTAAGGCCTCAAAAGGTCTTAAATCAGAAATGAAAGTCTTAAATTCATAAAGTCGTTAAATGTTGTATGCATTGCAAAAAAAGTGAACATCTTCATCAGTATCTTTGATTTGAACATCCTTAAATAATAATACATTAACTTGAGATTCAAATACATATGAATTCATATGAAGTCTTGTTTACAAAAAAAACCAAAAAAAAATAAATAAAAAAAAAACAATTTAAATTTATTTTTATTTTATGCTTAAAATAAGAACAAATGTCTGTCATGGGGTAATAAAACTTTATTTCCCTTTGAATAAAGTTGATTTTTTGAGCCCGTTGGCCCATATCTTGTATTAAACATGTATCTTCATTTAAGAATCTTTAGACATTTGTACCAGAAAACAAGAAAAAAAAAAAAAAAAACATTTTTTTTTTTTTTTTGCAGTGTGATCAGAAGGTTCAGTAAATGTTATTTCCAGTGTTGGGGAAACTTGCTTTTAAAATTAATGCATTACAATATTTCATTGTAAATTTAAAAGTAATGCTTTACTAGTTAAAAAGTAATCTGATTACGTAACTTTTCTTACTTGTAATGCGTTACCCCAACAATGGTTATTTCCATATTGTAGTTGTGTACAGCTATTCAAACCAAAAGCTGAATAAAAAAGTAATGGAGATCTGAGATCTGTTAGAAGTTGTATTTCCAAACTTGGAAACTATTGCCATTACAAGACATGCAGATTTAGAGACCATATTGCCGTATTATTCAATTTATTCCTTGAATTTCCTTTAATTGGTCTTAAAAAGGCTAAACTAAACTTCATAAAACCTGCAGAAACCCTGATAATACAATATATTAATCACAACATGCAAGAAGTTCACAACATTCCTGACATAAAACGAAAACTTATTTACACAGTTCCTAAAATTCATAAGTTCTTAAGTGCCTTATAAAGTTACCACTGAAAATGTCTTTTTCCCCCAAAGAAATACTGTAGGTAAACAACAAATTCTGAATTACAATTACTTTCTCTGCTTTTCAGGTGGTGAAACTGTTTAAATAAACATTAAGTTGAGCATTCATCAATAAATCTAAAGAGACACTTTCAAACCATCAAACAAGCGTCTTACATTTCTAATGCAAATGACAGATAAATGAGAACTGGGACATGGCCACAATGCTGAGTGATTGAAAAAACGACAACCTGCGAGTTTCATACATTTCTGTAATTATCTTTTCAGACTGTTCTGAAGCCACAGCGTTAATTAACACCTCACAGCTGCATAAATACATAGAAACTACAGAGACCCTTGTGTGTTGCTAAATGAAATGGCATTAACAGTCTTTCAAGGGAGCATTATATATGCTGTTAAACAACAAGTTTTTCAGTATTCATTAGATAACAACTGTTACACATACAACAGAATTACACAGTAAGACACAAAATGCTCACATTCATATCAAGAGGTTCCTCTACAGGTGTGAGAGTGGATATCCAGGCAGGAACGTCTCGCTCCGAGTCCTGGACAGACAAACACAACACATCAAGGTTTTAGTCAAATACTGATTAAAACAAAATGCAAAATAAAAACCAATCTAACAAAATGCAAAAAATAAAATAAATAAATAATCCCTTTTTGGGTGCCTCTGCCTTCTTAAGCTGTCGACCGAGTGCAAGTTAATTTTATTACTCGAATTAAGAAATGTAACAGGTTGGATAAGAGAATATTTAATTATGTGAAAAGAGTGTTAGGAAAAAAAAAAACAGCAGTGCATTGAAATAGACACTGAATGATATTTAATTTCAAATGTTTGTAAAGTCATTTAGCCTACACCCATGAACCTTTCATGTTTAAAGCTTTACCTTGTTTGAATTGTGTTTTTGTAGGCTACTTCATTTTTAGCTGCTGCCACGTATTTTTTTTTATTTTTGCCATGGGATACCATTAAAATGAATATTAGTTCAATAATTAACAGTTTTCACCTCTGATATTATAACAGTTATTAAGTTATTAACAGTTATTAAGAATTAAAGTTACGCATTGACGGAAGTACGCACGCGAACGTCTTTTTGGCGGGAGCTGTTGCCATGGTGAATTGTAATTTCGGCGCTCCACTGATCATGACTTTTCATAGTTGTGGTTCACGCGCTAAACTCAGAGTCAACCTACTCAGAGTTGAATAAACTAACACAATTCAGCCGTTCTGAAACCGAAAACTCTGAGTTTTCAATCTCTCGGAAAGTCAACTGAAGAGTTCAAGTTTAAACTCAGAGTTGGTTGAACCTCCTTATTGAAACAGGCCCCTGGAGAGACAAAAATAACATCCAAACAAATAAACAAAACAAAATTCAAAACAAAAGTAAAATAAATAAATAAACAATAAATAAATAAACACACGTGCAAACACAAAAATACACAAAAGCAAAAGAGAGTCTCTCTTACCCCTGGAAAGACAAAAATAATATCCACTGATCAACACTGTAGGTTTTGATAAAATATTACTGCAAACTAAACATAACAAAAACCAAGCAAACAAAACGCAGAACAAAATAAAAGCAAATAAAAGAAAACAAACAAAAAAAACTCCAAACAAACAGAAAATGTTTGGTTTGAGACTACAGATGAAAATGAGCCACTCTGGGTAAATTTGTCACATTTTGGATTGATTGTATGCATTAATAATGTGCATTCTCCCTCATTAAATAAATAAATGAATAAAATAAATAAAGCAAACTAAAAACAAAACCAGTCAGGAACATCTCACAATGGAAACACTGATCAAACTCATAAAAGCTATTCTATCTATCTGACTATCTATCTATCTATGTCTGTCTGTCTATCTATCATCTGACTATCTATCTATCTATCATCTGACTATCTATCTATCTATCATCTGACTATCTATCTATCTATCTATCTGTCTGTCTATCTATCTATCATCTGACTATCTATCTATCTATCTATCTATCTATCTATCTATCTATCATCTGACTATCTATCTATCTATCATCTGACTATCTATCTATCTATCTATCTATCTATCTATCTATCTATCTATCTATCTATCTATCTATCTATCTATCTGTCTATCTATCTATCATCTGACTATCTATCTATCTATCATCTGACTATCTATCTATCTATCTATCTGTCTGTCTGTCTGTCTATCTATCTATCATCTGACTATCTATCTATCTATCATCTGACTATCTATCTATCTATCTATCTATCTATCTATCTATCTATCTATCTATCTATCTATCATCTGACTATCTATCTATCTATCTATCTATCTATCTATCTATCTATCTGTCTGTCTGTCTATCTATCATCTGACTATCTATCTATCTATCTATCTATCTATTTATCTATCTATCTATCTATCATCTGACTATCTATCTATCTATCTATCTATCTATCTATCTGTCTGTCTGTCATCTATCTGTCTGTCTATCTATCATCTGACTATCTATCTATCTATCTATCTATCTATCTATCTATCTAGCAGGCATAATTTTGCAGTTCCATTTATATTGTGACACAAAAGACAATATAGTGTACATGCAAACCTCTTTTGCACACGGGTAAATGTTAATTTCCTCAATGCTGAAATTGAGCCATTCGGAGGAGGGCTGTCGCAAGATGAGTCTCACTGCCGTCACGTTATCAGGCTCCGTCAACATCTGAAAACCCAAATACAGAGAAGAAAAGACCTCAGCAAGAAATGTCACAAATTTGGGGCCTTTCATGCAGCTATCAAACAAACAAAAGAGATTAAATTAAGAACGAACATCAGAATTTAACAGAGACTCTAAGGACGTGTGTTTCCAAGCCTTAATTAACTAGACAGAATGAAACCCCGACAAAAGAGACACTGATTTCACAAGTTTCTTGTAGTAATCTTCAAAACAGAACTGCTCCAAACACTTGACGTTTGTGTTGGGGTTGATGTTTGTGAGCTAAACAACATCAAAGTTTCCTTCTACTTCAACTGACAGCCTGATACTTGAGGGACTGTTTCTGTACGTTTATTGCTTGGAGCTTGTTCATGTCAGATTGTTTCTCTGGAAAGATCTTCTGAAAGCACAAACTGTGTTCTTTCATCTCTAATGATTATGCCCACTGTATTACAATATGAACACAAATATATTAGATATAAAAAGTTATTATACTCTATCGTTCAACAGTTTCTTAATGAAAACAATGAAAAATTATAATATTCTGAAATGTTTTTACAATTTAAAATATCTGTTATCTTTTGTTAAATTTAATTGATCTTTGCTTTACAAAAGTATTAATTTCTTAGAAAAAAAAAAAAACATGCATGATATAGCTAAATAAATTCAACTTAAGAGAAAGAAAGAAAGAAAGAAAGAAAGAAGTGACTTTTTCCCCCCAGTGTAGCAATATTTTGAGCAAACAGCCAATGTTTCCAAGTAGATTGAAAATGTTTAGGCTGAGGCTGCCATGACCTTCACCGACCAACAGGATCTCAAAGAAGAGCTACATGAATATGTCAAAAACAGTGACGCAGCAAAAATGTGTCACTTTTTCACACTGGAAAGTTACTGATGCAGAGGAGTCACAACACCTGCCAAGACTGCCGAGTTATCTGCTTGTTTTCTCTGAGATTTGAAGAGATTTTGAAGGCCATCTCCAGAGAAACCATGCAAATGCCACACACTATGACTGTGAGCATGTACTGTAACTCTTTAAATCATTTGTACTAGTTCAAACAAAAATGAAAATCTGGCACCATTTACTCACACTAATATCATTCTAAACCCACACACTTTTTTTTATTATTTATATTTATGTGTGTGTATATATATATATATATATATATATATATATATATATATATATATATCAGTGTTATTGTATTATTTGTTAAGTATTATTTGTATACTGCTTTTTTAATATTTAGATTTTTGTTTTCATTTTCAGTTTTTAGTTTGAGTTTTATGTGACATTTATATACTAATATAGTATTTTTCAATATTTTGATTTAGATTTTAATTTTGTTTTCAATTGCATAATTTTAGTTTTAATATTCAGTAATTTTGATATGTTCTTCTTAAACAATTATTATTATATTTAGAATTTATATTCTATATATTTGTACATTTCATTATACTTGCTTGATTTTTATTTACTAAATATTTTAGTTTTAGCCATTTTTGTACTTCAAATTGTGAAATATTGAAGTGTTATTTATATACTATTTATTAATATTTTGGTTTAGTTTCACACACACACACACACATACATATATATATATTTAATTTACGTTTTAGTAATTTTATGTGGTTATTTGGTGGGGGGGTGGGGTATTTAGATTTAATTTGTTTTTATTACTTAAACTTATTTTATTTATTTATTTTTAATTTTTAGTAATTTTTGCAACTTAAACTTTATTTCAGTTAAGTGCCAAGACATTTTCTTTAAAGTTTTTATTTTCCTCTAATATCTTATTTTAATTAATGAAAACACACAAACTTAATATAATATATAATGCGTATGGTCTGTATAAATTTATATCAGTGTGTCAGTGTTATTGCAGTATTTATATACTAGTATAGTATTTATTTATATATTTTAATTTGACATATTCAGTCTGCACTATAATTTTAGGTTAAAATTTAGGAATTGTATTTGTTTTTTAACAATATTTCTATTTAGCTTTAATGTATTTTATTTATTAAAAAAAATCCAATTATTTCTAGATATGAATTTAAATATTTCCATTCTTCATCTAATATCTAATATATATATATATATATATATTTTTAAATTGGGTACAGTAGTAAAAACAAAAAGCAACTGTGCAAATTTAGAACCCACCCCAACCCACAATAAAATATATATTTTTTTTTTTTACAAGGATTTTAGAAAAGATGACAACATTAAAAAATTAATGTCATAAATTTACAATTTTCACATTAGATCCATGTTTACAAGAAGTTGAGAGTTCCATCGAGATGATGTCCAACAAATACACAGTCCAGGTTTGTCTGTCCATTGTGTGAGGAGGATTCCAGCGGTTGACTAACAATTTTTTTGCTGCTGTGAGAGCAGCTAACAGTAAACATCTTTGTTGGACGGACAAGGTGAAGTCCCAAAAGTCATTCATGAAAAAATGGCGCGGAGTCAAACATATCTCAGTACTCAACAAATATAACAGGTCCTGTGAGAGCTGAGACCAAAAAGGTGAGAGAGGGGGCACTCCCAAAAAAACAATGCAAAAACGTGCCTAAACGTATCCTTGTGAACAGAGATTACACTTAGGAGAAGACGACAGATTCGTATTCAGAAAAAAAAAAAAGCTTGAGAGTGTGATTCCTTTGGTCCAGATCTATCTAGGATATGCGACATTACAGAATTCCTATTTACCCAATACAATTTCAAAATTTGAAAATTTCAAGAGATAGGTTGACAAAACAGAGAAAAAGTAGGGTCAGGAGTACAATGGGCATAAACTGAAAGAAATACAATATTCCTATTCTCCACTATTGTTTTTATATGTGTTATTCTGCCGTCTGTATCACAACCTTTATCTAAAATAGTAATATTTAAAGTCCTCCGCACCAATATTAGGACACCCTTGATTTTAGTATCCGAAGATGAGTGAGATACCACTTCATAAAACTTATTATTACACCTGTGTATATCCTCCTCTTTCAAATGGGATTCTCGAACTAACACTATATCAATCTTTCTTCTTTCGCAAAAAATCTAGAAAACCTGTACGTTTGTGAGGGCCATTTAGACCATTAATATTACAACTCAGAATATTAAGGTCAGTCATAGGTATCGAACAGAATTACTGCATGATAAGACAAAATACAAGTTTGAAAATAAAACCAGTTGAGTCTACCATTAAACCACCCCCCACCCTTCCCGTCACTATTCAAAAAAACAAACACATTCCCATGAACTATGGCAGATCAAACCAAGAACAAACCTCGATCTGCCAGCACCTGCACATTACTGAAGCACCAACATTGGCCCCATAGTCACATATTGACTAGGCAGTATCTCTATTATATACAAAAGAGAGAGAGAGAGAGAGGAATACAACAAACATAAATAAAATAACATCATAATCAGTAAGCGATACTGTATGCGCAATGAAAGCTTCTAGAAACTATGAATTAAGAAGTGAACATTAAAGTGAACAGTGAAAGACACAGTCACCTAACCATTTAGAGCATCTCTTCTCTGATTAGACAGCAGATGTCCAGCTGAAGCTCACTGAGAGTTGGTGGATGAATGGGATCTGAGAAAAACTCTTGCTTCTTCTGGGGAGTATAGCATTTTAGGTTCGCCTTGATTGAGAATGACCTTCAGCGTTGCAGGATAAAGAAGAAAATTCTGGATGCCAGCTTCTCTCATTTCCTTCCTTACTGGCGCAAATGCACTTCTTTTTGCGGTGACCGGAGAAAAATCTGGAAAGAATGACAGCGTTGCTCCTTCGGATGTTTTCACTGGGGCGTGAAATCTGGCGGCCCGCAAAATGAGCTCCCTGTCCATGTACCGCAACAGTTTAAAGATGAAAACCTGTGGTTTAGCGCGATCTGAGGAGAGCCTTGTGTACACACGATGCACTCGGTCCAATTCAATCTCTTTGCCCGCCAGAGACGGGAGCCTCTTCGGTAGCAATCTTTTCAAAAAGCCCATAGGGTCGTCCTTTTCGGAACCTTCAGGCAATCCAACCAGACGCAGATTACTGCGCCTATTGCGATTCTGTAAGTCCACAACCTGTTGCTCGAGCACGGCTACTCGCCTGTTGTGATCTGCAACAACTTTCTTTTGTTCTCTCATCTCCCCTGTAAGAAGATCCAATTTAGAACATAGCGACTGAACAACTGACATGTGAGAAGTGAACTCGTTCCGCATCGGCATCAACTCAGTTCTTAGAATGTGCTCAAAGTGTGTAACAGTGTTCCCCTTTCAGTCGGTCACTCCGAGTCACGTCGGATGACCGACGAAATTGGGATCTCGCCAGAGAGACCAATCCACTTCGAGTGTAACTAAACGAGCCAATGGACATTGGCATGCGATTATTGCATCCAGCTGCCGCTGATCACAGCGTGAGCATAAGAGGCAGCTGATGCACCGCATCAATTATCCTTTCGCTTCGGAGCCGAGCGGTAGTGGTTAAAGCTACTGCTCTCCCTTCCAAGAGAGTGTTCTGCGAGCGAGTGCGGGCGTTACGGCGCGGCAGCGGTGGTCACGGTGTCCGGGAGAGAAAGATCGTCTTCCTGCTGACAGCCACACTAGGAGTGTGCGGTGGCCAGCTCCCCTGCGTGCTTCAGCACTAAAAGAGCATTTCTCTGAAAGAGCAATTTCTCTAAAAGAGCAACACGGGTGATCGCGTCTTTTTAAAGATGTCTTTTCACCCGTGCGTTTCTGGGTGTGGTCGTTTCCTGGCGCCTCAGGACGGTCACGATCGCTTCCTCACGTGTCTGGGCATTCAGCACGCTGAGGTGGCTTTCGTGGATGGTTCATGTTCTTCTTGCGGGGACATGACCATCTCGGAGTGCGACTCTGCTGTGTCAAACATGGCAGAGTCCCTCTGCCTGCCGTGATCCGGCGTGCACACTGGATCCGGTGGAGTCAGAGGTGATTTGAGGATTACGGTGAGGGCTTCCCCAAGTGGAGCTCCTCACCCCTCAAGCACTCCGCAGCCGGTGGAGCTGCCGAAGGAGCGCGCTGGCCACGCGTTTCCTTCGGTGCCCCCTCTGACGACCAGATGTCGATCACTGCATCGGAGGGCGGGCCCTCTCTCTCCGGGGAGGGCGGGCCCTCTCTCTCCGGGGATGACGACCCGGCTGCGTTGCCCCCTTCGGGTGTGGTAGCGTTGTCCGTGCCAGACCCAGAGATGACGGCTATGCTTTCCCGGGCCGCCGAGAATGTCGGGCTCGTGTGGAATCCTAAAAAGCCACCGTGTCCCGATCCTTCGAGGCTGGGCGAGTGGTTCCTCGGTGGGGGTGGCGCTGGTTCTCAGCGCCCCCCTCTGGTGCCATTCTTTCCGGAAGTGCATGAGGAGCTGACAAGATCGTGGAGGGCACCTTTCACTGCCCGAAACACATCTTGTAGTTCTTCCGCTCTCACCACCCTCGATGGTGGAGCCGCTTTGGGGTATGCGGGCATCCCCTCGGTGGAACGGTCTGTGGCCATGCAACTGTGTCCAACAGCCGCTTCCACCCTGCGGGGTGATCCGTGTCTCCCCTCACGGGCCTCTAAGTATTCGTCAGGTCTAACTGGCAGTGCTTATAGAGCCTGTGGGGAGGCGGCTTCCGCCCTCCACGCTATGGCGTTGCTGCAGGTCCACCAGGCCAAAGCACTGAAAGACCTGCACGAGGGTGGTCACGACCTGGCGGTTCTACATGAGCTGCGTGCTGCGACGGACCTCGCGCTACGAGCGACGAAGGTGACCGCACAGTCTCTGGGTCGTGCGATGTCCAGGAGCGCCACCTCTGGCTGTGTCTCGCTGACATGAAGGAGCAGGAGAAGGTACAGTTCCTGAATGCTCCCGTGTCACAGACCGGCCCTTTCGGCGACGCTGTCGAGAGCTTTGCCCAGCAGTTCTCGGCAGCCCAGAAGCAGACTGAGGCAAACACATCATGCGCCGGAGGAAACCTGCTGCTTCCACTCCGGCTGCAGCCACTCAGCCTGCTCGTCGCCGTGGGCGCCCCCCTGCGGCCGCCCCCCTGCGGCCGCCCCCGCTCCCGCGCAGCCGCAGCAGCCTTCCACCAGGCCGCGTCGTGGAGCCGGTCGCAAGCAGGACGCCCACCCCGTCCAGGCCCCCGCCAAACCTGGCGGCAAGCGCAAGTGCAAGAGGCCCTGAGACGGGCGACCCAGAGATGGAGGAGACTGCTCATCGGGAGATGGTGACTGCACCACTCCCTCCCCCGGAGGAGGGCCGGGTGGAGTATCTTTTGTTCATTTTGTTCCGCCGCTGGCCCAGCAGCCAGCGGTACCCAAAACATCAGTAAAGAGCGGTCTCCTCAATCTCCGGGTCTCAAGAGGAGGAGAGTGGTGATCCGTGCATCACAGGATCGCTTCCCTCCTCCTCTCTCGCCAGCAGGCAGCGGGTGGTTGCCCAAGAGCACCCCTCCTGCCCATTCGTGGAACCAGGTAAGGGCAGTAGCACTCCAGTCCCCGCTTCAAGTCGTCAAACGCCGGGCTGTCACAAGCCTCAAGCCGGGTTCCTGTGTCTCCTCCCACGCGAGGAGAAATCAGGTGAGTGCTACACTACACACCCAGACCCCGCCCCCTGCCGTCACAGGCCAGGCCGTCACAGGCCCTGGGGCCGGTCCCTGTGTTCCACCTCGCTGCCCCACCGCGGGCATGTCGGTGGGCCCGTTGGCCCCGCTGGTGCGGTCTCTCGGAGCCTGGTTAGCGCTCCCCAGCCCGTCCCGGTGGCTCCTGCGGACCATCAGACTCGGCTATGCGATTCAGTTCGCCCGGCGTCCCCCCAAGTTCAGGGGCATCCGGTTCACTTCAGTCAAAGCCGTCGATGCCCCTGTCTTGCTCGCGGAGATTGCAGTCCTACTGGCGAAGGATGCAATAGAGCCGGTCCCTCCAGCCGATATGAGGTCGGGGTTTTACAGCCCTTACTTCATTGTGCCCAAGAAAAGCGGTGGGTTACGACCGATCTGGGATCTGCGAGTTTTGAACCGTGCACTTCACAAGATGCCGTTCAAGATGTTGACGCAGAAACGCATTTTGGATGCGTCCGTCCCCTAGATTGGTTTGCAGCAATCGACCTGAAGGACGCGTACTTTCATGTTTCGATTCTCCCGCGACACAGGCCATTCCTGCGATTCGCGTTCGACGGTCGGGCATATCAGTACAAGGTCCTGCCCTTCGGGCTGTCCCTTTTCGCCTCGTGTCTTCACCAAAGTCGCAGAGGCGGCCCCTTGTTCCCCTGAGAGAACGGGGTGTGCGCATTCTCAACTACCTCTACGACTGGCTCATACTTGCACAGTCTCGAGAGCTGTTGTGCGCACACAGGGACCTGGTGCTCAGGCACCTCAGCCAGTTGGGCCTTCGGGTCAATTGGGAAAAGAGCAAACTCGTGCCAACGCAGAGGATCTCTTTTCTCGGCATGGAGTTGGATTCGGTCAACCAGACAGCACGCCTCACCCAGGAACGTGCTCAGTCGGTGCTGAACTGCCTCAAGACTTTATCAGGCAGGACAGCGGTCCCACTGAAACTCTTTCAGAGGCTCCTGGGGCATATGGCTGCAGCTGCGGCCATAGTTCCGCTCGGTCTGCTCCATATGAGACCGCTTCAGCACTGGCTCCATGGCCGAATCCCGAGCTGGGCGTGGAAACGCGGTACTCACCGGGTTCAGATTACACCGGCCTGCCGCAAGACCTTCAGCCCGTGGTCAGATCCTTCGTTCCTTCGGGCAGGAGTGCCCCTGGAGCAGGTATCCAGGCATGCTGTGGTATTCACGGATGCCTCGGCCACCGGCTGGGGTGCCACGTACAACGGGCACGCAGTATCAGGGGTTTGGACGGGCCCCCTTCTGCGTTGGCATATCAATTGCCTCGAGTTGCTGGCAGTACGCCTTGCCCTGTGCCGCCTCAGAGGGCGCCTTCGGGGCAGGGACGTTCTGGTCCGTACGGACAACACTGCGACCGTTGCCTATATCAACCGGCAAGGCGGTTTGCGCTCCCGTCGCATGTCGCAACTCGCCCGCCACCTCCTCCTCTGGAGTCAGAAGCATCTGAGGTCCCTTCGTGCCATCCACATCCCAGGAGTGTTCAATCAGGTGGCCGACGAGCTGTCTCGAGCGGCACTTCCTGGGGAGTGGAGACTCCATCCCCAGGCGGTCCAGCTGATTTGGAGTCGGTTCGGAGTCGCTCAGGTAGACCTGTTTGCATCTCCAGAAACCACCCACTGCCAGTGGTTCTACTCCCTGTCCGAGGCAACGCTCGGCACGGATGCACTGGCACACAGCTGGCCCCAGGGCTTGCGCAAGTATGCGTTTCCCCCAGTGAGCCTGCTAGCACAGACATTGTGCAAGATCAGGGAGGACGAGGAGCAGGTCCTGTTAGTGGCTCCATATTGGCCCAACAGGACCTGGTTCCCGGAACTCATGCTCCTCGCGACAGCCCCTCCCTGGCCGATTCCTCTGAGGAAGGATCTGCTTTCTCAGAGACGGGGCACCCTCTGGCACCCGCGTCCAGACTTGTGGAAACTTCATGTGTGGTCCCTGGACGGGACGCGGAGGTTCTAGGTGACCTGCCCCAGGAGGTAGCGCTCACTATCGCTTCAGCACGAGCACCGTCCACAAGACGGGCCTATGCGCTGAAGTGGAACCTGTTCGTCGAATGGTGTTCCTCTTACCAGGAGGACCCCCGGAGATGTTCGATCAGAGCCGTGCTTTCCTTTTTGCAACAAGGGTTGGAGCGTAGGCTGTCCCCCTCCACCCTTAAGGTATATGTTGCTGCTATTTCTGCCCACCACGACCCCATAGAGGGGAGGTCGGTGGGGAAGCACGATCTGGTCGTCAGGTTTCTTAGGGGGGCCAGGAGGTTAAATCCTCCGAGGCCTCCCTCCCTTCCCTCTTGGGATTTGGCTTTGGTGCTAAGAGCCCTACAAACTGCCCCCTTTGAGCCATTGCAGTCAGTCGAGTTGAAGTTTCTTTCTATGAAAACCCTACTCCTGACTGCATTGGCCTCAATCAAGAGGGTGGGGGACCTGCAGGCATTTTCGGTCGACGAGTCGTGCCTTGAGTTTGGGCCGGCTGACTCCAGTGCAACACTGAGGCCCCGGCCCGGCTATGTGCCCAAGGTTCCTACCACGCCCTTCAGGGACCAGGTAGTGAGCCTGCAAGCGCTGCCCTTGGAGGAGGCAGACCCAGCCCTAGCTTTGCTCTGTCCTGTACGCGCACTGCGTCAGTACGTGGATAGAACTCAGAGCTTCAGGACCTCAGAACAGCTCTTTGTCTGTTTCGGAGGACAGCAGAAGGGGAAGGCTGTCTCCAAGCAGAGGATGGCCCACTGGATAGTGGATGCCATCACCTTGGCCTATGAAGCACAAGGTGTGCCCTGCCCGCTCAGGTTGCGTGCTCACTCCACTAGGGGTGTCGCATCGTCCTGGGCGCTGGCTCGTGGTGCCTCGCTAGCAGACATCTGTAGAGCTGCGGGTTGGGCGACTCCCAACACGTTCGCTAGGTTTTATAGCCTACGTGTTGAACCGGTTTCCTCCTGTGTTCTCACCTCAAACGGGTAGTGGCACTGAGAGGGCCGGCTCAGAGTCGGCTTGCGGCGTCCTTACGCCTAAATTCTCCAGAGAGTTCCTTAACCAGGCAAACCCTGTTGAGTCCTCCAGCACTCCGGCGTCCGGACACGGCGGAGCGTCCGGCGCCAGGCCTTCAGCCAATGAATTCTTGAAATCTGGTGCGAGGCTAGTGCCCATATGAGAGACCCTGTCGGGATCCCATATGTGTATTCCACGGTATTCTTATTGGAGCCGTGTTTCCCCTGGCGGACCACGTTCTGCCATCTCTAAAGATGCAGCCTGAGCCATCTCAGAGACTTCCATGTGCAAAAGGGCCCTCTGGGTTACTTCACATGTTTGAATGTCACTTAAACCCCCTCTGGGAGGAGGTGACTCCGCAGTGTGCCTCTTCCAAGTGGAAGGGCACGCTTCCCAGTGTTATCCTAGTCCTACTGTTTGGGTTGCTCAAGGAACACCAGTAGTTGACCTTCTCTGTGTAGAGCCCGGTCCTATCGTCTGCCTTATAGGAAGGGTCAGGAGCCCTACACAGGGCACTGGAAGGGGCAGCTCCTGTGGCGCTTTGGTAGGGATCCCAATTTCGTCGGTCATCCGACGTGACTCGGAGTGACCGACTGAAAGGGGAACGTCTCGGTTACGTATGTAACCCTCGTTCCCTGAAGGAGGGAACGGAGACGTCACGTCCCGTCGCCACAGTCGCTGTACCACCGCTGAGCGGCCGGGTCGCCGGCTCGGCTCCTCAGCGAAAACATAATTGATGCGGTGCATCAGCTGCCTCTTATGCTCACGCTGTGATCAGCGGCAGCTGGATGCAATAATCGCATGCCAATGTCCATTGGCTCGTTTAGTTACACTCGAAGTGGATTGGTCTCTCTGGCGAGATCCCAATTTCGTCGGTCATCCGACGTGACGTCTCCGTTCCCTCCTTCAGGGAACGAGGGTTACATACGTAACCGAGACGTTCTCCATCTGGTCCACCATATCGCTCGTGATCAGTGGCTTGGATTTCTTCTTAATCGGAGAAGCCGACGGAGACATCTCCTGCTGTTTCCGATTGTGTGCCATCAGGGAAAGTATTATTAATGAATAAAACTTACAATAAAACAAAATAAAATCAGCAAAAAGGGGCCAAACGTACGGCGCTCTACTCAAGTGCGACTAGGTTCGTGAGCACGTGACGTGACTCTTAATATCTAATATTTCAAAATAATAATTTTTGAATTTTACAGCCCCATTGTCTTTCATTATATGTAAAATTAATTTTTTGTGTTCCACGATAAAGAGAGTAATCAAGTTTAGGTGTAAATGATGACAAAATGTTATTTTTTGGGTGACCTAATCCTTTAAATTCACCATAAACCTCCATATAATTGAGAAGAAATGTCCTTGTAATTAAAAAAAAAAAAAACCTGCAAGGACTTTGTTTTCAATATTTCTCCTCTTCTTAATAAAGACTTATTTATCATTGCAGTGTCCGTTGACATCAAAAACAGATTACAGCAGATGGGGTGAGAGCTGTGTGGCGTCCCAGGTGGGTTTTTCAATGCAAATTTCATTCGATGCCACTGAAGGTGGCCATAGAGCGCAGAACTCACCATCCAATCATCTAAGAGTTCAGTCGAGGACTCACGTCTAATATCCCAGTGTCTTTGAAACGGAGCTAAAAAGCGTCGAGGGAGCCTGATCGCAATACATTAAAGCAGTCATTACAGGCAACTCACAGATCAAAGACCGGGACACACAATCCCCGGAGAGCCACAAATGGGCCAAATCACCATGATGACAAACAAAATGTTCTGCGAGCTGCTGCGATTACGCTGGGATGGCTGACAAAACTGTTAGGGGTTTTTAACTGAAAAACTGATTATATCCTGCAGACATAATTGACGTTGTCGTCTCAGGGGAAATTATTTAAAAAGATTACAAAGATCGCATTTTTGCATGCTTAAAAAAGCAGTAATTAGGTATTTGTCGCGCAAGTAAACTGTCATAAGTGCACAATTTGAAGAATTCAAAATCTGTAAAGGTGCGGTTAAACTTACCGTTGCTCGGCAGTCATTTCACAATACCATTTCCAACTAAAAACGGTGGTTCATTTACATGACAATGGTGTTTTGGGGGCCTGAACACGCAAACTTTTGAAAACTACAAGTACGTGGTGTTTGTTTACAATGTGACATCGCCATCTACTGGCCAGGCATGAATAATACATGCGTTTTTAGTCGTTTTCGTAGATCTGTGTGGATGGAGATCGTTTTAACAATGTTGTCGTCTGTGCGCAAATGTTTTCAAAATGCAAATGAAAAACGTTTTGAATTTTCAATTGCAATCCTTACTTTCGCTTGAGGGCGAAATTCGCCCACGGATTTCGCTATTATACAAAGGACTTTTTTGGCTCGCAAAATTTTGCCAAAATATTGATAATGTGTCTGTACCTTAAAAGCACAATATGTAAGATTGTTTTTATTAAAATATCCAAAAACCACTAGAACAGTCAGGGATGGGATTTTTCCATATAAATACGGATTTCCGTATTTTCCAACCTCTGAGGGACGACCCATGTGATTTGCGTAGATCAGAGTTTTTTTGCATGATGATTGAAATCGCGCAAATGGCCTTGAGCTATTACCTAAATAAACTGGGAAAAGATTCTTTTCTAAAACATCATGGACGGAATGATCCTGAGAGCGCTGCAAGAGCTTGCGGCGCCATCTGCAGGGCAGTTCAAAGTGTTCAAATGATTCAAAGCGCCAAATGTGAGTAGAATCAGCGCTGAAACGTGTTACTCGACCCGGTGACTTTCTATGAATGGCGGTGAGAATTTGAGATTGCTAGATAACAGGCTGTAGTCTGACCCGCTACATGTCTGCTGTTACAGTACTGTTTTTAGTTTCGATTCACAGTTAGTGCTCGCTGTGCTGTGCTGCGATTGGTTTGAGCCGCTTTCATTTGCATTTAAGAACGCAACATTCGTCGTTAGAAACATTTATAAATCTGCTGTTGATTACAAAGAGAAGTTTCAGTGTCACATAATCCTTCAGAAATCATTCTAATATGCTGATTTGCTGCTCAAGAAACATTTCTCATTATCAATGTTAAAAACTAGTTTTGCTGCTTAATATTTTTGTGGAAACAATGATACCACTCAAACATTTGTATAAGATTAAAAAAAGAGAGGGAAATTAATCATTTTATTCATGCATGAAATTGATAAAAGTGAGTGAAGACATTTAAAATGATTTCTATTTAATAAATGCATTAACAAATTTAATTAATATATTTGATAAATGCAAATAAATGCTGTTCATTAAACTGTTAATGAACAACATTTATAAAAAATCCTGAAAAATAAAGTGAATCACCATTTCCACAACATATGAAGCAGCAAAATTGTTTTCAACATTGATAATAATCAGAAATGTTTCTTGAGAGTCAAATAAATTCTAATGATTTCTAAAAGATCATGCGACACTGAAAACTGGAGTAATGATGAAGAAAATTCTGCTTTGCATCACAGAAATAACATTACATTTTATAATATATTAAAATTGAAAACTTTTTAAATTTGTAATTATATTTCACAATACTGCTGTTTTTTTTTTTTGTTTTTTTTATTTAATCAAAAAAATTCAGCCTTGATGAGCAGAAGATATTTATTTCAGAATCATTAATTGTAATGTTTCCAAACTTTTGGCAGGTACTTTAATAGTAATAACAATTCTATATACTATATACTTTACTACAATATATTATAGCACTTTATTATAATATTATGTTGTTATCATGATTAAGTGCTGCTTTTTATTTTTTACAGGAAAATAGTGTGTATTCTTACAGTATAAGATTTTTTCTTTTAATGTGCTAAAATTTATGTATTTTAATAAGTGCTGGGGGCGTGGCTTGTGGGTGTGACTTGGGGTGTGGTCAGATTTTCCTTCTTTTTGTCTCTAGCTGATCACAAGCCTGAACAGTGTTTTATATTTTGCTGACTTGTGTACTTACATTATATCCCAAATGTTTCAAAGAATGTGTAAATCCAGAGAAATAAGCAATTTTAACTACTGACACGGACCGTGTCCATAGTGTCATTGTGTCGCCTGTCAATGACGCCCTCGATTTCCAGTTTTGTTTTGTAGAAAACATGTAAACACCAAAGATGTTATATGTTTTATTAGACAGGTGACGACCGCACAGAGTAGCATTATAACAGAACTTTCAAATGTATCTAGTATGATAAAACAGCTCTGCTTTGCCACGCATAAGCACGACCGGAAGGAGCGGAAACGGTCGACTGTGGCATTATAAAAGCTCCGCTGCTTTCGAGCCGTGTGTCATGCTCGTCTCTCATTAGCAATTGCTTCAGCGACCTCTCTTTGCTTCGACGGCTTTCCACCTCACTCTGCTTCATACTACGATGTTAATAAATCTTTAATACATTAGCTCATCCATGAACATGATTTCTGCCCGAGTCCCGTCGGAATGCATCGGCTGTGGGGATGAAGACGACAACTCCCATGATGCCACACTCAGTCACAGCGTCATCAAACTACACTTTTGTTTCTTTGTTTGTTTTGAATACGTACCCTCTAGCAGCGAAAACTTACATACTGTGCCTTTAACTCGTAATGTATAGAATTTTAGGCAGCTGAAAATGAATTTTCGGTTTTGGGCGAAACCGTTTAATTGAAACCAAAGCAAAGCAAAACAAAACAAAAAAGCAAAACTTTCTCTGATGGCTCGTTTTTAATCTGCCAGCATCTATTTCATGCAAACAACATAAGCTACAACTCGTAAACATGTCATGCAGGTTGATTTTGATTTCTCGCTTTTAATCGATCTTTCATTTTGATGAAGATCTTTTAGTCTATGCTGTTTTTATGGATAAAAAAGGTAATTACGACTTTTTATTTCACAATTCTGACTGTTTTTTTTCTCTCAATTCTAAGTTTATATCTCACAGTTTAGCCTTTTTTGTAGTTCTAAGAAATAAAGTCACAAGTTGAACTTTTAGAGGACAATTTGAAGGAAACAAGTCAGAATTGCAAAATATAAACTCATAATTGTGAGATGATTATAATTCATCAATTTATCGCAATATCGAGTTTACATCTCACATTTTTTCCTGCCATAGAATAAAAAAATAAATAAATAAAAATAAATAACTTTTGTCTTGCTTTTACGCTTTTTCAAGTTTGTCTCACAATTCAAACTTTTTTCTAACAATTCTGAGAAAAAAAATTATTCCAAGAAAAAAAATGTCTGAATTGTGAGAAGATGCAATTAACTTTTTAAAATAAAAAAATATATAATTTTTTAGTTTTTAGCTGATAAGAGAAAATGTCACTAAATATTATTTATAGCACGCCTGCCATTCAGTAATCACAATAAGCTTTGTGCTTTATTTTTGATGTGATACCGGTTTTAAAATTCTGTCAGTTTTATAACAAATTTCAAACAAAAATGTTGACTTGACGCTTTAATGTGACGCGTCAGATAACTGTAGCCACTTCAACTTAAAAACTGCTCATGTACAATTTATTTTTATATACTCACAAATTTTTTAACACTGATAAGAAAAGACAAGTGACAATTAAACATCAAATTTTTAAGTAGAAAAACTGAACTATTATTTTCTTGTAAAACATACTCCAATCTTTTTGTATTTTTGTATTATTTTTTAGAGAACAACTCTTAAATTTGAATTAAAAAAAAATAATATATATATATATATTTTTTTTTTTTTAATCAGTTTTTTTAATTAAAATTTTAATTTCAGTTTCTGTATTTCAGTAAAAGAATTATATAAGTTCATCACTAATATATTTAAAGTACTGTTTAAATGTCGATAACCAAAAGGTTAAAGGTTTAAACTGCCACAAAGGGGCTTTTTTTACGTGGAGAACAAAAGCAGAAATTTTGCAGAATGTTCACGCTGCTCATTTCCATAAATGTTTTGGTTTCCTGTCTCTTTCTCATTCCTACCTGATGTCTGTAGATGGAGAAATAGTCATGTGATCCGGCCTCAGCGTGTGGGTTGCTCATGAGGCAGTAATTTCTCAAACAAGTGACCCACTTCGCAGAACCGTCCTCTCTCCGCAAACGGACCGTCAAATACGCGCTGTAGTAGTTCTTGAAAGAGATTTCCTGAATCTAGATACAAGCACAGGAGATATAGCAGCATAAGCTGTGCATCGGGCATTAATAAACCCTTGCCGGCCGATCAATAACTGTGACCTTTATGAACTGATGTGAGAGATACTCACGTTCACAGGCTCGGCGAGGGTGATGTCTGTTATATAGACGCCAGGGCGAGATGAATCAGATACAGCGTCTCCAATCTGCAGTGCCACAGCTGATTTTATTGTGCAGCTCACTGCTTTAGTACTCATGATTGAGCTGTGATAAGAAAAAAAAATCAGAACTCAAAAACATATCATCAAACTGAGGCCCTTAAAGAACGTAGGTTCAAACTTCACAAAAAACTGATCCATGTCAATGAACAAGACACATATACTCAGGCTTTATTATTAATATTATTTCTTAAATATAGAATTTTAGTTTTTTGCAATCATATTTTTTGAAAATAAGGCCTACTCATATTATTATTTTTAATATTTAGATTTGTTTTACAGTTATCTTTGTTGTTACTGCTAGCTGTATAATAATAAAAACAACAACAGTAATACTATTTACTACTACTACTACTACTACTACTAATAATAATAATAAATAGTTTTAATTTGAAAATGATACTTTAAGAATAGCATTAAAAATAAAATATAGCAGTTCAAACAAGCTTCTACAACATCTCTTTATAAAAAAAATGTTTTTGGTAATTGCATAGTGTTCAGCAATAACTTAAATTAAAAAATAAATAAATAATTCATAAAACCACACAGGAACATGAATGCTAATTGTTACCAAATTTGCTTATTATTACTGTCATATATATATATATATATATATTAGTGCTGTCAAACGATTAATCGCAATTAATAGCATCCAAAATAAAAGTTTTTGTTTGCACAATAAATGTGTGTGTATATTTATTATGTATATATAAATACACAAACATACAGTATATATTTTGAAAATATTTACATGTATTTACATGTCTATATTTATTAGGGCTGCACGATATATCGCATGCGATACTGAATGCGCATCTTGTCAGTAAAGCCGGTTCTGTAATCAGCGGGTGCGTGATTTCATTTGGAGCTGCATTTACCACACAGAGCCTTTTTCACTGACAAGCTGCGCAAATCCACGTTCATTATCAATTAACTTTATCAATGGATTTTATTCTCATATATATATATATATATATATATATATATATATATATATATATATATATATATATTAATAACACTAATAATAAGCAAATTTGGTAACAACTTTATTAGCATTCATGTTCCTGTGTGGTTTTATGATTTGTTTTCTTTTTTTTTTTTTTTACATTGAATTTATTGCAATAACCAAAAACATTTATATATAAATATATATATAGAGAGAGAGAGAGAGAGAGAGAGAGAGAGAGAGAGACAAATGTAATAAATGGTATTTGTAAATGTAAAGACATTTCCAAACAACAACAACAGTATGAACTTTATTATTATTATTATTATTATTTAACAAAACGCTTGTCTGTTTTATCCCTGGCTGACAATAAACAAATCTGATCAAAGCATTTGGAACAAAACAAAAAACAAAACATTCAATTAATTGTAGGTTAATTACAAAAACAGGACATGTATGGCAAAAAGTCCGTCGTGAGAATAACGCGTTTATGTCGCTTAAACATGCTGTCTATGTGAGCAGAGTTTGTGTATTCAAACACGGTCAGTATGCATCACTGAAGTACTTACTATATTCAGCTGTCTGACTCTCTCTGTGGACTAAAATGATCTTGTGTTAAATAACCGAGTCGTGCCCTTAAATGGTGCTGAGGCGCTTTAGAGTCACTGCGGTCATCTGTGCAGGAATCACAAGCAGCTTTATGATGGTTTATGGTTTCATGTGTTTATAGTTGCAACTCCGCACGTCGCTTCCGGTCAGGTGTGTGTGTGTGTGTGTGTGTGTGTGTGTGTGTGACGTGTTTTCCTTAAAGGGCCAGTGTTAAAGTAAACAGTCAATGCCTTATCAAAGGAACCTATTTTTACAGAACAATCGGTAACAAAATAATAATAATAATAATAATAATAATAATAATAAAGTTATCAAAAAAAATTATTCATTTTCATTGATTTGTCAAGAATGCTTATATATATATATATATATATATATATATATATATATATATATATATATTAGTCTGATGAGAATAAAATCCATTTGGGTGTAAATATTGTGCAATATAATTTAGTAATTAGAATTTTTATTTTATGTCTCTATTTTACTCTGCAGGACACAATATTAGCAAAACAAAATAATAATAAATAGATAACATAATGAGAACCTGCTGTTTATTTTCATTGATTTGAGAAGAAAACATTAAAACAACGTAAATAAAAAAAAATTAGCAGTTCAAATATATCTATTCAAAAAATAAGTTTGGTTATTTAAGCAATAATTTGAGCTAATAAAACAATTAACACCAACATTACCAATGTTACAATAAGCACATTAAATCTCTCTTATCATGAGTAAATACTGTCGCAATTATTCATTATTTTTGAATCCAGTGAATTGAAGCAGTTCATCAAAAAGCTAAAATGAATGGGAAAGAATGTAATAAATGTTGCAAATAACCTGTTTTTGTGCATAACCCAATCGTAAATTATGAAATATAGACTCAGGAATGACCTCTCAGATAGATATATATATATATATATATATATATATATATATATATATATATATATATATATATAAGATATGCTAAAAAGGGTTTATTTTCATACAGTGTTGCAAGCATTTTTATTTTTTTTTAATTACACTACCCACAGTCACCGGCAGAGGACAATAACGCTCTTCTGTTTCAAACTCAAGCATTTCTTGAACAGTATGTGCTGAATCCTCTATGATTGGCTTTATCTCTTATATAAAACACATTTCTGCTTCACCAACGTGTCTATGGATGCATAATTATCCATGAGATTCATAAAGCCATTGTTAGATTCCATATACTGGGCCCTGTGGAGAAAGAAAGGGAGTTTCTTGTATTACAGTGTTAATATAAAAAGACTTTTTTGTCATTAGTATGTGTATCAAGTCTATAAATGCATATATATTTATTATTATTATTATTTATAATTTATTGAATCGCTACTTATAACGTTATTGCATGTTCCCCTGCCATTTTAATATTTATTCTTCATGCACTGGCTGCACTTACTGTAGACTCACATCAGCAGATTTATACAATTTGCAAAATGTTAATTAAATGCAAACATTGACAGCTCTATATTTATAATAATAATAACAATAATAATAATAATAATTTGCTTCCTCATTGTACAGAAATGAGTGACAAATTCAAAAATCTGCTCTTCCCAGGTTCGCTATAGGAAACGGAAAATACAATATTTTCCCAGCTGGCCCATGACTGGCCTACTGGAGCAGCTAGTATTTAGGCACAGGGTTTATTTTATCGACGATTCTGTGCACAGTCGCGTTTCCATGTCTGTTCGTCTGAACCAGAGGTTTTTCGTGGTCCAGCACTCAGACAAAGCCAGAGAATCAAACACCCCCTCAGAGACACGCTTTTAGCTGAAAAGCAATGAGAAATACCTTCAAGGACAGCCTAGAGGTAGGGAAGACGACTCGGAGGGGAAGGATTTATCATCAAACATGTTTCCAAATGAGCCACTGTGAGCCAGGCAACTCAAACAGTGCGTCTGACTAGGCCAGGCGTTGACATGATCGGAGGGAGCTGTACTTTGTTTTAGTAGGATTTCAAACTGACACGGCTCTTTCTACACTCTTAAGCATTCATTTCCGTCAAAAACACTTTGTCTAGCCTGTAAGCAGCCTTTAGGTCGGGTCACACCAAGATGAATCTTTGGTGTGATAAACATTTTAATTTTAGGGCACTATGAAATCTTTTTTCTTTTTTTTTTTTCCTCCCAAATTCTGTATTATTTTTTATTTATTTATTTTTTTTATTTCAAAAATTCATTTTTTTCTGTTTTAATCTTTCTGGATTCTGTTTTTAATTTTAATGCTATACTTGTGTATGTTGTGTTGTGCATTTACATTTTTTTTTCCTGCTAAATATATTCTGGTAAATAATTTTCTGGTAAATATTCCTTTAAAAATAATGTTTTACTAATATATTTATTAGTAGTAGTAGTTCTATCATTACATTAAGTAATATATTTCTGTCACAGTTTCTTCAAGTTAAACTGAACTTTTGTTTTGACGGGTTGTTGTGAAGACTTAAGTTTCAATAGCGCGTCTGCGCTATTCATTCACACAGAGATATGCAGAACATGCAGGATTCATATTTAAATGGTATTTTTGCGGCTTAATATTCACACGTTTTGATTTAGGTGTGCTGACCTACTTTTGATGTAGACATCCAAAATTTGTCAAATTCCGTGACATTCCATGTTATACAGTAAATTCCGCTTTTATGACTGGATTCCGTGATTCGCGGAAACCCTATAATTTGTAGCGATGGGAGAAACTAACCCTTTCGAAGCTTCGAATCAATTGAACCAATTGCTTCGCAAAATGATTCACTGTTTCGAAGCACTCGAAACACCACACACTAGTGACGCCTGCTGGTCAAAAGTGTGTAAATACAACAAAAACTCATAAAAACAGCTTTTAAAAACCCATTGCAAATGTTTTATTGAAATTATAACACGTTAAATGCAACAAAAATAATAAAATACCATTAAATATGAAGTCTCTGTATAAAATGTAGTTTTTTAAATATTTTTATATTAATTTGCAAGGCTAGTTTTGTTTGTTTTATGCAGAGCTTGTAAATAGAGGACAGTAAGAGACTATTAACTACTTCTCATCCTTTTAAGTACACATATGTCTTGTTAAAAACGTCTACAAATTGATGAAACTGATCCGAGATCAGGTAAAAACCATAGAAGCTGGTTCAGTTGTTTGTCGCTGGGGGACGATCTCAATAAACTCGCTTGATTCACGGGTTCACAGAGATCGACCCCAACGGCAAACCACTGAAATTTCGAAACGTTTCGAAACAGTTATGATGTAACAAAGCCTCATTTACTTCTCAGGGGAATACAGATATGTTCGGTATCTGTTCAAATATGCTACATCTCTTCTGAATCTGTGCAAATGTTTCCATTAGGAATATACAAACATCAGCAAAACATGAGAAGGAGTTTTGCATACGGCTGATTTTCGATCGTGCTGCACTCAGTTTATACCCCAATTCCCATTTTAAGGGAGCCTCTGCTTTATGAATAATAGATGCTTTTTTGTGTAGCATACTTCCAGTATGTAGGTCATTTAGGACTTTATATCTGAAAGTGCCTGCTAAAACGTTACAGGCCCATTGCCTTGAGCTCAAATGTCACTTCCGTCTCAGCATTTGTGTTGTAGTTTCGGAAAAATCCTATCTGCTTTATCGAGGAAACAATTTTTATCAGGGAGATATTGAAAAAGGAGACAGCTAATGCCTGCTGCAGATGCTATTATCAAGAGATCCATTAACTGTATCGCTGTGTGAAGAATGGCGACAAATTGTGCATGTGTTCATTGTGCATGCATTGTGAATCAGGGTCTGCATCGGGGGAAAAACGCTGCTAAGTGCTTTCAGCCAATGCTAGAGCAAAGCTGATTGAAGTATTGTGGAACATTTTGAAAGAAAAGAACACATATTTCCTTCTTTCATTATTTTTGTATCTGGTTTGAAGATTCTGATGGTTTTGTGAATGGCTTTCTCTTGAAAATTGCTTGGTGTTTGGTTAAGAATCAAAAGCACACGCTAAGAGAACGGATTCACAGAGGTCAAATTCAGTGTTTTAGTCTTTTAGAGAAAATGTCTTTTTAAATTTAGTCAATGTATTTGTCATTTCATGCTTATTAGGTTCATTTGTGGCATTTCTGGCTGAAATATGTAGCTCTCGTATCCTCTCGTCTGTGCAGATAAAAGATATAATATCGCATTTATGCTGCAGCTATAACTGAATAATCTTAAAGGAATAGTTCACCCAAAAATGAAAATGTGCTGAAACTGACACACCCTCAGGCCATCCTAGACATAAATTAATTAGTTTCTTCATCAGATTTGGAGAAATGTAGCATCACTTGCTCACCAATGGATCCTATGCAGTGAATGGGTGCCGTCAGAATGAGAGTCCAAACAGCTGATGAAAACATCACAATAATCCACAAGTAATCCACACCACTCCAGTCCATCAGTTAATGTCTTGAAAAGCTTGAAAATCTCTGTGTTTGTAAGAAACAAACTCATCATATAGGTTTTAATTTGAAATTGTCACTTCTGGCCAAAATATGAGCCCATAATCAATACTAACGCTTCCTCCAGGGAAAATTCAATCTCCTGTTGTCCTCTCACATCAAAATCCACAAACATATTTGTTTTGAACTAGTCTATTTTGTACTGTTTTGGCTTGTAAACGGTGTTTGATCTGTGCAAATTTCTCTCCTGATTCAGACAAGACGACTTTTTCAATGGACTAAGCAATATTATGGATTGGATTCATATTTTAGCCTGAAGCAATGGTTTGATGTTAGAAATGTCTTAATGGATTTGTTTCTTACACAGCATTTCAAGACATTGATTGATGGACTGGAGTGGTGTGGATTATTGTGATGTTTTTATCAGCTGTTTAGACTCTAATTCTGACGGCACCCATTCACTGCAGAGGATCCATTGGTGAGCAAGTGATGGAATGCTACAGTTTTCCAAATCTGATGAAGAAACAAACTCATTTTCATCTTGGACGGCCTGAGGGAGAGTACATTTTCAGCAAATTTTCATTTTTGATTATTTTATTCTTTAAAATAGGATGCATTGAGTGCTAATTAACCAACTAGCAAAGCAGCTCAGTACAAAACTCTTTTTAGCTCAAGCACATCAATCCCCAGCATACTATGATTTAATCATCCATGTTAGTCCTTTAATATTTTTCTTTCTTCTAAAAGACAAGTGATTTTTTTTAAGTTTAATTATCACTCTTATGCATCTTTTTCCCCTCGTCTTTCCCTCATTATTTTCAACAAACTAGATTTACACTGATGCCACGTTGACTGGTACAAAAACAAGAATCAATCGTTTCTCTCGCTGTCACTCACACGTCTTGTTTTGAGTAGTCTGGCAAAGGTGATGTTTTTCCTGAGAAACGGTGAGAAGCCAGCAGCCACCTGCGGTTAACCTTCATCTGCGCTGGAATTAACTTCCTGTCAGACCACTGACGTTACAATCTCCTCTGCTGTGACTTCTGTGCCATTAAACATACACGTATACATATACTTCACCCTTTTTTGCTCTAATCATTTGTGAGACTTGTTTCTGTTTTAAGAACGGTTTCTATAAATGTGTATCTATCTATCTATCTATCTATCTATCTATCTATCTATCTATCTATCTATCTGTCTGTCTCTCTGTCTGTCTGTCTGTCTGTCTATCTATCTATCTATCTATCTAGTATAGTATCTATCTGAAACATGCTAGCAATGGGATGATACTAACCAGCAACTTCATAGCAACACTCCACACCAACCTAGCAACCACCCGAGCACCCTAGCAACCGCATAGCAACCGCCCCAGGTATCATAGCAACCGCATAGCAACACCTTAGCAAACACCCCAGGTACTCTAGAAACTGCCTTAGCAACTGCCCCAATGGGATGATACTTACCAGCAACTTCATAGAAACACTCCACACCAACCTAGCAACCACCCAGAATACCCTAGCAATCACATAGCAACAACCTAGCAACCACCCCAAGTACCCTTGCAACTGCATAGCAACACCTTAGCAACCGCCCCACGTACCATAGCAACCACCTTTGGTACCCTAGCAACTGCATAGCAACCAGCCTAAGTATCCTAGCAACCGTATAGTAACACCCTAACAACCACCCAGAGTACCCTAGCATCCACCCTGGTACCCTATCAACCTCATAGCAACACCCTAGCAACCACCCCAAGTACTCTAGCAACCATCCAGAATACCTTAGCAATATTGAAGGCATATGAACTCATTTAAGCTTCCATTCTTATCTGTCTGTCTGTCTGTCTGTCTATCTATCTATCTATCTACCTGACAGACTGTTTTGCCTTCAAAAACTAATCTTTAAAACTACTTTAAACCATTTCAGATTGAAATCCGTCAAACTTTTAAAACTTTTAAAAACTTTTTGGTCAGGCTTTCTCAAGTCAACTTATCTAGTTTATCTAGTTAATTTAGTATTTGTTAGTGACAGTTCAGTGAAAGTTAATCACATTTAATCTAAAAAAATGTAATTACTGTAATGCAACCCAGTGTTTTACCTTTGAGTGTTTATGTAATTAAATTCCCATTATTTTAATATAGTGAAAGCATCATATTTGGACATAGTAATAATTATTGTTTGTTAATTAAAATCAGCATATATTAGCATAGTACCTTATGGAACATGTCACATAATGTCTTGTTTTATTGAAAACTAACCATAGTGTTTCTGTAAATTAATAAATGAGTTGCAGTTATAACCTAATTTCTCATAATTGTGACATTTCATATCACAATGTGATTATTTCCCTCAATTGTGACTTTATCAAAATTATGATATATAATGTATTTTCTCTAATGCATTTTTAGTATCACTGAGATACTACTTTAGTTCCCTTTCAGTCGGTCACGTTTGACGTACGTTGGAACTGACCAACGAATTGGGGATCACTTTGGGAGACCAATCTACTTCGAGTGTAAGAAAACGAGCCAATGCACATTGGCATGCAATAATTGCAACAGCTGCTCTGCGCTACAGCGCGAGTATTTAATGAGCAGCAGGTGCGTCGCGTATTTGCTTTTCGCTTCGGAGCCGAACACGTGCTGTTCCTGCTTGTGTGTTATCTTTTTCTTCGGAAGTGGTGGAAGACGAGCTGCTTGTTTGGGAAGGAGCCTCTGCGTGTCTGGTGCGGGTGTGACGGCGCTGACAGTGTTGGTCGCGATTTCACGAGAGAGCAAAAACAGCTGTTCTCACAGCTCGTGGAGAAGGCGCCTTCAACGAGATCGCTGTTTATACAGCTGAGAGTTGCGTCTTCAACGAGAGTGTGAGTGCTCACAACAGGCTTGCACTATTGTACTGTTGTGTATCCGCGGCCATTTCCCTGTGCGTTTCAGCACCAGTAGAGAGCAAATTCCTAAAAGAGCACACACGGTTTGATCCTGCGTCTTTTTCAAGATGTCATTCAGACCATGTGCTACTGGATGCGGTCGCTACCTGCCCCCCGGTGATGGTCATGATTACTGCCTCACGTGTTTGGCCCTCGCACACGCTGAGGTGGCACTCATGGATGGTACATGTTCTCATTGCAAGAACATGACCATCTCAGTGTTAAGGTCGAGACTCCAGTATCTTGAGGAGACTGGAGCCCCTTCGTATATTCCCCAATCTAGTCCTTCTTCTGGGCCAGCTCAGAAGAAGCCTAATTTGGTTAATAACCTATGTGACCTGAGGGTTACAGTGAGGAATACCCCACCGAGTCAACCTCCTTGGCCTCCTCACTCCTCCATGAAACTGCAACCAGTGGAGCTTTCAAGAGGGTGTGCTGATCCACCTCGTGCGGTACCAGTAGTCACTTTTAGGGCTCCCCCGGAGGACCAGATGTTGATCGCTGCATTGGAGGGTGGTCTACACTCCCGCCGCATGTGGCAACTCGCCCGCCATCTCCTCCTCTGGAGTCAGAACCATCCGAGGTCGCTTCGGGCCATTCACATCCCTGGCGTGCTCAATCGTGCAGCCGACGAGCTTTCACGACAGGCTGCACTTCCAGGAGAGTGGCGACTCCATCCCCAGGTAGTCCAGCTGATTTGGGGCCTCTTCGGAGCCGCACAGGTAGACCTGTTTGCCTCTCCAGACTTGACCCATTGCCAGCTGTTTTATTTCCTGACCTGGCCCAAGGGCCTTCGCAAATATGCGTTTCCCCCAGTGAGCCTTCTCGCACAGACCCTGTGCAAAGTCAGGGAGGACGAGGAGCAGGTCCTGTTAGTTGCGCCATACTGGCCCAACCGGACTTGGTTCTCGGAATTTATACTCCTCACAACAGCCCCTTCTTGGCCCATTCCTCTGAGGAAGGACCTGCTTTCTCAGAGATGGGGCACCCTTTGGCACCCGCGTCCAGACCTCTGGAAACTTCATGTCTGGTCCCTGGACAGGACGCAGAGGTTCTAGGTGACGTACCCCAATCAGTGGTAGACACCATCACTTCCGCTAGAGCCCCCTCTACAAGGCACCTCTATGCTCTGAAGTGGAACCTATTCGTTGATTGGTGTTCTTCCCACCGGGAAGACCCCTGAAGTTGTCCGGTCAGAGTCATGCTTTCCTTCCTGCAAGAGGGGTTGGAGCGTAGGCTGTCTCCCTCCACCCTGAAGGTGTATGTTGCCGCAATTACCGCACATCACGACGCAGTTGATGGTAAGTCTCTTGGTAAGCACGACCTGGTCGTCAGGTTCCTTAGAGGGGCGAGGAGGTTGAACCCTCCTCGTCCTACCTTGTTACCTTCTTGGGACATGTCTCTGGTGCTCACAGCACTGCAGAGACCTCCCTTTGAACCCTTGCAGTCAGCGGAGTTGAAAATTCTGTCATTAAAGACAGTTCTCCTGACTGCATTGGCTTATATCAAAACGGAAGGGGACCTGCAGGCATTTTCGGTCGACGAATCATGCCTAGAATTCGGGCCGGCCAACTCTCACGTTGTCCTGAGACCTCCGCCTGGAAATGTGCCCAAGGTTCCTACCACTCCCTTCAGGGACCAGGTAGCAAGCCTGCAAGCGCTGCCCTCAGAGGAGGCAGACCCAGCCCTAGCATTTCTCTGTCCCGTCTGCGCTCTGCAGCTGTACGTGGACAGAACTCAAAGCTTCAGGACCTCAGACCAGCTCTTTGTCTGTTATGGAGGCCAGCAGAAGGGAAAGGCTGTCTCCAAGCGGAGGTTAGCCCACTGGATAGTGGATGCTATTGTCTTGGATGCTATTGTCTTGACAGATATTTGTAGAGCTGCGGGCTGGGAGTCACCTAACACGTTCGCGAAGGACCCATTCTAAGTGTCGGCTTGCAACGCCACTCCTGACTGCTGGGCCGGATACGTGCATCTTTTGCCGCAGTAGAGTTCCCCAGAAATGGCTAACCCTGTGAGTTCCTCCGTCACCAACACCAACACCACTTTCCTTCTAGGACACACTTTCCCAGCGTTATCCAATAGTCACACTGAGTGGGTCTTGCAGAACAGCAGTGACTGACCTTCTCTGCTTAGAACCCTGACTCCCGCTCCAACAAGTTGGGGGTGGTCCAGGAGTCTCAAACTGTGTGCTGGAAGGGCCAGCGACAGTGGCGTGTTGGTAGATATCCCCAAATGTGACCGACTGAAAGGGAACGTCTCGGGTACATATGTAACCCTTGTACGTCCTGTCGCCACAGTCGTTGTACCTCCGCTGTATGGCCGAGTCACTAGCTCGGCTCCTCAGCGGAAAAGCAAATATGCGACGCACCTGCTGCTCATTAAATACTTGCGCTGTAGCACAGAGCAGCTGTTGCGATTATCGCATGCCAATGTGCATTGGCTCATTTTCTTACACTTGAAATAGGCTGGCCTCCCAAAGTGATCCCCAATTCGTCGGTCAGTTCCGACGTACATCTCCGTTCCCTCCTTCAGGGAACGAGGGTTACCCAGCAGGCACAAAACAGGCACACAACGTCATAAGACGTTGATACTTGGTTAAATTTCGGTTGCGACATCGGGTGACCAAAATTCAATGTAAATTCAATGTCTAATGTCAATGTTAAATTGATGTCCAATACCGACGTCAGCTGACGTTGAGATTTTGTTGTTTTTAGGTTGTGCAACCAAAATCCAACGTTAAGTCAACATCAAATTGACGTCAAATATTGACGTCAACCCGATTTTCATTTTCAACCAAAATGCAACGTCTGTCCGACGTCATGTCCAACGTCAACCTGACGTTACATAGACGTCTGGTGCCTGCTGGGTACATACATAACAGAGACGTTTTTTAATCATTTATTTACTTATGTATTTATATTTTACTTTATATTTCAGTTTTCATCCTAATTTTAGGTGTGTGTCATTTTGGTCTTTTTTTATGTCAGTTTTATTTATTTAAACTAAAGTTAATCTATTTTTCACATCAAACCGAAATGAAAATGATAAATGGTTCTTTGGCAACTAGCTGAAATAAGTTATTTTTTTGTTATATTTTATTAGATTTCAGTTATTTGTTTATTCAAGTGTTTGTTTGTTTTTTAGTTAACTGTAATAACCCTGTGCTATGTGCAAAATTTATTGCAGTTTATATACAATTCATACATGCAGTGACCTGAATACACCTGTTCTATGATAAACAGTTTATATTTACACTTCTTTTATGATTAACAATTAATTAATTAATGACATTTTTTAGACATATATATATATATATATATATATATATAATGACAGTAATTGTCCTGCAATGTTATTTTACTATTATTTATATGCTATTATAGTATTTATTTAGATTTGAATTAGCTTCTATTTTTATGTTGTCGTTTTCATTTTAGTTTATGTGCTTTTGTCTTTTATGTTTTTCTTATTTATTCATTCGTTTTTAATGTATTTGTTTATTTGTTTGTTTATGTAGCCTTCTATACATCCTGCATATGATTTGCTTTCATAATGTTCCTATGAAGTTATGGTGACAGAAGGTTCTGGTGTGTTTGCGCTCCATTATTTACTCGAGGGGAAGTGTCCTCAGTGTTTTGGAGGGAGGTCAATGGTGTGGCAACGGGTCAAGGAATGGACACAAAAGGGTCATTGGTTTTCAAAGCGGCTGTAAAACTGGTTTGGTTGGTTTCTAGGTCAAGAGAAGGGGCGACTTTTTGGCTACTGAGCTTGTAGTTGGTGACCCAAAGTGGCCTTGCGTTATTGATGTAAAAAGTCCCGCAGCATCTGCCCCATGTAATCCCTCCTGGCAGACATTCTGGCCTGGTTTAGCTCGGCCTTGACCGCTTCAATCGTTCCTTGTTTCTCTCCAGCTCCCTCAGTTCTCTGGAGAACCTGATCGTTTTCGAATGCGATGGCTGCTTTCTTGAGGAGAGTGAAATATAGGAGTTGACAATATCGGTAAATCAATCCATGCTGGAGCACGTATCTCTAGAGACGTCCAAGTCAGTAATGTGAAAAAGGTTCCTGCACTGCACCTGTTGCTGTCAGTCGCTGAAAAGCCTGGCCTGGATCTGCCTCTTCCTATGGGACGGGATCAGTATGATTACAGCATGAGCCGCTGGCAGGCCTTACAAAAAACACAATGTAGATTTATCTCTCTCTCCCTTAAAGATGTAGTATGTGGCTCAGGGTTGTAAAATTCAATTGTTTTGTCCTATTGCTTAGTTTATTCAAAAATAATCATAATTCATAAGCAGTTGAATACATTTTTCATTTCCATTTTAAAATTTGATTTGATACACCCCCGCCCCCCATCCCAGTTTCCATTGTAATTTAAGTTTAAGTAATTTTGTTATTTAGTAACTATCTATCTATCTATCTATCTATCTATATAATATATATATCTTTATTTCAGTTTTGACATTTAGCAACTTTAGTAGTTCAACTTAAATGAAAATTAGAATGTTGCCTTGCGGCTAACTAAAGTAACTTGACCTTATATATATAAATTAGTTTGTGTGAGTTAATGTGAGTATTTATTAATTTGCTTTCATTTTTTATATTTTAAGCTTTCATTTTTTTATTATATAGCTTTAATTTATTTTTGATTTCAGACTTAGTTTTAGTAATTTTAGTCATTCTTTAGTCATTCAAAATCGTAAATGTCACCTTGGCTTTTTCAAGTTTAGATTTTTCATACTTATACTTTTTAAAAATATTTCTGTTTAGCTTTAATATGTTTGTATTTCAGTCTTAGACTTAGTCATTTTGGTAGTTCAACTTTAAACATTATAAATGTTGCCTTGACAGCTATGTTTTAGCTTTTCAAAACAAATACGTTAAAAAAAAATGCATTTCATACACATGCACATAGCAAGGTCAATGAGTGTGCAACTCCACAGACACTATAATTTTACCATTAAAGGGGTCATATGATGCAATTTCAAGTTTTCCTTTCTCTTTGGAGTGTTACAAGCTGTTTGTACATAGATAAGATCCCTGAAGTTGCAAAGACTAAAGTATCAAAACCAAAGAGATATTCTTTATAAAAGTTAAGACTCGACCACGCCCCCCTAAAACGGCTCATTCAAACACGGCCCCACATGTCTACCTCATGGTGTGGGGAGATTTGCAAAACACCGCCCAAACGTATACGTAAAGAAAGGGGGCGTGATTTTTATTCTTGCTGTAGTATTGTTGCTGCCGCCGGCGCCATGCTGGAGACGCTGTGTTTTGTTGTGAAGCGAAACTACTTTGTTTGGGCTTCCAAAAGAGGACACAACTAGAAATCAGTGGTTAAGTTGTATTTACAACACTGTTCCAGAACAATTCAACCCAAATATTAGAGTGTGTGAAGTGCATTTTAATGGAGGACTATTTCCTGAACCTGGGAGTAGCCTACCAGCTATGCTCAAAAACTGTTTCTATAAAGGGGGGCAATTCCAACTTTGTAAGGACAGTCTGGCGCTTCTGACTCACAGCCTGTAAGTATGTTTTCTTATTTAAAGAATTTGTCACTGACTATTCAAACGTGAGTTTTGAGCTGTGTAGAGTAGTGCTTGTTTTTTGTCGTTTCTCCGATCACAAATGCAGACATGGTTTACGTGGCGTGATGCAACGCGACATGTAAAAAGACAGCATAAGTCATTATAATCAGTAATTATGTCCCCACTGGATGCAACAAATGCCTCGTTTATAATGGGTTTTACTGTTTTTGTGTCGTCGCGCCGGGACACAGCATCACAACATGGTAAGGGGCATAACATTTCCATCACATGCTTGAAGTATTCGGCCAATCACAATGCACTGGATAGCTGGCCAATCAGAGCACGCCTCGCTTCTCAGAAAGATGAGCTTTATAAAAATCAGCGTGTTTCAGAAAGGCAGAGCATAGAGGAGCAACAATAATGTACAGTATGTGGAAAATAATGTGTTTTTTGAACCTTAAATCGCATAAACACATTGCATTACACCAAATACACAAAATATTGTTCTTTTTAGCAAGGTCATATGACCCCTTTAAATGTTTATCATTTTACCATTAAATGTTTAAAAACTTTTTTTTTTTTTTTAATAATTATTAAGTACCCTGATGGTTTGATTTCACTTTAACTGAGTCTGATGAGGTTACTCATGTTTATGAGAAGTTGATGCCAGTTTTTGTGATTCAGGAGAGCTCCTCCATCTGACGAGCCTCATGGGAGCGGTGACAGGAAAGGACGGCTTTGATGCTGTCAGTCACCGCCAAAAACCTCTCCCACGGGACACGTTGTATGGAATTACAACAACTCGCAGCTCCTCGTCGCTAATTCCTGGGGTGTTAAACATCACTTTCACAGCCCTCGCTGTGGCTGTATGCTGAGACAATGACAATGAATTTAGTGAAGATATCTTAACCACCGGTGGACGAAGTACACACATCAAGTACTTGAGTAAAAGTACAGATATCCTAATAAAATATTACAAGTATAAGTACTTACATTTACAGTAATTACATTTTAAATTTTACGCAAGTAAATTTATTTTTAATGTATTTTGTAATGATGTACCTTACAGCACGTTTCGCGAAAGTTTCAAAGTGAAATGTCCAGAGAGTGGCACTAAAGCACACGTTCAATGCGTGACCATGGCACGTTTTCAATACGTTGGTACAGGCACGTATTGCTGCGTTTTTATTACGCTGCTTAAAGTATTGCCACTTTTCAGAATGTTTGTGGCTAGAAGGCATACAGCTAAAACCGGAAGCTAACAATAAATTAAATTGTCTGCCTCTTAGATTGTGTTTTATTAACATCTAAACCTACCCCAACCCTAAACCTACCCCTAACAATAATGCAAAAACAGTAATTATTGTTGTACAGTGTGACAAAAATTATGCTATATTGATGTGCGCATACCCAGTAGTTTAGCTGTATGCCTTCTAGCCTTAATTCAAGTTCAATTCAAATATCCGGCAGGAAGTGTTGCTAAAAGTTAATGCTCTATCTTGTTGGAAATATCCCCTACACCAAACCCAACCCTAAACCTACCCGATAATGTTAATAAATGCAAAAGTGATATAAAAACGTATTTGTTGATTCAGCCATGCTATTTTAACTTCCTTATGCAGATTTGAACTGTTTTATCGGTTTTGTCACTCAAGTGCAACGCCGTATCGGGTGAGCTACCAAGCAAACCTACTGAATTAGAAAACTCATGCCTGTGAAGCTGGATGTGTGACGACAACTTTAAAAAGTATCCGTTTTCAAATCGTGCAGGATGTTAAAATTGTTTTGGAGTCATAACATAACATTTTGAAAGTAATTGTGTGAAAATTAGGTTTTATTAATCAAAACTCTGTACCTGTTAATCATACTTTGTGTGAAAAGGAATAAAAGTTATCAGAGTTTTACTTCCTCTAGTGTTCATTTAAGCTGGAAACTGCAGTGAATCGTACATATAGGTACACGTTTTTCAGTTTTTCAGAAATGTATATAGGCACGTATTTCCAATGAGCCTATGCTGGGATTACTTGTGGATTATTGTGATGATTTTATCAGCTGTTTGGACTCTCCTTCTGACGGCACCCATTCACTGCAGAGGATCAGTTGGTGAGCAAGTGATGTAATGCTACATTTCTCCAAATTTAATGAAGCAACAAACTCATCTGCTTCTTGGATGAGTAAATTTTATACACATCATCATTAAACATTAAACTTTAATATACTAAATATTAATCTGAGTTACTGATCGTTGAAGTATGCAAAAAGTGAAATAATATATAATATAATAAGCAAAATTTGTGTAAATATTTGGTAACAAACATTAAAAAAATCCAATTCACCCATTTCAACAGGTTCATTGACAAGAATGAGCTTGTTTGTGAATCGAACATCTGTCTTGTGATTTCTTTACTTTAAGAAAATGAGAAACAATATGCAGTATTAATTTAGGATAATTTTGATACTGCTATGTTTTTATCAATATGTTTGGCTGCATGTTTTCATCATTTTTAGTAGCTTTTATTAATTAGTTTTATTTATTTTAGTACATCAAGTTAAATTAAATTAGGTAACTATAGCTGAAATAAGTGTTTTATGTTTTATTTAAGTTAGCAGTCTTTTTTTTATTTTTTTTGTTCAAATCACAAAAAAAAAAAAAAAAATGGTATAAGTTTCAACTTTTAGTTACCCTGATGATATATTTTATGATATGTTCTCATAATATGAGTAAAAAGTATCATATTATGCTTTAGAATATAATGGAATGTAATCCCCCCCAAAAAATACTCTAATAAAGTTACTCAGATACATTAAAATGTTCTAAAGTAGAGGAAAGCAGTAAATATGTTACACAAAGATACTTCATGGATATGTTCAGGCAGAAATTATATTCATATCATTTAAATTTTTTGTACGAGTCCCAGTTAACAACAGTAGTTACTTTAAATCATTTTACACACGCTTGCACTTTTTACAGTATGAGTAAATTTAAGCCACCTAACTTATTTGGTGCATATTCTGCTCTCTTTTTTTCACATCACACTGTTTCTTCATAGCTTTCATGTGTAACAAATATTTAGTACCGATAGCAGCAATACTGAGTCGCAAATTTCTAGTACACAGTCATATAGTGCTCAGCCCTATGAATATGAATACATACTCACTGCTGATGAGCAGGAGGCCAAATATTAATCAAGTCTAACCAGGTGTAAAATTTACTGTTCATATGTCCACTCATGCGCACGCTCTAACTCATGACATATGACACTTGATAGTCAAATTTTATCAAGCGTAAATTTTAGCCTTGAGGGCCCCCGATTTTTCTTCCTTGGAGCACGCTGAAGGTTTATGGCCGAGCCAAGCGGCCCGCTGGCGAACTGCATCGATCTCCCTAATTATGACCATTATGAGACTGTTATTTCCTTTGTCCTAAGCAGAGAAAGAGGGGGCAGGTGAGCGAGCCTGGCCGTGGAGATAATGTGGCGCGATATCACCAGGATCAGTCAGGATGAGCCCGTGCTGAGAAACAGGCTGTGCTGAATGCTGGTTTGATGTCACCTGCCCCCACCAGCACAATAAATCTCAATAAAAAAATATATATTAGCTCTCCAGAAATTGCAATGCAGTGCAATATCTTGATTGATATTTGGTCCTGGATGTTTTCTGCCAGATCTCGGCGGGAGGGGGATTTGGATCAGAGGATTTTTGCACACAAACCTGCAGGGTATTATTATTTATTTATTTATTTTTTAATATTAGGGTTGTCAATTGATATACATTTAAATGAGATTAATTACATTTGTCATTACATGGTAATACATCATTAATTACATATTAATTAATCAAAGGAAGCACATACTGCTGTGAAAAATGCAGATAATTTAGAGATATTGTGTTATAATGACAGTTGAAATGATTGAGTATACCTGAATGTTATTTGTTTTATTTTCATGTCACAACATTAGATTTAATCTAAGTTTTTGAGCTACCGAACATTGAAGTACAGTATGCAAATAACAAATAAAATACCATTATTTTATTTAAAATTTTTTCCCCATGTCATAACATTTAATTTAATCCAAGTTTTAATCCAGTTTTTCCTTATTAACCCTAAAAATGGCAAGACCATAAAGAGACATCAGAAAATTCATTTATTGCTATTTTCCATCTTATTGGGACAGAAATAATACATTTTTTTTTTCAAAACATGACTTTTAATTTTGATTTTAATGTTTGTATCCCACAGGATACGTTGCCAGTTTTGGGGAATAAATTAACTGAAAACAGAACACTTGTTTATCAATGCTTGTTACAACATGGTTGTAATTCCTGAAAGCTTTGAAATACAGACAATAGGTTGGTCTCTTTTTAAAGAAGACATATCAGATTATTGCTGATGTGAAAGCATTTTTTTAAAAAAAGAAAGTATAAAAAAAAGTTATAGAAGTTTAAGTTTGCAATAAAGATAACAGTATACTATCCTTTTTATAATTGTATATAAAATAAATACTTTATAAAATATGTTGCACTTCAGATTGTTATAAGATCAAAGCCATATGTCTAACCAAGTTATGTTCCAAATTTGAAGTTGATATCACCAAAATTGTGGTTCCTGTTAGATTTTGTGCACTACACCAAAAATAACCACTGGGTGACATCCAAACTCTATTGAATTCTTTTGATGCAGTTTTCTGTCACAAATAATTTTTTTTTTTTTTTTTTGTCACAATATCACTTCTATTACAAAACAGTCAGCAAATATGGAACCTTTGTCAGACCTTTCCAACGATATGTGTTTTGTCAAGATTACAAAAAGATCTGATTTTCTAAAACACAAGCCACAAAATCACAGAGTATATATGTTTTTATATCTTGATTTATACCCCTAAAATGGCGACGTATCCGCTGCGATACAAACATTTAGAGACAAATTACAAAAAATGTAAGCATTTAATTCATAAAATTTCAATGTAAACCTAATAAGCTAATGCTGAACAACAGCTTTATAAACAGGTAAGTCCCCTCTAACATGTGTAAATATGTGAACTAGATCAACTGTTATCGGAAGGCGAGTAGATTTCCCACTACAGGTGGCCATGCAGTTTTAAATGCTGCCTGTGAGCTAAACAAAGAATGTATGAACAAAGTCAATATATCTAAATATTCACAACAAACACCCTTTCAACATGAAACATGAGAAATGAGACTTACACTTTCCCTGCCTCTCCCCACAGCCTCTCACATGTTTGTATCCCACAGGATACGTTGCCAGTTTTAGGGTTAAAGGGATGTTCAGGGTTAAATTCATGCTATGGTCATTCTATAGTTGTGGCGTTATGTTGAGGAAAAAAAAAAAAAAAAAACAACCTTTATTTTAAAGGAGCTCTTCTTACAGTGTAATTACTTAAATGAGTACTGAGTAATGGTAATAAACAACTTGTAATTATATATGGCATGATTACACAATGACAACATAAAAACTGCATTTTTTTCCTTTGCGTTTTTGACAATGATCTCATTTGCAAAGATCTGTGACAATCTTTTAAAATGCTGTATTATTCATGCCAGGCCAGTAGATGGCAATGTCACTTTGTAAAAAACAAAAACAAAAACAAAAACAACACTACGCATCTGCGCACATACACATATGCATGATGTCACCGTTCTGACAAATTCACAAATTCCGTTTGACAAATTCAAATTTTCAAAAACTTGCACTTTGAAACCCATTTTCAAAGATTTGCATTTTCAGGCCCTCAAAATAATGTTGTTGTGTAAATGAATGGCCAAAACACAAAGTTTACCATTTTAGTTGAAAACTGTCGTGTAAACATGCCTTTAAAGGGATAGTTCACCCAAAAATGAGAATTCTGTCATTAATTACTCACCCTCTATCAGCATACGAACCAGAGAGACAAAGGTAAGTGATCAAACAACAGATTTATTAACAGGTAAATGGGAAAGAGGCAACAGTCTAGAGGTGAGTAATTAGTGCATAGAAGGTTTTCAAGTCTCTTAGCTGTAATATAACGGGTGATTGTCTCTTGCAGGTTATCTGGAGGAGCGAAGGAGAGGTGGAGAACGGGAACGGTGGAGCGATGGAGCATCTAAGGGGTAAGTAAGCACAGGTAAGTAAACAGGAGAAGACAGGTAACGCTAACTGTAGACCAGACGATTAGGCTGTGGGGAGAGTGCAGTGATATAGGGAGACTAATGAGCTGAGACAGGTGCGGGCAATCAGAATTAGGGTGATTGGGATCTGGTGTGCACTGGGGCTGAAGACTGAGGTGACGATGGAGGCTGTGACTGCGGTGACTGAGACTCCCTGACACCCTCATGTTGTTCCAAACCCGTAAGACCTTTGTTCATCTTCAGAACACAAATTAAGATATTTTTGATGAAATCTGAGAGCTCTCTGACCCTCCATAGACAGCAATGCAACTGCAATGTTCTCAGGTCCAGAAATGTCGCAAGGACATCGGTAAAATAGTCCATGTGACATCAGTGGTTCAACCATAATTTTACGAAGCTACGAGAATACTTTTTGTGCATAAAGAAAACAATAATAACATAATTGATTCAACAATTCTTTCACCATTTTGGAGAGTACTCCAGAACGTAATCAACGTAATCAGTGTTGTTTACGTTCAGCATGCGTGCGATTACGTTCTGGGCTACTCTTCAAAATGGCGGAAGATGGTAACTAGGGGAGAAGAATTGTTGAATAAATTGTTATTATTGTTTTCTTTACGCACAAAAAGTATTCTTGTAGCTTTGTAAATAATGTAAATTAAAATAAAGCAATTAATGACAAAATTTTCATTTTTGGGTGAACTAAGCCTTTAAGGATTGGTTTAGGGTCAATTGCTTGTAATTGTGCATAATTTAGCGTTATTACTTATACATGTATATATTAGTACATGTAACATGTGACAAGCAGTGACGGGAATAACGGAGTTATAAATAAATGCTAAACTTTACAAACGGCGTTATTTTTTTCAGTAACGAGTAATCAAATGAATGACTGTTTCCCCCGTTACAATGCCGTTACCGTTACTGACAATAAAATGTGGCATTACTATAATTTATTATAATATTATTATAATTTTATTTTTCAGTTCATCTGAATGGATGTGCAGTGTAGTTGTATTTGACGTACCGTAAACTCTAGCGTGAAGGCGCACGACTCGGCGTCGCTTTGTCTCACACGCGCAAAGAAAGATACAGAGCAAGAGAGTCTTACATAACATGCAGAATTGACGAGCTAAATGTAAACGATATTCTTTGTTGTATTTTCCTGTCAAAATAACAGGGTTCCTTTGGAATAATTCAGCTTTTAAGAACTGCCGGTTTCTCTGGTAGTGGGTGGAACTAATACGCAAACGGCAATCTCATTGGCTAGTGCTCACCTATTATCGTCCCTGTTTTGATTTCAGCAAATCAATTCGAGCGAACGCAGCCTACCTGATTAATATTCATGAACCCAGCAGCTCATTAATCCTTAGTGCGTTTTATATTGTTATTAGTAGTAGAATTCGTATTAGTTTTGTTATCTTATCAGTAATATTTTTAGTTTTTTTTTTTTCCTTTTTTTATAGAAACACTAAATGGCAAACAATATCTTAAGCAACACCATCAGTCCCAAGTTCAGTCAACATGACAAATATGCATTCATACATGGTTATTCTAATTACTAAAGCTCTATCATCATATAATGCTAAAATTAATGCTAAATTATCATAATATCATATTATAATGTTTGACTGGCTGATATGCTAAGTGTGAGATATAAAAAAAAAAACTGTGCCATTTTACAAACATATATATATCTCAGATAATTAATATTAGTCTGGTGAGTAAACTAAAAGAAATTACAAGCCAATGGAGATTCTGTTGCCAAGGTGTCCATAGTGGGTTGATAATATTTACAATAATCAACTAATTTGATAGGTGTCTCTCATATTGTCATAAGTCAGACCTCTGTGGCTCTCTCTGATGGCCACCGGAGGGCACCCTCACCTGAATACTGACTCTTTCCACAGACTCCAATTCCCATAACCCACTGGGCTGCTGATTACCTGCCCAGGTGTAGCTCATTACCTGGCCTATTTAACCAGCACTCTCTGTTCCACTCACTGCGAAGTCTTGTTTTTGCCTGGCTGACATTACTGAGCGTTTATCTTTCCTACGATTGTTATTCCTGTGTATGACCCCGGACTGCTCTTGATCTTTGTGAACCCCGCCGCCTGCCTTTGTGAACCTTGCCTTGGAACTCTGAACCTTTGCTTGTTGCCCCGACTCCCGCCTGGTATTGTTTACGTCTCTGCTCTGCCTCTGATATTCCTGTTTGTGCCTGCTGATCACTTGCCTGTTTGATTCTGTCTCTAATAAATCACACTGCAAATGGATCCACATGCTTCTGACCAATCATTACAGAAGACTTCGCCACCTTCGGATCCAGCAGCTGTTGATCAGCTCTCATCTGTGATCTCAGCTCAAGCTAACATGCTAGCTTCCCATCAGCTTCAGCTCCAGCGTCTCACGACTCTCACGGAGGAATTGGTGAGAGCACTTCAATCCATGCAACGCACAGCGCCGCCTGTAGACCCACCAGCATCCGAGCCTCTTCCGGCGAGCTCAACATCTAGCATTCCCGCTGCAAGCCCTCGACTCTCGCTGCCGGAGAGGTTTGACGGTACTCCAGACAGATGCAAAGGTTTTTTACTGCAATGCTCCCTGTTCATGGATCAACAACCTTCACTTTATCCCACAGATGTCAGTCGTGTATCCTTTGTCTGCTCTCTACTGACGGGACGAGCGCTGGATTGGGCTACAGCAGTATGGGAGGGCGGCAGCCTTTCGTTCCCACCACTCAACGAATTCCTTCGTCAATTTTGAGACGTTTTTGAGCACTCGGCCAGCGGAAGGGAGGCTGGTGAACAATTGCTCGCTCTCCGCCAGGGTAAAGACACAGCAGCTGATTACTCCCTAACCTTCCGCACACTGGCAGCCCAAACCGGATGGAAGAACGGGCCTCTGAAATTACTGTATCGCAAGGGATTGTCGGCTGAACTACAGACAGAATTGGCCTGCCGCGATGAGGGAAAGACACTGGAGGAATTCATCAATCTCAGCATTCGTCTCGACAATCTATTACGCTCCCGACGATCCGCTCGACCTCCTCTCGCTCTCTCCTCAACCCTCGCTACCACCTCCGAACCCGAACCCATGCACATCGGCATCACCCGCTTGTCACTGGAAGAGAGGGAGTGCAGACTTAGGAATCATCTGTGCCTTTATTGTGGACTATCTGGACATCTGCGGGCCAACTGTCCCACTCGACCACCCACCAAGAATACCTCTACGGTGAGTCCCTCTTCTAACACTTTAATGGTCCCTATCTCTCTAATCTTCTCTGAAGTTGCGGTCGAGACGACAGCTTTGATAGATTCTGGGGCTGCGGGGAACTTTATTGACATCGATTTTGCCAATTCTCATAACCTTCCTCTCGTTACATGTGAATCTCGACTGGCTGTGACAGCGCTAGATGGACGACCCCTGGGAGCAGGACGGGTTCACTTCAAGACTCAAGAATTCACATTAAGAACTGGCTCCCTACACATCGAACGCATATGTCTCTTTGCCATCAACTCCCCCCAGAACCCTGTAATCCTCGGTCTACCCTGGCTGGAGAAGCATAACCCACGTATCTCCTGGTCCGTTAAACAAATCCAACAATGGTCAGAATTTTGCCACAAAGAATGTCTGCGATTTCAATGCCCTGATGCAACCTCCACCTCTTCACCATGCCCCGAAATCTCTCCCACAGCAGATCTTCCTGTCGAATATCAAGATCTCTCGGAGGCCTTCAGCAAATCTAAAGCATCACAACTACCTCCTCATCGACCCAGTGATTGCGCAATCGACCTACTTCCTGGAGCGATGCCAACGAAAGGTAGAGTGTTTCCCCTATCTCAACCCGAGTCAGAAGCCATGAGGGCATACATTGAGGAATTGGCCAAGGGCTTCATAAGGCCATCCACTTTTCCTGCATCAGCGGGTTTCTTTTTTGTTAAAAAGAAAGATGGGGGTCTACGTCCCTGCATTGACTACCGAAGTTTGAATGACATCACCATTAAGTTCCGTTATCCGCTACCGCTGGTGCCTCCTGCCCTCGAACAACTACGCTCAGCCAGATATTTCACCAAGCTTGATCTTCGCAGCGCCTACAACCTAATTCGCATCCGGGAAGGCGATGAGTGGAAGACCGCTTTTTCAGCCACATCCGGGCACTATGAATATTTGGTTATGCCGTTCGGGCTTTCCAACAGTCCGTCAGTCTTTCAGGCTTTCATCAATGACGTCTTCCGCGATATGCTCAACAGATGGGTTATTGTCTACATTGACGACATATGTGTACTCTGATTCCCTTGAAAACCACATTCAACATGTCCGCGCAGTCCTGCAACGCCTCATCGAACACCAGTTATATGCTAAGGAGAAGTGTGAGTTCCACCAAACACAAGTCTCCTTCCTGGGTTACGTCATCAGCTCCGAGGGGGTCGCCATGGACGACAATAAGGTTCAGTCCGTTCTAAACTGGCCACAGCCCAAGACTGTGAAGGAGCTACAGCGTTTCTTGGGCTTTGCCAATTTCTACAGGCGTTTTATACGGAACTTTAGCACCATAGCATCTCCGCTTACTTCGTTACTCAGGGGGGGAGGACAACGACTAAACTGGTCACCCTCAGCTCAGCACGCTTTCCTCCAACTCAAAGATCGCTTCACCACCGCTCCTATCCTCCACCATCCTGATCCCAATCTGGAATTTACTGTGGAAGTTGATGCATCCAACACTGGAATCGGAGCCATCTTGTCTCAACGTCAAGGTAATCCTCCCAAACTATTCCCATGCGCCTATTATTCACGTAAACTGAACGCAGCTGAAAAGAACTACGATGTGGGCGACCGGGAGTTGCTGGCAATGAAAGCAGCGTTCGAAGAATGGCGCCACTGGTTAGAGGGCTCTAAAGTTCCCTTCATCGTGCTCACTGATCACCGCAACCTGGAATACATCCGCTCAGCAAGACACCTCAACCCACGCCAGGCCCGCTGGTCTCTATTCTTCTCACGCTTCTCTTTCAAGGTCACATACAGACCAGGATCCAAGAACGGAAAAGCTGATGCACTGTCCAGATTGTACGATTTATCGCCACCACAGAAAGATTCTAACGAACCCATTATTTCGTCAACCCTAATCGTAGCACCCGTACAATGGGACATAATCACCGAGATCACAGAGGCCCAGGTTAACGATCCAGCACCACACGACTGTCCCAATAACCGAACTTATGTTCCGGCCAGCTTGAGACAGAGTATTGCATCTGGTTCACGATACCCCTAGCTCAGGACACCCAGGCATCACGGCATCGCTCCAGTTGGTATCTGACCGCTTCTGGTGGCCATCTCTCCAAACAAACACCATCAAATTCGTACGACAATGCCCAGTTTGTAACCTATCCAAATCCTCTCACCAATGTCCAGCAGGACTACTGCAACCCCTACCTGTTCCACAACGACCCTGGTCTCACATAGTCATCGATTTTATCACGGACCTGCCTAAGTCTAGAAATCACACCACCATCCTAACAGTCATCGACCGATTCTCCAAGGCTTGCCGACTCATACCATTACCCAAACTCCCCACTGCTTTCGAGACAGCTGAGGCCTTGTTGGAACAGGTCTTCCGATTCTACGGATTGCCAGAGGATATAGTTTCGGACCGGGGCCCTCAGTTCACCTCTCGAGTCTGGAGGGCCTTCTGCCACCAGCTGAACATCAACATCAGTCTCACCTCCGGCTACCATCCACAAGCCAACGGTCAGGTCGAAAGACTGAACCAAGAAATAACCCGGTTCCTACGCTCCTATTGCCACCATAATCAAAACGACTGGAGTCGCTTCCTATTCTGGGCGGAATATGCACAGAATTCACTCCGCAAGCCATCAACCGGTCTCACCCCCTTTCAGTGTGTTCTCGGCTTCCAACCTCCTCTGTTTCCCTGGTCAGGAGAACCATCAGAACTGCCCGCCGTCAACGACTGGTTGAGGAGAAGCGAGGAGACTTGGAATGCAGCCCATGTCCACCTGCAACGAGCGGTTCGCCGAACCAGGGAACAGGCCGATCGTCGGAGAAGGGAAGGACCTGAGTATACCCCCGGGCAGTGGGTGTGGCTCTCCTCCAGGGATCTCCGACTTCGTCTGCCCTGCAAAAAACTAAGCCCCAGGTACGTGGGTCCATTTCAAATCATCAGACAAATTACCCCAGTGTCATATCGCTTAGCCTTACCTGCCAATTATCGTATCTCACCCACTTTCCATGTCTCCCTGCTTAAGCCCGCCAGTGGTTCCGGAGGAGAGAGGAACCAGGACGAGGTCACAGATGAGAGCACACCTCCCCTAATCGTGGATGGCGAGGAGGCATACCAGGTCAGAGAGATTCTGGAATCCCGACGGAGAGGACGTGTGTTGCAGTATTTGGTCGACTGGGAGGGCTACGGCCCCGAGGAAAGGTCATGGGTCAACGCCCAGGACATCCTGGATCCTACTCTTACCACAGACTTTCATCAAAATCACCCTAATCGACCTGCACCTCGTCCCCGAGGAAGACCTCGGCGTCGGGTTGCCCCTCGCGTCCGGAGCCGCTCGCAGGGGAGGGGCTCTGTCATAAGTCAGACCTCTGTGGCTCTCTCTGATGGCCACCGGAGGGCACCCTCACCTGAATACTGACTCTTTCCACGGACTCCAATTCCCATAACCCACTGGGCTGCTGATTACCTGCCCAGGTGTAGCTCATTACCTGGCCTATTTAACCAGCACTCTCTGTTCCACTCACTGCGAAGTCTTGTTTTTGCCTGGCTGACATTACTGAGCGTTTATCTTTCCTACGATTGTTATTCCTGTGTATGACCCCGGACTGCTCTTGATCTTTGTGAACCCCGCCGCCTGCCTTTGTGAACCTTGCCTTGGAACTCTGAACCTTTGCTTGTTGCCCCGACTCCCGCCTGGTATTGTTTACGTCTCTGCTCTGCCTCTGATATTCCTGTTTGTGCCTGCTGATCACTTGCCTGTTTGATTCTGTCTCTGTCTAATAAATCACACTGCAAATGGATCCACATGCTTCTGACCAATCATTACACATATTGTCCCACAGAAACATTAAAATAGTGTAGATTTGTGTACATTGTTTTATAATAATAATTTATTCTATTTAGTGTTGATTTTATTCATTTAACATATTTGATATTGGGGGAATCCAAGATATTTGACATATTTGAACACTTTTTTTTTTTTTTTTTTTTTTTAAAAGTAACACAATAGTTACTTTCCCTGGTAATTAGTTACTTTTTATAATGATGTAACTAACACAGTTACTATTTGTGAGAAGTAACTAGTTACGATAACTAATTACTTTTTTAAGGTAACGTGCTCAACACTGGATACAAGGATACTAGAACTCATAAGTTTGACACAATGTTTTTAAAGGGGTTATCGGATACAACATGCAACTTTACAAGTAGTTTGAACTGAAATGTGTCTTGGCAGTGTGTGTACACAACCACCCTATAATGATAAAGATCCACATAGTAGTTTATTATTATTATTATTTTTTTTAATCTCGTTAAATAATTTCCTCTTTCTCAAATCAAGCCAATCTCAGATGCCTGTCTGTGTGACGTCACACAGACCCAGGCCCCTCCCACGATTGTTGATTGACAGTATAGTTTTACCTTAGACCCGCCCTGAGTGATCTGTTATCAGTCCGCCATTGTTTCGACATCGGAGTGGTTGTAGACAAGAATGTCTTCTAAGCGATTGAGGTGTTCTGTTGTTGGATGTAATAATGAACAAAGCAGTCGTCATTTACTCCCGACATCTGAGCCGCTGGAGATGCAGTCGATTACGCTTGTTTTTGAAGGGAATGCATCCTCCAATCTGCCTAAATGCGTTTATGTTCGCGCTAATCATTCCTGATACAGCTTCATCTACAGAAGAAGTGAGTATAAGGTTCTTTTGTGAATCTTTGCAAATCCCATTTCCTAATAACATGCTAGTTAGAAAGTTCAGTGGCTAAAGTTTACCGTCACTCCACGGAAGAGAGGGGCGGGGTCAGCAGAGCTCATTAGCATTTAAAGCAACATGGACTAAAACGGCTTGCTGAAAACAGAGCTGATTTTAACAAGGTAAAAAGGGTGTTGTTTTACACTACCACTGAGAAATTTTAAACAAAGTATGCTATAGATTTTTCATTAAGACCCTAAAGAATCATATCAACTTGTGGAAAATGGGCATCCCCTTCAATAAAAGTAAAAATTGAGGTTATATTTAGGCACTTGTGGTCAAGTTTTGGAGGCAGAAATATCAAGCTTATAAATGTTCAAATATATATATTAGATCATTAAATTTGTACAAATCATAATTTTTACAGTGATTTTAGGGTTTACAACATTATGTTGGCATGGCGACAAAGATGCTGACAAATTTAACTCACATTGTTTACATACTATATGATTCAGAGGGCATGTTTTTTTTTTTTGTTTTTTTTTGTTGCTATTTTAAAATTAAGTAAAATGAACAGTTCTAGTAACAAAAAATATTACTTAAAATAAGCAAAAAGACACTGTAAACTAAAGTGCTACCATTTTTTAAAAATTAATTAAAAATTTTATATAACAAATTAAAATTGTATCAAAAAATTTAATAAAATTTAATTAAAATAATTTTATAAAAGCAACTACATTAATTCTCAGTTAAATATTGTATTTTCTTAACCTGTTTAAATTGTCATTTTTATTGTGATTTTAGGGTTTATAATGTTGTGCTGCTATAGCGACAAAATTACTGAATATGACTATATTAAAAAAAGTTAATAATCAATTTTTTCACACCAAAACAGGGTTTGTACAGAAACTGCAAAATGAAATTCCAGGACTTTCAAGGCCTTTTCAAGCACTAATTTTTGGTTTTCAAGGACTAAAATCAGAGATCTCACTTATCAAACAATGTTGTTATTATGTTCCAAATTACAATACATAAACTAATAAAACAAAATGGTACACATAAAGTGCAGCACAAGCAAAGCATGCAATGACTGTGGCCACTTTAACATAAAATGATACTATGGCAAAGTTACGCTTTCCTTATTTTATGAATACATGATTGACCTGAATGAATGAAAGCTATATCACACACTTGGAAAATTATGAGCTATATCATGCTTGTAGACACTAGGGGTGTGACAATACATTTAGCTCATGAGATGAGACAAAATAGACTTGGTTCACTAGAACGAGAGAATATTTTAATACTATTTTTAAAAAGTTTTCAATTACAAAACAAATCACAACATGCAAAACAATGTAGTTGTATTTTGAAATGTTTTAACTAATCTAGGGCCATAACTAACAATTATTTTGGTAATCAAGTAATCTACTGATTAATTTGACAATTGAGTAATCTAATATTTTTTTAGTAATAAAAATAGACCTAAAAGAAAAAACAGGCTTTAATTAATATGACCATATTTATACATAAACTAATGATGAGGCAATCATAATTGGTTCAAATAAAGTATCAAAACCAACTAATTACATGGTTTTATTAAACAACACTGTTAAAATACATAATGCAATATGCCTATACATAATATGAATATAAGCAACTTTAGTATGCTATGTATTATACAAACAGCCTGGTGATGTTTCATTTTACAGCGTGATTCAAGGACGTTTAAATCTATTTAATTTTAATATTTGGACACAAGCAAATTCAGAGCGACTTTTATTTTGAAATCGCCATGTACAACAAATCACATATTTAGAAATAAGTCGATGTATTCTCCTGTGTTGGCATAGGTTTATAAATGATTTACGTTATGAATCTAGTGAGATAACTAGCACTGTTTTCCCAGATGAACGTTAAGCAACCCAAACTCACAGCAAATGCAGAGGAAGAGCGGCTGAGATGGAGATGCGCTCCCAAATGAAACCCAAACAAACAGCACATGAGATAAAAGACCGAGCAAGCACTATCAAAGGTTTTACCACAAACACAACTTTATACTGATATCGCGAGACTGCTTTTCACCTCAAGGAGTAATATCACGAGATCTCGTGCGCTGCCGAAAGCCGGGAGAAATGGTATTTAACACATGCAGCATTGTTAATTTTGCGTGAAAAGATTGTTTTTATCGAAAACAAAAATTAACACTTATTTCATATATACTGCCTTTTAAAAATTCAAGTACCTTTTCACAAATATGGCTGTTTTCAAGGGTTTTCCGGGACTTAAATTTCAAAAAGTCAAATTCAAGTATTTCAAGCACTTTAAGCACCTTGTACGAACCCTGCTAAAATTGTTAACATACATATTGTTTACATCTTCTCATTGTACTTTTGAAGTATTTTAATGTAACCAAAATAGTCATGTTCACTTCCATTGAATTTATTTATTTATTTTTTAAATGAGGAACAAGTGCAGATAAGTTTCAACAATCAACATTATGCCTCAAATGCTGTCAACTGAGCATAACTTTGTTTTAAAATTAAACAAAATTAAACGTTGTTTAATTTTAATTAAATATATTAAGTCAAACTGACAGTATTATTTACATAATGAGCAATAAAAGTAGCATTTAAAATCAGCAATAACTTAAAATGAAATAAATATTTTATTTTTTGCAGGAAAAAAAAAAAAAGGTTAAATTAGAGCTGCTCTGACAACAGGGCTACCTTAGTGAAGTGTCACTCAAGTCAATTTCATCCAATTATTCGCTGATTAAGTCATAATGAACATTTGTAATATCATCTCCAAATTCAATTGCTACTTATCACCTGAGTGCTTGTCAACCCTGGGAGCCTGTGAAAACACATGTACGCTAATGTTTCCTTCTAATCATCCGTAATATATTTGTGAAATCGTGCTGAATAACGATGAGTAGGTAAATCTGTCCTGCAGTCGGGGTGTCATTGTCTACTTCGGATGGCAAAACGATTCGGCCAAGAGTCTTATTTGAATGCGTGGGGCAAGTGAGACCCATATCAGAGAGGAAATTTGCTTAAATTTCCCTTCTAGGCCCAAATCTTTCAATCAATCGGCGACTCGCTTTACCAACTTCAGAGCGTTCCAACACAAAGTAACTAATCTCCTTGTAGGCTCTCTGGGCCCCCCAAACTTCAATGGGATCGTGCTGATGGTGGCCAATTTAATCTATGGGAAGCGGAAATTGCTGTCTGTCTCTGCCTCCTGTCAGCGAAAATGGAATTTAATCAGTACTTAATTGTTTCCCAGCCCTTGTTGTAATTCAATAACACGACCTACTCTTCAGATGTTATTTAAGACTGCTTTTCCCCGCTTTTATGCGGTGTAATGTTTCAGCTGCTGTCAAGCGTTCTGACGCTGGCAATCCAGACCCGTCTTGATGCAACGAGTGGCAGATAACCACTTGACTGATGGCGTTCACTGATTGCTTGGAAATGTATAATATTGAATGGTTGTAATCAAGTAAAATGACGACTTTGTGGTCCGTTGATGTTCAAACACAACATTTGATTTGATGTGAGCATTTATTTTGTTGAAGTTGCGTACATGTTCCTATACAGCTCAAAAACGCCTCAAGAAATGTGTATTTATAGAAACAGCAACTCATTCAAAACTATCGAAAACATACATTTTAAGTCACGTTATGTCCAAATGAGTAACACTTCTCCATTTGAAACTCTTTTCAGTTCCAAAATGATTAAAGAACTACAATTTGTGTCGACAGTGCAATAATTTCACATAAAGAACAACATAAATGGGTCCGATGTGAATGTGGGTGAAGCTGTAACAAAACAAAAGAAAAAAAGAAGAAAAAAAAAAGATTTTAATAACTACATCTCATCTCATTTTAACAACTACATCTCATAAACTGGCAATTTTGTATGAATTGGTACGATGTGAGTCGTACAAAAACGAATTATCGTTAGAAAAAAGTATGAAAGATAACCGTCAGTGTCACAAAACGTACAAAAGACTTTGTACGAATTTAAAAGTTAAAAAAGTAAATTAAATTGTTAAATAAAAAAAAAAACTGCATGTGTAATAAATAAAAAATATTACTTATTAGATTAAATTGTGCCTAATTACTGAACCTATTAATTAACCCTATAAAGCCTACAGTATCATATTTGATAAGCAAATTTTAAAAATAGGCCTTTAAAAATAAAATATGAAACAATGTTAAAAATTGGCATAGTTTTTTGTTGATTTAAACAGTGCCTTTATTTATTTACATATGTGATAAAAAAAAAACGTATTAACATTAACATTTACAGAACTTATTTACATAATTTACAGAATTTATTGTATTAATTAACCTTATACATTTCTAAGTCCTCTAAATTGATCAAAACTTTCTGTCATCTGATTGATAGATTTTTAGCAAGTAAAATTATGTTTGATATAACTGTAAAAATGTTTTACACGTGACATTTTGTTGTGAAATCTTAAAAAAAAAAAAAAAAAAAAAACTAAATCAAAATGGGCACTTACTGGACTGAAACAACTTAGGTTAACTTGATTAGCCATACATCAATTTTAATCAATCAAATATGATCCATAAAGCTTTTGAGGAATATTTTATGTGTTCATTTCTCAATCATCATTGATATACGTTTTGCCCCACAAAATAAAAACTACAGAGATTAAATAATAAAACCAAGCATTTAAATATCATCTTACTAAGACATATTATGGGCAGATATAGAGTGATAACTGATGTTCATATCATTTTATATAAGTAGTCTGCTATATTGTTATAAAGATCTCATTGATTTAAAAGTTATCAAAAATTCATGTTACTTTTTGCTTATTCATCTTGCAAATTACTTATTTTTGCTCAGTTTGGGTCTTAAAATATGAGACATAAAAGTCAGATATATCAAATATGATATTCAACAGAAACAAATATGCTATTTATTTAGTCAGTCAGTAGGTTAAATAAATAAATTACTATTATTTCGTATGTCAGGCTTTACAGAGTTGTTAATATTTGCTGTGAAAAGCCTCCCAATTAAAATGTTTATTATAAATCAATTAATAATATATTAAAATATCTTGTTTTATGTTCAATTAATATAAAGTGAGTAATAAACTAGTGTGTAGTGAAAGCCTTGCAAAGTGAGACAGCAACAGACTTACAATCTAATAAAATCAGTACGTTTTCCTTTAGATGATCCCTGAATTTGTGTGATTTCAAACAAGTCCTTACACTAAGTGCGGCACAGTCTGATTATGAATCCTGTTAAAACACTCAGCATTCCACTTGCGATGCCTGTTCGTGGATTTTTTCTTCTTCATTTGGTGCAGCTAAAATTAAAAGCAGAGTGAATCCATTGTTTGAACTCCAGCAAAATGCAAAGTTCAATTAAGTGGCGAGTTGTTCATTTTGAACCTCATTAACGGAGGGGAAAAACTGCTGAGGCGCCTTGGGCAGCTCATGCGAGCATTTTACACTGTACCTGGCACTTCAGCGATAACTTACTGGCATCATTAAATAGCCGCTATAAAAGCACTTTCAGATCCAAGGAAAATTCATCATGACATTTATTCCCTTTGAAATAATCCATTGACAAAATATGACATGAATTTCTTCATGCGTCACAGGAAAACCATGCAGTGAAATTCACAGCCTGTACACGTCGAATGTCAACTTGAAATGTTTTCTCAGTTTTTTTTTTTTTTTTTTTTTTTTTTTGTTACTGTTTCATTTTGTTTAGGTTTTTTTTTTTTCTTAGTTGTTTATTATTATTATTATTATTATTATTATTATTATTATTATTATTATTTTGGCTTGCTTTCAATGAGCCTTAAAATCTTTAATGTTTATTTATTTATTTATGTTTGCTTGTTTGTTTTGGTATATGTTAGTTTTGTTATTTTGTTGTTGTTGTTTTTGTGTTTTTGACTTTCTTTGAAAGAGCCTTTTTTCTCTCTTTCTTTTTTCTTAATTTGTTTGGTTTTTGTTTTGTGTTTTTGGCTTGCTTTGAATGAGCCTTAAAATTAGTTTTATGCTTTTTTTTTTCTTCTTCTTTTTTAAATTTTGTTTTGTGATCTTGGCTTTCTTTGAATTATTATTATTATTATTATTATTATTATTATTATTATTATTATTATTATTATGAGCCTTAAAATCTTAATTGCTTTGTTTATTTTTTGTTCATTTGTTTTGTTTTGCTTTTGTTCTTTTTTGTTTTGTTGGTTTTTGTTTTGTGATCTGCTTGCTTTAAAAAGCCTTAACATCTTAAATGTTTTGTTTTAATATTTGTTTTGTTCTTTTATTTATTTATATATTTTTTTGTGTGTGTGTGTGTGTTGTCAAATGTTTTTTTTATATCATTTCTTTTCTCTCTTCTTTTCTGTTAGTTTGTATTTTTATTTTTATTTTTTTGGCTTGCTTTGAATGAGCCTTAAAATCTTAAATGTTGTTTTTAAAGATCCTAAATAATTAAATTTATTGACATAAAGATGAGACTACAGTATTAAAGTAACTTCTTTTTTTCTTTCTATTATGAGTTTGTTTGGTGTATGTGTTTTGTTTTTGGCTTGCTTTGGAGAGTCCTCTGAGGTAAAGATCTGTCCTGCATGCATGTAAATGAAATTGCATCAGTTTATTCAACCACTTCCACACCAAAAAAGAAAGAAAAAAAAAGTTTATGGCTTTAAGGAGGGCAACAACAAAAGTAGCCCATGTTTGCATTTAGTCAGCAAGAGGTTCACAAATATTGTTTCGGATGCACAATTTTACACTGTGCGATTTCAGCAAATACTCAAGTACACTAGTTGAAAAGCCCCGGAGTATTTGTGAAACAGTCAGCCGCTTGTTTTCAAACGTACCATCAAAGAAAGAAATGTGGGAAGCCAGTGAATGATTACTATTGTAAGAACAAAGCCAAGAGCTCTAATCAAAAGCTCCATGATAATTTGCGCTTCACAGTATGACATACTTTTCCAAAGAGGGAACTGCTGTTGTTTTTCACTGGAAATTAAGAGATATTGTTTTCACTGCAGTAGTGCTGCATTAATATGGCTAAATGGAATTTCAGATCAATGAAGTGGAGCCTGTAACATTTACATAAAATCTGTCTGGTATTGTCCTGCTCAGACTGAGCTAGATTATATATAAATAGGTATATGTTATGAAAAAAGTGAGTGTTGCAAACGGTTGCTAGGTGGTTGCTATGTATTTGCTAGAGTGTTGCTAGGCAGTTACTAGAAGAATAATAAATGTCAGACATTTTCTGAGGTCATTTTAAAAAGAAAAATGATACAAAAAATGTTTTATTTTTAGTTTCATAGATTTGTCTAGTTTGTGAACAAATCGTTTTCTGTGCTGAAAATATGCTAAATTCGGTGAAATAGTTTTAAATTTTGCCTTGGTTTATTTTATTTTATTTTATTTTATTTTATTTGTGTGTGTGTGTTTGTGTGTTTCCTTTGTTATTTTGTTGTTTTCAGCTTGCTTTGAATGAGATTTAAAATATTAAATGTTTTGTTTTGTGCTATTTATTTATTTATTTATTTGCTTTTTTTTTGTTGTTTGTAGAGATCTTAAATTTATTGACAGACTAGAGACGAGACGAGAGACTAGTAAGGAAGCTTTATGGTGTTTTGTTTTTTGGCTTGCTATGAATAAGCCCTGAAAAAAAAAAAAAAAAAAATATATATATATATATATATATATATATATATATATTTTTTTTTAATTTATTTTTTTTTTAATTTATTTATTTTTCCTCGTTTTGTGCTTTTGTTTTGCTTTGAATGAGCCATAACATTTTTTTTTTTTTTGTTTGTTTGTTTTTTTTTTTTTTTTCTTGGCTTTTTTTTTTTTTTGTTTTGCGATCGTGGCTTACTTTGAATAAGCTTTAAAATCTCAAATGCTTTGTTTTGTTTTGTTAGTTTGGTTTTTGTTTGGTGTATTTTATTTTGTTTGTTTGTTTGTTTGTTTTTTGTGTGTTTTTTGCTTTGAATGAGCCATAACGTTTTTTTTTTTTGTTTGTTTTTTTTCTTGGCTTGGCTTGGCTTTGTTTTGATATTTGTTGTTTGCTTGGTTTTGTTTTGCGATCGTGGCTTACTTTGAATAAGCTTTAAAATCTCAAATGCTTTGTTTTGTTTTGTTAGTTTGGTTTTTGTTTGGTGTATTTTATTTTGTTTGTTTGTTTGTTTGTTTGTTTTTTTGTGTGTTTTTTGCTTTGAATGAGCCTTAAAATCTTAAGTGTTGTTTGTAGAAATCTTGTTAAATTTGTTGACAAAAAGACGAGAGATCAGTAAGATAACTTCAACTTTTGTTTGTTTTTTTGTTTTATTTTTTGGCTTGCTTTGAATGAGCCTCTGAGGTAAAGATCTGTGCCGCATACATGTAAACTAAATAGTATCAAAGCCAGCTTAAATGTAGTCATTGTAAATCACAGAATCCACCACTCATTTTGTTCTTTTTTCCACTCTACCAGAGAATCAATAATCAACGTTCAAGTATGTGGCAGACTGTGCTGCATTATAAAGGCTGTCAGTGCATTCCATAATATATATGGGCATACAGATTCTGTACTGCCTACAGTAGCAGATCTTCAGTATGTTGAACAGGGAAGGTTTTGGTTAAACATTGTACACTTATTGTATATATTTTTTTAAATTCTGTAAAAGTATGATTCATTTCTGTAAATCACTTCTTTTACTATCAATTATCTATTTGACAGCACTGTTTTTCTCAACATTCAAATGTGCTCACTTACGTCTCCACATAGCATTTTAGATGAATTTAAATGATTTAGTGTTTATATGTAGGAAAACATTGCAATTTATTAACCTACTGTAAATAAATGTTTCTTATACTCCATCTCAGAAATTCAAATATCTTCAGAAGATTAAAGGATGCAAGTTTTTTTCACCACCGAATCCACTGAAAGTATTGATGTGCTCTTAAAGCCATGATTTAATGACTAAATATTAACATATTTTTTTTATCTTTCTTATAAAACTTTTGCATTAAAAAGCCTCAAACCTGAATATAATATATTCTGCTTGTACGCTGACATATTATAGATGCACACTTAAAACTATCAAAATATCCCCCATAATAACTGTCAGTGTTGAAGAGCTTCTCTGTATCTAATGCTGTGTTTTAAATGCACCACCACATGTTATTTCACACTTTATTTTAGAGCTCTTCCATATTATGAGCAATTCCATAGGGTCGGACATCTCCGCAGAGGAAAACACTAAGGAATGAAGTGTATTTTAGAAGATGACATTGAAGAGTAGGCATAAGTTCTGCTAAAGCTGAAGCAAGCACTTCAGAACAGCGCTCGTGGAGCGACGCCTGCATTCTAGTGCCTTCTTAGGATTCATTCACTGCACATCAACAAAAATAGATTTCAATTACATAAAACCGCAGCTGAACTGCTTTTATATGAGAATGGATTCAACAAACCGGGAAGTCATATTCCTGACTGAATCCCCCAACCCTTGTTTTATTTTATTTAATTCAACTTGAGCACTGTATATTTCTGCAGTAAAACATACTTCATTAAAGCCATGCATATAATCCATATATCATATATATATATGTGTGTGTATGTGTGTATGTGCGTGTGTGTGTGTGTGTGTGTGTGTGTGTGTGTACTGGTTTTTGTGGTTTACAGGGACAAAATTTGTATAATGACATGGGTATGACAGAGGTATTACAATTTGAAGGTGGTTTATGAGGACACTGCCTATGTCCCCGTAATTCAAAAGGCTTAAAAAAACATACTAAATGGTGTTTTTCTGAAAATCTAAAAATGCAGAAAGTTTCCTGTAAGAGGTAGGTTTAGGTGTAGGGTTGGTGTGGGGCAATAGCACATACAGTTTGTATGGTATAAAAACCATTACGCCTATGGAGAGTCCCCGTAAACCACAAAAACAAACGTGTGTGTGTGTGTGTGTGTGTGTATCTGTTTTTCTATTCAGGTGGGGACTTAAACCTGAATACACACAGACTCATGGGGACTCGTGTCATGGTGGGGACCTAAATTGAGGTCCCCACGGGTAAAGAAGCTTATAAATCACACAGAATGAAGTTTTTTGAAAATCTAAAAATGGAAAAAGTCTCTTGTGAGAGCTAAGTTTAGGTGTAGGGTTGGTGTAGGGCAATAGAATACACGGTCTGTACAGTAGAAAAACCATTACGCCTATGGAAGTCCCCACAAGGATAGCGAAACAAGTGTGTGTGTGTGTGTGTATTAGTATTGCCAAAATGAGTGCTTTAATGCAGGCGGTTAATTTCTTCAGTTTAACGGTGTTAAAAAATACTTAACGCCACGGTAGAAATGGCATTCCAGGACCTTTCTCCCTCGTCGGGCCCTTGGAATCTTTTCAGACGTGCACACCACTTCACCTCAGTGCCAGGCAATAGTCAAACGAGTGCGGAAATGGTACAGGTGACGACGAGCTTTGTGTCAAATCCGCATCATGTTCATCAGCGGCAGCTCTTAAAGTAATAGCAGTCAAATAAGCTAATAACCCAGCTGCTGTGATGTCTGTTCATCAATGAATAAAAAAGAGGGAATCAATAAATTTGGTAGCTTTAAGGATTCATGTATATTTAATTTAGAATTTAGTGTTTGATAACTTTATTCAGTTTCTGTGTATTTCCTACTTGCTGAAGAGCACAGTTAAATATGACATTTATTATAATGGATTTATGTGAAGATTATTTTAGTCTAATAAATGTTAAAATTGATAGCTCTCAATTATACTGTAATGTTGAATGGCTATAGTTAATGGTTAAATATAAGGGGGAGGGGAAAACTATTTTATAGAGACATCAGTAGTATTGGTATCAGTGATACTCACCTTCACTCATAAAAAAGATGGAATTAAACAAATATTAAAAACATACTGTCTTTATTTTGTTTCTACATTAATTTGAAGATTTAATGTGAAATTATTTAAATCAATTGCAATATAAATGTCTATTTAAAAACTTTAATGTTAGGTTAGGCGGGATTAATCAAGATTAATTTCAGAAAAAAAAATGTGTTAGTAATTTTTTTTTTATTATTTTTTATGTTTTTTTTTTTACTAATATATTATATACTATACAAATTTGGACCGATTACTGTAGCTGCCACCCAAAATATTCTAGCAACACCCTAATAACTATTTAGCAATGCATTAAAGCACTCAAAACACATTGGCTGCCACCTAGCAATGCCCTAGTAACCATTCAGAACACCTTAACAATGAACTGCAAAAACACAATACTCTATCAATCTAACAATATTCTAGCAACCATTGATTGAAACACTCAGAACACCTAAGCAGCCACCTAGCAACACCCTACTAACCACTCAGAAAACATTCAGGTAACCTTAGCAATCATCTAGCAACACCCTAGCAACTAATGCGCTAAAACCTTAGCAATCACTTATTAGCAATGCCCTAGTAACCACTCAGAACACCATAGCAACATGTTGCAAAAACATTTAGAACACTTTAAAGTCCACCTAGCAACACCCTAGCAATCAATGCACTGAAAAACTTAAACACTTTAAAAACCTCCTACTGGTGGCCTAGTAACCACTCGGAACACCATATCAACAAATTGCAAAAACATTCAGAACACCTTAGCATTTACTTAGCAACACCCTAGCAACCAATGCGCTGAAACACTCAGAAAACCTTAGCAGCCACCTAGCAATATTTGATATTGCTCTGAACATGCTGAAACACTCGTGCCCTACTATCCACTCAGAACACCATAGCAACATCCCTCAAAAATGCTCAAAACAGCTCGGCCTCCACCTAGCAACACCCTAGTAACCACTCACAACACCTTGGTAACTGCATAGCAACACACTAGCAACCACCTAGCTATGTAATCTGAAGTGTAAATGAAAAATTTTGACTCAGAATAAAAACTTTAAAGAGGTTTAATCATATAGCAAAAGCAGGACTGTCGCTGTTATGGGTAAGTTAACTTTTTGGCCTTTTTCATTAGACAATGTTGTCTTTCCTAACCTCCCTCCATTCTCTCTCTCTCTTTCACTTCCCCCACGTCTGGGACTCCCCGGCTAAATTAAGGAAGCAAATTGTCCATTACGAAAAGTCATTAGATACAGAGAATACATTAGGACATTGTTATGGTTGAGAATATTGTTTTCTGTTTTAATCAAACCATTAACACGTTAGCGCAAATCAAGGACGGTGCTATCATCATCCATTGGACCCTTGAGGAACGGCTTTTAACTCTCTTTCAGTGAGTTTCATTGATTGAAGTGAGTCACGGGGGCAAGAACTCTCACTCGACGTACCCCAAAAACTCCCAGCTGGATCCCAACCTTCAATAACGTCTGAAGAAAGCCGTAACACCTGTGCAGCTAATCAACGATGAATCAATGGAGCAGCTGACATTTCAGGTAAATCAGAACTGTGAAATGAAAAACACACTTGGAGGAACTAAATTACATATTTTCTATTGTGCACACAAAATCGATATTCAGCTAGTGCTATTTACTGAAGAAACAGTTCAGTAACCTGGACGAGACATCGCAGATTCTTTTCTACACTGTAGTTTGCCAGAAGACGTGCATTGTGGCGTGTGATGTGGTCAATGGTGTACAAAATGAGTCATCATTGAAAAACGAAGCCTTGCAAGGTCGCAAGTGGCGTCAATAGATGTCCAGACGTCAATAGATCTTATAAAACCTCCCAGTGATCTTTACTGAGATCGAGATCTTGATCAGTTTGATTCATAGGGTGTTTATGCAAAGCTGTTGTTCTGTAGAATTCAGTAGAAGGCATTTTAAAGAATGGTCAAGTCCCTGTTTTCCATACAACAAAGCTGTTTTATGGTCACCGGATACTAAATACTGTAATTTAAAGGAAAGGGGCAGTGTGAACATTCTTCGAAATATCTCATTTTGTGTTTCATGTGAGAGTCTTACAGGAATGACAGTGTTGGTCAATAAACCCACATGAAGAAGTACACTTTAGCAAAGTAAAAAAAAAAAAGTACCTTAACTCTTTCCCACCATTTCCTGATTTTTCCATCATTTATGACAGCGATTTCTCACCACTGGCTGAAATTTCTGTCATTTATGAGACAGCGGTTTCCCACCATTGCCTGAAATTTTCCATCATTTATGAGACAGTGCTTTCCCACCATTGGCTGAAATTTTCCATAATTTATGAGACAGTGCTTTCCCACCACTGGCTGAAATTTTCTATCATTTATGAGACAGTGCTTTCCCACCATTGGCTGAAATTTCTGTCATTTATGAGACAGCGCTTACCCACCATTAGCTGAATTTTACATCATTTATGAGACAGCTCTTTCTCGCTATTGGCTGAAATTTTCCATCATTTATGAGACAGCGCTTTCCCACCATTGGATGAAATTTTCTATCATTTATGAGACAGCGCTTTCCCATCATTGGCTGAAATTTCTATACCATTTATGAGACAGCGCTTTCTTGCCATTGGCTGAATTTTCCATAATTTATGAGACAGCTCTTTCCCACCATTGGCTGAAATTTCCATCATTTATAAGACAGCGCTTTCCTGGCGTTGACTGAATAGTCCATAATTTGAGACAACTTTTTCCCGCCATTGGCTAAAATTTCCGTCATTTATGAGACAGCGCTTTCCCACCATTGGCTGAAATTTCTGTCTTTTATGAGACAGCGCTTACCTACCATTGGCTGAATTTTACATCATTTAAGAGACAGCTCTTTCCCACCATTGCTTGAATTTTCCATAATTTATGAGACAGCTCTTTCCCGCCATTGGTTGAAATTTCTGTCATTTATAATACAGCGCTTTCCTGGCGTTGACTGAATTTTCCATAATTTATGAAACAGCGCTGTCCTGCCATTGACAAAATGTTCCGTAATTTATGAGACAGTGCTTTCCCACCATTGCCTGAAATTTTCCATCATTTATGAGACAGTGCTTTCCCACCATTGGCTGAAATTTTCCATAATTTATGAGACAGTGCTTTCCCACCACTGGCTGAAATTTTCTATCATTTATGAGACAGCGCTTTCCCACCATTGGCTGAAATTTCTGTCATTTATGAGACAGCGCTTACCCACCATTAGCTGAATTTTACATCATTTATGAGACAGCTCTTTCTCGCTATTGGCTGAAATTTTCCATCATTTATGAGACAGCGCTTTCCCACCATTGGATGAAATTTTCTATCATTTATGAGACAGCGCTTTCCCATCATTGGCTGAAATTTTATACCATTTATGAGACAGCGCTTTCTTGCCATTGGCTGAATTTTCCATAATTTATGAGACAGCTCTTTCCCACCATTGGCTGAAATTTCCATCATTTATAAGACAGCGCTTTCCTGGCGTTGACTGAATAGTCCATAATTTGAGACAACTTTTTCCCGCCATTGGCTAAAATTTCCGTCATTTATGAGACAGCGCTTTCCCACCATTGGCTGAAATTTCTGTCTTTTATGAGACAGCGCTTACCTACCATTGGCTGAATTTTACATCATTTAAGAGACAGCTCTTTCCCACCATTGCTTGAATTTTCCATAATTTATGAGACAGCTCTTTCCCGCCATTGGTTGAAATTTCTGTCATTTATAATACAGCGCTTTCCTGGCGTTGACTGAATTTTCCATAATTTATGAAACAGCGCTGTCCTGCCATTGACAAAATGTTCCGTAATTTATGAGACAGTGCTTTCCTGCCATTGACAAAATTTTCCATAATTTATGAGACAGTGCTTTCTCCCCATTGACTGAATTTTCTGTCATTTGAGATAGCGGTTTCCTGCCATTGATGGAACTTTCCATCATTTATGAGACAGTGCTTTTCCTCCATTGACTGAATTTTCCGTCATTTATGAGACAGTGCTTTCCCGCCTTTGACAGAATTTTCCGACTTTCTGTGTTTTCACTGGTGTGCGGTAGGAAGGCGCTATTACACATCTTCTGAAAGAGTATTAAATGTCTGGTTCAAACACGGCAAAGAGGAAGCAGAAACAAGTGATGCGTATGTAGGTGGATGCATATGTAAAATAATGCAATCATCAACAGCATATAAATCAGAACTGCCTAACGTTACCAAATGAAATGCCAATCCAGCAAGTGGTATAGGACTGTGCAAGCTTTGGATATGTTGATGGAAGCGATCTATTCCATTTGTTTTGATCATCATTCTGAATCTGCTCTAGATGTATTCTTTTACAGAAAAACACAATTTTCTCAGCTTTTTGTTGTAAATATAGATTTTTTTCATGAAACACACCCATATTCAAGTGTTGATAAAAAAAGATTGCATGAAGCTAGAATAAAACCGTTTGTGTTGTTGTTGTTTGTATGTTTTTGTTTTAAAGTAGATGCTCTGGTTCTTTGTTTTGACATATTGCATGTTCAGATATCTATACACCAACATATTCTGGGTGTCATTAAGCTGTGAAAATAACCAAAAACAATGGCGGTGGATGACAACTTAAAAAAAAAAAAAAATGCTGGCCGGGAAAGAGTTAATATATTTTAAAAGACTGCACTTAAAGGGATAGGTTAACCGAAAATTCTGTGATTCTGTGATTTACTCACCCTCGTGTTGTTCCAAACTTGTATGAGTTTCTTCTGTTGAAAACAAAAGAAAATATTTTGAAGAATGTTGGTAACTAAACAATTAACGGTAGCCATTGACTTCCACATTATGGGGAAAAAATACTATGGAATTCAATGGCTACTGTCGACTGTTAGGCTACCAGCATTCTTCAAAAAATAATCTTTTGAAGAAAGAAACTCATAAAGGTTTGGAACCGTATGATGAGGGTATGTAAATAATGACAGAATTTTCATGTTTGGCTAAACTACACCTTTAAGACGGATTAATAACTGTAAAGTACATATTTTGTTCTTAGATAAACATAATTTCTGGTAACTGGTGAAGATTATTTTATTGGTTTTATCGGATTTTCGGTTTATGATTTAAGATTACTGCCTGAGTGTGTTCCCAAGATTGCAGCCAAGTGAACTTGCTGTTGTTCTACTAAAAATTAATCTATTTAGCAGTGTCGCTACTTTTAATCAGTTATTCCCCAACACTGGCAAACATACAGAAAGTCTTTCTTTGTCGAGGTTAACCTTGAATTCTTCTTGAATTTTACACAGAAATACGTTGACACACACCCTCCCACAGACTCACACATCTTCACCACTTGCCCTTGGCGGTTCTTGTTGTAATTAACCAGTATCAAGCAGCGTGTCCAAAAACTACTTAGCATGAATCTTTTATGGTATTCAGTCTGCTTCTGTAATACAGGGCATGTATGTTTCTAAAGCTATACACCCTTCCATTTGCATGTATAAACCATTTGACATTGCCCCTCATTAGCTGTGGATTATTGCATCATAATTGGTCATTAGCATATTTACCGCATGGAAAAGATGGCAGACAATGATGACATGAAAGCTGTTTGGTCACCATACAGCCAGGGGAATTGTGCAGATTCTTCTGATCAGTTTAGCCAGCCCACACTATTAAAAACAAATGCATTAAAAATACATAACTGAAGATTACAACATTTTCATGCTACTGTCACGCTGTAATCTGGGATTAGAGGGAAGATAGTGTGAACTAATTGGATCCAAATATACCATGATATCCCTGTGAGAACATGACCAAATAAACATTTGCGCATTGGAAATGAGAAGAGCTTGACTTCTTGTGAGAAGATACTCAAGGGCATACAGAGATTTTTTTTTTTATTAATTTTCAGTATATTTGGTATGTTTACAGCAGCTATTTTACTGATTTTGTTTTGAAATGCATATCTCAAGATTTCCCACCCTGTACCCTCAGAAGGAATAGTTCACCCAAAAATTAAATCAATGGATTTTGTTTAAACATTAACAAACAAACAAACACAAAAAAAAATGTACATTTAAAGGGACAGTTCACCAAAAATAAATAAATAAATAAATAAAAATAAAGAAGACATTTTGGTTAAATTAAGTAAATACAAAAAAAATAAATAAAATAAATAAATATATATATATATATATATATATATATATATATATATATATATATATATATATATTATTTTTGATGTAATTTATAAAAATATAATAATAATAATAATTTGATTAATTAAATAATTAATACATAAAATAAATTAACTACTACTTTATGATGCTTTTTTGTTTGTTTTGTTTTGTCCTGGTAGCCATTTATTTTCATTGTATGGGGGGAAAAAGCCCAATTATTTTTCAAAATATCTTCTTTAAAGCTGACGTGTAATTTCTGTGCCACTAAAAATTAATTCCAAACACTTACCTTGTCTCCCATTGGTTGGACAAACAGATAATCCCGCCTCCAGACTCACGCCATTGGCTGGGTCAGTGTTACTATGTTGTGTGAATCAAAGTATTTTAACATTGAAAAAATGATGCACATCACTTTTAAGTGACTAAAATAGTTTAAATACCTCTATTAAATTGCAAAATGCTACTTTACACTGAGTAAATAAACTACCTGCTAATGAAAAAGAAGTCCTTAATTGCATTGAAATTGCACTTGTAGTGCACTTCAAATCTTAAAAGTATATTTAAAAAAAAAAACTGTACTTGCAGATAATATATAAATTAAATAAAAGACGACTTAAGACGATAAGCTGAAAATAAGTAGTTAACACAATAAATAATATTTTAAAGAACGTTGGGAATAAAACAGTTGACAGTAGCCATTGACTTCCATAGTATTTTTTTATTTTTATTTTTTTTCATATTATGGAAGTCAACTGTTCATCTTCCAACATTATTCAAAATATCTTCTTTTGTGCTCAACAGATGAAAGAAACTCGTAGTCGTACAGGTTTAGAACAATGTGAGGATGATTAAATGATGATGGGTGAATTATTTACATTGCATTTACATTTAGTTATTTAGCAGACGCTTTTATCCAAAGCGACTTAGAGGACAATAGAAGCAATCAAAATCAACAAAAGAGCAACAACATGCAAGCGATATGACAAGTCTCGGTTAGCCTAACATAGTACACATAGCAAGGTTTTTTTTTTTTTTGTTTAATTATCTCTTTAAATATATTATTTTAATGTGTATTAAATACTCTTTTATTAAGTCTTATAAAGTGTACTACTTTTTCAGAAGGGCAATGATGAATTCACGAGGGAAAAAGTCATTTTCTTCACCAAATCCTTCAGAGAGAGTTTTATTTACGATTAAACAATCCAGAAAGGACAAAGTCATGTCCGGTTCCCAGAGCACAGCACAGAAAAGAGCAACATGGATCTTGAACCCACTGCGAGGTCAGTTTTGTAACATTTCGAAATGTACGTAGGTCGCCATGGCTTTCTGTCGTCAATTTAGAGAGTCAAAGGTGCAAGCAAAAACATTCAGTCTGCAGGGACTCGAGGAAAGGGGCCAATGGACAGATGTCTCAATAAATGAAGCTGGAGAATGCAGCCAGACACAATTCCCTACATGTTGTCCCTTTGAGACAGGTGTTGCTAGGTAACAGAGGCCTTGTTTTGTAAGCATGACAATAACAGTAGTTGATTTGGGATAAATAAATTTGACGGGAGGGTGGCGTATTCAGGGCGCACGTGTGTCCAAATAGAATGGAAGGGTAATTTGAGGCATTAGGTGAGCAGCACATCGTGATTTTGTGCTTGTAGGAAATGAGAGCATTGTGGTGTGGCATGAAAGAGATTCACTGAGGTCTGCTCTGCTTCTATTCACAATTAAGGATTTTAAATAGATATTCTGAAAAATACGGTCTTATGTCACTCCAAAATCAAAATAAGTGCATACCAGGGTTATTATAGTTAACTAAAACCATACAAATTGTCGTTACTTGAAATTAAATAAATGTTTACTAAAGTAGAATAATAAGAATAACATTTTTCATTTTGTTTAGTTTAACTTGTAATAATAAAACTAAAAGTAACTTAAATTAAATAAAGAAAAAACTAAGACACGCAAAATTCATCCTTAAAGCCGATTTGAAATTGGACATTGCGGCTCCTCCTCTTAGTGTGAGGTGCCAAGTGTCATATTACAAAATTTTTCTACAATATTTTATAATTAAAACTTTTCTTGACAGAACACAGATCACTGGAAAGGTCTGAGTCTCTATATTCCATATTCGGTTGTTATTTCGTAGGGATGTAACAATATTATCAATATCGCGATATTCCGATAGCAAAATTTTCTCGATATTATCATGGTCACATGATGAAATGAAACGATAGGTCTTTCGGGCAGAAAGTGTAGTTTTTAAAATATATTTGTTTTGGGCCATACAAGTCAATTCACTGACTTTTTTCTAACTTAAGTGCTCTTAATTTTGAACTCTCAAAGTGCACGAGATAGAATAATTTAGAATTAGAATGCTTTATTGTCGTTGTACACAAGATACAACGAAATTGCAGAGCTGCTGAATTAAAAAGAAATATACATGATACAAAGAGATGTACAATTAAAATATTTAAGCTAAGACAAGAGAATAAAGAGAATAAAAATAGAAAGAATTGCTTGTATATATAAATAAATAAATAGTACGTAACAGCTTGTCAAAATTATTATTGCACTGATATGAGGTAGACTTCTGGCTCTGAGTAAAACTATGAACTAAATTTAACTTTAAAATGTACAAAATTTTCTGGGTTTTTTTTTCAATTCTTCATTTGTCTTTTTAAATATCGCAATAAATATTGTATCGTGGAATTAATATTGCAATAATATAGTATCATGAGATTTTGATATTGTTGCATCCCTATTATTTTGTGATATAAATAATATTGTGACAGAAATTTGTATTTGTGCCAGGAAAATGCATCCCAAAAAACAAAACAAAAACAAACAAACAAACAAACAAACAAACAAACAAACAAACAAACAAAACAAAACAATACAAAACAAATCAGGAAAGCAAAGCAAAAAAAAAAAAAAAAAAAAAAAAAAAAAAATGGAATTTGGGTGTCACCTGGTGGCTATTTTTGGTATAAGTCTAAATAAAATCTCTCAGGAACCTCATTTTTTTTGTGAGATCAACTTCAAATTTGTAACATAACTTAGTTAGACACATGGCTTTGATTTGATAGAAATTAAATTTCTAAATATTTTGTAAAAATATGTATTTTATACAATTTTTTTTGAGTACACTACATTTTCATTACAGTAAACGTAAACGTCTGTAACTTTTTATACACTTTCAGTTTTTGAAATGCTTTCACTTCAGCAATAATCTGCTGATTGTCTTCTTTAAAAGGAAACCAAGTCTTTATTACAAATGGAGTGACATTGAAGACATTAATAAAAACTATATAGACATAAAAACACAACACAATTATGAAAACTTTAAGAAATCAATTTATTTTATCTGGATATTGTTAAGTATTGATACTTTTGCTTAACTTATACTGATTAAATTTAATTTTATTATACTGAATTTATTATACTAGTGTAAAACTAGTACTGTAAGAAAAAAAAAAGAGAGAAATGGATAATATCCTGGCAAAAAGTTACCAATAAAGTTTCCTTCAAAGTATACATTTAGATTTCCTTCAACCCTAAAGCATATCAAAATACAAGACACGGTTCAAAATATGGGTAAAAAAAATCATTTCAATACAGTATATTGTGGTATTTTCAAGGACTTTTCTATTTTTTTTTTTTTTTTTTTTTAGAATGCAGTAAAATTCACTGTAATGACATAAAAAGTAATGAGTGAAAAATGGGCCAAAAATTAGAAATGGTCATAATTTTAAATGTATTATTACTGGTTGGTTGGTTTATTTATTTAGTTAGTTAGTTAGTTAGTTAGTTTTGCCATCATGGTACTTGTAGAGACTTCATTCAAAACAGTAAAACTAATAATAACAATAATAATAATAATAATAATAATAATAAAATTCTGATCCCAAATATATGAATGGTAGTGTAAATATTGAAGTGATTCAGAATTTAAAAAGAGCAGGTCTAAGCTAGTTTCGGTGGTTTTGGTTTTTCACTGGACTACTAGCTGGTCAGTACTGGTAGACCACCTTGGTTAATCTGGTGGGATCCCATGAGTGACAGCAGACTAGTGTGACCTGTTTTTTTTTTGTTTTTTTTCCAGAAAAGAAGTCCAGAGATGTTTGGAAGGACCACAAGCTAATCCACTGGGACAGTAGCTAAAGTTAGCTTCAAGCGAAACTTGGCCTCTTGAGCCAGGCTAAGTCCAGCAGTCCCAAATCAAACAGCTACCCAGACTTGTTAGGAGTAGCACTAGTGTGGCCTTTGATCAGTGCTTAACAGTAACTTCCTTCACAAATGACAGCCAGCTGAGGAGAAGGGCCGGACCTCATGCCAATTGCCATAACAACACAAGCTGCTTTTAATTAGCCGCTAATAGCCGCTATAAGAGCCCAGCTCTAGGTTTTTAAGGTCACTGATATTTTTAGATTCATACTGAGATTTGGCTTTCATGACACTGAACAACAACTTAATTAAGTCGAAATAATCAGCTACAAATGCAGGTTGATTTAATTGAGTTGACTGAGAATAATTTGTTTTTTTGTTGTTTTTCTCTTCTGTGTAAATAACTATTATTGTCAGAGAGGTTGAGAGGATTTTTGATGTTTTAATGAATGAATTCAAGTGCAAATAAAATGTCACTGTGTGCTTGTTATGAGGATAATTTAGATGTTTGATGCAAAGAAAACTATTTATGTTAATCTGAGATGGGAGATGGTTTAACTATGGGGATGTTTTATGTGCACCAAAAGCTAAACATTGCATTACCTTCAATTGAAATATCGGAGTAAATAAACGTAAAAAGGTGTGTGGCCTCCAAAGAGAAAGAAAAAGTATTTCAAGGGTTTTTGTGCTCACTGAGAATCTGTGAATTTTAAAAGAGTGAATATCAGATCTAGAGAAGTCATGGATATTTAAAGTTATAATCAGATCTATAATATATGGATTTACAGTCATACAAGCTGTCTTATAATTTGATGTTATTTGTTCATATGGTTTTTAAAAAACTTTTTTTTACCATTTTTAAGAAAAGTTTAATTAAATGAATTAAAATCTTCATGTAGATTAAGTAAGAAGTAACGCAAAAGTTTTTTCCTTTTACCTTGAATTAAAATAAAACAGTTTTAAAATATATTTGAAGGTGTTTGTTAGTTAGTTAGTTTGTTTGTTCGTTCATTCATTCAAGTGCATATGAATCAATGAATCAGTGGCTCTAAATAACAGTTTTATTTTAGTATCAACACTATTATAGTTTATATTAATATTTTATATTTTCAGTTTTTATTTTCACTTTTTGTTAAATATACAATTTCCTGCTATTTATAACACTTTAAAAACAGTATAATCAAGTAAAAAGTATTAAAAATATATATTTTAAAACAATAATATTTTAATTCATTCAAGGTAAAATGATTTTTTTAAGGTATTTATTTAATTATTCATTTAATTATGGTACCTATTAATAAGCGGTGACGTGGTGGATATAAATAACAGTATTATTTTAGTTTTGTAGATAATATTATTATTAGTTGTAGTTTTTATTTGTTTTTTTTTAAATATATATTTTCAGTTTTTCAGTTTTTCGTATGTACCATTAAAAAAAAAAAAAAAAAAAAAAAAAAAAAAAAATCATTAAAGGAATTTTAAAAAAACAGTGTAATCAAGCAAAAAGTAATAAATATATGGATTTAAGTCATTTAAAAGAAAATGTTTTAAGGTATTTGAAATTATTCAGTTTGTTGTTTAGTTAGTTATGTTTGGAACATTAATAAACAGGACATTTTTTAGTATCATTGAGATAATATTATAGTTCTTTTTAATATTTTGAATTAGTTTTTTTTTAATTTTTTTTCACTTTAATTGTAGTTTAGTAATTGCCTATAAATTCCTATATATATATATATATATATATATATACACACACACATTTATGTATTTATTTTTTTTCAGTTTTAGATATTTTAGTACATAAAGTTTTTATCAACGAAAATGAGAAATGCGACTAACCAAAAGTTTATTTTATTTTATTTTATTTTATTTTATTTTATTAATGAAAGTACTTCATAAAGTTTTTTTTTTTTTTTTCTTTCAATAATGTCATCCTTTTAATTAATTAATTTATTTATTTTTTCAGGGTGATCACCCTGACGTCTTTTACTTTATTCCCCTCAAAAATGATCAAAATGAATGTGAATTCGGAATCATGATGGAAGATGTGTGTCTAAGTCAGTGTATACTATGTATATAAATAGACTAAGAATTTTAAGAAAGAAAGACAGAAAAAGAAAGTGGAGCAGGTCAACCAAAGTTTGAACGAGCTCAACAAATAACCATCTGCACCTGGATGACATAAAGCTGCTAACATTAGCTCCTGTATTTTATCATGCATACTCACATTCAGGTTTAACGGATTTGCTAGTCTACAGATTCCCAGCTTTCAGTCTTCACATTAACATGACACAATAGCAAACAGCACACCGAACATTCGAGAGCGAAGCTCAGTTTGGAGGAAAAGAGATACGATAGATGAAAATACAGGCATGAGTGAAAACAGTCAGTGGTAGAGTAATAGGGTTCCAGCGGAGTAATTAAGGTCCACCTAATCAGCTTCTGTTGCTCCGCTCTTAATAGACCCAGTGATCCACAAGGAGAACAAAACCGCTGACCCTGAAAAGCCACAGGAAATGAAGTCGGACTCTTGAAAGAAAGGAGTTTGTGCTGGGACACAAAGGAATGATAGTTCACGACCCCTAAAAAAAGGGGTGAACCGAGAAGAAATATCAGCCGCTCATCCAAAAGCCACAATAGACCAGTGACTTTCACAGAAAACCTCCCTAATCCTCTTGTGCTATTCATTTAGTATGACTTGTATGGAGATTTGTGCTGTTTGTTGGGGGTTTTAGGCTGGAAAATAGTGTGTGGGTGTTCCAGCGGCCCAATCGCAATCGAGAGGAAGCGCCATATTTACGTCTCGAATTGATTCATCTTTACCGGATCATTCCAGTCTTGCAAAGGAGTATTAATAGCCACTTTAGAGGAAAATGGCTAACTAAGATTAATGGGTTTCTATAGGGTGAATTGAGGGATTGTGATTTGGTATTTCTCATTGTCTAGTTACGCATTGGATACTGGATAAATGAAGTTTGATTACAGCATTTGTAAGCCAGAAGTAATTTATCTGATGCTTATACATTCAGAGTGACTTTTGTTTCACTTACCAATCTGATCTAATGAGAAAAATGTGCGCAACATTTGAAACACATTTTCACTGAAAAAAAATTCACTGGTAAAATGTCCACTAGCAGCATTAAAAGTGGTGTGGTTTGGTGTGACCAGCTAACACAACAAAAACAAATTTTAATTATAAATTGAAACTTCAACTTAGATTTTCTGATTCTGATTTTTTCTGTTGACACCAAGGACAGCAATTATAAATGATACAACCACAAGTATAAAGTTTTAATAATTTAATACGTCGTGATACTCTTGTGAATGTGCGTTGAAGACTGAAACGGAAGAGAAGAATTTGATCAATGAAGTTGTTATTTTTGTTTTCTTTGCACACAAAAAGTATTCTCGTAGCTTCTTAATATTACAGTTGAACCACTGATGTTGCATGGACTATTTTAATGATATCCTTTATACCTTTCTGGGCCTTGAACGTGATGGTTGTGTTGCTGTCTATGCAGGGTCAGAAAGCTCTCAGATTTTTTCGGATTTTCAGATTTTAAATATGGCTGTGCAATTGTTTCTCTGGTGCATACAGTCTATAAGAATAGCAAAATAGATTAAAAAAAAGATAAAAACATCAACAGCCAATCAGAATCCACCTGGCTAGAGCATTTAAAGTGGCAGACAACAAAACTGAAGCATGTGCTTATAATAAGTAGAATGTTATTGTCCATGGATAATAATGGACATGGACATGGACACTAATGTAGTTTTTGTTATAGTTATCGTTATAGTCTTTATAGTTAGTTATAGCTTTTTTGTGTGAACGGAGCTTTAAAGGGTTAGTTCACCCCAAAATGAAAAAAAAAAAAATCTGTCATTAATTACTCACCTCATGTCATTCCAAACCCGTAAGACCTTCGTTTATCTTTGGAACACAAATTAAGATATTTTTGATGAAATGTGAGAGCTCTCTGACCATCCCATAGACAGCAACACAACTGTAATGTTCCCAGATCCAGAAATGTAGTAAGGACATCTGTAAAACAGTCCATGTGAAATCAGTGGCTCAACTATAATTTTGCGAAGCTACGAGAATAATTTTGTGCGCAAAGAAAACAAAAATAACATTATTTATTTAACAATTCTTCTCCCCAGAGTTCCGTCTTACACCATGTTGGAGATTACCCAAGAACGTAATCTACGTAATCAGCATTGTTTACGTTTGGGGGGCAAAGCGTGCGCATGAACGTAATCGGCGTAGGGTAAAAGCATGCGTATGCGTTGTGATACTCTCCAAAATGGCAGAAGACAGTAACTCGGGGGAGAAAAATTGTTGAATAAAGTCAGTATTTTAGTTTTTCTTTGCAAACAAAAAGTATTCTCGTATAGCTTCGTAAAATTACGGTTGAACCACTGATGTTTTACCGATGTCCTTGTTACGTTTCTGGACCTGGGAACATTATAGTTGTATTGCTGTCTATGGGGGTGTCAGAGAGCTCTCAGATTTCATCAAAAATATTTTAATTTGTGTTCCGAAGATGAACAAAGGTCTTACGGGTCTGGAACGACATGAGGGTTAATAATTAATGATAGAATTTTCATTTTGGGGTGAACTATCCTTTCAAAGAGGCATACAACATAACTACAGTACATGCTTATAATAAACAGAAAGTTATCATCCGTCGAAGTGTACGTTAATATAGTTATCATAGTTAATTTATTAGTTATCATTCTTGGTGTGAACAGAGCTTTAAAGCAGCAGACGATGACATGCTTATAATAAACATAACATTATCGTCTGTTGGTGTCAAAGCTAATATAGTTATCATAACAATTATCATTATAGTGATTTTTGTGGTGAATGGAGCTTTAAAGCAACAGACGACACGCTAATAATTAACATAGCATTTTTGTCAATTGATGTGGATGCTAACAGAATAATTGTTACCGTTTTACTTATCATTATAGTCAATCTTGACATAGCTGGAGTGTGCACTTATAAACAGAATGCTATCATCTGTTGGTGTGGATGCTAATATAACACTAATATCATTACAGTCATCATTATAGTTATGGTTATTGGTGTGAATAGAGCTTTTAAAGTGGCAGACAACATAACTGCAGTGCGTGCTTATAATAAACAATATTTTCATCTGCTGGTGTGGACGTTAATGTAGTTATTGTTATAACTATTTTTTATAGTTTTCATTCTTGTTGTGAACAGGAGCAATAGACGATATTACTGGAGTATGAGCTTATAATAAACAGAATGCTGTGTTCCGTTGGTGTGTACACTAATATAGTTATCATTCTTGGAGTAAACAGGGCTTTAAAGTGGCCAATGAAAGAACTGGAGTGCACACTCATAAACAGAACATTATTGTCTTTTGGTGGACTAAATTATTGTTATCGTTATAGTTATCTTTATAGTTTGTTATCATTCTAGGTGTGAACAGAGCTTTATAGTGGCAGAGCTACAGCAAGCACTTGTAATAAACATAATGTTAACATCTATTGGTGTGGACTTTAATATAGTTATCAATATAGTTCCAGTATCTATATAGTTACTGTTCTTGGTGTAAATGGGCCTTTAAAGCGGCAGATGACAGAACTACAGTCTGTGCCTATAATAAACATAATGTTTTCGTCCATTGGTATGGACTTTAATATATTTATCGTTATAGTTATCTTCATGATTATCTTTCTTGATGTGAATAGGTCTGAACTTCACCTCTCAATCTCCAAAAGTGACAAAAAAGCACTATGAAATTATGATAAATTACATATTCCATGACTTATGAAGTCATGCAATACTCTTCAAGTGAAGAAAAGACAGAAATTATTAATTTTTTTAGCTAAAAATGTAGCCTCTGTGGTTCTTACGGGTCTCACAGAATGCTTAAATTGGCGTCAAATGCAGGCAACATTAGATTAACAGTGCATCTTTACAATCCATATTAGAAGTTAACATGATTTGTGGGCTATGAAGAGAAAATGGAAAAAAAAAAAAAATCCATACTTAAATTTCAGTTTGACCCTCACAAATCTAGCATATGGTTTCAAAGACTTGGAACATAAAGTAGAAACGGTGTCAGTTATTGATTCACTTTTTACACTATACAGCTCCAGTGAATTGAATATGCAGTAACATCATGTTTTGCATAAATCTAGCCTATTTAAGTTCCGTTTTCCCTGTGAAACCAGGAACATTGTGTTGGGTCATAGCTCAGGTCTCAAACGAGCAACCTTCCAGTTACCCGCCTCAAGCTAATAAAAGCCTTACTATCTAAATACATTCAACCATGTCATCATAACTCTCACCCTCATTACATATACATATAGTTTTATCCATAATTTATATGTTTGCGCATCTCTTTTCACGTATTCATTAGTTCCTTTGTCCCTTAAGCCTCCCACCCGCTGCGTTTGCTTCACTATTTCCAGATGTTCCTTGCAGATCTTAGACCTCTCTACAGTTATCCAGCCTGAATCATACGCTCAACGTGGAGAAAAGGCCATCTGTCTGTAGTCATTAACTATTAATGCACTTTCAGATCAATAATCCAAGAATGCAGTGTCAAATAGGGAGGCTAGCGAAAGAGGATGTAAACGCTAACAGCTAATGCGCTAACACTCTCAGGAACATCTTAGAAACCACCCAGAACACGCTAGCAACCGCATAGCAACCACTCACAACACTTTAGAATTTTAGAAGGGCAAACACCCTTTATTTAGTCAGAAAATGAACTTTGTTCTTGTGTTTTTCAGTTCAGTGGCTTCTGGCAAGTGTGAAATATTTACATGCAAATGCATTAATTGACAGGAGTGATTGTTTTATTATGCAGAGCCCAATTAAACATTTATTACTGAGCAATTTCATTTATTGGAGGAATTTTACGAGATTCAGTCAGTCATAACATTGAACATCATTAGGATGAATTTCAGAATCTGCTATGTTAATATCAAAGATTTCCCTTTTTCTTGTTCATTTGGTGTTCCTTTATATTTATGACGCTCGTTTAAGGTTTTGACAGATGGATCAGAATTACTATAAAGTACAAGAAGTGTATTAAATAATTTTATGTGATTATGTGAATTATTCATTATTGAAAGCTCAGATGTTGGGTAGTCCATGAGTCAACAACCTTTATTAGGCCAAGAATCCCTTGGTGGATAAAAGATGATTCTATGTTACATAAAAGAGTTTATTTTAAGTTTAATCTTTAATCCCAGGAGTACATGAATATGAATGAATGTGATATATATATAAACAGATAAAGAGAAAATATATATTGTGCAGTTAGCAGTTTCTGACATTGAAGAGCTCAAAGGAACAAGATGAGGCAAACTGATTTATTTAGTCAAAGTGCATATCATGAAATCTAGACATGACATGATGTAATAGGATTCAAAGAGTACAGTCTCACTTCTCTTTAGTCTTTTTATTAGATTTCTCTCACTCTCAAAAAGCTGTGGCATTGCCTTTAAAATGATGTGATCTCTCGATCTCTGTGATCTTTTAACTTTTGCTTTACAAAGATATGTACAGTTTGATTAAAGGTGAAGTGTGTCGTTTTTTGAAATTAAAATACTCATCTATTCCAGTTTAATGTGTTGAGATAACTATAAATAAGTTATGTGTAGACTGATTTCCCCAAAAAGTTATCATTTATATTTATAATAAATAGTTTATAATTTATATTTTTGATATGTCTATATAGGTTTAATGATTTTTTTTCAGTTTTATTGTTAATGATTTTATTTTTATTTCAGTATGTAACCATGTTGCTTGACTTTCTTTGTAATTATTTGTGAAATCTACTAACAATTTCTGAGAGAACATTGTTTCCAAATAAATTATCAAATGCTTTCAAACTATATTAGGTCAAAAGCCCAAAAAAAATTTGTATGAATTAATGAATGAGTAAATTATTTGTAGAAAATAAAATAAAATAAAATAAAATAGTCATAATTTTAAAAGAAAATGATTGTAATCACTTCTACAACCTCTTCACGGCTAAATCTAAATATACACCACACTTAATTTACAACAATATTTAGCCCACCTAACACGGCCAAATGATGCACAGGCTTATTTGAAAACTAGCGCAAGAGGCTCATTAGTGTACTTTATGTATATGAGCCTCTGTTTGAGATAATTACTTTGATAAACCACCAGAAGGTTTAAAATAACAGTACTTAATTTAGCACACGTCCACAATTAGCCCTTGCCGATACGGCCCAACCTGGAATAACTCATTTTAATAACAGAGAGGTGTGGAATCAAAACAGCACTCAGAAGCATGTTGCCTCTCAAAGCCCAGGTAGAGTTTCTTCAGACATCTTTGAAGAGAGATGCCCATCTGAATAGAAGAAAGTGGCAGCAGCCTTCATGGGCTGAAGTGATCAAGGGTGAGGATGTCAATCTCAATGTGGGTGGCTTCGTCCTGTGAAATCACAAAGAGAGTCACCATCTGTTGGGACCCTCCACCTGCTCACTCTCTGGTGGTCTCGGATGTGGACTTGAGACAGGACTTCAGATCCCAGCTCAGCTGAAGGGTGTTGATGGCCACTCAATTATACATGAACTGATGGTCGTCGTCCTCCCATTGAAAAGAGATAAGCAGATGTGTGCATTTAAAATAATATTATTATTCTCCATTTTATTTATAGGCGCCTTTCATGACACTCAAGTACACCTTAAAAGCACAATAACACAATCAGTATTAACAAAAGACCCTCAGTAGGATAGCAGTGCTCTTCACTGTGAGGGCAGGACGAAATCGAATAACAGTTACGTATGTGAAAATGTGTAGATAGAGTGATACTGTTAATATGAGCTTCAAATGAAAATACTATCAAAGATGTCATCCAGACTTTACCCTGTGTAGACAGAAATATTGGAAAGTTGTCAGTGATCCTAGGAGCAATTAGATTTGGCCAGATTGGTGTTTCAAACAAGAAAAATTTCAGTTTTACTACTGTTAAATTTGAGAAAATCAGATGTAAACTAAGGATTAATCTCAGTTAAGCATTCAGAGAGGGAGGACTGAGGAAAGGTAGAAGTAGGTTTGGAGGATGGATAGAGTTGGGTGTCATTGCCATCACAATGAAACTGAAATACCCAAATTTCCTAAACATACTACCAAAAGGTAGAAGATAAATAAAAAATAAAAGAGAGCCCAGGACAGAGCCCTGTGGAACACCAGTAGTAACATAAGAAGGTTCTGATCAAAATGGCTTAAGCAGTACAAATTGAGTATGACCCGACAAGAGATGAATGTAAACTGTTAAAAATATATATTTTCTGCATAGTATGAACATAGGTAGTATGAATGAAATTCAGGTGTACTGCATCCCCTGTGCTGATATGGGCATGCAACCTACCTGCGTCAGTTGCGTCACTTCACTGCCATTCACAAATTCTCTCCCGTGGCATCATTGGATGGTAAAGTGTCTTATCAAATATGCATTTTAGAACCTCGCCGAAAGTAGTAGGTCATCCGGGTACTTTTTCAAATACCATGATGCTTAACTGCATGCTATTGACAATTAAATTAAAATAATCATAGTTTAAATGTGTACTATTATTTTAGAGTCATTTTTGACCTACTTAAGTATATCTTTATATGTAATTTTATAATTAGTTCTATTTTTATAATTAGTTCTATATACTTATTTCTATTGAAACTTGTATGTGATGAATTTAAATATATTTGTAATTTCCAATGATTACATTGCAATTTAGAAATAAAATATCAAATAAAACAGTACAGTTAAACTTATAATAAAGTACTTGTGTTTTAGTGTTAGTCAACACATCAAAATAAATGTACTTTACAGCAGACAAAAAGACATTTAAAACAATGATTTAAAATACACATTGAAGTAAAACTTTTAAATTGACATTATTGCAAAGTGCACTATATAAAAGTAAAAAAAAAAGAATATATACTAAAGTGTGTTAAGAAATATAGTCATAAAAGTGCCTCTTTAAGCACATTTATGTGGTATATTATTTCATTAATATATTATCTGGAAATACAGTTTTTTTAAGTCTACTTAAATGTGCACTACAATGCAATTAAATGAACTTCTTTTTCACAAGGCCAGATCCTCCCTTGAGTCTAACAATAATTCTGAAAATACCCACATGCCAGTATTTAAGGTTATGTTTGCGTAAGCAAAACACAAAATACATAAAATTACATTTAAATTGACGTCATTTGAAAATTAACAACGTAATTCTATTTAAATTAGATGCACTCTTCATGACTGCTTCACCTCCTTTGCTAAATAATTAATCAGGTTCTGTCTAGTTTCACCCCCCTTGACCAGTCAGAGTTTTGACAAAGGCCATGTCTTGGTTTTCTCAGTCTTAAAAGCATGTGGGCATGTACTTTCCCTCAGGGCTCAGAATTACACACAAACAGTTTCTTTCTCCACCATGCACCCACACAAACCAGAAAGCATATATTTCAGTATATCTCAGGGTGTCCAGACTACGAATTTTGTCATAGGTGTTAATGACAGTCGTGAAATCAGCAGCCGGTTTCCTATTCCACTATCGGTTGCAATTGGCAATGTGTTTACCATCTGTTTTCTTCGCATTCACTTGCTCACTTTCAACTTGAGTGATGTTGTTCAATCTGAGCGGGTTAAAACAGAAAAGCCGAAGTTTAACCACTGCCATTCCCTCCGCCATCTGTGGCGACGTTGAGAGGGAAATTTGGCAGGCGGAAAAGCAAAACCGGCTAAATAACTCATGACCGGTTTGTTCACGAAACCCACAAGGGCTACAGGAGCGATAACAGGAGGACAGAAAAAGAAAAGGAGAGAGAGCACAGGGCTTCATCCGAGACCTCATTACATTTTCCCAGCTGTGTGTGTGTGAGTGTGTACCTGAAGGTGACGGTAGGGAAATGTCTCCAGTGGTGAGAAAGCTTCAATCAGATTTGTCCCCTGTAGGCTTTACGATACCTTTCCAACAGGTGACAAAGTACAGGTGCCCTCTTTGACTCGTAATCCAGAGCATTAATCCTGTGGGTAGGTTGTGGCCGGGTGCAAGATCACTGAAAATGGAAAAAGCAGCACATGGAGTTTTGATAGGGAAGATGACAGACTGAATAATGGAGAACACAACATGTATGACTATCACAGTCGAATTGTGTAAAGACCAAGAATACATGTTTTTCCAATCCCAAGTGGAATAAGAAGAAATTTCTCTGAGCGCTCAAACCATTCCTTGCAAACAACCAATGTAAACGGATGCTGTTTGAGTCTGAAATGTAAAGTTATTTACATGGCAACACTTTACAATAAGGTTCAAGTTGTTAACACTGGTTAACTACATTTGATAACATGAGCTAACAATCAAAAATACTGAGCTAACAAGAATTAATAATGAACAACTGAACAATTTATTAACTAATGTTAACAAAGCTTAAAGGGTTAGTTCACGCAAAAATGAAAATTAGCCCATGTTTTACTCACCCTTGAGGCATCCTAGGTGTACATGAATTACTTCTTTCAGACGAATCCAGTCGGAGTTATATTAAAAATTGTCCTAGCTATTCCAAGCGTTATCATTGCAGTCAGCGGGTGTCTCTGCTGAACAGTCCACAAGACGTCAAATAAAGCGCACATCCATAATAAAACATGCCTCACATGAACAAAGGCCTCCTATAGCGAATCCATGCATTTTCGTAAGAAAAATATCTATATTTCAAACGTAATAAACACTTCTCTCTCACTTCATCTAACGGTGGTACGTGGAAGCCATTCAGGCGGATGACATAGGACGTCGGCGTTGCGTGATTAGTGACGAATGCGGAGAGAGAACAAAACAAAACACCGGTCACGAATTAGAAGTACAAAGCGAGGATTTGTAAGGAAAAATGTCGGAGGATTTTGATATAATCCAAGAGGAGACTGGTTTTCCTTTGCTAAATTAAGGAAACTTTGCTTTATTTGCTGCTATAAACAAACTCGCGAGACTAGCATGTCTCAGAGGCACGACGCCTACGTCCTATGTCATCCGCCGGAACCGCTTCTGTGTACAACAGTCAGCAGAAGTGAGAAAAAAGTGTTTATTACGTTTGAAATATGGATATTTTTCTTATGAAAATGCATAGATTCGCTACAGGAGGACTTTATTCATGCCCTGAAGCCGTGTGAGGCACGTTTATTATGGATGCGCGCACTTTATTTGACGACTTGTGGACAGTTGAACAGAAACACACGCTGACTGCAATGATAAAGCTTGGAATAGCCAGGACAATTTTTAATATAACTCCGATATGATTCGTCTGAAAGAAGAAAGTCATATACACCTAGGATGCCTCAAGGTTGAGTAAAACACAGGTTAATTTTCATTTTTGGGTGAACTAACCCCTTAATAAATACTCATTGCTCATTGTGTTGCTCATTGTTAGTTAATGTTAATTAATGCATTAACTCATGTTAAGTAATAGGACCCTAATGTAAAGTGTTTAACACATTGGCAGCATCTAAAATGTAAGCATTATACATGTGAACAGAAATAAGAGCCGTACAATTGTTTTTAAGTCATTTTGAGTTCATAGAATGTGGAATTCATGGAAATAATTGATGTTCAGTGCCATCATACTGTATTTACATAATTTTACATTTTAACGGTTTAATTTAATGAATTTCTGTATGATTTCTGGAGCCATAGTCAACTTGTTATAAAGGAATCAATCAATTTACCCAAGCCTAAGCTTTGCAATGTTGAAATAAATTCTTTAAAATATCCATTTAATAGGACAGTACTTTGTAACTAGGATTATTTTGCATTTACTAGCCTATAATTATTTTTATATATTTTTAAAGGATTTTTAAAAACTTTAAGCTTATATTTAGACCAGGGGTGTCAAACTCAATTCCTGGAAGGCCACAGCCCTGCACAGTTTAGCTCCAACCCTAATTAAACACACGTGATCCAGCTAATCAAGTCTTTCAGGCTCAATTAAAAACTACATGGTTTGTGTGTTGGAGCAGGGTTGGAACTAAACTCTGCAGGGCTGCAGCCCTCCAGGTACTGAGTTTGAGACCCCTGATTTAGACAGTAGAAAGAAAAATGTACTGTATGTATGTATTTACGTATTTATTGTAATACAAATATAGAAATATATTTATATAAATATTGAAAAACTTAATTATTGTTATGCTTCTAAAACTATGTAAATACTTTTGTATCTTAGATACTGTCAGTAGTTTCATATCGCATGTTTCTGTGTATATCCAAACATACAAAAATGTATGTGTAAATGCTACATACTCATATGGCTGGAATGCAATACATGATTTTTACATTCGGAACAGATTTTCTAACACTAGCAATACATTTGCAGTAACACATTTGCAGACTTTGAAAATTGTTACAGAGAAATGCTTAAAAACTCTCCATCATACACTAAATGACTGAGGATCACACACTACTGTGTTTCATGTCGCTCTGAACAAGGCAAACTCTTGCAGAGACATGCAGGAGTTTGATAACCTCTGATAGGATGGAGTCATAGTCTGAATAAATAAGTAAATAACTAAATAAATGGAGTCTGTCGACTCTTCAAAAGTGTAAATCTCTGGAAAAGTCGTTGTATCTTCCAACCTTAACACTAATGAGATAAGGTTGTCAGATCAATTTATGGAAGATATGGAAAAGAGCACTCTGGATATTCTGCAAAATGTCTTCTTTTGTAAGATTTTCCTGTAGAACAATAGAGCATGGCACTAGCAACACCAAGGCCATGGGTTTGATTTCCAAAGAATGTATGACTAGACAAAACTTGTGTGAAGTGTATTCCACTTTTTTGGAGTAAACTAACAGTTTCAAATCTCTTTTACACTCTTATTGGTGCCATTATCTCACATAATCTTTGTTTAGATAGCATTTGTGTAATTCAATGCCCATGGAGCTGTTAAATGTTTTCATGTTCTCTTTGGAACACGAGCGTTCCTTTGTCGGTAGGATCAAAAACCTTCAAAGGATCAGCTGGTAAATCTCCTAATTCAAACGCACAGGCTTAGGCACTCAGAGATGTGTAGAGGGAGTATGAGCGTTTGTGGGCATTGACGTATATGAAGACCAAATGAGACGTTATATAATGTGCAAGCAGTTGGTAACGCACCAAACCAAATCCCTTGGTAGCCGGCCATGAAAGAAACTCACAGATCTGGAGTCTTTCAGCTTTGTCTTGTCTCAGAACCTGAGAGCTGTTTTGTCGCAAGTGTCCAGATGGTTTCGTGTGGAGAGCCGTAATGGAGGGAGCAGGGAATGCTTGTCGGAGACGATCCATCAAGTGGGAATTCTCATTCATAAGCTTTACTTCCATGTGGTGTGATTTCATAGGGAATTATACTGTTATTTAAAGCATAAACAAATCAAAGGCACATTCTCATGAATATATTTGCCAGGCACTGTTATTCAAAGTGAATTACAGTGCATTAAATGTATACCTGAACCCTTGACCTTGGGTGTGCTGTACCCATTGAGATAACACAATTTCTATTCTTATTTTCATCCATGGATGGTTCTATACACATATTTTTGGAAATATTTTTAAAAACATTACAATCTGCCATGTGCCAACATGCACAGATGCACTGCAGTATTTGCATCTGTTATTGTTCAATACATTACATTCATAAATATAAGACATTGTGTGTTTCTAACAAATCCATTTGAAAGCTATCCATGAATGGCAAATTAGATTTTTAAACAGAACTAAATGCTTAGCATTTGTCTTTTTTTACAACAATCAATCTCAAAAATTAGTGAGCACAATTTTTAGGCAATTATTATCTTGAATTTGTTTGGAAATTATATATAAAGCTATTTTAAGCAACACCTAAAATGCCTGAATGAATGACTTTGCAAAATCAAGCCAAGTGGATTTTTTTTTTTTTTTTTTAGATTAGCAAAATATTCTTTTGTGATGAATTACACCCAGGGTTACACTGCTAGGACACCTGTGGAAGTGACTTCATTCATCCACTAAAAATCACCTTGGGACTAGCTTATTAAAGGTCATTGCAAAAATGGCTCAGAAAAGTGACATTAGTTGGAAGAAAAGGTCTGACACAGTGGTATTTAATTAAAGTTCCAAAAGGTTCCGTCTCTAAATTTAATTTCTGGCAAAGGTCCAAAACAAACAAAAGTTCCAAAATATCTGCTTCAGAAGCCAGTATGTTGTACAGCTGTGAAATTAAATAAGGAATGGGCATTTAAGGAAAATGTTTTGTAAATGTTCAAGTTGGCAACCGTAATGCTATGGAACAGTAGTCCAAAAAGTCTTTCCAAGACTGCTGATTTATGCAGAATTGCAAATTATGAATAAAGTTACCAATGCATGTAGCACATTTTAGAAATACATTTTGAAAGGGGGTTCAATGCCTTGCTCAAGGGCACCAGAGTAATAGGCATTGAATGTGGAAGAGAACGCTGGTCATTCACCTATAGCTCCTGCCAGTACTGAGACTCAAACCCACAACTTTCGAGTTACAAGTGTGACTCTCTAACCATTAGGTTAAGGCTGCAGCTGGCAGCCATTTTTTCTGTGGCGCCTGGGGAGCATTTGAGGGTTCGTTGCCTTGCTCAAGGGTAACTCAGTCATGGTAATTGAAAGTGGAAGAGAGCGCTGGTCATTCACTCCTCCCACCTGCAACTCCTGCACTGAGACTCATACCTGGTACCTTCAGGTTGCAAGTCTGACTCTCTAACCATTAGGCCACGACCACCCCTATCAGCTGTCACTGTTTTAAGATAAACTGTTCAACAACAAGGATATTACTGAGATAAATCAAGTATTATTAGGCTGGACGAGTGATCATATGTAATTTCTTAATAAATAAAGTTTTTTTTTTTATTGAGGAAGAACGTGAGTTCATCTTTAAAGGTGCTCTCTGATCCATCCGAGTTGTTAACAACAAGTCAGAATACATTATTTTGCTGAGTTAGCTTGATAGTTCAGGCTCTGTTGGGTGCTAACTGTGTTTGCATATTATGCGGGTATATGATTACCATCCACAGCACAACTGTAGAGTTAGAAAATGTGTAGAACTGTCCAAGTCTGAGCTGCAGTGATATCCTCATCCACAGTCTGGAATGTAAGAGGGAAATAGGATTACATGGTCTCAAACCACCCATTACAACTACCATTGTAGGGAATGACACAATGGTAGCCAGAAAATCCCAAGCAGAGACAAAAAGCAGTTTTATGCATGCACAATTTCAGATCTAGCAAGATAATATCAGCTCCCCAGCAGTTGGATCCAGCCCCAGGGACACTTCATGGGAAGGAGGCAACACTTAAGCAGCTAAGGCGACGTGAAGACAGGCCTCTTGGAAGAAGCCGAAGCTGTAAGCCGCCTGGTTCACAAGAAGGCCGCCAATCTTTCCAAACAGCTGGGCAGCATATGTCATTTGCCAATCCAGAGCTCTGAAAGGAAACGGTAGTACGAAAGACGGCTGGAAAGAAGAATGCGATGACTCCTCGGAGGGGAAATGTGAGTGGGTGAGAAATCTCATGAGTCGTAAAACTTTAATTAGAGATTTCACAGCTAAATTCTGGTGATGAGCAAGCTGGGGAAAAAAAAAAAAAAAAACGGGTGAGCGACATGCCCGAAAAGATAAGGAGGGGCAAACAGGACAGGAAAGTTGAAGAGGGATGGTAGAAATGACAGAAGGAAGATGTGTGGGAAGCTGAAGATAGTGGCTTAGCGTCATTAGTCAAATACAACAGGTCTCATTCTACTAGAGTCCAAACAAATTATGCCACTATCATATCTTCTCAGAAGTGTAACAAATCAGATTTGATGTCTCAGCAGAAGTGCATAAAATCGGATAAGAAATACATGAGAAAAATCTCCCAAAAAATGAGTCCCTGCTTATCTCGCTATCTGACCTTCCATTAACGCGCACATATATAAATAAACATACGCATCTGAGAGAAAGTCACAGCTTTCCTTGGCCGCTGGGTTCATGAATAACTCAGATTATAAGGGGAGTACATATTTCCATACGGATCACTGCCGGTTTTATTATTCTCAGCTACTCAGCTGCGAGGCGAGACGCCATTCCCAGACTGGCCTATTTTCTTCGAGAGCCAGGAAGAAGGCAGCGGGTGATTTTGGTCTGACTTATAGCTCCCAAACAGAGACTTCAACCCTCTTAAGTCAGGCACTCACTATAAGGCTCTCAAAATCCTCACCAACCGCGACTCTCCAGTCATTTCTCATCCTGTTATGATAATGGCGAGCATATTAAACAACATTTTAGACTATGGGCTCCCTCCTCAACTGCAGCGCTGTGGTTTAAGTGCCCAAGCATTTTGAACAGAACATCAAAATGACATTTCTGGCTTTTGGTGCTGAAAATCTCGAAGTAAACAGCTGAGGGAGGTGAATGTTATCTTGTCGAGTGTGCTAGTGTCTGAAGTGCGCTCTCTAGATACTACAAGATTTGAGGAATGGAAGATGTGGATTGAAATTGTTCTGGATTCACTGATCTGGAATGCTTTATATTTTCTGTCCTCAATTGATCATTCGCAGGGAGTTTGACTGAGAAGTGATCTGACCAATCATAATGTCCAATCTGCCATTTTTGTCTGACAAACAAACCAGACAGGAGAGTATATTATCGTTGGTGGACTTGAACTTGAAAAATGGTGTGTATTGATGTCTTTCCACTATTGAAATAAAATACCTTCTGATGTTCATTCATGTTTATTTTGTGCTTTAACTAGTAAATATGAAAAGATGATCGGTTCATGTGCCGCTTGAACTGAGGTGTTACAGCAATCTGTCACAACACATAAAAGAGCCACAAAACTGTGTGTTTTTCACTACGTGAGAGCATGATGTGCTTGTCGGACACAACAACTGTAATGAAGGGGGACGGGTCTTGCGAAGGGTCAATTGTTTCACAGATGTATCTGATTTGGATTCATCTTGGAAGAAGGATATGGAGGTGCGATGTTAAGATGATAATATCGAAATAGCCTGAGGCTATGCTATTCAAGATTGATTGACCAAAAGATCATTTATTTATGTCAAACACATAAATTATAGATCCAGTCTCTGCCGTCGGAATGGATGCTAGTTTAAATCCAGAGGCTTATGGGTACCCAGTGGGCTTGTACAAAGTTGTGCTAACAAGGCCTAACTCTTTATTTTACTCAAGGTCACAATGAAGGAGCTGCCCTTCCCAAAACTGGGGTGTGTTAAAAGAAGCGGGTAGCTAATGATGAGCAGTCACCCAGGCACATGCTAGCTAGGGCTGATTAGACGCCACCATCGTTTAACACAACGGCCACTGACATTTCTCGGGGCGGAGGAAGGGGAAAAGTCGAGGCGAGCTTTAGGAACCTTCGGCAAGTTAGTATTGTGCAAATTATGGCTAATTACTCCTCCCTGCTGCCTGCACTCATTAGCCAAGACAAAGGGCATATCCCGCTGACAGTCAAATTACTCCTGGCATCATTGACATCACCTTTTAAAACCAATTAAATAATGAAAAAGGCAGGATGGAAAAGACAGGTTATGGACTGTTATGGAATGACGGACTACTGTTCAAGAGCACTTCATCCTGCCCAATCAATCTCAAAAATGATGTATAGCAAAAATGACGTTAAGATAGAGACAACCATCCCTGAGAGGCCACCCTAAATTTGGTAGCAGTATAAATAATTAGTTCGTTCTAGCAGACAGTGCTCTTGACTTGTCTCGTCTTTATGCACACACTGCATGCTAACGCTAAAGCTAATGTTTGTTTTCAGAGAACTACAGCCCCCAAAGGGTGAAGTTAATGGCTGATCTTTTATAGAAGCAAATTAGTAGGTTGAAGTTAGTTTTAAATACAAATTTAGAACCTGAACAGCATGTGTTTGATGCTTTTATGACAGCACTGCTCTCACATAAAGTGTTGCGGTGCTATAATGGGACAGCGATAATATGAGACATTAAGACCATGGTACTTTTATACAGTATATAGCATTGTTAGGGTTGGGGTTTGAACAAATATTCATCAGTCTTTTCCCTCTCATATTAGGGGAGAGTGGTGTAAGATGAGCCTATTTTTACATATGTGACCTTCAAGATATGGGACAATGAGGCAGAAGTACAGCAAAAGTACAGTATCTAAGATAATTTCAGGATGTTTCCTATCATTTTAAATTATCAGAATGTATCTATGACAAAGGATTCTAAAAATATGGCTTGACCTGAGTCAGTGGGTAAGATGCACCATTTGGGTGTAAACTGACCATCTAACTGAATCTGATTCAAACCCATGTAAATTTTAAAGATAATTTACCTCTTTTAAAAAATAATATAAAAATCTAATTTCTTTTTAGAAACATTCATATTTCGTTTCTTAAATCTAACTTAACATAAAGCCAACCAAATGAAGTTTACATTTCAATATCTTTAATTGTTTGCATTTCTGAAACACTATGTTGAACACCAATGTTGTAACCTTCCCAAAAACAGGCAAAACAGAGTTTGAGTAAAATTAAATAAAAATTGAATTAGAAAGAATGAATAAATGCCATTGAAACTAATAAACTTTATAATAAAAAGTTTCCTGGCATGGTAGATTTTCTGTAATGTCGAACAGGCCATTAGGAACTACAGATGGGAAGATGAATATGATTATAATGTGATTATAATGTGATGAAAAGCAGCTTCTGCTTGTTATCAAAGAATTAGTTGGTGCACTTGTACTCTATCCCTATAAAATTATATATATATATATATATAAAAATATTTAAGCAACACTAACCCAACACTAAAAATAAGTACAAACCAGTATTTTATAATGCAATATTACACAATTGGTTTATTTTTACTATATATATATATATATATATATATATATATATATATATATAGTAAAAATAAACCAATTGTGTAATATTGCATTATAAAATACTGGTTTGTACTTCAGAGATTTAACTTAACTTCAGTGGTTTGTTTAAACACTGGCTCAACTTACATCATTTCGCTCACTTTGCACCATAGCTGCCATTTTTTCTGCCAAAAAAAAAACATAAATAAATAAATAAAATAAATAAAATAGCTTGCTTACCTATTCAAGCTAATATTTAGCTAAATGATTTTGCATGGTTTTATCCATTGCTTAATCACCTATATGCATCATAAATATTTTTTAGACCTGCATAAATTTGTTTCGATGTAACATATGTAATTACGTCTGTTATGCTAAAATTTTATAATTTATACCTCGCAATTCTGACTTTATTTCTCGTAATTGCAAGTTTATATACCACAATTCTGACTTTATAACACGCAATTGCAAGTTTATATCATGCAATTCTGAGAAAAAAAGTCAGAATTCCTTGTTTATATCCCACAATTCTGAATTGCAAGTTTGGGTTAGGGTTGCGTTAGGCTTGCGTTAGGGTTGGGTTAGTGTTGCGAAATGTAAACTCACAATTGTGAGAAAAAAGTCAGAAGTGTGAGATATAAAGTCGCAATGATCTTTTTTATATTTTATTCAGTGGCAGAAACAAACTTCCATACAACCCACTACACCACAGGCCGAGAAGGTATATAGATGACAGAAATGTTTCAGGACCAACAATTGATAATTATCATTTGGAATAATCACAGTCACTACCATGTTACTGAATGATTAACATATTCACACCACGTTCATTTTTCCGAAATACTTCAGAGAACACCATGGTAGGTTGTTTTTGTTTGTTTTCTTTCCCCAGAGATTTAATATAGATTGTTATTGACAAGTTGACAATGACTGCCACATCTCTCATGCCAAAATTTTAGGATGACTTTGTATCCTAGATCAGGAAAAAACGCAAAAAAACAAAACAAAACAGTCATCCATCCCTCTCAGCTATCATCCATCATGCTGTTTGATCGCTTAGAGTGAAACAAATGGCAAAGAACCTTAAGAGTCCTTTCCTATCTGTGTCATTCTGATACAGACAATCCATTTTTTTTTTATAAGATTGCATTTTAAACCTCGCACAGGTTTGGCAAATGTTTTTCGATGGTTTCAGCTATATACCCATTTATCTGGTGGTGGATGAGGAGATTCCCTCCTTCTATGTAAAGTGCTTTGAGTACCCAGAAAAGCGCTATATAAATGTAACGAATTATTATTATTATTATTATTATTATTATTATTATCTGTTTACTTTGCATCGTTTGACTGCAAGCGCATCATGCCCCTGTCCTTGAGAAGGGGGATATTTTGGCTCACATGGAAACTCCGACCATCTTCCCTTGTGCAAAGGAGCAGCCGGTGCCATTCAGCTGTCAAAGTCTGAGCTAAGCAAAATCAATTCAACAATGAGAACATTCACTGAACACGCATTTGCGTGACAGTGACTGTGAGCATAATCCATCCAAAGTTAGCCTTTGTACATTGAGCATCAAGAATTCATAAAATTCATTGTGTGCAGCTCATAAATTTATGTAAGAATTCTCTCGGGTTACTAAGAAATCTAACAGCGTTTAAAGTTCCACGAGAGTAACTGAAGGGCAAGCAATGGGAAGACCGGCATCAATAAACCCCCTCCTACTTTTGGTGCTCTGTCTTCATTTGTCTGGACGACATAAACCAAGAGGATTTAGATAAATCAATATTCCAATGATTCACACTTAGACAGCCGTGACGTAATCTAAATTGGCAACAGTGACCGATACTAAAATGTACTTGCACTATTCAATAGTCCGAAAGGAAGAGGGGAAGATGGGGTCTTTCATCAGTTGATAGACTTTCCTTGGCTGCCCGGTAACTCCTAACAGCCAGTCCAACTGCTGTGTCCAGGAGTAGCCGTATCTTCCAGTCATTAATTGCTGATGTTTACCCTTTCCTCTGGGCTTAATTTTCAGAGCAAATGATCACTTGAACTCCCACCAAATTGTGGAAATGGAGGCTGACTCCGCAAATACCAATTTGCTAATTAGCCGAACACATCCAGGGCTGCTTCGAAAGGAGAAGGGGGTCATTTCCTGCCATATTTATCAGTTCTAATTTGCTCCGAAACAATTGCCATACCGCCCTGCACCTTATTGCATCACACTAATGAGCGTTACACCGACACCTCTGCCACGATAATTTTTAATATTTGTTGCGCTGCATATAACAGATTAACCTTTCGTTCATTTACTTTTCTTTGCAACCCACATGGGATTGCATAACAAGGCCTGAAGTATGGCGCTAGTCCAAAGCACTGTTTCAGCATTTTTGTCAGCGCATTCATTTTACAGTGACCCTCTTCGCACCCGCAGCATTTTGATTGATGGATCGCACTTATATTGTACATGACAAAAGACACTGTCACTCTAGTGAGAGAATGCAAGTGACGTGTTCGGGATTTTTTTTCGAATGCAAAACCCATCAGGAGAGTGCCGGCACAGCGCAGCATGTGTTTTCTAATGAATTCCACTCATCTTGACCCTCTCGCGAGTAGCTAGATAGATCAGGGGATCCAGGTTCTTTTATATTCTGCACGCTTTGTTTGACACACTTCCCATGAGGATGCCACACTGGGCCAAGTATGGAGTTGGGCCTCAAGTCACGTCAACGTCTTTGGGAAAAGATGATGAAATCTTTTCATCTTCCCTCCTTGTGTCTCTAGGCATAATTCAGTCAGACTGCTTAGAAACACAATGTAACTTATTTCCATGCATTTAAAATATTATTATATAATTTATTTCTTATTTCTCAACTCATGCTACAGGTCCACACAGAATCTGTACCTTCAGTTCCATTTTGGAACACTCATTATTTACAAAGTTCTACACGTCCCTAAACTCTTGTGTGTTCAAATAAATGTTTCTGCTAATTTGCTTGTGCTTTCAGCTACCAATGAAAGCACCGGGAGGAAACTAGAGGTACCGACATGAAGAGAACATATTAACTTCAAGTTAAAGAAGATGTTCCATTGAACCAGGGACCTTCTTGTTGTGAGGTAACTTTTTAAAATTTTCCAACACATTATGAATTCCACAGACTTTCTCCCCCAAAAAGGCTGATTTCCGTCAGAGCTTGTTGATTAGCATGTCGACAGAACATTTCGCTGTGCTAATCGTGGCATCAAGGTTTGGGTGCTTAGCGTGATCCTTTTAGTGCCTGCTTGTAGATGCTGTAGCTACACCATCTGGTGCTACATCTTTACCCATTGACAGCCATTCAAATGTAGTTGTATATTTACACTTTATTTTAAGGTTCAATTCTTGCTATTAACAAACCATTAACTACGCCTTTTGCCTCCTAATTACTAAACTCCTAATTACTGCTTATTGATAGTTAGTAAGGTAGATCTTAAGTGTAGGTATTATGTAGGATTAGGGATGTAGAATATTGTCTTGCAGAATATGTGATTTATAAGTACTAATAAACAGCCAATATGTTAATAATATGCATGCTAATAAGCAACTAGTTAATAGTGATAATTGGTCCCTATACTAAAGTGTTACTGTATATTCTTATTTATTTATTTATTTACTTAACTCTCATGTTGTGTTCTGGGATGCATAAGCTTAGGTATATCGTAGACCCATTGAAAGCAATGGAGCTACGATCAATTTAGGCTTACAATGCTTTTGGGAAACGCAGCCCTGGTCATTTTGACCCAGAGAGGATATTCCTTTCCCCAAAAATGCTAGTTAATTGGACTAATCTTACTCACACATGGTAAAACAACTTCACAAGAAATAGTTGAAATATTTTTATTTTTTTTACACTTTTTTTTCCCCCACCTTATTACTGTTTGCAGTTAAAAATGACAGCTCTACAAAAAACTGTCTATAAATTTCTTGTTATGCTACATTATTACCAAATATTGGATTCAATCATCTGTCAACTTGTTTTCTTTAAATTATCGCAGGTTTTGTGTTTGTTTGGAAAGGACCGACCACCGAGCTTGTGGACCACAGTTTTTGATTGAACACTGCCAAAATTATCCACAAATAATGCTTTATTTGTTTTCACTTTCAGTGCATAAGTGCATGAACAAAGTGCATAAGCTCAGACCAATGGGGCCTATGACAAAACTTCCAAAAAGAAATCCAAAACCAGTGCAAATTGAATGAAAAGAAGTTGACAGGAGATCAAATCCATGCAAGATTCAGTAATAATATGAGAGATTTACAAGCAATTTTTAAAAGGCTGGTCATTTGTGACCGCAAACTCTAAATTAGGTGATGGATTTTCAGCACAGCACAAGGGTTAAAGCAACATTTAAATGACAAACCATCCATTATATTATAATATGTTTTGATAGTGACTGATTTATTTATTTTCTGTCAACTGCATTAAATGGACTTTACAGCTCAGGATGGGTTTGGGACTGTGAGCATTTTTGTGGTGCTTTTAACCAATCAGTACAGTCATGTACAGTTCAGGTCATTGACTTTAGCTATGTTTCCATCACCCTGTTTTTATGCACATTTTGAAGTACTGCATCAGAAATTAGTGATGGAAACGTCAAATTTAAAAAAAATAAATAAATAATAAAATAAAATATCCCTTAATTTCCAAATTTTTTTTTACATTTGCTTGAGGTGGTTTTTGACTTAATGTGAATAATGGAAGATGGAAACGCATTTGCTGAATAAATTCCTCCATGCGCATCAGAAAAGTCATGTGACTTTGTGTTATGAGTTGGGATAACTTGACTAATCAGCAGACCGATTTTGAAATGTTGTAATAATGGTCATTCTGAAATGCCTGAGCAAAGTCTGACGTCAAAGTATTTCTGTATAATTTCTTCCCAGAATTGTGTTCCCAAACAGCAGGGATCCGCCTCCGAAAGCAATGACTGCATTTATTGTGTTTCATCTGCGCGCTCCGAAGCGCAAGTAATTTATTATATATGAAAATGACTATATTCAGTGGCTTCTCCTATTTTTCTTTGTGATATTTTAGTGCCAGTTTATCTGTAAGTGACCATTTTGTTGTCTTTGACTTGTTGGATAGAAACAGTGCTTATTCGCAAATGTTTTATGCGACACTCCAATTTTGCGTATAAGTTAAATTCACAACTCTGGATGGAAACTTAGTTAAAAAACTGAATGCACAAACACAATTTTTTCACATTGTACCTACGACAACTCTTACTGAGGTGAATGTAAGTGCTAACAGATAGCTTTCTCCAGGTATTACAGACCACCTTGAATCAGTAGCTAGCTTAGCATTAACACCAAGAGTAGGAAAACCACAATAGAGCCTTTGACTTGATCAAACCCATAAAACTTCCCTCTCACTCTCTCCACTGCCTGCGTGGACACATTGATAGCCAAAAAGGCATGTGTATGTTGACGTCATGTTTTGACGATACTCGGCGAACTCATCAGTGCCAATTAGTTCTGCTCTGACTGGGATTGCAGATAGCAATTATTCCCTCCCTTTCTGGAAACTGACAATCAAGACGAGTGAAATGTTTTACGACACCGAAACAGATGGGAAGAAAGGTATATTAACATATATATACAGATATAAAGCGGGGTTAAAAAGTATGAAACGACTAGAAAATCATTTGGTTTGTCCCTCTTTTGCTTTACTGATTTGACTAGAAGCCTGATGATCCATGTTATTCAGCAAGATCTGAGAAGGTATCTTGAGTGCTTTTATATATCTTCTTATTTGATTAGAAATAGTGCATAATCTTCGTCGTTTTACACCATACGTCTTGAACTTTGAAGGTTTTTAAAAATCCTCAAACGTTCCGTTTGTTATGGTTTAGATTAGATTTAGAATCTTGGATTTTTAATGCGTTCTCAGACTTTTGGTCTCCGCTGTGAATATTCACCGAAGATAAATATTATCCATTAAGCGCATTTAGTCAAAAATGGACCAATGTATTAAAAGCTTCCAATTCCGAATTTGATTTCCAGATGGAATCAAATGAGTCATTTTAAAGAAACAAACGACAAATGGTAGCTAATGAAGGGCTGGATGAAACAGCCTTTAATCAAGCATATGTTACTCCTATAATTTCAACATCAAACCACACTCTACACATACAATCAGACGATTGTGTAATTGCACACGTGCACATGCCCAGATGAAGATTATTAAAGGTGGAATGATTAACTGCTCTAGCTAACGCATTTAAGCGTTATCTTTATATTTCACATCTGGCTGGGTATTAAAATCTTATCGACAGCCAGGTGTAAACACCGTTAAATCCCCACGGATATCCACAGGCCCAGACGCATAGGAGTTCAGCGTAGAGTAATTGTTGCTTGGCATTCGGAAATGTCAAAAGGATCGCATTTACAAATTCGGTCAGGTACCGAGAGATTGCATTTTATCAACATACAAATGAACAGCCTGTGATATTTTCATGCAACGTTCAGCTTCAGCCTAGAATACTAAGCCAGACGTGCTGGGGAGTTTCTGCTTAATCAATGAAGCCTCTCTGTCATGAATGATAAGAGAAAAGAGTCGAATCGGAAGAGAAAACAAGAGTCCAAGAAATGAATGACACACTGTAAAAAATTATTGTGATTTTAACGGTAAAAGACTGTAAAAATGCCACGGTAAAAACCTGTTAAATGATTAACAGTAAGTTTCCTTACAATATACAGTGAATAACTGTAATAGATCTAACCTTCGTTTTCGAGAAAGTAGCCTCAGAGTCGACACTCAGAGACTGTGTCTGAAATCACACCCTACACCCTCATTCACAAGTCCCTACATTAGTTCACTATATAGTCCACTAGACAGAGTGATTGAAAACAAATGAGTGAATTCAGACACTGATGAACAGCTGCTGTTAACAAGCAGAATCACTAAAGGAAAGGACATGAAACAAGACTATACTGACTTCCAGTCACTGCCTTGGATGAAATTAACCGAAATAAAACAGCAGAGGAGGATTAAATAACTCCACAAACAGCATTACCACCTTCACTTATTACTAACCAGTTTGACTTTATTTCTGTCATATATGGCTGGGTGCCAGTACAAAACTCCCAGCATGCATTGCAGCATTATTATTTTTTTTTGATTGTCACCACTGTTGAGATTCATAGGCTGACTGTTGATGTCTGTGTGTGTTTAAGTTCTGCCATAGTTCAAAGCTTTTATTTGTGCATATTGTGCTTAGGAATGTTTCACAATGATTGATTGCGGTAGAATCAGTGGTGCAATTTAAGAGTACTAATAATATATCACATATTTAATAACAGATTAAACATTAGGTGGGATCAGTGAATCAGACTAGTTCATGATGGTCTTGACATCACAAACAGCAGTTTTAGCTGATCATAGATTCTTTTGGCTTTTCTTGCTATAAAAACGATGTTAAACAAATACAGCTAATTACAGCAACCAAAAAAAAAAAACTGTTTTTAAAAAGTCAAGGTTCAAGAGCCCAACTAAAGCAACCACTTATCACCATTATGGTGACTTCAAATTAAAGTACAACACCTAAAATCTCAATAAGAGCTTTTGTACACATATAACAAAAAAATAAAATCACACTGGTTAGTAATAAGTGAAGGTGGTGATGCTGTTTGTGGAGTTTAATCCTCCTCTGCTGAGATCTTGATAAATTTAATGTTTTATTTCAGTTGATTTCATCTTTGGCTTTGGCTGTAAGTTGTATTTCTCTGCTCTTGTTTCTCTTTCCTTCAGTGATTCTGCTTGTTAACAGGTGTTCATCACTAATGCTCAATCCTCATTTAATTAGTCACTTAATTATCTCATTAACTTCATCACTGCTTCAGTGTCACTTCAACACTCTGTAATGTGAACTGGACACATATAAGTGCTCTTTAAAACTGAGGATTTTGCTGTGGGATTAAAGGGGTTAAATGTGTGAGAAAAAAAAAAACACTGTGAAATGTATTTTTAACACTGTGAAATGTATTTTTAACAGAAATATACTGTTAATTTAATTAGGGAAGCAAACTGTACAAAAACAGTAGATTGCTGGCAACCACAGCTGCAGGTATTTCACCGTAAAATCAAGGAAAAAAAAAAAAAAAAAAAACGTCAAAATACTGTAAAACCTAACAGTCAACTTCCTGTTGTGTTTTGTGGGTCACCACTGTGCTGGAGAGTAGAGCCTGTGTTTAAGTCAAGGACGGACAGAGAAACACTGATATTATCCTGCACGTTGCTTTATTTAAAGACAGTAACTGTGTAGTTACTGATGCAGTGCAAATCTCTTTGATAATTTCAGTCATACATGAATGTGTGCTGCTGTTATCTGCAAGAGATTTGAGTTGAATTAATGCTTTTAATGACTTTGCATAAATCAGTAGCTTTTTGTTCATGGACTTAAGCAGTTCTCAATACTAATATGCTCGCGTTACTTGTTTGTTTACAAACAAATGCCAATTGGCCAATTTAAGTGCAGTCGGTTTCTACAAATGAAATGAGTTAACTCAAAGATTTGCATATTAACATTTTATCAGTTAATGAAATACGGGTTTTCACTGTAAATTTAAACAGTTCTGTAAAACCTAAAATGTTGCTACCGTATTATTTACGGTAAAATTTTTACCGTAAATTTTACGGAATTATTATTTTTTTTTTTTACAGTGCAGATTCGCAGATAACTGCCACATGAAAACTACTTAGCAGAAATGTGAAAAACTACATATTTTCATTAACCGGTCTTAAAGAAGTCTTAGGGTGATTTAAGGTCATGGTTTGAGGGATAATGGTAACTGTCTTGAAATGTGTTTTATGGTGGTCAATTTGTTATAAAAGCATATCTTTAAAGCACTGCTCCTAAAATTTAATAATTTAAAAATTAAATAAAATAAATTATTAAAATAAACATTACAAATGAAATAATAATAATAATAATAATAATAATAATAATAATAATAATAATAATAATAATAATTAACTAAAGAAGGATTTAATATTTTAAATAAAAGATTAAAATAAAAATGTTAAAAATATATTTGTATATAATATTTAAATTAAAAATAAAAATAAATAAGGAAGTCTTTCATTATTAGACTGGTCTAGAGCTGTGGTTTGATGTCTGATAGTAATGGTCTTGAAATGTAATGTGGTGAATTTGTTTTTAAAAAAGCATATTTTTGAAGCACAACACATGTACATAACTGCTAATAATAATAATAATAATAATAATAATAATAATAATAATAATAATAATAATAATAATAATAATTAACTAAAGAAGTATTTAATATTTAATATAAAAGATTAAAATAAAAATGTTAAAAATATATTTGTATATAATATTTAAATTAAAAATAAAAATAAATAAGGAAGTCTTTCATTATTAGACTGGTCTAGAGCTGTGGTTTGATGTCTGATAGTAATGGTCTTGAAATGTAATGTGGTGAATTTGTTTTTAAAAAAGCATATTTTTGAAGCACAACACATGTACATAACTGCTAATAATAATAATAATAATAATAATAATAATAATAATGATGATAATTCCTGCTAAAAAGTTATTGCAAATAAAATGAATTTTATGAGTTATTGCAAATAAAATGAATAAAATATATAAATTAGAATTGAATAAAAAATAAAATAAATGATTAAAATAAAAATCTTAAAAATATTTTTGAGTTTAATAATTAATAATTATAATGAATAATAACTAAGGAAGTCTTTCATTATTAGACTGGTCTAAAGCCATGGTTTGATGTCTGATGCTAACAGTAGTTGTTATGAAATCTATTGTTTATTGTGATGAATTTCTGGTGGTGAAAACATATTTTTGAAGTACAACACATTTACAGAACTGCTGCTGCTGCTAAAAAAAAAAAAAAAAAAAAAAAAAAACTGCATAATTACATAATTAATGAAATAATTACAAATAAAATGAATACAATATATAAATTAGAATTAAACGAAAATGAAAATAAATGCTTAGAGAATGTAAGATAAATAAATAAATAAATAAAATACAAAAATAAAGAAGCCTTTTATAATTACAGCAGTGGCTTGAAGTTTAACAGTAGTTGTCTTGAAATTTATTGTTTATTGTGGTGAATTAGTTTTAAAATTTTTTGAAGCACAACATGTTTACATTTATAGAATATTTTGAAATAAAATAATTACAAATAAAATGTAATAGAATTATGTAAACTGTAATAAAATAAAAGTTAAATTAATCAAATAAAATAATTAAAATTAAAAAAGAAAAAATAAATCAACTACCTGTCAGTCTTTAAAACACTACTGTTTTAATTTGAATATTTAAATGTATAAACATTTTAAATAGTAACAAACATTTAATAGTTATATTTAAATATAAAATACAAATAAAATAAATTAATACACATATAATAAATCTTAAAAAAAATATATAAAACTAGTCCTGTATCGTGACCCAACCTGACGTGCTCCTGAGGTCAAGCTGTTCCAGATTTACTGTTGCACAAGTACTTTGATTTTGTTGAGAAACTGTGGCGACAATTATTCTACAATCAAAATCAAATTAAAGTTGATAACACTTAATGCACAAACACAGTCTGACATATGAACATTTCAATTGGACTGAGAGGGTTTCTGCTTTAAACTAATTATCTTGGTGTGGGTTATACTTAAAGAGCATTTCTCTTTGCCACATCCCCTCATTACAAGCCCAGGTGGGCGTCATACACAAAGTGAAATGGATAATTGTGCAACCCTTGGCCCAAGATGACATAAAAGTGAATTGTGCACATGCTGTGGTGTGTACATAAGCTTTATTACCCATAAACCAGTGAGCCACAAAATGTTTGAGGTTGCAGCAACTTATCATGTAACGGCCGGCTCTCTCACGCCACAAACGACTTGTTGATAGCAGTTAAACAGACTCAAATACATAAATCAGATATTGTCACTAAACCCTGTCATAGCAATGCATGGAGAAACTTGTTTCATTTCATTCCATTTTCTTTCCATCAATCTTACTGCCTTATACATTAAAGAAATAATGTATATAGTGTATACAGAGGAAACTGGGGCTAGTCATCACCGCCGTCAAGTTTTGAGTCAAAATTCCAATTTTATAAACCTTTAAAATAGAATGTTTTGCATATCTTCCAAACTAAAATTACATTATTACAGCATTTTTGTAATTTGATATTGTAATTTAATAAATGCATATACTACTATATTGCTTTGTATGTTACCTTTTACATTGTGATGTTTCATGGTTAATAATTGTTTACCACTTAAAACTCCACATAATTCAAAGTAACTCCAAAATTCAGCTTTGCATAACAAGATCAAATTACATTTTAAAATATATTAAAATAGACAAGTAATTTTACATTGCAATAATATTTCAAAATATTACTGCTTTTTCCTGTATTTTTGATCAAACAAATGCAGTCTTGATAATCATAATACATTTAAAAAAAATAAAATAAAAAACACTTTAAAAAAACATTTTTGAACTGTAATATTTTATTTAATTTTATTATAAAATTAAATTAATATAACTTTTAATAAATTTAGTAATATAACTTTTATTAACTTATATTACATATATACACTGTAACAGGGCTGGTGAGACGTGCGGATCCAAGTGCAAGCTTTTATTGTGAAACATGGTCAAATACAGGCAGGGTCGAACAAATGTCAAACAGGAATATAGAGGGCTAGATGAGAGAGGTAATCCGAAACGTGAGCAATAATCCAGGCAAGGCACAAACAATATCCAAAGGGCAAGGCAGAGAGATAGTCCAGGTACACAGATATAATCCAAGCAGGGGCAAACAGAGTCCGAACGGTGAGACAGGGGTAAATACAGGGAACACAGACTAGAAACATAAGAAACAGATTCTGTATCGCAGCTAACACTAGGGGAGTGAAAAACGCAGGACAATACTGGAACTGAACAGAAACACGGAATGGCACGGTAAAGCAGCTAGCGCTTGAGGAGTGCTATACGCAGATCAATACTCGGCAGTGTAACTGAGAAAGTCCATGGCTTATGTAGTGTGTGTGATTGTGTAATGAGTCTCAGGTGTGAGCGTGTGATTAGGGAGATGGCTGCTTGTACTTAGTGCAAAGAATGATGGGGATTGTAGTCCGTGGGTGACGTGCAACAGTAGTATAGTGCAAGAGTCAGTGTAATGGAATAGCGACCTCCTATATATATATATATATATATATATATTTGTGTGTGTGTGTGTGTGTAGGAAATAAATAGGAAAAACTTTATTTAGTATGGACATTTTGAGAAATCGGTATAGGTTAACCAATCAGAATTGTTTGATATAATGTAATGTAATGCAATATAATATAATATAATATAATATAATATAATGTAATATAATGTGACCCTGGACCACAAAACCAGTCATAAATCATAAATAGATTTTTCTTTTATGCCAAAAATCATTAAGATACTAAGTAAAGATCATGTTCTATGAAGATATTTTGTACATTTCCTACCGTAAATATATCAAAACTTAATTTTTGATTTGGACACATTTAAAGGCGATTTTCTCAATATTTTAATGTATTTTATTGTATTTATTTATTTTTTTTTGCACCCTCAGATTCCAGATTTTCAAATAGTCAAATATATTGTCCTATCCTAACAAACCACACATCAATTTATTCAGCTTTCAGATGATGTATAAATCTCAATTTCAAAAACAAATTGATCCTTATGACTGGTTTTGTGGTCCAGGGTCACATATATTATATTATATTATATTATATTATATTATATTATATTATATTATATTATATTATATTATATTATATTATACAATTTTTATTTATGTTGTATTTATTACTTAGAGTTAGGGATTTATTGACTGTAAATGTCTGGTCCACGTTAAAGACCACACAAAATAAAATGATCCATTCTGAAGCCATATATCTTCATTGTCAAGTTTTTTCTCCAGTCCAGGCCTCACCGTACTCAAGTTATTCCTGTAGAACAAGGAGGTTGAGGAAAAAGTGCGGCTCGATTGCCGCCAGATGTCAAGACACAAAAAACGAGTCTGTCAAATAAGCAGAAGGACTGGCAGCTCCCTGATGCCCACCGCTATGGCAATCACGCTCTCCTCAGACAGATCCTCCCAAACCAGCTGCAGGAAACACAAACACACAGAGAAATGTACCTTTCCTTGCATGGATGGTCCCGTCGGGAAAAAAAAACTTCCCTCCAAATTAGCTGGCTGGGCGAGGGAATGAGGAGTGACTGATGACGAGACGTGTGACGGCTTGCCCTTCACACGGGCCGAAGAGAGGTAATGACTTTGAGACTTCCAGAGGAACGTGTGAGTGTGAGAAAGAGCCAATAGGTGCGAGAGAAAGGATGTGTGAGTGAGAAACTGAGAAAGGATGAGAAAGTGTGGAAAGAAGAGGAAGGGAGATGACAATGGCTGTCAGCGCTGAATATGTGTCAAGGCTCTTATGGCTCTTTCACTCCGCAATATCTGCCAACTACCTGTCATAAACATGCATGAAGCTTTCAGCCTTTCATATGTGTCTTGTTTTAAGCATAAGCCTCATAAAGCATTCTGAGATTTATGTTTAAAATAAGAACAACAAACTGTGCAACTGTGGTCAGAAACAATCAGACTTGATTTTTATGTGATTTTTTATTATTATTTTTTTTTTTGATATTTAGATGTTTTATTTTTAATTTTTTTGCAAAAAGACAAGAAATTATTGCTGTTTAAGCATTTTGTTTTCATATTTTTTTTGCACTGCTAATAAAAATGGTGGTCAGATTTTATAAAAGTGATGCATTTGCCAGGTTTATGAGGAGGAAGCAACAACTTGTTATTGTGGTAAAAACACTAAAATGGACATTAATAAATGTATTTATGAAGTAAATTTATCTTGTTTTTAGAATGTTTAGATTTTTCATCCTGGAAAAAGGACAACAATGTCTTGATTTTTTTATTTATATTGTTATATATTGTGTACATACTCTGTGCACTACAAATAAAAATTTGGTCAAATTGTTTATAAAATTATACATCTGGTTTTTGCAACTAAAACGGAAAAAAAAAAACTATCAATAACTAAATTAATAACAACCATTAATAACTAATAAACAACAAAAACTAAACAAAAACTAAAATAACACTGGAATATTAATGAAGAATTTAAGTCAGTTGCCAGTGGGGTCAAATAAGATTTGATATTTTGATATTTTCCCTTGGTAATAATAATAATAATAATAATAATAATAATAATAATTAAAAAATGAAAATAAGAAATTTTTTATTTTATATTTTCTTAATATTTTGTATTTAATTTTTATTTATATGCATTGCTAATGAAAAATAGTTTCCGAATTGTTTAAAAATGCTGCTTGTTTACATGGCTTATGAAACAGGCAAAATGTAGGAAAATCAGATAAGAACAATTCAGAAAAAGATATAGATATAAAAGATATTTTAATGTAATTTTTTCTTAAAGCTGCAGTCCATAAGTTTTGCCTTTTTGTCGCCATCTCTGTTTGAAAACCTGGAATTGCAGTTTCTTGCGGAATTATCTTGCTTGCATGGGTTGTTAGTTGGCATGGCTGCAGCGCGGAATAATCTAATGTTTTGAGGTGAATGTGTACCATGTGGATGTTTACTATACTTTGCAATCACAGATTCTAGCCTATATCTTGGAATATATGACCCAAATAAGAATTTTCACCGTATATTGCCATCTGAACAAGTCTGCCACGTTTGTTCTGCCTAACTGAGGAAAAAAGCATTACCATAAATTGCGTTACCAAAAGTGATTTAATCTAAAGATTGGTTATTTTATATTACATCAAACCGTGCAAATTATTATTATTGTTATACTTTATTCTCAAATTATTAATGTTAACAACATCAGCATTGCATGACAATAAGCATAGTGTGCATTAGTGTGTAGATTTCAATTTCTGCACTGTCTAATCAAATTGTCATACCAATCAAATTTCATATTAAGAAATTCTTTTAACCCAAAAAGCAAACTATGCTCCCTTCGAACTGGTTTTCTTTAAAAAACAAATCTTTTGTAATCCCAGGCTATCTGTAATCAGAAGCACATTTAAAACTGGAATATAGTTTCATAAACACATAATCCTTTCTGGATTACAATCCGCCATCAAAATGATACATTTAATTATTCTAGCTGCTGTGAGAAAAGGCTATAACGATCCGTCACCTGCAGGATCCTCACATGCAATAGCCTAGTAGCTGGGGCAATTTCTTTATGTTTACAGACGTGATGTAATGACATGGCAGCATGCTTGAATTTTCCGCGAAAACCTGCCTTTACTACTCAAATTAGAAAACATTATTATAAGCTAACCATTGTGAATCGGGCTAAAGTAAGGCGATAGTTTTGAACACTGGCTCATTATGTACTTGCTCAAATATTGATTTCGGATCATTTTTAAACAAAAAAAGTTATAGACTGCAGCTTTATTTTCAGCAGGGGAAAAACATGTTGTTGTTGTTGTTGTTATTATTATTATTATTATTTTTTTTTTTTTTAATTTTATTTATTTATTTTTTTTTTTGCAATAATAAGTGTTAATTAATAAAGAATGGTGGTCAAATTGTTTTTAAAAAAAGTTACTCAAACAGATTTATGAGGTAATGGGCTTGTGTGACAAAACTACATTTCCCACAATTCTCTGTGGCAGCTTGAAATTAATCAGATACACATATAAGTTTTTAATTACACATCCTAATACATGCTAAGAACCTGTCAGGTAGAAAAAAAAATGATGCAATTGTGAAAGGAATATAAAGTTTCCCCGTGCATTCAGCCAAGATGACTGGAACGCACATACTTTTCGTAATTGCAAACTTGCACGTAGGAACATCCCAGAAGAACTGGATTGCAGCAATATGCAGCTGAATGATTTTGTTGTGTTCTGCAGTCCATGTGTCCAATTACATCAGCGTTTGTTTGATAGTGAAACCACTTGTGATTTTACAGTCCCACAATCCATCTGGCAGCCCGTCCCACAACACAACGCAAATCAGATACACGTGCATCGATCACTGACAAACAAACATCCCATTATGCCTTACCTGGAAAAAAACATTGCAGAAATAGCTCCCAAATGATTATACTGCAAATCACTCTATAATGGCTCATGTTTTCATCAGCGAAAGAGCAAAATTAGGCTTGGAGGATTTCATTAGAAAAACAAAATGTCAAGCCATCCATTATCAGTCGTAATTCAAGCACGTATCGCTCAGAAGCCTTGCTACCAGTATATGGTGAAAATGTAAGATTTCGGCACCCCATTTCACATGAATTGAATCAATAGTTCGGATAATAAAGTCGTAAAAGATGATGTGGGATTAGAGTTTTTCTTTTATTGCATTGTAGAGAGGATGTGGAAGTTGATCATTCTTGTATGGCGACAAGAGTGAAAGAAAACAATACATCATCACTGCTGACAATTAGATATTTAATCATACGTAGAGCTACAAACAACTTGGAGATGTGTGAACAGCGTTTACAAGTATGCACATTTCGAGAAATGCGTTTTTGACAGTGAGACGAAGTGTGTTCAATTGCTAATTGACTCTAGGCGGAGTTACCATATGAAATAATTGAGCCAGTTGTGTGCTGAACAAATCCATGTAATGATAATGTACAAACTGGGTGAATCTCAAGAAATAAGTCAAGAACTTATCTAAGCCTAAATTCATTCCAAAATAAAAATAATTTCACATGAAAAATTAAATACAGATAAGAAAAGGAGGACATTTTGAAGATTTTGTACATTCTGATACCAACTAAATAAATATTAATATATAGTATGTATATGGTAAAAATCAAAGGTGCTAGTACTGAACCTTGCAGCACTCCACACTGAACTTGTGTTAGATATGTGTTTAGTAAGAGAGAAGCAAGATGTCAATGTATGTGTGTGTGTGTGTATATATATATATATATATATATATATATATATATATATATATATGTACACATATACATGAAGAGTTTGGTTCCAAAATGCTATAAATCCATTTTGATTAATTTGAGTAAAAACATGTTTTCTTTACCAAGAAAGTGGCAAGATGAAAACCAATATTTTCTGTTTCAAACTTTCACATAGCATCTTTAGGTTATAATAACATTAAAAATTAAAATCCAGATTTTGATTTTCACAGATTTATTATAAAATTGCATATTTTTTTTCCCAAAATGCAATAAATCAATGATACGTTTTTCTTTTTCTTTTTTTTCAAAATGCAGTAAATCCATTGAATCAATATGAAAGTTATTTTTCATGTTGAAACTGTTGAAAATACACAACATAGTAAGTTGATCCACATAAGACAGCCTCTGAACTTGGTCATAATGTTATATACAGGCACTGGACTAAAAATACATTCAATCAGTAATCACTCCCAAAATGAATTCAACGGGTCATCTTGTTTGCTTTAAATTAATTACAACAATAAAATAAAATTTCATCATGAACAAGAACATGAACAACATCACATTAGACCACAGAAATTCCAAAATGACATTTCCCTTACATTCAACTTCCAAAAGTGCATTCATCTTTAATGTTACATTCATTTTATTGACTAGTGCTATATGCTGTATTAACAAAACCATAAATGGCTTTAATAAAAACACTAACACTACAAGCTACGCAATATCGCGTTCATAATCGAATGCGATTCATCTGCGATTATGAACGCAATATTGCGTAGCTTGTCAGTGATTTACGGCTCTGTGTATTAAATGCCTATCCATCTGAAAGCACGTGATGGAGATTTACCAATAGCCTACTATTAATCACAGAATCGGCTTTACTGACGAGATCCGCATGACAATCACATACTATTTATCGTGCATCCCTTGTTTGTTGATCACAAAGTACAAAGTAGATGAGGAAAACTAGTATGCCGGGTGTATTCAAAGCGCCGCCATTACTGTCTAGAATGCGTGGAATGGTGCGCTGTGATTGGTTGAGCAGATTTATCGCATTCTGCAGAAAAAGGAGACTGGCGTTTGTCGCGGTTTGGAAAAAAAGGGAGAAAACATGACCTAATAACTCGGCGGATATCGCATGTTGCGTAAAATTAAAAATTGTCTTTTCAATACCGACCAAATACAATACTGATTTTAGTGGAAACTCATTTTTCAAAAAAAAAAAAAAAAAAAGGCGTTTATCGCGTTTTGGTACCAAACTCTTCATATATATATATATATATAACATCTGCACACAGAAGACTCAAATAATGGTGTTAATTTCATTAGTTTGACTAGTTTTCATTTTCACTAACTTAATAACATGCTATAACATATAAAAACACATTAGAGAAAAGAAAGTATTCAATAGAAAATATACTTATACTTTTGTAGCATTCAATTTTCTATATTTTCATATAGATTATACATTAATGAAAATAAAGAACATTTTCCCCAAAATTCTCAGTACTGCATTGTGAAAAAAAATATTGATGTGTACATATGTACAGTATATAAATATATTCATATTGACACCTTGCTTCTCTTTTTCACAGAACTGTTTTGCTCTTAGTAACCACATATCAAACACAAGTTCAGTTTGGAGTGCCACAAGGCTCAGTGCTAGGACCTTTGCTCTTTACCCTATTTATGTTTTCTTTGTGAGACTTCATCAGTAAACTTTGAGTTAGCTTTCAGATAATCACTTCAAATATATATAAGGACAACAGCTAGCTTACTATAGTGTGTGTTTCTTGCCACTTGATTTGCCAATTTAAATTCACTTTTGTGTGATCATATGCTTAGCATGTTTATTTTGCCAACAGCACAAATTTTGTGAATGATGAGCAACATCAGAAGTTAACATATACAGTTACGCTGATTATTTCTGTCATTTTCTTTCTTTCCACTTTCTCATATCCCACTTACGTTAATTTCTGTCTCAATCGCCACTACAAGAAAACCCCAAAAATTCTATATTTACACTAAAGAGCTCATTAGAGAGGAAATAGCATTTAGAGGGCTTTATGAGAGAGTGACAAGAGGACGTAAGGATTTATGTGACCTGGTAATGAAAAAGATTGCTGAAGTGTCATCCAGTCCGCTACTGCAATGATCCAATAATATGCGTTAAGCAGTCCCAGCAAGAAAGCTGGCATTAACAGCAATGATCACACTGAAGGGCCATGATGCAGTTATCAGGCCTGGATTAATTCTCCCCACCACTGACAAGATTTACGTTACCATTCCAACCAGTAAGAGAGGTTTTCTATGAAATCCACAATAGAGGCTGAAGGCGATTTGAAGCTGAATTTCCTGGACTATTCTGATTAGCGGCACAATGGCAGAAAATGGATTGACTCTTTTTTTTTTTTTTTTTTCTCTGTGATTTCTTAAAGCAGTTGCATTTGGCCAATTGCTGACAAATTCATACAATTTTATTTCTGTAAAAATAATAATAATAATAAAAGCTAGGTAGAATGACAAATTTACTCCACTGTAATATATACAGTGGAGTATATATATATATATATATATATATATATATATATATATATACAGATGCATCTCAATAAATTAGAATGTCGTGGAAATTTTCATTTATTTCAGTAATTCAACTCAAATTGTGAAACTCGTGTATTAAATAAATTCAGTGCAAACAGACTGAAGTAGTTTAAGTCTTTGGTTCTTTTAATTGTGATGATTTTGGCTCACATTTAACAAAAACCCACAATTAAAAGAACCAAAGACTTAAGCTATTTCAGTCTGTGTGCATTGAATTTATTTAATACATGAGTTTCACAATTTGAGTTGAATTACTGAAATAAATGAACTTTTCCACAACATTCTAATTTATTGAGATGCACCTGTATGTATGTATGTATGTATGTATGTATATATATATATATATATATATATATATATATATATATATATATATATATAATGTATTACAGTGGAATAAATTTGTCATTCTACCTAGCTTTTTAATTATTATTATTTGTCATTTCAGATCTTTTTATTTGGAATTATAATTCATTAATTAATTTCCAAAATAAAAGTATTAGAATGTTTTGAAAAATATTCTTACAAAGATTAAAAAAAAAAAAAGAAAAAAAAAAAGAAAGAATATTCTGGGAAAAAAAAGTATATATAATTTAATAAACACATTTATGAATTTTATATATATATATATATATATATATATATATATATTATATATAATTTATTTATTTATTTAATCACAACTAATTAAAAAAAGAAAAATCTTACAAATGAAGATCCTTAAATTCCCCTTTTGTTTTCCATTGAAAAACAATAACATCAAATAGGTTTGGAGCGACATGAAGGTCAAGTGGTAAATAATAACCTTATAATGAGGGGTGAACTATCCCTTTAAAGTTTTTATTTAGCCATTTCAGTATCTGCATTACATTTCTTGGATGCAAGCAGATTTCAATCACTCGCCGTGCACACATGGACGCACACACTAGTAACAAAACGGGGCACTTTCCCCCAAACCTCCATTTGCTTCTGAAGATTAAAAAATGATTCCATGCTAGCATGTAGAAAATGTGCATCTGTGGTCACATAACAATCCCTTATGGCTAACTAATGGGCCTGAAATAACGCCTTCCACTCAACAAGTACAAAGTAATGAGTTCTAGCTAGCTGGCCAACAAGAGAGGAAGGGAGGGAGGGAGATCGAGAGAGGCCAAATCTCATCATGCATAATAGATTGTGCCAACAGCCTGCGTGGAGCTCTTGAGGCCCAGTGCTTCATCATTCCTGGAACGGCGCAACGAGAGGGGACACCTGGGTTACTGAGGACGAATCTGAATGAGCTTGTGAGAGCAGGAGCGGAGAGGAACATACTCATCTGATGTTCTCTGCTCTTTTATCTTCAAGTCCATCCAAGCTGACCTTTTTTTTTGCTCTGGTATAACGACAACATCTGATCATTAAAAATAGTGTTCTTAAAGGGATAGTTCACTGCAAAACAAGGTTTTGTTGGAGTTCACTCTCCTTACCTTTTTTCCTTTGTGAAACACAAAAGGAGATAGTTAGTAGAATGTCAGAGCTTCTGTTTTCCATACAGTTGAGTACATTGGCACAATATGTGAACAATCCTTTAGGTGAGGGGGTCAAGTCGCATGAAATGCATGATCTAAAAAAGTTCTGTTCCTCACAAACCTCATTTGTGGGTGAGTTTTTAACATGCAACAATCAATAGGTGTCTTTGGCTTCGGCTGGAAAATAGAGATGTGAAGTCAGACACTTTCTACTTCCTGTAGTGTTTGCATACAAAATTCAAACTAAATTTCTAACCAGCATGCTTTGCTTAACGAGCGTTGCTAACTGCTAGCGTACACATACAAAACCGAAATATACTTGGGGTTTAAGTCTCAGTGGGGCGTAAGCAGATTGTATGAACGTACTGTATGAATAAGATTGAACAAACTCATATTCACTACCAATTTGTCAAAATGTAAAGTAAAATTCTACTCTTTTCCAACATTGTTTATTTATACACAGCATTTTAAGCATGTTGTAAACAGATCTCGTGAATAAACCTTGGCTGGTTTTTACACAAGTATTTTATGAATTGGCTACTTCGTATGACTTTGCCTCCAATTTGTCAAATCGTAAAGTAAATCTTTTCTACTTTCCTACGCTATATAGATTTTTCAGCACATTTTAAACAGATCTTGGGTATAAATCCTGGCTGCATCACCATGTGGAGAATTTTTCACAAGTATTTTATGAATTGGTGACTTCGTATGAATTCGTATGATTTGATTCGAACTTACAATTTTTAAGAAAAAAAAAAAAAAAGGTACCCACAAACCTCACCCTCAGTGGACTATAAAAAGATTGTACAAAAATGTATAAATGAGATTGTCAACAATTTGCCAAAGCGTAAAATACTTTTGCCAAATTGCCACGAGAGTACTGTAAGTTAAATGCGTCCAAAAGTGAATAAATGTGTATAAAATTTAAAACCTTTGGCATGCTTATTAGAGAATATGTATATAAATTGTGTTATTCTCCATACACAAAGCTACAATATGGCTTTGAAATATGGTTGCCAAATGAGGAGAGCTACTTTTATGGTGATGTTTTAGAGCTTGGCAGCATTTTCGTTGTAAGAAAACACAATTTCAGACATTCTCTAATGAGTCCCTCTACAGAATACATGGCCTCATAAAAAAATGTCAGGTGTCCTCCAGCCTCGTAAACCTGTCGTTTCAGGATTTGTAATCTGAGAGATGACGTCAATGGAGGTTTCTCCTCAGATGCTGGGAAATTGCTTGTCATTCTTAATTCTCTGGGGGAAAAAAAAAAAACAAAAAAACCCTTAAGTAACAGTGGGAAAGGAAAGTTTAAAGCATTTACCACTGATTAAAGAAGGCAGTCGTCTTTCAGAATTCACATATCAAAGGGATAAATGGAAGAGAATATTACTCTGAACTTGTTAACTCCAGTACCACTGGTGTTCCCTGCTCATATGGTGAAGTCTCGAACAGAGAATGTGTTCGGCAAGCAAACAGCCTTGACTTGAAGCGGCGCATGTGGGTTTAAATCACACGTCTGCTCTAAATTGACAACAGACTTGGGTAATTTCTGTCTATGTGGTCCTTGAGATAAGCTCTCCATCACAGTGCATGTCTGATTAGAATTTGCATAGATTTACTTCATGAATATTTCTAACTCATAATGATTTGTCCCTTTAGATCTAGCAATCCTGTTTTTTAGCAGTGAATCTATCATGATAATTTCATATTCAGAATATTCACTATCTATGGTATTTACATGACAATTTTAAAGTAGTTCACAGAATATCATGGTATTTACCATGATACTTGTACAAAAACATAGTAATATTACAGTTTGTTCAAAAACATGACAATATCATAGGAGTTCAATGAGACTTCACAAAGTTCATTATGGTACTCCAAAAGACATGGTGATACCATGTACTTTTATATATATTATTGAAATAAACGATTTTACATAGTACATCAACATATACCATGGAATTACCATAGTCCTTAAAAAAAATACCGGAGTGGCAATACATATGATGGTAATTCAAAGATAAAAGGATATCATAGAAGTCAGATTAAAAAAAAAAAATGATACCAAATGATTATAACATTCATATACCATGATTTTTAAATGGTACTTCACAACAAAAATTGGTACCGTATGTCCAAAAAGCATGGTGATATCATGTACTTTTGGTATATATTATGGTAATCAATAGTTTCGCATGGTACATCAATATCATGATATTACCATGGTACTTGTTAAAAAAACAAACTGGTTATACTAGTTAGTAAAGACATGATGATATGAGTTTGTCATGGCACTTAATGATTATTCATATACAGTGTTTTTTAAATGTTACAGTAAAAATACATTTTGATACTGTGTGTCCAAAAATATGCTGATTCATCTGATACATATCATATTATGGTACTTAGTGATTACCAAATTTATATACAATGATTATATACAATGATTTTTAATTGGTACTTCACCAAAAAAAAAAAAAAAAAAAAAAAAAAATATATATATATATATATATATATATATTTATTTATTTTTTTTTTTTCTTCTGATAATGTAAATATCTAGAAAACATACTGATACCATATACTGTGCTATATATATATATATGGCAATTAATAATTTTACATAGCACATTGGTGAATACCATGGTATTACCATGGTACTTGGACAAAAATCATGGTAATGGTTCAGTTCATCTAAAAGCATGATGATACCAAGGTACTAAATGATACTAAAGCTTTTACAAGGTACTTCTAAGAATTATAACACCATGTATAATACAATAATAATAATAATAAAAATAAATAAAAATAAAACAAAAAATAAAACCGTAAAAATAAAATAAAACATGATAATGTCAAAAATCATGGGGGTACATATTCATATACATTGGTACATCTACAAACTTATATAATTCAAAATACCCTGGTATTATCATAGGATTTTAAAAGCACAGGTGGTGAATAGCATTCTATCTCAGTAATTTATTAAAAAAAAGGCTTGCACATCCAACATTTCAACAATCAAATCCATTGGAATAAATTTTATTCAGCTGTACCCATCACATTTTTCCACAGTAAAGTAAAACTCTTGCTCTTCTCCTACATTATACATACAATATGCTGATGCACTCAGTGCAGATGTCGAACTGAGACCCAACGGAACTCCAGTCCAGATTTTCAGCACGTTGTGAGCAGATCTTGGGAATAAATCCTGGCTGCATTGCCACGTGGAGTCCTAGATGCTGCGCTTGAAGTTCGCAGCCACACGCTTTTCGATGCTGCATCAAACGCATATGAGATGATGAATTGCCACTGTCTGCTGTGTGGCGCCTGAATATTCTCAAATGAAGAAGACAGAACAATGGGAGGAAAAACAAACATTGTTTCTGCATTTGTTACTATGTTCTACATTTTTTGTGTGGTTTTAAAATGGGATCAGTCTCACTTCAGAAAACAATCACGGATTTCTTGAGCTAAAAACTTTTTATTTGTTCACCAATCATCGATGCAATGAGTACTCATAGATGCCAATACCACGCTACAAAAACAACAACTGGATTAATTTTGGTATTATGTTTTGGTAACTGGTGAATCTTGCAGGCTATTTTCACCCCAAAATACATTTTATAAAATCAATAATTTTAAAATAAATAAGTAAATTAACTATATTCTTCATAAAAAAGAAAGTCTCTTTCAGGACCATTATTTTACACCATTTTCATGGCAATTAAGCACATTTTTCCACAAAATTGTAATTACCATAATGTGTCCAGACATTTTCCCTCCAATTATTCTTTTTAATGTGAGTAATTTTTGTACAAACCTTTGTTTTTTATGCATAAATCTGCATAAAGCAGCAGTGCAACTACTGTCATGATGTTTAAATAATTGTTTTTTCATTACAGTAATGAGAATTGGGGGCAAGAGTGCTTAAATGTCATGCAAATCTTATTGCTCATCAAGGCTTCATTTTCATTAAGTGCAATATATTTGATTTATTTCTTCAGATTTTGAAGTAAAATATAACCCAGCCATATTCTTGATACATTTTAAGAGATCTGAGGAGGCGAAACAAAACCCAACTGTTTCCAGTTTGTGTTTTGTAGGGTATCATTGCAGTATCTGGAGAGAGTAAGAGGCTCATCCATTCTAATGCCCATGGTTAAGTAAACACAAGAGTTTGGAGACACAACCATCTGTACGTTTTAACAGGAGGCGTCCTCAGAGGCGAATCTTCTTTAATCTTCATATGTAGCCTGCACTAAAACTACAATATGTAAACTGCAACATTGCATCCTATTAGAAACTTCAAGGATTTAACATTGCATTACATGGAGAGATGAAAAACCATTGTACTTAAGGTGATCTGAACAGTTTGGAGAATTGGGAGAACATTGAATGTTCACAATTACTGAAACTAGTTCATGTTTTTAAACGCCGTCAATGGTGAAGGACACAAATTTCTAGGAAAGCTTCATCAACACAGTGGTAATGATGTGAATCCTGTTTATCTTGACAATAATGTCTAAGTATTTGAAATGGGGGCTCGTCCGGGATCTGTAAAATTTCTCCTACAAGGTTGCGAGGGAAAACAGCTAAATAAAGACACATTCATCAAGCGCTAGGCTCGCGATTGAAACAGAGATACCGTCTTTCATCTTTGCCTTCTCAATTTGTCTGACAAGAGAGACACCCTGTCTACTTTGTTCCTTATTCTAAATTAAGACAAAACGAACGTAACAGGTATGGCTTGTATAATTCATCTCGAAGAACAGATGAATCTTGTTTGTGATAGACGAGCAGTAAATTAAAAGAAAAACGTGGCCTTTCTTCTTGATCTCCAGCTGTCAGGGGGTTTTAAAGGCCGCAATGCCATCGAGGGTGCTTCAGATCCTCAAAAGCGAAAGGGTTTTATGAAGGGTGCTCTACCCGAAAGGTCACTTGCTGGAGGGGTCACATTCTTTGATGGTAATGAGGGGTCTTATTGAGGAGGATCCTTTGACAAATGCTGTAAATACTTTAAATATATATATATATATATACACACACAAAGAAACCTCACAACTCAAGCTGTAACACTTTATATTTTTTCTACTCTTTTACTGTATAGATATGTTTTTATATTTTATGATGAATGTATAATTTTAGTGCGAAAGTTGAGGAATCATGGTTTATTCATAAAAACACACCAATTTTTTTGTGTAAACTACTACTTCTTCTACTAATAATAATATAAACAATCCTGTATAGAAGATCAGTTTGCTTAAGCAAAATTGCTTATAATAAACAGATTTTTCGTCAAATATAAATCTAACAAAATGCAATGAGATTTAGTGTTACAACAACAAATCCAGTAATAATAATAATAATAATAATAATAAAGAATTTTGCTTCTTTGAAAAAAGAAGCTTGTGCATAGAAAAGGATTCACTCGTAAAACGACAATTGAAAAGGTGCCAACCCCACAATTTCCTGTAAAACAAAAATAAATCACTGCACATTTATGCTTTCAATCTCATCTGGAATGTTTCGCAACATACGACTACCACTGTAAGTACTGCACATTTTTCTTAGTTTTAAACTTAAGTGAAATTATTTTCAGTGTTAATCAACAGTTCATATTTCTTAGTTGTTTGAACCAGGAACATTCTTTAACTCCCTAAATATGAATGCTATCGTTACTAGACTTGCAGTATAATATGCATCAACACCAAATGCATGTCGGTGGACAGATTGCAGTCAGTTTGCGCAAAACTCTCAAATTATCAAAGAACCCACACACATTCCCGGTGAGAACACTTTTTAATACAAGATTCAAACATACAGTGTTTGGTGGCATAAATTAACCAACGCTGTTTAACATGAAAGAGAATGGATAGTGTTTTTCGTCATTACGTTGGCATTGTATTCTTTACTAGGATGCACTTCTTCGCAGCAACTGACCTCTAAGGTGTCTCCCTCAACACATCACTGTCATTTCTAACACCTGGACCCAAGGTCGACCTCAGCACCTTTATAAATGCATTGCTTAAATGCTCAATCTTTTGTCAACTTGGCTTGTCTTTTCAATACAGGTTGCACACTTTGTAACATTGTTAAAACTCAGACAAAATGTTAAAAACATAAATGAAAAGAAATAAACTTATATACACAAAAAGAAAGCATACTGACCGTTTCCCCCACTTGTACCATTTCCGGTTTTAAGGATTAGTTATATTCTTACAGTAAGTATAATCAAATTGTTTTGTGAAGGCTGAAAATATACGTAAGGCTGACTGATTTGCCAAAAAAAAAAAAAAAAATTATAGCTGTACAGCTATAAAATACTGTAAAATAGATAAAACTCATAATTAGACAGGGTTTGTGAAGTTAACCAGATAGATTGAATACATGTACACAGACTTACAACACTGAGCTTTATCTCTATAAGAAAAAAAAAATAAAAAAATAAAATAAAATAAAAGGGACGGAGGGGAAACTATCTTATTTTTACTTATTCATCATTGCTTTTATTCAAAACTGTAAGAAATAAAAATGAAAAAAAAAAAAAAAAAGACATGAATTTAAGCAGCAGACTTAACGATAGCAAACGACAGCCATTTTGTAATCTGCATCTTTGGTTTTTCCACCTAAAATATTTAATCAGAGTTGTGCTAATGAGAAAGCAGTAGCTTTACTACCAACACTCATTGCTACATAAATGTATAAATAACGTATTATAACACCGGAACAAAAGAATCCATTATAAAAGGCCACAAAAAAAGTTAATAAGCATTTCCTTGCTGATTTTGCTGTACACTCCAAAAAAAAAAAAAAAAAACCTTTCTTGTAAAAACAAAAATGTTCTTGAGAAGCAAAATTGTGTATGATAATAAATAGCCATTTTTCTTATCCCATTGGCAAACTGCGATTGTTTTTGCTTTAGTTTCTACTATAAATCTACCAGATTCAGTCAGATTCAGGGTTAAAACAAATACACAACTTTGCTTCTTTGAAAAAATACTGAAAATTATTTCGCACTTTGTCAGTGCTGTACCATGATGAAGTGCATGAGCAATGTTTTTATACCTCAATCCTACTGCACCTTTTCCTGCACCATTTCCATCTTCATCCTGCTGGTGTGTACAAATGAAACAAATCAAACCTCCATTTTGGTTTACTGATAAATCTATAAAGGCTAAATGGAAGCATTAAAAAACAAGTTTTGATCACAGCCAAAAATACATCCATACATAACCTCCTATGTGGCAAAACAATTCTGGGGTTGTGAGACTTGAGGAGGTACTGCGTCACACAGATTTTGCACGCTACTCATACTGACCAGCCGTGACTACGCCACACCTTTATTATTGCAAATGTCACTTTTGAATTCAAACCTCAAAACAAATGAGAGTAAAACACAAATCAGAAAAAGAAAAAAATACTATTACATATGACATTTTCCCCGACAACACAGTCCGCCATTTCTATTTTGTAAGCTTAAAGCAAACTTAAGAACCTAAGAAAAAGACCCATGAGGAAAAGCTAATGAATCAATTACCAAGACTAAAGTTTTACAAATTGCAATACACTATATATTTATTGTTCTTAAACAATTTGAGGCTGTATCAAAAACTTTGTAAAAAATTAGATTGTGATTTTATCAATCTTTCTTTATTTCTTTTTTTCTAGTTTTCTGATGATTTTGTAAATGAAACCAGTTCTTTTCACTCCTATTCCAGTTCTTGCTCAAGGATTTTTTTTTTAATAACCATCACTATATATAAAAAATAATCACCCCTCATCTAAAACAAATGGTAATGTATTTTTCTCAGTTTCCTTTTTTTTTTTTTTTTTTTTTACCATATCTGATTTACACACGTTTGGACTATACAGTTATATCCACAGGCAGAATATTATGTACAGAAGACACTTGCTGCGATACCACCAAGGCAAAATATGGCATTCAACTGCAAATATATAATTATGACATGACATTTAATAAACAATAACGTTGTGTAGAGGATGGGTCACCATTATCAAAATCTTCAGTCTTTATTTTGAATTATTTTGAGTGGATCCAAGGCATATACTCCATAATCATCACTGAAATATTATAAAAAAAAAAAAAAAAAAAAACAATTATATATATATATATATATATATATATATATATATATATATATATATATATAGTGGTGTGAAAAATTATTTGCCCCCTTCCTGATTTTTTTTTTTTTTTGCATGTTTGTCACACTTTAATATTTAAATTTGTTTGATGATCCGAAACATTAATCAAATATAACACAAGTAAACACAACATGCAGTTTTTAAATGAAGGGGTTTTTTTTATGAAGCGAAAACAAAATCCAAACCCACATGGCCCTGTGTGAAAAAGTTGTTACCCCAAGAGCGCAGCGACAACTCATGCAAGAGGTCACAAAAGACCCCAGAACAACATCCAAAGAACTGCAGGCCTCACTTGCCTCAGTTAAGGTCAGTGTTCATGACTCCACCATAAGAAAGAGACTGGGCAAAAATGGCCTGCATGGCAGAGTTCCAAGACGAAAACCGCTGCTGAGCAAAAAGAACATAAAAGCTCGTCTCAGTTTTGCCAGAAAACATCTTGATGATCGCCAAGACTTTTGGGAAAATACTCTGTGGACTGACGAGACAAAAGTTGAACTTTTTGGAAGGTGTGTGTCCCATTACATCTGGCGTAAAAGTAACACAGCATTTCAGAAAAAGAACATCATACCAACAGTAAAATATGGTGGTGGTAGTGTGATGGTCTGGGGCTGTTTTGCTGCTTCAGGACCTGGAAGACTTGCTGTGATAAATGGAACCATGAATTCTGCTGTCTACCAAAAAATCCTGAAGGACAATGTCTGGCCATCTGTTCGTGACCTCAAGCTGAAGCGAACTTGGGTTCTGCAGCAGGACAATGATCCAAAACACACCAGCAAGTCCACCTCTGAATGGCTGAGGAAAAACAAAATGAAGACTTTGGAGTGGCCTAGTCAAAGTCCTGACCTGAATCCTACTGAGATGCTGTGGCATGACCTTAAAAAGGCGGTTCATGATCGAAAACCCTCCAATATGGCTGAATTACAACAATTCTGCAAAGATGAGCGGGCCAAAATTCCTCCACAGCGCTGTAACAGACTCATTGCAAGTTATCGCAAACGCTTGATTGCAGTTGTTGCTGCTAAGGGTGGCCCAACCAGTTAATAGGTTTAGGGGGCAAGCACTTTTTCACAAAGGACCATGTGGGTTTGGATTTTGTTTTCCCTTCATAATAAAAAACTTCATTTAAAAACTTCATGTTGTGTTTACTTGTGTTATCTTTGATGAATATTCAAATTTGTTTGATGATTTGAAAAAGTGTGACAAACATGCAAAAAAAAAAAAAAAAAAAAAAAAAAAAAATCAGGAAGGGGCAAACAATTTTTCACACCACTGTGTGTGTGTGTGTGTGTGTGTGTGTGTGTGTGTGTGTGTGTATTATATATATATATATATACACATACACATACATACACACATATACAAATAAAAGAAAAAGGAAGAAACAAAGAAACTACAAATCTGAAATCTGAGCTTGTTCTGATAAAAACAAGTGTTTGAAATTGAGCAATCCGTCTCAATAACTGTCAGTAGCTTGAGTCTAACTGGTGAAACAGTATATTGGTGGTTTTGACTTGAGGGTGCTGAACATGGTTCCTGCTGTCTTATGAGAATTAAGGATGCGAAGACCCCATCAACCTGTACAACCAATTAAATCACAAGATTTCTTCATGGCCTATGGGAAATATGATTAAGTGAGATCAATACCGGGCTCCGGCCTGTCAGGTCAAAGGCAGAATCTACATAGACGACCCACTTATGAGATTACCACCTCCAAAAGTTTCACATGGCTGGCAAGAAACTATATAGCACAAATCTCAAGTCAGAACACACACTGTGACATGTTCACTCAGTAATTTTAATGTTTTTAGCATTTTTGAGGGGTAAATAGTGTTTATCTCAGTGTAATACTTAAAAAAAAAAAAAAAAAAAAAGGAATAAAATATATAAAAAAGAAAGATGATCTAGCATAACTTTCAAATATACAGTGGATTAAACAATTTTTTCGTTTTGGCTACCTCTTCTTGTAGTGATTTAACTAGACATGTGAAGAACAATAAAAACAGTTTAATTTCGTGTTAAAAGGCAAAACCATAATGAATCGACATCCCACTGAACTGTCTGCATGGCTGTCCAAGTCCCTCAAGGCCATTCTTTTATTCCCCTTCCGTTATTGAATTTCTCTATGAAACCTTTTGCACCTGCAGTCAGCTTTATTGTCCACTTATATTATTCAAGATTAACGAATTCAGAAGATAGAAAGAGTGCTGTTAGGCAAGGAGTTTTGATTCGGAGTCAGAAAAACGTTAAAGAAAAAAAAGAAAATAAAAATCAAAACAAAACCAATAATTAGTCAAAAAAAGCCCATCTAGACACAACAGCGCCAGGACTGGAGGGTACATCCCCAACAGTTTAGCAATAACCAGAGTATCAGAGGCTGAGGTTGTTTTTGCTGTCCTTTGCAGACTATCCACTTGCCCCACCCTCCCACATCTCCTTAATAGTCCAGTTTAACAAAATCATCCCATCCCATCACATTCAAACCCCAAACCCCAATTTGCAGCACCCCCCTTCTAAAAATCCCATAATGCAGAGAGAAAACACACTGGTGTGGAACTACAAAAGTTCCCCATCCTCCTGCTCCGGAGGTTTTGGCAAACATTAGGGTGGCACGTAAGGGGGTGGAGATCTGTATGGGGTCATGTTCTTGGGGCGGGATCCTTTCCCTTCCATTGGCGTAGAGAAGGGTGGTGGTGGCTGGTAGGGAGGGGCATTAGGATCCTCATCGTGTAGAGGTGTGTACTCTCCCAAAAGGTCCTGGTTCAGAGGTGTTGTCTCTGGACTAGCCATGTTGGGATACTCTGGTGGAGGAAGCGGAGGCTTTTCCTCTTGAAGGATAAGGGGCATGCTGGAAGATGGGGGTGGTTTAGAGTCATCAAGCTCATCCGCAAAAATAATGGGCACTCCTTTCTTGATGAAAGTTGCTTGGTCTTCTATGGTCAGCTTGCCCTTGCGCTTCTTGCGATAGCAAATCATGGCAATAATTCCGGCTATCAGCAAAATTGCTGCAACCACCACTGCCGGTATGACGGTGTGAAGATACACATCATCATTGCTCTGTCTTCCCGCGCCCACAGCAGGAGTAACAGGAGAGGTGGTCGGATCTGGGATCTCACCTAACGGGACAAACATGTAGTTGCGACAGCTTGCTGTGCCTCTGACAGTGATATTTAAGGCCTTGAAATCTGGTTCCATAACATGCGTGAATTGTGGTGAGGGTCTACCCTCATTATTAGAGATTTTTCTGCTCAGCTGCTGTATTTGCTCTTTTGGGCAGGGGTTTAGCTGAAGGCTGTTGTTAGTCCATTCCACTATGATAGAGCCCTTCATGATATTCTTCAGTGTAACAGTGCTACTGTTGCGATCACTGAAAGATTGGGCCAGTTTCTTGACGAGAAGGATCTTCTTGTGAATGTCATTGGTGACTGTACGTGCATCCCCTTCAAACACAGCAGTAAACAACACAGGTGACTTAACACTGTTTCCCCATCGAATGACACGAACCTCAAAGGCATCTATTGCATAGAGACCTCCTTTGTCAGTTGCCTGCATGAAATACTCATGTTTTCCTTCATGCTCCTGGTCTGGTAATCCATAGAGCAACTGGCTTGTGCTATTGAATTGTATCCAGGAATCATCTCCAACCACATCATTGCCCTTGCGCAAGGTGAGTCTCAACTTATCGGTAGTTCCATCCTCTTTGTCGAAAAACGTATCAGATGGAACCTTCACCTCAAAGTAGGTGCCAACGTAGGCATTCACCTGATCGATTGGGTTTCGCAGCTGGGGTTTTATATTGCCTTCAATTGGGATAACAGGGGGTGTTGTGCGCCTTGGTGGCTTGGTTGTTGTGGTCTTGGGTTCTCTTGGTATCGGAGTGGTCTTGGGTTTCTTTCCAGGTCTTTTTGTCGGTTTCCTGGTGGTGGGTGTTGCTGGAGTCACAGAGGCCCCAACATACACAGGCCTGGTCATGGTGGGCTGGATGGCGATTGTGCTGGTGGTGTCTATTACTCGTGTTGGCTGAGGGGGGCCTAAGGTTGGAGTGTAGGCAATGGGATCCCTGGTTCGAATGGTAGGTTTTACAGGAAGTGGCACAGGACCACGCACAGGTGGGGCAGAACTGTCTGAGGTAGGAGCAATAGAAGGAGAAGTCGGTGTGGGAACGATACGAATGGGGGGCTCAGGGTAAGTTGTTGGGGGGAGTAATGAGGGAATGGGAGTGGGGGTGTTGTTGAGCTGCCTTCGCACCCTTTTGGGTACATGGGGCTTTTTGTTAGCGATATGCCACCCAACGACCGGATATCCTAACTGTGCGGACATGGTTCCCTCTTTTGCTGGAACCTGAACACTACTGATATCAGGAATGCTGCTTTGATCCAGACTGCAGCCAAGTTTCCAGGACAAAAGGGCTCCGTTTTCAACCACCTTCTTGGCATTTCCCGGTCCTGCCATGAAAGCAGACATGTCAAACAAACGGTTGTTGACCACAGGCAAAATCTTCATGTGCTGAAGCCCCATGCCAGAGAACTTCTTCATGTTAGCAAGTAGTTCCACCCTCTGCTTCGAGCTCATCTTTGTGAGGTCAGCATCCAGAATGACGGTAAGCACAGTAACAGGCTCCTCATTGCCACAGATGAAAGGTTGGACATCATTGCTGGCTGACTGTTGAATTGCAAGCTGAAAAGGGTCTGTATCAGCATGCTCCTCTGGGTGCACCTCAATGGAGAATACATCTGGGCTTTGGGAGACTTGGCTCTCATTGGAAACAGAAACAGATATGTAGTGAACGCCCTTGTCTGTCTCTAGAGGAAGGCCTTGAAGTGTGCCACTCTCTGCATCCCAATGCAACCATGCTGGGAGCACATCCTTGCTTGCTTCTGTGATCTGTAAAACAGGAGGAGAAATAACGATTACCGCAACTGAATGACTTGCATCTGAAATGTAACAAGACAAATGAGCTTACAGTGATGCCAGATATGCACTGCCAAGTCAAACACTTAAAACCTGAAAGTAAATCCCACTTTATAATGTGACTAATATCCAATCACATGAATCAAAGCCGTCTTTGACGCATCATTTTTAGTTTTTGTATTCAGTCTTTCCTGGTTGTGAGCACAAAATCAGTATCTTGAAACTCAGTAAGACAGGAGGAGTAAAGACTATAATGAATGAGTTCTCTCAGAGTGGCATAGAGCTCCCTGCGGCATGAGATACTCCACCAGCTGGAGAGCTGTTCAATGAGCGCTCAGTCAAAAATAACCAATAATGAATCAATGGCATTGAGATGATCCATTCACACAAACAAGCCTCTTTGCAAATACAAAAATACATCCTTTGCTTTCAGCCCCTTAATTTGATTGTTAATAAATCCTGGTTTATAAATTATGTACAGCCAGTGCTCATGGGTTGGGTCATTAAAACGCAAACCAGTGCACAGCAGTCACTAAGGGAGTGAGGGCATCAGCAGCTGGGCTTTTTATTTCAATTGACAGCCTTCAAAGGTTTAGACAAAAATCCACCAGCACCACACCTCTCTCTGCCTTTCGCAATCTTGCTTTTGAATGTTTCCATCAACCAGTCAGAGCATGTATGCAAGTTTGATTGTGAACCTATTTGATCGCTTAGAGAGACATTAATAATTCAGGTGGGAGTCTAATTATAAGCTGATCTATAGTCGTGTTGATTGATAATGTGTTTGAAACATCAACATTGCTTCACTTCAAATGGTACGTGGCTTGCACAGAACAGTGGTATTTTAGAAGATGCGAAATGACAATTCTGTTTTCATTTACACAGCCGAAGCTCTCAAATTTCTTTTGCTTCAACATATATTTAAACATGGCACCTTCAGAGGGACCCTAACCGGTAAAGTGAAATGGCAGTTGCTCACACCAAGCTATTTTATAGATTAGGAAAAGCTGGACTGTAACATGGTCTACTTTTACGGTACTCTTTTCCTGTCCTGATGTCCATCTCAATTCATTTATATCAGGGGTGGGGAACGTTGATCCTGGAGGGCCACTCTCCTGCAGAGTTTAGTTCCAACCCTAATCAAACACACCTGAACCAGCTAATCAAGTTCTTCAGGATGCAGTAAGTTTTTTTTTTTTTTTTTTTTTTTTTTTTTCAGGGTTGGAGCTAAACTCTGCAGGAGAGTGGCCCTCCAGGATCAACGTTCCCCACCCCTGATTTATATTGTATGGAAAAGTGCAGCATGAACATTCTGCTAAACATCTCTTTTTGTGCTCCACAAATGAAAGAAAGTCAAACTGATCTGGAATGACATTGGAGAGTAAAAACTGGGAAAGTTTTTTTTTTTAATTTTTTAAATTTTTTTATTTTGGGGTGAATTATTACTTTAAATCACAGAAATGGGCCATAGCTATCAATAACAGAATGTGTCAAACTACGATCAATTCTGGAATCATCCTTCAATTAGAGAATTGATTCTGCACTGCCACGGAATCTATACTTACTTTTCGCCTCATTATCTGTAAAAACCACAGCTAATAGATATACAGCATTGGCAAAAATCACCTTACATATTCTGCTTATAGTCAAACTGATACCATCCCTGCAATGAAACATATGGCACAGATGTCATGTGTATACTTTCTGGTGCCTCTTCAGACCTTGCTTTAGAACAAAACGGAAGGTTAAGGCAAGTCTTCAATACTGCCTTCTGAAACTAGAGCATCAGTGGCAGAACACACACACACACACACACACAGACATTCAGGGAACCACATAGTTTCCATAGTGATGATTCATGCAACCCACACTAAAGACAGTATAACTTCTGCCAAAGGCAAGTTTCTCTTGACTTAAGTGAAGAAAGCAAGGAAAGGCAGAAACGAGTGCAGAGAGAATGTCAACAACAAGAATATTAGCGAGTTGTTTTTTTCTTTCATATTTCAGTTGCTGCGGCAAGCCTGTCGGGATGCTTCTGAATGGCACATGTAAAAAACCAGACCCCCCCAGCCCTCTTCAGTCACCTTTCACTGAATCTTTTTCCACACAAGGAATGTGAATGGCATTTGTCCGTCTTTAATATTCTGCCTAACTTTTAAACCTGTTGTGCTCCACAGGAGAAAGAAAGAAAGTCAAGCAGGCGTGGAGCAACATAAAAGTGAGCACCTGATGACTGAATTTTCATTTTGGATGAACCATCCCTTTAAAAACCCTTAGGACCTCTGTGATAGGGTTGTAATAGCAAAATCTAACAAGGCTTGATGAGAAGAATAAACTTTTCCCCACTGAAATGAAGGAATTACACGGATAAATTGAAACTCCCTTCGTTGTGGGTCGAATAAAGCCGCCCATTGTTAGGGGACGCTTACGGGGGAGTATGCAGGAAGAAAAGATCCCATTGTTGGGATATGAAAACTGCTGAAAAGATAAGATTCATAGTTCTGAAGGAGTAGGCTCAGGCATGTCTTTGTGATATTAGAGAGAGAAATGGAGACAAAGGAGGCAGTGGGAAAAATTTGAAGAGGGAGAGCCCTTTAGTTTGGCCAAGCAGATGTTTACAAGAAACGACTAACCCATTTATACTTTGGTAAAAATTCACTCCGCTCATCTCGGAATGGATAAATGAATAATAAAATAAAATAAATGAATAATAAAGGCCCATCACATTTTAAGGAGCGAAGTATTTGCACTTCTAATTTCAAGACAGAATGACGACAGAGTGATCTTTGAAAATAACCTACTCTTACCTAGGGAAAACGGCAGGCCTTTTTGAGCGGACTGTGGAACATGACCCATTTTTATGCCGAAAATTACAAATGAAATGTGGGGTGTGTTCAGGTCACTTGAGAGAGGGATTTACAAAATGTGCGATTGAGCCGGCCGTGTAGCAGAAATCAAAACAGGCTTCAAGTGGCCAATGGCAGTCCATTTCTTCAACCTTCATCTGGGTAAATTAAAGTTATCAAATGAATGCCGATTCTGCTTGCTGACATTTTTTAGACAGGGAAAGAAAAGGAAACAGAATAAAGGCTCACCGGGAGAGCGGCTGTTTGTTTATAATAAAACTTTAAATTGCTATTCGGTGAGGACGGAATGTCAGCTTTTGATCCATGCTGCGAAACAAGCATGAACAAAGGAGAAAACTGTAAACGTGGAGAGGAAAAAAAAAAATGCAGTGAAGATAAAACTCATGAATGGCAAGCAGTTCTCTTTATCGTGGATTGGTACGTTATGAAAGAGTGAAAATTACAGCTCTCCTGGCCTTGTCATTCGTGGCGGACAGGTGGAGAGGGGTATATGCAGTAACTCGACATTTGAATTCAACATAGGACCTATTTGATAGGACATCTGCAAAATAAGGAGCCTGAAGAAAGAGGGATGAATGCTAAAAGAGGGGCTTATTTATGGTGTAAATCCACAGAGCTCCATTTCCTGAAACAATCACAAGGAGAACAGTCAAGGACACTTAACTAGTCAACCCCTAACTGCCCTCTAGCGGACATAACAGGAACCACAACGTTGATTCATTCAAACAAGCCAAGGGCTGTGTTCTGTTTCCTTTGTTTTCAAACCCACCTAAAATGAGGAATTACAGGACCTCGTTTCTGAAAACGAAAGGCTACATAAAGACTGCTGAAAGAAAGGCCAGTGGTGCGGCAGAGTAATTCTAGCCTGCAATGACACCGGCACCGCAAAAGCTGGTTGCTATGCAGACGGTATCATAACAAATAAAGGCGAGTATGCATCCACGAGACCCAAACGGAGTGATCTTCAGTTACATACGTCTCCCCTTCGACATACAGTGACTCATATTTCCAAAGCCATTTTATTATCAGCTGCAGGAATACAACTTTTCCACTGCCTCACTGCTGAGGCTAATTAGGTTTCAGTGCCAGTCTTTGTGCTGAAAAAGGGAGGGGCTGGGGAGAAGACGAAGAATCCTGCCGTCACGGACGAGTGTGAAGGAGCAAGAGGAGAGGAATTCAGAGAAATGAAAGGACAAGGGAGAAAGAAGCTCGCCGAGTCGTTTAAACAGAATCGACTAAAACATCTGCCTCCATATCTCAAAATGATTGAGCAATCATCAATTGGCTTTGACATTTAAGACTAGAGCTTTGTGTTTTTTATTTATGTTCAAAACAGGACAAGGGTATGTTAAGATGAGCTTAGCTCTTCTCTCTCTTAAGCGTATCCCCTTGGTTCCTTTTGATAAAATGGAGGCAAGAAATGTAAAAGCATGAAGTAGGTCAGTGACTTCAAAAGGATCTTTTGCACAGTAGGTTATTTATGAATATCTGAGGGTCCGAGCATTTCGTGGAAATCATACTGATGGGTCTGGTGTGAACAGAGGGCTTTGAACTCAACAAGATACTACAGAATAAGCGGTAAAGACCAACTGCAATACTTTATGCCAAGAATAATCATTAAATTAATGTTAACAGATTAAAAAATAACATCAACTGAAATATTAAGTGCAAACAAAAGATTATAACCTGTAAAAGCTTTATAGTCATTTGCCAAGGCAAGCACACTACTACTTACAAATACATAGTTCCCTATTAACCCTAAGTGTAAAGATACCCAAAATCTTCTATGACTTTAAGACAGAAGTTTTTAAATCATAGTCCAGTGACACCCAGTGGGGCAAATAATTTCAGAGAAATTTTTTGTATTTATTAATTTTTTTATGGGGGGGGGGGGGTGCGCTAACTAATGCTGTCATTAGTTAAAGTGAATTAAAAAAAAAATAAATTAAAAAATTATATATTTATTTTAATTCATATTCATCAATCCATCTATATTTAGATGCTTTTATATTGTAGGAAAATTACTTGTTAGTTTTTATCTGTGTATCTTTCTATATATTGAAGCAATATTTACAGATGACAGTATGATCAAAACACTTGGCTTTTTTGGGTTTTTACACAACCACTTAGAAACCTCATAGCCAGACCCTGATCACCTTTAACACTTGTTTTTGTGCAATTTCCATGTACAAGTTTTTAAACACTGCAGTTGTAGTTTTAATTCATTTTTGTCCCCAAGCACGACTTGCTGCTACTTCATGACACTAGAAAATTATTTATAACTCGCAAAGCTGATTTTAAATGCTATTAAGGAATGAGAGGGGGAAGTTCATTGTGGGCTATTGGTCTGGACAGGTCTGAATGGCTATGCAAGGGAACAGCTGTAGGCAGCTTTAACTGTTGGGCGTTAGATTCTTTGGCACAGCTGTCAAGACAGATTTTCTGAAAGTGCACAAAGGGGCTTGTGGTTTCAACTTAAAACTGCGCTTGACAGGGCAGAAATGATCCAGTGAATGTAGGATTACACAGAAGGCCTGGGAGAGCCACCCAACATTCAGATGGGACAGAGAAACACAATGAACAGATACGGATGGGGGTCACGCTTTTAACAACAGTTGACATGGACAGGTTGGTTAAAAATGTCTCAAACTGCTGGGTGGTCAACAAAAGACACCTGGTCAGGGCTGCATTGTGTTTGCACCATTAGTGCACTGCTCAGTTTTCAGAAAGAAAAAAATGCAAGCTGACAAGCTGATAGAAGCACACACCTTGTTGGGCTTTATACAAATAGCCAATTGTAGCATCAACTACACAAAAGCAGAAAATAAATTACATGCCCTCACAGAAATTTTGGTAAACAAACAGATTTGTTTATGCTGTTGATCTAAATGTAAAGCGCCCCGCATGCATCAGCCTGCACTTTTCCGAGAGCTCTATGCCATCAAGCATGCGGACCACGTGTTTGCAAGTAGTATTGCGTTATTACAGGGACCAACACATTTTATGGTCCATCAGTCATAAGGAAAGCGTAGAATAAGATTTGAGCAGTGCTTGGGGCAAAGTCACGTCTTTTGCACTGACTGAGTACACTGGCTGGGGAGTGTTGATGTGGCACTATCTGATATACCAGGGATGATCTGCTGAGCACCAGAGGACAAATTTGTTAGCATGCATTTGCAACGCATTTCGAAGGATGCCATGTGCTTTGAAGGAACAGCCTCTCACCTTTACTGTGCTGCTGGAGTTCTTCGCTTTGATGGGCACCCGCATTTGGAACACCCTGCCCACCACCGCCGAGGAGTCTGGGAAGCCGCTGGGCTGCGACACCGCCGCAACCGCCGCTTCCGACTCATGTAGGTCTGACAGCACCGCCGAGTGCATAGATGCCTCCAGCTGCCTTACGTCACCTAGAACTTCCATTGGGTTCTGATCCCAGGAAGCCCGCACTTCCGTTACTGTCAGAACCATTGCGATCAGCAGCACCAGAAGAGTCCTGTCCCTCTGCCCCAGCATGGGGTGTCCCCCATCCTGGAACTCTCTCAGTTTATTGCGCATGCCTGCTTTTATTTTCTCTCGCTTGCACAAAAGAGGACGTCCAGTTGAGGGGGCAGCATGCACCCCGCTGAGTCCGAAAGAACTGATCCTCTTTTCAAAAGCTCAATCCTCTCCTTTTGTTCCCGTTGCCGGCCCTTTTTCCCTCCTTTTGTGGAAGTGCCCTCAGTAGTTCTGAAATCCCATAGTTAAGGGACTGCCTCTAAGACCTGCATTGAGAAAGAGAAAGAGAGGAATTAATTAACAAGCATTTCAATAGCAAAAGATGACACTGACATGTCTGACAAATGCATCTTCAGAGCGATGTGTCATGTTGGTGCCGTAAATGGCCTGAAATGGAGAAAAAAAATAAAGCTATTGGTACAAGCTATGTATTTGTTCAGGTTTACCCAATCATCTACAGGTTCATAGTATCGGAAGTGGGTCTTTATTTCCACCTTTTTCTTGCCGTAAAAATGGGCGCGACCATTTGTAAATTCTATGGGTATAGCTTCCGGTCTCATCCACGTCCAGCTATTTTTAGCTGTACAAAATTCGTTTTGCTGCTTGATATTGAAAATTTGTGTCTTACGATATAATTTTAATGTATTATCTTAATTATGAACACACTGGTTCGTAGTACAAACAGTTTTACCATTTACTGCACGTTGTTATTCTTCTCGTTATTTATCTATAACTGCTAATGAACCGGAAGTCTCACCCATAGGCTTACTTCCACGTTGAAGAAAAAGGTGGATAAGACACATTAGCTGGGTTTCCATCCAAAATTGCAAATTTAACTTATACGCAAAATTGGAATTTCGCATGAAACATTTGCGAATAAAGCACCGTTTCCATCCAACGAGTCAAAGAGAACAAAATTTTCACTAAGAAAAGTAGGAGAAGCCACTGAGTATAATAATTTTCATTTATAATAAATTAGTTTGGGAACGCAGTCATGTAATTAAATAGGCAATACAGAAATACTTTGACAACAGACTTTGTTCGGGCATTTAAGAATGCATCTGTGCATCGAGATCAGTCCACTGGTTAGTCAGGTTATGCTGTCCCATAGTGCAAAGTCACATGACTTTGTGCATGGAGTAATTTATTCTGCAAATGCATTTCCATCTTCCATTATTCGCTAAGTAAAATATCTCAATCTCAAGCGAGCATAACTTTTTTGCAAGTTAAGGGATTTTTTTTCTTCTCAAAATTTGGTGTTTCTGTCACTCGTTTTCAATGCGATAGGCTACTTCAAAATGCGCATGAAAACGGTGATGAAAAGATAGCTATTGTTGTATTAAAAATAGCTAGATCCAATTGACTAAAACAGATGTCTTGAGATGCATTAAAGACATTTGTACAGCTATTAATAGCTTTAAGATATTAAAAAAGCAATGTTCATGGCACACACACACAAAAAATGTGGGATGCAAAAAAAAAAAAATCATGCACAAGAGGTAAACTTGTTGGCCTGACTAGTTGTTTGTTACATGACAATTACATTAGTCAATTAGATCAGGACCCATTTCAAATACCAACAGAGGTATCAAATAAGTGACGTATCATTACAGTGCCGTAAATCACTTTAGGTTAATGGTATAAGCCAGATCTTCGGTCTCTGCCAGCACTGATGTTTCGTACTGCTTGCTTACCCCCATGCACACATACACAGGTGGATCAAGACTAATCTGATTACCATTCACAGCTCTCTCTCCCTTTTCTCCTCTCACACTGTGCCTTTCATTCGCTCCCTGCCTCATTCGTCACCGAACATGTCCCTGAAAAAACACCCTGCACTGGAAGAGTAAGTGAGTGTCGAAAGAAATGGACGGAGACAGGGGGTCAGTCCATAGCGACCGACTGGTTCAAACACTTCAGAGGAATGCACACCATCTGAATTGTCTCATTGGGGGAGAGCTCTACACTCTAGAGGTTTGTTATTCATGCAGGTCTTTCATTCAGAGAGGAAGACGAAAAAGCCTGTGGTGAAAAGAGGGATGGGTTTAGTGCAGGGTGGGCTGCAGATTTTATACATTTGAAGAGGGAGCTGCTCCGTATAATGCAGCTGATTTCCCCTGAGAACTGCTCTTGAGTCCTTGTGTCCAACCTATGAACGAGGGAAGCGGATACGAGAGGGGTGAGGCGGTCTCTCACGCTCCCTGTGTTCGGTGGGGGTTCGAGAGGAGCTTCTTCAGAAGACTCCCAAACAACAACACTGTATGTCCAATTCACCTTGCTATCCTTCGGAGATTCATTATGAAAGCCAGCAGGGAAGCTACTCCTATAACAAAGTCCAAATAAGCAACGATCATTTTCAAAGTCAGGTTTATTTTGGGGTCTCACCCAGACGCTGACAAAACACAGTCTGAGAATGTTTAGATTATCATTTGGTGTCTTTCTAAGACATATGGTGGATGGAAAAAAAACATGAATATTACCGAAAGCAATAATATTGTGATACTGTGATAGAACATAAGGTGTGTTTGGAGGTTAAGAGTAGGAATTTGAGAGAAATGTTTAACAAAACATTAGATTTACTCAACTATGTGCGAGCCAAGGCTTATCAATGGCCGACAAACTGCTGGGAAGCTTCCTCCATAGATTTTTAAATAAAAATAAATTCAAATCAGATTTCTTCAGTTCGATAAGCTATTCATTTCAAGTCACCACTGACTGAATCATTGAGATTTAGTGTCCTACTGTAATCTGCGCTGGCTCTCAGGTTTAGAGTCATTTGGAAAGAGTCACTGAAGTCCAGAGTCTCTGACATTTTTTGTTTCCAATAGGAACTTTGTGGATAATTTATAATAACTGCTGATGTACCTCACAGGCCAACAAATAAATCTGCCAGAAATGTGTTATTCAGATTTTGTAAGGAGTGAAGAAGTCCCATTTTTCAATTTTCACATACCAAACAAAGTGTTTGAAATGTTACGAAAAAACAATACTTCTGTTTTTTTCCTAATTTCCTAATACTTCAGGTTTTAAAGTGAACTATTCATTCATGCATGTTGTTCCAAAGACGTGTGTCCTCATAATCATAAAAAAGTTAACAACTGGCCTCTGAACTCAGTTTACTTTCTGGCAAGCCCTGTTGTTGTACAACCCCTCCTCTTCAATCAATCCTCAGTCAATTCCTGATGGACAAGCCCTACCTTTTGGTCTCGTTGGATAGTTAGAAAAGTCATGCAAGTACAAACGAGATGTGAACACGTTTTTATGTTCACATATAAAGATTAGAGAACTGTTGTTCATGAATGTTACTATTGAGACACCTGCACCCATGACTTCCTTCAGCGAGGCTCTATCACAAAAACACTCACTCTTTAAACATTCCACACCTCAGACAGCAGATTATCATGCTGTTTTGTAATACCTGCCAAACATGTCCTTTAAACACCGCCAATCCTCTAGTTTTAAACTTAAGACAATCTTTTTTGACACGAACTGTAGACTTAAGACGAGAACTCCACCTCCTGCTGTCACCCTTTTTTTTAAAAGGTTTTTTTTAAATCTGCAGAATGCCTGAAGTCTTATCGCACATCATTGACGCTGACAGGTATGGCTGGAGGTACAGTAAGTAGCATGACCCTCTTCAGATTTCCGCACTTTTCCACTACAGTCCCACCATTGAGCATTCACAAAGAGCCTGATGGAATTGGCAGGTACATGAAAGAACTTAAACCTCATCTCCGGTTATGGATAAAGACGCCCTTTCAGCTCTCAGGAATGGCGGGCTGCTCTCAAAAAGGTGGAAAAAGGGGCCTATCACAGCATTCCTCCCTTGATCAGCCCGGCACAAGAAGCTGCATTGGTCGCAAGAATCCTGCCGCCAGGCTCACCGGCAGTAGACTCGGACCCTTTCAGCAGTCAAACGTGACCCAAGAAGTCTTTGAAATGGACCTTTCTGCTCTAAAGACAAAATGGAAATCATTTCATGCGTGGGGGAAAAAAAAAAAAAAAAAAAAAAAAAAAAAAAAAAAAAAAAAAAAAAGAGGATTCTGAAGGCTAGTCTCCACATGCCAGCACAACTACAGAGGGCCATTGTGTTGGAGGCCTGAAACAGTCCAGTGGACGCTCCGGGAAATTAGAATTTGACAGGGATGTATTTAGGCTGGGGGAGAGGGATAGCAGTAATAGGTTTGCTGACAACAGTGCAGTTGGCAAAGGGAGAAGAACGCCCTTTGCCATGGTACCATGGTGACACCCCTTGTCACGAATTCCAGCTGGAACAAGTCACTGATGTTTACTCACAGCCTCTAACTTTGGAGAAGAAAAAAAAAAAAAAAAAAAAAAAAAGGCCCAAGGTGGATAAGTCCAATAACAAAAAGAATCGCCACCTTAATTTAGTTCTATTTAATATGCCAAAAGAACAGACAAAAGTTAATTACCCATCAAATCAAAACTCATAGTTGATGATTCTTACTAGGACAAATATTTCACTCATCTGTAACTGGAAGGACTTTTCCTGTACACCTACCTCAGAGCAAATACAGAATTCCCTGTCGATGCCATAAAAACACATTTACCAAAGCCCACAGCTGAAATATGAATGTGCCGCAAGAGAGATCTGAAGAATATGATATAAATAACATCAGCAACTGAAAACCCAGTAACCCGACGTACGCAAGTTGATGTCAAGTTTATTTTTCAGGATTCTGAAACTAGAGCCTGGCAAAATACAAAATTCGAGCAATATTCTGCTATTAAAATGCTTCAAGCTGTAAACTGAGAATATGACCACAGGCAAGGTGCTCTCAAACAGGAATTTTATTCGAGCTAAACAAACTTGATTTTTTTAAACAAGCAGAGAGAGTAAACTGCCTTGAAGTTGTCAGTTTCTTGTTTCTGCAAAAACGCAGTTATGCTGAATTATAGGAAGGAACGGAGCAGAACGTGAGGAGAAAGGTGTACATCAGGCACCCTCTTTTTCTTTAAGTTATTAGCTTCCGATTTGAGACCGAAGTATTCATGAATTATTGAACAGAAAGAGAGAGATCCCAAACTTCATTAGAAGCCATCGGCAACAGCTCACTTTGGTCAAATTCATACTGCATGTCTGTATTTTCCTCACTGGTGTTGGCAAGCCACTTGACGCCACGACTTTAAATAGCTACCATCCCAAAGTACTGCCAAAACAGTAAAACCCTGCGATGCTCTCACTGTCATAGTATTAGTTCAGAGAGTCCCTCAGCGGTACTCTGAAGTCCTTCCCATTATAGTGTGGTATGCACCCTCAGCAGGGTCAGAGGTTATAACCACACTCCTCATTTGGCGAGTGAGTAACGGAGAGCGGGCCTCTGCCCGAAGAGACTGACTGCGGTGATTAATGACTCCGATACGGTGCCATCAATAGCACGCTGTACGCGTGAGCAGTCAGCCTGGATGTCCGCAGCCCCTGGAAAACCTCCAGGAGCCAATCAGAACACTCGCTTATGCCTAAGCCCCGGTCAGCTCAAAGCTGACCTTCTCCACTTCGCACTGTACTCCTTCCCCACCCTGCTCTGACATAGCTGAGCCTTCTATTAATGGCAACTGCAGGGCATGAGCAAAAGAAGATAGAGGCTGGCTAAAGAAGTCATTCACGACTGGAAAACCAAGCCGGCCCTGGCAACAGGATGAATTCGACAATGCAGCCCAGACTCTGGCCAGTTTACTTGACAGTGAAAAATATAAATAGAAAGAATTCATCCTCTCATTTTACTGAGACTGAAATGATTAATTGAATGTTTTAATTTAAAACAATAGTCAAGGTTATCATACCTTTAAAGAAGTCATTTATGACTTCAGCAATTACTGTTATTAGAGGATAATGATTTTAAAAACATTTTATAGGGATTTGCATCTACAACTTTTCACTGATAGGCAGGCCTATTATTTTTAATATTTTAGAGCTAAGCAAAACTAGATAAAAATTAACCAATATTCACTTAAGAATTTTAAAGTTTAAAAAAAATGGTATCCTAACACCTTAGGGACGAAATCGCACTATTAACTAGTTGTTTATTAGCATGCATATTGGCTGTTTATTTGTATTTATAATGCACATAATGTCTTATTCTGCATGACCATATTTAGAATCCTTAATCCTATCCCATACCTAAACTTAACAATCTTACTAACTATTAAAGGGATAGGCTAGTTCACCAAAAATGAAAATTCGGCCATCAATTGCTCATCCTCATGCCGTTCCAAACCCGTACGTCCTTTGTTCATCTTCGGAACACAAATTAAGATATTTTTGATTAAATCTGAGAGCTTTCTGACTCTCCATAGACAACAATGCAACTGACATGTTCTAAGCCCAGAAAGGTAGTAAGGACATCATTAAAATAATCCATGTGACATCAGTGGTTCAACCGTAATTTTATGAAGCTATGAGAATACTTTGTGCGCAAAGACAACAAAAATAACTGAACAACTGGACTATTTTAACAATGTCCATACTACCTTTCTGGGCCTTGAACGTGGTAGTTGCGTTGCTGTCTATGCAGGGTCAGAAAGCTTTCAGATTTCATCAAAAATATTTTAAATTGTCTTCCAAAGATGAACAAAGGTCTTATGGGTTTGGAACGACATGAGGGTGAGCAATTAAAGACAGAATTTTCATTTTTGGGTGAACTAACCCTTTAATAAGCAGTAAATTAGGAGTTTGGGGCAAAAGTCGTGGTTAATAGTTAGGCTAGTTAATATCGAGAGCTGGTACCCAAACTAAAGTGTGACCAAAATATTTAGAAGAAAAAAAAAAAAAAAGATTTCATTGTATGATTTTATAATTTCCATGACTAATTTCTGGATCTGAAAAACTACAATGTTAAAATTCCATGACATTTCAAGGCTTGATCCTTTGACAGTAGAGAAATCATTTGAAGAGAAGGAGCACTGGGCCAGGAAGCGTCACTGACCCAAAACCTGTTTTTCTGACTTGAGCGTCATAGCCTGAAGTGTTTGGAGCATGTGCGCTAACCGTTACACCATGAATCTGACAATAACATCTTTTATCACTGAATAAGTTACTTTGGTAAGAAAACATCAGTAGAGGAAAGCAAAATATGTAAATTAAAGTTGTGGAAAGACAGCAGTACGGAATCAAATAGAAATACAGCAAACTGCTCTGAAATTTCCATTAGACAATGGTTGTTTACATCAAAGCACATTGCATAGTTAAAATTCACAACTTCTAGTTGCATTGTCATATTGTGTTTTTCTTCTATGTCCTTGTGACTCACTATCCCCTGAAATTTAATTTGCTCTCTGACGCAGAGTAAACTCCAGTGTGCAGGCATGCCAAGAACAGCGACCATGTTATGTCCCTTAACAATTCAATTCATGAGATGCATGAGTGAATCTGGGTGAGCCTTTGTGGTCCGCAACAGGAAAGAACGGCATGGGGTAAATCCATATTAAAACAACAGAGTGAAACAAAACATATAAAAAAAGCCACCAGCAGCCCTTATGCAGCTGGGGGCTGGACCATCACACCAAGGGTCCTTTCTTAAAAGAAAGTGCCCTGGCAAACACACAGGTCCAAATATGCTTGTAGAGCAAACATGAACCGAAGAACCAGTCAGCATCCCGATACTTGAGAATGGGGTGTGGAGGACATATTGACCCCACATGCATGCCTACAACAATGGGAGTCTTTAGCCCCTCCGGCTTATTACAGTGACTCCATCTCGAGTTCCAACGCCCACCTGTAGGCCACTGCAAAATATGTTTTTAAAAACCAGGCTCTTAAATGGATTATGTCACAATTATGTACACCCCCGCTTTGCCTTATCGTGTTAATAAGCAATGAGTGCATTAGAAGCATTGAAAACAAAGCTAGCGGATAATAGCGGCATGCAGTAATGACGTAACGCGATTTTTCTGCTCGTATCTTGCATGGAAAGCAGCGTTTGATGCCTCTGTGCTTTAAGATATGAAAAAAAGCCAGGGTAGCGGTGCTGTACACCTCTCTAATGCGTTTTTAATTTGATGACGAGCTAAAATGAATCGTGAGAAACAATTTAGGGAATTGTGCCACTTTCCCAAACGAGAAGGAACGCATGTTCACTTTGATTAAAACTCGGTAAAGTCAGACGTCAGCTCTTTCTCTCAGATGGCAGTACGGCTTGTGAGTCTGACTGTGCTCAGTTTTAGAGCTTCCTCGGTTGCCTGTAATTATGTGACAGCAACAAAACGATTACGAAAAACGGTCATACTCGTTAAATCCTCAGATTTTGTAGGTAGCATGATAATGCTTTTCAGCATAAAGCGCTACTTACAAACCTTGCTTCAAAACACCTTGCCTAGTTTAAGACACTATAAATAAATGAGAAAGCATTGCACTTCAAGATGTGATTTCCTCATATGAACAGCGATAGCCTACATCCAAGCTATAGAGTGCAATCTCTGAATTTTAATAGTCAGTCAGATTGATTGATTATATTACTGAAATGATTGTCCTGGGGCAATTCAGGCAGTCATTTCAGAACTTCACACTACCCTTACATCTTCTTAATAAATTCTGCTTAAATCCTCCAATGTGGCTGGGACACGATGCAACTTGAAGTCTGTCTTTGAATTTGGTAAATAAATGACACTTGCTTCTTCAAATAAAAATCACATAGGGCAAAAGGGGCCTCTGTAGAAACAACTTTGTAATCATGTCTGATGAGCTTTGCTCAACTTTGATCACCTAAAATGACCATCTTGAGAGAATAACCACCAGAGGTCGACCGATTGATCGACCGGCCTGCAGTAATCATTTACTCATCAATAAATCAATAGATAATCAATCATTTACTCAATAATCATTTAATCAAAATCACTTTTATGAGATGAATGGGGGAAAAAAAGAAAATCGGCCAAACATATCGGCAACATATATCGGCCATCGGCTGCCCTGATTTCTAAATATCGGCATCGGCCGGTGAAAAACCCATATCGGTCGACCTCTAATAACCACTCTTCTCACAAAGAAAAGAATAAACCACAGAGGGCCACATGAGGGCTGCTTCTCTGGCAGGTGCTTTTTAGGGGCGGATCAGATTCTTGTTAAAGACCACCAGTAAAACCACAATCTTGGAGCAGATAGACAATTGAGGCCAGTTGGTAGAGGATACCAGTGACAGCTGGGAACCCCCAGGCTCTTAACATGTACCAGGACACCATCCTGACCCCAAAAAACACCCCAGAGATACACCCCAACTGCTAGAAGGGCAGCCCTCCCAATTCCTGGCACAATTTGTGGTTGCAGGGATTGATTTCATGTCCCACACTTGGGGGCATACAATGGTAGATATGCAATGTCAAAAAAAAAAAAAAAATTAAAAAAAAAAAAAAAAAAAAATCACCATGAACCAATGTTTGCAAATCATTTTACTAATTTTCTTCAGTAATTTGGCATCTTTGAAAACAACTAATATCTGTAAGGCAAGAAATGGGTAGTGTGGGCCTTGGTTTTATCTATTGGGATTTGATTAGGATTGCAAAATAGTGAAAAATGTCCTAAATTTTTCAGAACTTTTCCAAGTTTCTGTGATTATTTGGAAACTTTCGGAAAATTTGAGGTATTTTAGGAAACTTTTGGAAAGTTTCTGGAAATGCTCCACCCCTTTGCAACCCTAGATTTGATTGGATTACGAGAACAGCTAGGCTATACCAATGGCATATTATATACCAATATCAATAAATACCAAGAATTTTGCATGAATTGGAGGACTTAAGTGGCTTTGTTGACATCTTTCAAAATGAATACTTTTACAGTGGAAGGAAAAGATTACAACTATTCTTTCTCCTTTGCACACTAATGAATCATTCACAGTAAGACCCTTAATGTGTATAATGAAATTAAAAAGGGTCAAATTTTATTTCATGCTGACTGTAAGTCAAACTGACAAGCAGGTTCCCCCAGAGTTTGCAGAGATGCATTGCATTCTGGGAAGGTTTTGGAATATTGATATACAGTGCATAAACAGCATATTGTCTCTGGTCACCCAGACAAAAGGTTAATGTTGCTAAAAATCTTCTTTTTTTCCCCATCACCAAGAAGGCTGTAAACAACAAACACATACAGAAAAATACTTTCTACAAGGTCAAATCAAAAGAGCACAAAACACCAGAAAAAAAAAAAAAAAAAAAAAAAAGAGCACAGCACAACATCATAAAATGGATAAAACCGCTCTGTGAATGATGAACCACAAGGTAGGAGAACCAAATCACCTGCCCTAATGAATCAAAAATGGCGATATGCTAAACTGACACCCCCAAAAAAAGGGAAAAAAGATTAAATTAGATACAGCAATAAAACCCAGCTCAAGGACATAAGAAACTGTGAATGATACAGCTCTTATTTCTGGCAGAGGCAAACCCAAAACACACACATATCCTGCCCTATGAATTTATCAGCATTGAAAATCTCATTCAGGTTTCAGAATATCATGGCTGAAACCGTAAGATGGCCAGATGGCCCTCCTTCACACACACCGGCCCTAACGCCACTTGGCAGCAAAGGGAGGGAGTGAATCTGCAATATCTGTGAATGAGCTGCAAAGTCTCGAGGTGCTGGGCTGAAGCAGTGCAATGCTGGGACTGTCACATTCGGCACACAGATACGGATGGCCGAGGAGGGCAGGAGGGATGGCAGACGTGAGGAATAGGAGGAGGAGGGGTGCTAGAGTTTGCTAATGTGTGAAAATAAGGACAACCCACAAAGGGCGAACAATGGCATTCGGTGCCTACAACAATCAGCATTTCAGTTCTCTTTTGTGTCTATAAACCCTCTGCACAAGAGCATGCTTAACCATACAACTAAAGCGTGCATGTTTTTCTTGAATAAGGTGCAACCAAAAGAGAGTTCTTCAAAGAAGATCAATGTTTGTTCAGAACAAACGACAGTGCGGTGAAATGCGAGAAACACATTTTCATTTGCTGCAACTTTGATGGCAAGAATTGATCAAAGCCACCGTTTTCCCAAACAGTAAACGGACTCAATGTGGCGAGAACGGTAAGTAGTACCCTTAACCCAAAACAGGGGGGCAACAGATGGCCTGAGAGACATAACCACCGACTTGTTTAACAGAAACACAAGTTTGTCCTAGATCAATGGTCTGTGTCAATAAACACCTCACAGTAGACATCAACAACCCAACTGTGTATTTTACGTAGATGTGGAGATACACTTGGGTTCGGGTTAGACAATAACAACCTCTCAAGGATATCTTCTGTTTGTTATGAAACCAGGAAGGCTCGAACTGTACCCTGCGGACACGGACAGAAAACAGTGCAAATCACTGATAACACTGTGCCGATATATCTGTGATACTTCAGAAGCCTACACCAGTCGAAGAACTCATAGCTTTTTGTTCAGGAAAACATTTCCTGAAATATAAGTCACATAAATCAAACACACTGAGATATTAGAAAAACAACAAGAAGCCAAATGTGAGCACAAACTAAAAATAATCACATTCAGAAACTCTTTTTGGATGACAACCCCGGGTGATCCTATTCTTTTTGTAGTATGCTTAAAGAGAGTTGCAATTTCGACCTGAAAGAGGCTAAAAATTTGCAGGAAATAACTTGTACCAAAAAGACTGTACCAAAAGACCTTTCTTCTTTACAATGATGGCAGCAGGGCACCACTATACCTATTCACACAAGTCTCTGCAATGAATTCAGCCCAAATCGCTTACAGACTCATTCATTCATTGTGTTAATAATTTCAGTCTTAGGTGTGATTTTGATTTTGGTTTTTATAAACTTTAATCTTTATACTTAACATTAAAATCTGAGAATGTTCTGTTGGCTTGCACTGACAAATTATTCAAGCATTACAAAACTGCCAGTTCTGAGGATTTAACAATGCTTTTTTGAATTGTGCATATTATCAAACTAAGCGAAAAGTGTAATTTATCAGACTAACACAGGATTTGTCAAATTTGTAAGAATAATGTTTGATTCAATTAGAAGTTTTACTTAGAATCCACTGAAAATAGGTCGAAATCAATAATGCTTTAAACTCATACCATCTGTTTTCCAGCAAAAGTATTTATAGGAAGGGAACATGAGATGCTATTTTATATTAACAGCTACACACCATCCAATTTATTTATTTATTTATTTATTTTTTTTAAGAATTATTATTCATGCAGCTGTAATAACCTAATATTAATTGCGAGCTTACATGGAATAGCCTATTTGTACTTATAAAAATATTTTTGTTACTCTGCAGAACCATTTAAACTGCACGAGTGGTGATTAAAATGGTGAAAATGTTGACCAGGACCTGACAAAGACTACACATTTTGTTGTATATTCAAACATTGTTTTACCTAAAATATCTAATACCTTTACCTAACGTTGACTAAAAAATAAAATAGGTAGTTACACATCTACCATAATATGAAGAAAACTTGTTTCATGAAAAAAAACATTTATGAAATAGCTTTTTTTTTTCTGTCAAATCTGACAGGATCTTGAAATAAAATTGGCAATTTTAATATAATTTTTATGTGGAAAATGAAATACTAGCAAGGTAAGTATAAAAAAAAAAAAAAAAAAAAAAAAACAATTCTGAACTACTGGTCTTACTGGGCCAGCAAAAAAAATAAAATAAATAAATAAATACATAAATAAAAAATCCTTAATTTTGAACCCTGTAACAAAAGGACAAATTCAAAAGACTTAACTACAGCCAACGTAAGTGGTTTGTTGGTGGAAAAACTCAACATGACTGATGTTTGGAAATCTAAAAACCATGAACTAGATCCTTAACTAAATAAATAAATACAAATAAAACAAAAAACAATGGGGCTACAGAACATCATTTCAGTCCCATCTTTCTTTCCTAGCCTACATTTCTATGCTGTTCCAACCACCCACTTCCTGCATTTCATTCATAAACAAGATAATACTACCATCTTTCTCCTTGCGGACATGCATTCCTGAAGCAGCCTTACCTTACCAAGGTATCTACTTTCCCACATGCACACACAAAAATCTGAACAATGTGGATACACCCTTTTCCATTGCAGGCTCTCTATTTGACAAAATGGATGCTACTGAGATCGCAATCTGTTGGGGTTTTAGTTTACACTATGCGAGGGAGCACTTACATGCACCAACATTAAATAACTCAAGAACCTGGTGGTCTTGCATAATGAGGAAAATGTCTGGTTCCACAGACACCAGGAAGTGTGAAGACACGCAGTGGTGTTGACTTGTAAGAAATAACACACGCGTTCCTCAGGTTCCACAGCGGTTCTGATGTATTTACTAGGTCAGCACTACAAGTTACGAACCAGTTGGAAGGTTAGTCTGTTTGTCAGCGTCAAACACACCTGGTCCGGCCCATTTCCCCCACCTCCATGTGCCTCTTTAAAGCACACGTTTTCAGAGGCTAAGATCTCAACACCAAAGCCAGTGTGAAAAGCGCACTCTAGCCAGCGTGATGTTTGCTGTCCAAGTTGTTTACTGATTTAAGGACTGCTGGGTTAGATGAGGCCTAACAAATTATTAGTGTCGGCCCATATGCGCATGTGCGCTAGGCCCAACCTCAAAATGAAATCCTTACGGTTAGGTATAATTTAGAGCAATATTAGTGATGCTTGTCTTATCTAACATCCCTAATAAGTTATAAAAATGCACAGTTATTTCAAACGGTTTGTTTCTGGGATTTACTGTAAAATCCACTAGGTACTCGGTACGATTCCTTCAAGCAATTTCCCACAAATTGACAAGTCGTGCAGCATGAGGACACCACCTCCTCCACACCAGTGCCATTCAAAGAAAATTAAATTGACGGATTTAAGATTCACAAGGAGTGGATGGAGCGCGGCCCGGCACATGCCCTGAATTTTAAACTCTAATCAGACCCCCTGCTTATTGCCCACACTGATTTCAATTGGTGGTGGAAATGGCATAGCTGAACACAGAGACTCTGGAAAGATAACAGAAGAAATTTTAATAGAAGCATCCGCTTCATGGTGTCACATTCTTCTAGGATTTATTATAAATAGGGGGGTAAAGTGAGAAGATAAAGGAAACATCTCTAAATGTGAGAAGAAAGAGCAAATGACCTAGACCAAGGACGTATGAATGTTAAAACAGTGATCGATAACAAGCGTAAGACCATAGAGGAATATTCCAGAGAGGGCCCTGCTGAAAAAGTGTTAAGATTGTACGAGGGCGGTAAAGAGTGCTATTTTTGCACGTCGTAAAAACAACCCACTGAAAATGGTGGGCTAAGAGTTTCCACTCTATTGCAGTGGTTTCTTTTTGACTCCAGGGCCCCCCATTGTCCACAACAATACTTTAAGGGATAGTTCGCCCGGAAATTAAAATTCTGTCATTAATTACTCATCCTCATGTCATTCCCATAAGACGCATAAGACCTTCGTTCATCTTCGGAACACAAGTTAAGATATTTTTGATGAAGTCCGAGAGCTTTCTGACCCTGCATAGACAGCAACACAACTACAACGTTTAAGGCCCAGAAAGGTAGTAAGGACATCGTTAAAATAATCCATGTGATATCAGTGGTACAACCTTGATTTGTTTTTGTTTTTCCTTGTAGCTTCAAAAAATTACGGTGGAACCACTGATGTCACATGGACTATTTTAATGATGTCCTTACTACCTTTCTGGGCCTTGAACGTGTCAGTTGCATTGCTGTCTATGGAGAGTCAGAAATCTTTCAGATATCATCAAAAATATCTGTGTGATCCAAAGATGAACATGTCTTTTGGGTTTGGAATGACATGAGGGTGAATAATTAATGACAGATTTTTTATTTTTGGGTGAACTATCCCTTTAAAGGTCAATTACTGGATAAGAATTTTAAATATTTTTACTCAATTTTCATTTCCAAATATTTTAGAGCTTGACATATCTTAAAAAAAAATAATAATAAAATATAAATTAAAAAAAAAATATATATATATATATATATATATATATATATATATATATATATATATATATATATATATATATAAAATAGTATTAAGTATAAAAATGCCCATGGAGTTTTAAAATGTTACTAATTTCCATGACTTCTCCAGGTCTAGAGATCAAACTTTTATAATTCCATCATATGGTTTTCCAAGACCGTGGGAATCCTTGTTCTTCAATGGAATAAAACAGTTGTTAAAGGGGCAATTTTTTCATCTAATTTTAAATGTTTTTAAGTCACCTTCAGGCTCTCGGGTGGATAACCACTAGGGTTGCAAAATTCCAGGAATTTTCAAGACTGAAAACTTCCCATGGGAATTAATGGGAATAAACTGGACATTTGCAAAATTGCAGGAACTGGGAACTTAAATGTAGTTGTGAAAAAAAAAAATCACATGTACACTGCTTACTGCAGGGCTATTGAGGCCACATCACCTACATGCACTGTGCTTTCCTCCATAACATGAACAGATCATTTCTTAAATCCTGCACACAAAATATCAAAATGTCCATCTTGGTAAGTATTCATGTACCTTGCACGAATTTTACAAAAAAATGATGTTTAAAACTTCCTTGTGCTGTGTGTAATATACTGTGCAACTAAATTAGGCTATACCATTGTAAAAACAAATACACTGACTGAACAAACATTTAGGTGAGATAATAATAAAAACAAAAAAAAAAAAAAAAAAAAAAAAAAAAATTTAAAAATGACTCTCCCCCACACACAGTCCCCTCTAGTCACCTAAGAGGGGGATTCCCCTCCATTTGCTCTGAAGCCACACTTGCTGCATTTGAGCCCAAAGACTACATCTAAGTTTTGATATTCTGAATACATTTGATCTATGGGATTCAAGTTTAACTAGTAAATACCAAAAAGTGTTTATACAGTAGCTAGCTAGTCAGTAAATCAAGATAAGAAAAATCTAAGCGAGTTAGCACTATTTCATTGACAATTTATGAGGTATGTGCTAGCTAGTTCAAGCTGTGATGCTCTTTCTGCTAGCCAGTTTTCTGTTATCATACAGAAGTACAGTACTGGTCAAAAGTTTGGACATTACTATTTTTTAATGTTTTTAAACATTGCATATCTTTTGCTCAAGCCTTCATTTATTTGATCAAAAATACAGAACAAAACAGTAATATTGTGCAGTATTACCGGTATTACAATTTAAAATAATGGTTTTCTGTTTTAATATACTTTAAAATATAATGTATTTCTGTGATGCAAAGCTGAATTTTGAACATCATTACTCCAGTCTTCAGTGTCACATGATTCTTCAGAAATCATTTTAATATGCTGATTTATTATCAATTTTGGAAACAGTTGTGCTGCTTAATATTTTTTTTTATTATTTTATTTTTTTATTACCTGTGATTCTTTTTTCAGGACTCTTTCATGATTAAAGAGTTAAAATTGAAATCCTTTAACAATACACCATTTCAAAAGTTTGGGGTCAGTATCTTTTCTCTTTTTTTGAAATAAATTAATACTTTTATTCAACAAGGATGTGATAAATTAATAAAAAGACTTATATTGTTAGAAAATATTTCTATTTTGAATAAACACTGTTCATAAGTTTTTATTCATCAATAAATCCTGAAAAAAGCATCACAGCTTCCGCCCAAAAATCCAAAAATGTATTTTTTAAAATTTGTATTAGTTTGCATGCATGTGAGCCTGTGATCAAACAAAATGTTTATATTTATGTTTGTATATGATAGAGTTTTATAAACTTACCCAAATTTCCAATTAATTCCCATAAATTCCCGTAAATTCCCATAAATTCCTGGTAAGTTTCAAACTTAGAATATTTCCAAAATTCTCCAGATGAAGTTCCCCTGAAAAGTTTCTGGAAAATTTCTGGAAATTTACAGGAAATTTTCCGCCCCTTTACAACCCTAATAACCACTACTCTATAGAATAAGCAGACCTTCAGTTCATGAGACAATGAACACAAGAAGCAAGAACATGCTTGACATACTTAAACTGATGCCTAGATTTATGTTTCAACCTAAATTTGCTTTCCACTGCAATAAGTAGCTAAAGATGGAAAGAAAACGTCCGGGCCAAATCATAAAAGGTTAATATATCATTGTTTAAACAGCACACTATAAATCACTAACTCCAAGTAGATGTTTTCAAGGCCTAAGGCGTTCACGTGACCGCTACTTTTGTGAACGTGCAGGTGGCCAGAGTACAACTGGCACTCTAGTCCACAACCAAGCTCGCTCTTTACGGTTTACCGGGCTAATCTGTTAACAAACTGTTTTCTTCCCGTCTTGGCCTAGTTCTGAAGGTAGTAGCAGCTCTAAGCTCGCTGAAGACAACTCCACAATTACCCTCCTAAAGCATTCTCGCAAAAATCACGACAGACAGAGTCGCACTTTGGTAAACAGCAGGCAATTTGTGTGGGAGTCAAAGATCAACTCAAAGCAGCGGCTCAGTAGGGGTAAACAGAGAGCCTCCCTTCATCCAAAAAACTGCTGGACACAAATTGGTGCTTGCAAACATTAAACAGGCACAATGTTTAATTTTCCTCTCAAATCCTTAAACGCAACCCCCACTGTTATCGATCAGCCAGACACAACATCAGGCATGGTAATATGTAAACATCTTTAAAAATCAATATTATTGCATTTGTAAGCAGGTAATTTAAGTGTGTCTGTGAGAGGTGGCCTTTATCTGCCCAGTTTCTTCCATCCAGAGCTGACAACATGTCTCAGTCTCCAGGCCATCGCGTTAACATCCTATGCTACATTAAACTCGCGTTTCTACAGCGTGCTGAGCTAGTGAATCACGCCGTCTTCTCTGTAAGACAGATCTTCCCTCCTGTTTTCCCTCTGCTGAGACCACAGACCAGGACGTCTCCATTGAGCCCATAGAAATCCACCTGAAAAACACCGTTGCGAGAGCTCGGCATGTCGAGCGCCGATGAAAAGCTGCTATTTTTTAATCGCCGCTTTGTGTTCGAGGTGCACGGAGGAAAAGGTTGCACGATGTACTCAAAGCTGTTTTCCCTCCAAAATGTCAAAGTGCAGCTTTGGTCTAAAGGCCTCTGACACCGTGGAAAGTCTTGACCTGAGTTTTGCAGCAGCATGAAACAACATGTTGGGTCATTTTTTTTTTCTTCCTAACACTGTATTATTTTTGCTTTTTCTCTCCAGTCTTTCCTAAAAACTAAATGTTAAGAATTGCTAACAATTGCGAATTATACAACTGAACCTTTTCAATTAAAATTCTGCTGGATAGCATTAAACACAGAGCTTGTAGACGCGAAAACCATTTATATAAAGGAAATAACAAATCAGTTTCCTTGGCATGCAAATGATTTTACTCTTTAAAATGTACAGTATTACTGACATGAGAAAAATTGGTTCACACATTAAAACACAACATACACAAATAAATTAGGGTAGCTGACATACATAAAATGGTATAAACTTCAATGAAATAATCTCTATTGTGGTTATGCTCAACATGAAGCACAATTTGTAAACTGTGCCACTTTAAAGTTTCAAGCGATCAGTATTTGTTTTTTTTGTTTGTTTTTTTGTTTTTTTTTAATCCTAGTCAATGGGGTCCATTATTGCTTTTTTCAAAATATCTCATTTTGCACTTAACAGAAAGAAATACAACATGAGGGTGAGCAAATGATAACAACTGTAATTTTTGGATGAACTACCAAGATAGAGCGTAAAAAGTCTAAATTGAATGCAAATTGATTTCGAAAACATTAAAACGGAAAAACAATGTTTACTGACATCAGCTGAACAATATTAACGTGCACTGCTAAATCGTTGACAATAAGGCCAAGAGCGTGTAAAAAGGGCCACGTTTGATTTCCTGTCGACGCTAAACCTCAGTGAAACAACCGGTCAATTCTGGCGTTATGGCACACTAGGAGATTGCAAACTAAGCTTGGGCCACTTTGGTAAAGCAACGTGGCAGAACATTAACTCATTAAGCAAAGGCACATCTCCTCGGTGGGACTGTATGTTATTGCATATTATAGAAGTGCACAGTATTCGACGGAAAATCTATTCGCTCGGTGCCAGTCAATAACGCGGATATTTCTCAGCTTTCTTCTTCTCAGCTCCACACCTCTGCTGATGATGCAAGTCTTATCACAGTACCGATAGTACGCAGCCTTGCATTAGAGCCATTTCCCGCTGCCTTTAAAGCCCCCACCCTCAGAATAGAGCCCCAGGGTTATTTACAAGCAGTGCTACAGAAATCTAGGTTAGGCTGCAATTGAAGTGTGAACTATTGCACACTGCAGCAGACAGTGCCTCCAAAGACTGAAGCAGCTTACTGGAAAATAAACAAGAGATCTGCATGTGTATGCGTGTGCGAAAAAAGACATGCTCATGGTAGGAGCAGCCATCCCCTGACTCGGGCTGCGGCGTCATCTCAAATCCAATCACCCTGCAAGATTACGTGTCTGATTACAAAAGCACGGGAGTTATGAGAGGTCCGGTGCATGACTCTACACAAGCTGGGAATTTTCTCCTGGGCGCGCCTTTTCCGCGCAGCCCTGCCTCACGGTCAGCACCGGTGCGCCGTAATCCAAGTTTAAGTCTTTATTTGTGCGGAGAGATTTGTGCAAAGCCCAAATAGGCACTTCGCGGACTCAACCGTGCAACCATCTACAATAAACTTTCAGGCACCTGCATGCCGGGGGGGAAAGCACCTCATACTTTGTCTATTTTTAAAACCTGACAACAACGAAGTCACGTGTGCAGGAAATAAATCAATACTGTCACCCTCTGCTAATGTTTTAGGATTGCACCGTAAAAAGGACGTGTTACAAGGTACACCAGGAATAAATATCTCCGTGGACTGGTTAGCTCAAACAAATTAAGGCATAAATGAACATGCAATTACAGAGCCAGGAGAGTTCTTCTCAGGGGCAAGCGAATCAATAACACTTGACAAGTGCAACAGTACAACAGGCCAGAACATCTTCTGCAAGACGATCAGCCCAAAGGGTATTGCAATACCTGCAATCACAATTAAATGAAGGGCACCTGAGAAAAAATTGGACTAAATTAGTCTCCCACCACAGACTTTGAACAGAGATCCTGGTCTGAGCTAGTAACAATATAAAACTGAAACTCGCAGAAGACAACACAACACGTTAGAGAACTTGCACAAGAAATAAAAAAGGGCAGAAAGGAAACTTATACCTGTCCTCTAATTTTATCCCCCTTTACTCACTGGATTTTCCCTTGGGACGAAATGAGGGGGTTGCAGAAAATAGACTCAACTACATGCCAAGACAGAGATATGGCCTTATTCCAGAACAACTCACTTTACACCTCGTTCATATGAGACATTCGGTGACTAAACGGCCAACCGACTCAACACCGAGAAAGTGATGTGGGTGTTTTTTTTTTTCTTTTTTCTTTTATAAATCTGGCTTTGACAGACTGAACATGACTAAAAACTGGACGTACAGTAACGTTCAGCTTCAGGTCAGATGAGATTAGTTTTTTTTTTAGTAAGCAGATCTTCAATATTGGTTCTACGGTCTCCTCAAAGCTAAAGTAACTTACATATTGTGTTGACTACATAAATTGCGCAAATTTTACACATCGTCCATTAGTTTGCAAATGAATAAAATTTTAAACGTAACTCTTTGCTATGATCGTTAACATTACGAACATGTAAGCAAAAACAAATCAAAACAACAACATATTATGGCATATTATTATTAAGAACACTCATAATTCATATTTCTATGTTGGAAACTAACAATTGTTGAGTCGTTAGTAAAATTCATTTAAATATCAGTATTTGTGTCCAAAACAATATTAGTTTTCTTTAGATTAAACAGGAACCTTGCAATTCAAGAGTGTTTGGTTACTACAGATTCATAATTCTTCTAATTATAACATGTAAACATCATTATAAACTATGCATAAGGTTTTTTTTTTCTTCACAAACCAGTCCACAATCTCACCACAATCTTGTGTTTAGTTAAAACCGACTGCACATAGAGAGCATTTTCCTCTTCGCTTAGGAGCATAAGATGAAAAAGTCAAATGTTAAAGGATAGCGTGGAAACCAAATGTCTGGGAAGCTCATGGAGGTCTTCATGTCCCTTGACAAGAAGGAAAAACACCCTCACACAGCTGAAAGGTTTAAAAACGTCTCCATGGAGAGGCAGACGTGATGAACATGCTAAAAAGCCCAACAAGCCAATAAGTAAAACTAAATAATTAAATAAAAATCCTCCTGGTTACTTTATTGTTATGTCTATATAAGGTTGAAGAGACAAAAACAAATTCACAAACCCCATGAGAGAGTTACAGTTTGATTTAAACCCAAATGTAAACCACTTTCATCAACATTTCCATACTAAAACATCAGACACAACAATACTATATTATTTACACAGCACAACGACAGATCAAAGTCAAACACCGCGAATGAGACAGTGTATTAAATCAACACAATCTTCAAAAGCCCAAGCGCCAGAAAAGGTTATAAACTCACTGGAAACCAAATTCAACGCGGAAATTAAATTCGGCTGCACAGTATTTACCACAACACATACAATAACAGATCTAACCCTTTTTCTGCTTGGACTGGTGTTATTGATTATCTATTGGTGGTCGATAACATCTAAAACGACCCAATAATGCCGTTTAAAATAGCAAAAAGCGGAATAAATTACCAGATAATGACAACAACGAGAATGCTACACCGGAAACGAGTTATCTATATCGCTTTTTCAGCACATAATTTAAAAAAATAAGTCAGATCATCGATTTCAAATGATAACCAACTTGACACATTAATTAATTAATCGTCGGAGACCTTCATTTAGCTTAAACCTCCAAAAAAAATAATAATCAGCGGTTTATGAACAACCCCATCAAAACTGAGCTCGCTTTAAAACAAGACGCGAACAAAAGCGACGTTGATTCGAATCGAATCTGAACTGAATCCTGATTTAAAATATGAGCGTTACAGCTTCTGTAGAAGATCAGCTCGCGACGCGACGCGACAAACTCAACGTCGTACGAAGCGTGTTCGATTCCTAATGAAGCGTTGTGGTTTATCGCGTCGCGTCCGCGCTCTTGGGGGTCGTACACCTGTTTGCTTTAGGAGCGTCGGTCTCTCTGCAGCACAAACACAGCCAAGCCTAAAAATATCGCTATAATTCAGCCCAACTGTCGCGAGCGTCCTCCGCGCGATGTCTTACCTCGGTCGAAACAGATCGGCGTCACATCGCAGCTATTGTAATGTCTGGATGTCAAGCTTATAAACGCATCCGAGCGCGAGGAGGAGAAGAAATCTCGCCCTTCTAGCTGTCTTCTCTCTCCATCTACACGAATCAATCTGCACACACACACACACACACACACTTTCACTGTCCAGCCTCGAGACCCGAGCAGCCGAGCCCAGAGTCGCCTACATCGATTCAACAATTTACTGTGCAACCACAAGACAAGACCAGCCGAGCCCAGATTCACACACACATCAATCTGCACAGCTTTTTACTGTCCACAAATAAATACATTTATTAAACAGAGTCTGTATTTTAGAGAGTGTATAGTATTTTATTGCATTTACAAAACCTATGTTTTTCTGAAAAACAAAATTACGTCATTAACCTTTTAAACATTTATTATTTTATTATTATTATTATTCAATTGCTCAAAAAAAAACTTATTTTAGGCTACATTTTGTAATACTGATCTCACAATGTACATAGAAATCCTTTTGTATGGCGTTTATTCATTCATTCATTTTATTTTATTTGCATATTCACTTCGTATTTTGATGTTGCTCTTCTTATTTTTATTTTTGTTTTTACGTATTCTGAACTGTACAGCTTTTTTTTTCTTTGCCTTGAAATAAATACATTTAAGGGGAAATATCGCCCACCTGCATCAGTTTTTGCTCTTGAATTAAATGCATTTGCTGCTTTTTGTTGGTTTAGCAATAAAAGGGGACTGTTTTGTCCTTTATGTATTTATGCATGTATGTATTTATTTATTTATTTATTTGCTGCTTGCTTCAACGTCACAAACATTAACTATCACTATACTGCTTAAATAAAAAAAAACAGTAAAAACAAACAAAAAAATCACTAGAGAGAGAGAGAGAGAGAGAGAGAGAGAGAGAGAGAGAGAGAGAGAGAGAGCGTTATTTATTTTTTATTTATTTACTTACATGTAGGCCTATAAACATTTTGGTCTCTCTGAAATGAATTGCCTGCTTCCCATTTATTATAATTTTACTCTTTCTATTTTTAGCCTAAATAATTTAAGAAAATTAACAACTAAATTGTTATTGTTATTATTATTATTATTATTATTATTATTATTATTATTATTATTATTATTAGTTCTGGCTGCAGTTTTTTTTTTTTTTTTTTTTAATTTTTATGTATTTTTTTTTTTTCAGCTTACAATACAATAATAGTTGTGAGACCTGATTTGTATACCGCTAAAAACTTTCACTGTTCAGTTTGAAGACTCGACCAGCAGAGTCTGTCCACTCGATCCCAGAGACTGACATCACGAATAATTCGCCACACCGCAGCCAAACAAGCAGATATTTACCGTTTCACACTGCTGGAGATGAACCGGCTTGACTCCGACTGTGATAAAATCCCTTTCAGCGCTTCTGCAGTGGTGAACAACACTGCTGTTAAAAGCGCAGGTCTTGTCGTGGGTCGGCGCTGGTTATTGCTGGAGGTCAGTGAGATGCTTTTATTCGCTTGGTTACACACTCGCTCCTCGTCCTTCAGGAGATTCGTACGAGAAACGAGCAAGAATCGCAAAACGAGGATGAATTAATTATTCCCGGCAAATCCACAGGACGACTGCGCGGCGCTTGATTACAAGTCCTGTTTGGAGTCTTTATGACGAAGGAAATCAAATTAAAAAGGAAAGATAAAATGAAAGTACATGTCGACAGTCAGCAGCGGTCACATATCGAGGGTTTCTCCAGCCTCGCGCCTCGGTGTTTGATCGCAGAGAGAGAGAGAGTGTGTGTGTGTGTGTGTGTGTGTGAGCTGCTCTGCACTTGCTGTCTAACTCACTGTCTGAGCTGTGAAGAAGATCTGCCCCTTCAGATGGAGGAGGAGCAGCGTGTACCTTCACACTCCACCCCTCACACGACTCCACCTCACCGCTACTGTCCACAGACATGATAGATAGATAGATAGATAGATAGATAGACAGACAGACAGACAGACAGATAGATAGATAGATAGATAGATAGATAGACAGACAGGCAGGCAGACAGACAGACAGACAGACAGACAGACAGACAGATAGAGATAGATAGATAGATAGATAGATAGATAGATAGATAGATAGACAGAGAGACAGATGATAGATAGATAGACACACAGACAGACATACAGACAGACAGATAGATAGATAGATAGACAGACAGACAGACAGATAGACAGATAGATAACAGACAGACAGACATATAGATAGATAGACAGACAGACATAGATAGACAGACAGATAGATAGATAGATAGATAGATAGATAGACAGACAGACAGATAGACAGACAGACAGATAGACAGATAGACAGATAGATAACAGACAGACAGACATATAGATAGATAGACAGACAGACATAGATAGACAGACAGACAGACAGATAGATAGATAGATAGATAGATAGATAAATAGATAGATAGATAGATGATAGATTGACAGACAGATAGATGGATATATATATATATATATATATATATATATATATATATATATATATATATATATATATATATTAGTAAAAATATGATGATTATTATATACTGAACAAAGCTGGTATATTATATAAAACTCTTTTGGAAACTTTAATACAATTAGCAAAACATTATTAAATGCTTGGCATGCATGTAATTATTGAAATGTTATTTAAATTATATAAATGTTTTATATAAGATAATATATTTAATATATAATATTAACAACAACAATACATATTTTATAATGATGTTTTATATATCTATATATAAATTGAAAAATTTTATAGAATTAATTATAGAAAAATATTATATTATTATTATTATTATTATTATTATTATTATTATTATTATTATTATTATTATTATTATACAAATGCTTAATGTGTTTAGTAATATTATTGAAATATTTCATGTAGCGTAATACATATATGTTTTATATAATATAATAGACATTTTAATATATAATATTAATAAAATGATGATAATGATAGTATTTATTATTATAATATAATGGATGGATGAACAGACAGACAGACAGACAGACAGACAGACAGAAAGATAGATAGATAGATAGATAGATAGATAGATAGATAGATAGATAGATAGATAGATAGATAGATAGATAGATAGATAGATAGATAGATAGAAAGAAAGATAGATAGATAGATCCCATATCTCACCTATTACATTTGATATTGTGAGTTTCTATATATTGTTTCCACACATTCATAACCTCTTCACCCATGTTAAGGCTTAACCTTACGTCTTCCCTGACTTTGACGCTACACATGTCTTACTAGGACGGAGTAAGATAAGGTTTCTCATTCCTCATGAGGTCTCCAGGCCCCTGTATGTCTCAAACAGGTCACATAATCCCCTTAGACACAGAGATGCAGTCGCACACGAATGTTTGTCTCAATACCAGCTCAGATATCATCAGCAGTACAGCAGTTTTACACTGTATCAGTCAGACTTTGAGTTGGACGGTGAATACCCAGATTTGAGGGGAAACAAGGAGACTTTTGGTCCCTGGTGTTTCTCTGTATTTCTGCAGAGGATAAGATTAGCAACATCTCCACAGTTTCTCATTCTGCAATCAATATCCAGCCATTTCTGGATATAAAGGGGGCTCATCTGAGAGACAACCTGGGGTGGCTATCACAGATCAATAAAGGCCATCTTTAATAAGGGCGAATGTCCCCGGCAGTACCTGAGATCACATTTAAAGGAAATGGTCCAGAAACATCCAGACATTTGATTGATGGGGTAACGCCTGAAAGTGTCCAGAAAGCTTGATTGGAAATATAAAGCTGTGTAGAAAGCAACCATATTGTGTATTTCATAGTACCTGGATATTTGTGTTGAAAACTATACAAAATAACATACAACTTAATCTAAATTCAACAAAAGTGCAGATGAGAAACAAAAATAAAGAAACCAACATTCTCACAGTTCAAGTGTTTTATTAGTCATGCCTTATTTTGTTAATTTTTTAGATTGAACACAGGCCATTTTTATAAGAAAATCTGAATTTGATTCTAGCAAAAGAGCATATTGGATATTCCGCTAAACATCTGTTTTTATGTGTACAAAAACAAAAATAAAAAAAAAGATCACAGAATGCATTTTTGTATTCCACTGTGCTGCTTTTTCATTGCCTTTTCTATGTAATCATGCGTTATATGATGGTTTTAACCGTAACGCTTGCATTTCACATATTTTGCGCATTCTTCGGATGATGTGGCATTCTAAAAAAGTTAAAAGAAGTTGTACTTCAAAAATCCGTCTCCAAACGTTGCATTTTTTTTTCATTTCACTGCCCTGTGTCATATTTTTGCATTTTACTGTACTGCTTTTCCATTTTTTTTCTTTATGTAAACATGCACCAGATAAATATGCCTGACCATTGTCCTCGCGTTTTCGTAGCATGTCGACATGGCTGGATTAAACTTCAAAAGGCTATGATTTTATTAAATAAATATGAGTGCTGCACATTTCAAAGTCAAAACGCGGCGCGTTTATGTAAATGTATCTCTGAAGAGAACCAGCTGTCTTAAGAAAAGCTTTGATGGCATTTTCATTTTATCTTACCTACTTATAATGCCTGATAAAGTAGTATTTATGAGTGCTGCACTGCTTTGTGTACTGCCGTTACTGGGGAAACCGCTATATTTCTGCCGATCCAAAAGCGCCACCTGCTGACAGAGAATGAATTAGCATTTTCAATCAGCCCTTCTGCTGTTTTTGTTCAGACCAATGTAAAAATCAACCCATGTTTTTAAGCAGCAAACACACAGTTGTTTATGTGAACCACTGGATAGCTAATATGCCTTAATATAAAATCTAAACAAGACAGTAATATATATTTATGTTTTAAATTAATATAATAATGATATTTTGACTAATCCTTTTTTATTAAAAATAGTTTAAAGGTTCAAATGTGAAGTTTTTTTTATAAAAAAAAAAAAGTGATTTTTTTTTTTTTTTTTGCTTTTTCCCATCGCACTACCCTGCTTTCTGCATTTTCATAAGCACAAACACGGTCTGTGTGAATGACCCATTACAGGTTTGGAACGACATGAAGGTGAATAAATGATGACAGACTTTTTGTTTTTGGGTGAACTATCCCTTTAAATAATTTCAAATGCACCAAGTCAGTTTGAGCTTCTCAGTTTTCTCAGGTAAGATAATCTTTTTAAGGAAAAAAAAAAAAAAAAAAAAATGGAAATATCATTCAATACCATTATCAGCTGGTTACGTCATGCTAATATAATGTTAAAAGATTCACAAAAATAATAATAATATATTGAAAATGTTGAATGGTGGTGCACAAACTCCAGCAGGACACAGTTATAGGTTTGTCTGAGGAAATCCATTTGAGTGTGTCTAATGTAAAGTGACAAAGCAATGTCCCTGAGAGCAGCCATGTTTGCAGGGCTTCAAATCCTATTTGCTTTTTCACTTAAGGTATTAAAAAGGAACGACAGGCCAGAAACAATAGTGTTCTTGGCTCTTTTAGATGCAGCTTTTTGAGGTAATGATAACTAATACTGTACTGCTATACTGTATACATGCCCCAGCAACCTCCTCAGAACATTTTACAGAGTCACAGGGGAACGAATATGAAATACTAGATCAGGAAAGCCTGCCTTAGTCTTCAAAAGAATTATGTCGTAACTTAGAACGAATCTCACAAAGCTTGCCAAGAACATGTCTGGTTCATATTTCACCACAAAATCCAAAGAAAGAAAGAAATAAGTGTTGCATAAAGACACTTTTAGCCTAAATGTATTTATTATTATTTATATGTTTATTTTTTAAATAATTATTATTATAGTATTTTTTTATTTTTAAATAATAATAATAATAATAATAATAATAATAATAATAATAACAATAATAACAATATAATATTTATTATTATTATTATTATTATTATTATTAAGCATGTTTACACTATTTTCATAGTTATCTTTTATACTGTAGTATTATACAATCAATAAATATGTATTATATAATCAAAATATATAATATAATATAATATAATATAACAATATAAAATAATACATCATAATTGACATTGAAAGTCTCAAAACATATCTTAAAACCTATGATATGAATTAAATTTATATATAAATTAAAATTTTTATATTATTTTATAATTTATATTTTATATTATTATTTAATTCATATTTTACGAATTTATACATCATGTTAGCACAGTATGTTTCGACTGCCTTTATGCTGAATTTGAAATGTTATTAAAGTAAATAAAATATATTTAATTGTTTTGCTGTAATGAGAATCCAATGAGAATCATTAAAGCAAATAATTACATTTACAAGCAAACTCAAAAGTAAATCATCCGGAAACACTACAGTAATAAGAAGTGTTGGAGAAAATGGGCTTAATTATCAAAACAATTATGTTTTATGAAAATAATTGTGTGATATCTTTATTGTCAAGATATGAATTCTCCTAAAAATGACATTGACCTGCCTGATTTCAGTTATGTTAAATGAAAAAGAAAATTATATATATATATATATATATATATATATAACAAAATCAAATACTGTGAAATATCAGATTTGTGAAAAACCGATTGTGAGCGTTTGTAAGGATTGAGTTTGTTCACAGTAGGAAGCACCAGCACTCAGCATTAAGCATCTGCTTACCCGGGTTATAGAGCATCATGAATATTTAATACAGAGGTTATGTTTACTGCTCAGGTTGTGCTAAAGTATGTCCGTTAGAAAATGACATCTACATGCTTTGATGCATGAGCACTCGCTTAAAACGCAAGTGTCTGCTGTAGTTTCACCTCTATAGTTCAGCAAACACCGAGATGCAGATGGGCAAGAAGTCTGCTTTGATTTTGCACATGCCTACCTGCGCCGGCCCGTTTTGTTTTCCGCTCAAGAAGCTATTAACCCAGTCACACCAGGACATCTCGGTGAACACGGTATCTTTCTGATTAATAATTTATTGCCTCCACAAATGGGCTGCATGAGGGAAGCTAGCAGACAGACAAAGAGGACAGCTGAATGCCCAAAAACTTGGCATCTTTGCTCTGTAGCAACTGTTCCAATTATGGCATTTGCGCATCTTTTACGGTCATCATGAAGTCATCTGTTTTTTTTTTTGTTTTTTTTTTTAGAAAAAGGCGGCTCTGATGGTCAATTTATTTGTAAAGTGGCCAAAAGCGTCTCAATTGCTAGGTTAAATGAGTTCAGCGGAGCATACAAGGACGTAGCTTTGTTCATCCATGTCTGAAAAATAAAAACAGCTGCAATATGAATGCTGACATATGCGATGTGGCATGCCCATAATGCATAGTGTCAATCTGTGCGGCATCCCTCTCAGACTAGAACATTGTACAGACACACACACACACACACACACACACACAAACACAAACAGATTCATAAATGAAATTATCATATCTTTGTGGGTGGCCCGCCCTGACATGCAGTATTTTCCACATGCAGTTGTGCAAATACAGAGCTTGTTATGTGAACAATGTGGCAGCAAATATTATGATTTCTTAACCCAGTGATCATATATTTCCAGTGTTGGGGAAAGTTACTTTTAAAAGTAATGCATTACAATATTGCGTTACTCAATGAAAAAGTAACTAATTGCATTACTTAGTTACTTTTTATGGAAAGTAATGCATTATGTTACTTTTGCGTTATGGGCTGGGCTTGCATATTTGATTTTAACAACAAAAAGTTAAATTTCTGGAAATAAAGTTATATTTTTGAAAAAGTAACAATGTTGCATTACTCAATTGCGTTACATAGTCATTTTTTCATGGAAAGTAATGCATTCTGTTACTTTTGCGTGTTTTTTTTTTTTTTTTTTTTTTTTTGTCACCTGGGCTTGCTTATTTGTTTTTAATAACAAAAAATAAATAACTAAATAAATAAATAATAAAAAAAACTCTAAACATTATATTAAAAAAAAAAATAAAGTTGTCTTTTGAAAAGGTAACTCAAATAGTTCATTGTACATTTAATGCATTTCTTTACTAGTTACTTGAAAAAAAGAATCTGATTACATAATTTGTGTTACTTGTAATTCGCTACACCCAACACTGTATATTTCATATTGAGCTATACTTTTAAAACGTTAACACTGTATTAAAAAAACAAAACAAAACAAAACAAAACAAAACATTTTTTTTAACAGCTTGTGGTTAAAAACAAACAAACAAATAAATGTTCTGCAACAACAGCAATTTAATTAAAACGATTGGCACCAAATGGTATTTCTTAACCCACGAATCATATATATTTCATATTGAACTATTATTTAATAAGACTAACAATATGGGGGGGAAAAAAAAAAAAACAAACTTATTTTAGCAGCTTGTGAAATAAATAAAGTATTAATAAATATTGTTTTGCAACAATGTTAATTTATTTAAATGATTGGCGCCACGTTTTTATTTCTTAATCCAATAATCGTATATATTTCATATTGAACTATATACTCTTAATAAGCATCTTTTCAAAACACTAAAAAAATATATTTTTCCACAACAAATAAATGAACAAATTGATTTATTTAAACAACTGTAATTTATTTTAATGATTTTGAATGATGACTTTGATACTTTGAGCAGTGTTTTCAATGCACGCAAAAACATTCAGTTGAAAATGAGAGACCGAATCACATTAGCATCTAAATGGTGTGTCAGAGGGTGAGAAATCACATAAATATGTAATCTATAGCGTGTTATATATCATATTAGACCACACGCATCCTACTGTTAGAGAAGCTGCATCATTAACTTGTATATAAAGACAAATGCTGTCATAATCCATCACTCACCTAGTTAAAAAACACTGTGCTTGTTACCGCTCACAGGAGTTAGAATGGGGTGTTGTGTGAAATGATAACAGTGGGAGACTTGGATGAATACAAATTGAAATAAATTTAGTCAAACCCCTTCACATTAGGTTAAACATCTGGGAGGACTGTTATGGTGCGGGCCAAATTGACCCTAATTTGATCCAATATAATTTCAAAGAAATCACACAATGAAAAAGAACACAAACAAAACAAAAAAAGCATGTAAATAAAACCTGTAACATTAATAGTTCTCACACATCACAAATATTAATGAATAATAATAATAATAATAATAATAATAATAATAATAATAATTAAAAAAAACACACACACACAAGAACATGTTTTTTTTTAAAAATCTTACAGGTATTTATTTTTTTGCAACATCCGCCCCGTACAAAACGTACAATTTATATATTTATAAATTGTACGTTTTATAAATAATATTAAAAAGCTTGTATTCTGTGTGATTTTGTGAATGAGAAACTGACAAAATACATTATGAAGGTCAAATTGACCCATAAATATCAACCGGATTAGAAATTCCGAAACATCAAAACTGTTGAAACTTTGCATGCATGATCATTATACTAAATGAGCAAAAGATAATATCAAGAAAAAAAAAATCATAGGTTAAATAGTATTTCTGACAACTGCAAAATTGACAAGGTCAAATTGACTTGCACCATATGCAGGGGTTAAGGTATCTGGTATCTGCCCCAGACACCTAAGATTGGTCAACCCCAATCTAATATTATCCCCACTCTGAGTTGGATATGTCCAGCCCCCTATGGACACTATTATTTGGGAATTAAATATCTCTAGTGTCCCGTGAACCTGCTGTGCTGCAGTACCAGACACGACTCTGTTACTGAGCAGATAAAATTCCCCACTGATGCATTGATTAAACTAATAATTATAAGAATTTCCATATTCCGTAAAACACTTTCATTACCAGTCTTTTAAAGAAGACATTTCATTCTCCTTCAAAAATCTCCACCACAGTGGGCCTGTTAAATTCTAATTTTACCAAAGCAAATATAATGTTTTCTAATTCCTCTTATTCATGTTCAGATAAATAATGGAGTTGTGTTGCTAAGACTATTTCATAAAATGTTGGTACAAAGGTTTAAAATGATGATGCTGGCATCAAGCGTGAATCAGAAGAACATTTGTGACCCTGGACCACAAAACCAGTCATAAGGGTCAATTTTTCAAAATTGAGGTTTTTACATCATCTGAAAGCTGAATAAATAAGCTTTCCATTGATGTATGGTTTGGACAATATTTGGCCGAGATACAACTATTTGAAAATCTGGAATCTGAGGGTGCAAAAAACTCAAAATATTGAGAAAATTGCCTTTAAAGTTGTCCAAATGAAGTTCTTAGCAATGCATATTACTAATCAAAAATTAACTTTTGATATATTTACGGTAGGAAATTTACAAAATATCTTCATGGAACATGATCTTTACTTAATATCCTAATGATTTTTGGCATAGAAGAAAAATCAATCATTTTGACCCATACAATGTATTTTTGGCTATTGCTACAAATATACCCAACATTCAACAATTCGTCTCCTCTCTGTTTCTCTTTGTCAGCGTAGCGCCATTTTGGAGAGCATCCGATGGACGCAAAGTGCGTACGCTATTCTCTGTCATCAGTAAGGCATGGATACGCGGTTTCCATTCAAATCAAAGCGTAAATAAACGTACAATACGTATCCATGCGTTACTGATGACAGAGAATAGCGTACGTACTTTACGTCCATCGGATGCTCTCCAAAATGGGGCTACGCTGACACGGAGAGACAGAGAGGAGACGAATTGTTGAATAAATGTCATTAGTTTTATTTTCTTTGCGTACAAAAAGTATTCTCGTCGCTTCATAAAATTCAGATTGAACCACTGATGGCAGATGGACTATTTTGACGATGTTTTTCATACTCTTCTGGAGAATTACTTGGCAGTCAATGGGACAGTCACAAGCCTCCTGGTTTTCATCTAAAGTATCTTAAATTGTGTTCCGAAGACGAATGAAGCATTTACGGGTTTGGAACGACATGGGGGTAAGTGATTAATGACAAAATTTTCATTTTGGCGTGGAGTATCCCTTTAACATTATGTTGTATAAATAACGAAGCATATTCTATATGAGATAAATGATGAGTTAAATCCCATTGATTAAAAACCTGCTATCAAATGCGTCATTCTACCCCTCATATTCAAAGTGCGCAGCTCAAATGCAGAACATTAATAACTACTGTCATATAGCCAAGCCTACATAATGTTATAATGTGAACACTTGTAAAAAAATGTTGTGAATTCTTAGGGTTTCGCTTTTAATCAAAACATAAAACATTATTTTTGTATCTGCGAGGCGTCTATTCCACATTTTCCCTGTGTGTTAACGTCAGTAATTATGACTGTCGAATATCTGACTTGACTCTTGGTGATGTATTTTGTCCCTGCCCCCAAACATATGATTCGACTATCAGTCGACTATCGGCATGATTCGAAAATTCTGATTCGACTATGAAAATCCTTAGTCGAGGACACCCCTGACACAAATCAAAGCAAAACAGAACAAAACATAACATAACATATAACATAAAACAAACAAAGATAAGTAAAACAAAACACAACAAGACAAAATAATAGTTTTACAAGTAAGGTAGGGTGTTTTTTTTTTTTTTTTTTTTTTTTTTTTTTTAGATACAGAAAGCACACAAACCAAATATATGACAAAATAAAATGTGTGATTACTGCACCATTGCAATGAAATAAATGAATAAATTAATTAATATTGAATAACTTTCATTTTAGACACAATATTGCCAAGATGTCACTTGTCCAGATTAGTGGACCAGAACTACGTTTTGTATAAGTAGAAAAGCAATTGGTCTTCAAGTTAGTTTTTCAGTAATTTTAAGTAACACAACTCATAAAACGTTGTCTTTATTTTGAAATGTCCTTAAAGATAAATTATCTATAAAAAAGAAACACTGATGCTAAAATGACATCTTTTTAAACATTGCTTTCCTTTCAAAATCTTCAGACAAATTTGCCTTTGATTTAATTTGCTGTTGTCTCATTCTTTAAAAGGTTTTGTAGACATCAGCAGTCAGGTTCAGAAAATGCATTGAAAGACATACATTCAAGCAGCTGAGCAAACAACAAGGGAACAATGAAAACTAATCACTCTGATTATGCCTGTGAAGCAGACGCTCCTGCACAAAAACCCACTTTCACACCCACGTTCCTCACGTCTCTTCACAACGCAACCTGAGCGCACAAAAGACGACATTTAATGGGAGGGTCACCCTCAGGTAGCTGGAAGGCTCTGATATCATATGACACAGGGCCAAGATAAACATCTGAGAGGACATGTTGACTCGTAAAAGAGATGGAGGTTTGGAGGGAGGCTTTAAAGGGCAGCACCTGTCTCCTTAGAAAATTAAAGACTCGGGTTTGAGGACATTTTTATTGCTCAGGAAGCTCGAAAGCTCTCAGTTATGTTTTGTTTCAAGGGATAGTTCACCTAAAAATGAAAATGTTGTTCCAAATCGGTTTTGATCTTTCTTCTGTGCAATGCAAACACACATGTTGGGTTTCCATAGGCGTAATGGTTTTTATACTGTACAAACTGTATTGTCTATCCCTTACCCTAAACCTACCCCTCACACAAAACGTTCTGCTATTTTAGATTTTCAAAAAAAGATCATTCGGTATGATATCTAAGCTGTTTTCCTCATGGGGATCAAACAAATGTCCCCAACAAGGTCAAAATTTACTGGTATTGCTGTGCTTGTGGGGACATTGTTCCTCATAATGTAGGGGATACCAGGTATACACACACACATACACACATTTTTATTATTATTTTTTAAATGTTTCAGTGTTTTATTGTTCATACAGTGAAAATCAGTGATGTCCCATGTTCAGTGTTTTGGACCCATTGACTTTCATTGTATGGGCAACAATGAGGGTGAATAAATAATGACAAAATTTTCATTTTTGAATTATTCCTTTGAGTACTTTGTCAGAGAAGTTGCTCCTTCAGGAGGAAAAAAAGTACTAATGGTCATTAGCAGTATTTCAGCAAAATTTTGTGTGCAAAAAAAGTCCATTGTCTCTTGTCAATAAGAGAGCGATGTATAAAGCACAGCTCATGCAAAAGTAATTTTTAAACCAAGGATCTTTCTGTTGGTCAACATGGTGATTTCTAGTGAATTCAACTTGAAAATGAGCAAAATCTGCATGGGGAACTTTATCGTCCTCGCACAAAACTCCCGATCGCGCATATTCCTCCTGGAATGATTCAATTTGCTATTGGATTGATTCATTATTTTTACCTTAAGAGTTAGAAATGAATGTGGATTGTATAGCTTAGATCATCAAGACGTATTTGAAGAACACTGTTGGAGTTCATTTGAAAATCCCTGACTTTTGATTGGAAGCTTGACAAATCTGAGAAGCAACTGAGATTATTTCTTCTGGAAGTCTACAGTATCTTCATACCCACACTCTTAAAAATAAAGTTTTTTTTTTTTTTTTTTTTTTTTTACAATGATTCCATAGAACCACTATTTTGGGTCCTTAATATAACTTTTTCCACTGTAAAGAACCTTTTGTGAAAAAGAAAGTTTCCATGGATTTTAAGTTTCTTCATGAAATCAAGGAAGACAATACAGAATGTTTATTTTTAAGAGTGAAGTGTCTGTTTCTCGGGAGACAAATCTGAGAATCCAGAGACGCAGAAGAAACAAATGACATATCAAAGAGATCTTATTCGTGATCCTTCTTTTCAATGGGATCTATTTCGTATGGTCCTTCTTAACACTATTAGTTCCCATTGAAATGCATCTGTACCTGTACCTGTAAATAACTACCTGGGGGTAACAGGATCCGCCCTTAATTGCGTACCTTCAGCAATGGGAAAGTTGGTAAGAACCTGATTATCCTACAGGTAACACCCCACTATCTTCTCCTTTTCGTTCCCTTGGGGCGTAAGGACAGGTCACTAAAATTTCTGAGTGGGGCAACATGTGGAGCCGAGCCATTGATCTTTTGTCTTGGAGACTCCTTCAAAAGCCCTGACCTGACATTGGTATTTTCAGGCAGTCTGAGGAATTCCAGCCTTTTGTAGGCCTTTTCTTTTGAGAGAAGCATGTACGTCCACAGGGCACCAAAACTAGAAGCGTCTCACCTTGCTTATCAGCTGTTCTTTCATTAAGAAGCTTGTTTATCCCCAAACATTCCCCTGCATTAAGTAGAGACCAAGGGAATGCTTGTTTAGCGTCAGGAGATCCCTTCAGAGAAACCTCAAAAACAGCATCCTAAAGCCTCTGGGCCGTGGAGGCATTCCACAGTAATTTCAATCCCAGACGGTGTTGCAAAACACAGTCACCTCCCTGAGTCACATCTGAAAGGGGTTAGAGTTTTCGTAGCCGCACATCTCATTATTCAGCTTGGAAATTACTGTCATTGTACACTGGAGTGGGTTACAAAAGCAGAGCCCTTAACTCTGTTCTGCGTTATATGATGTCACTATCTTTGTAAAGCAGAAAAAAGACACTCGTGGGACTCTCTGGGTGTTGGGCGTATTCAATGAGCCATAAAGTAAATAGTAAGTAATTGGCTCTTTTGAATCCTTTATGGGAATTCTTGGCCGTAAATGCATTTTTCAAGCAGATTGTGAGCGAGCCACTTTGGAGTGGAGGAGTGGTGCAGATACCGTTCTTTGAATGCAAGCGTATGATCCATCGATTGGAGAGTAAACAAGTGCACCTCGGATCCGTAATTTGCATTTTGTTTAACCAACATTTGCACCAGCGCTCCTGTCCAATGGCAAGACAAAAATCACTTGCTTTGGATCCCGGCTATCTGACGATGACATTTCTCTGAAGCCCCGGGCTGTTTGTGCATATCAAGCTTCTGATCAATTCCCAAATTGTGGTTCCACTCAATAGGAAGGGACTTATTACTTGCCTGAGACCACAATAAAGCCTGGGCTCTAGATGCACCGGAGCGCTACGGATGACGCAAAGTGCTGAAACTGGCTGTCTGGGAATGTCAACTCGGCCCAGACTTACAGTCTGTAAACAAGCCCGAGAGTAACGTCTCTGTTTGTATGCTGATGGTTTTGTAGTACAGTAATTACATTAGATCATTATAATTGAAATGAATAGGTTGAATTGCATTGCTGTTTCACTGATATTAAATCTAGCCCTGCGTTAAGGGTATTTCTTGTTGTACACTTGTACGTTATTATGAATAATAAATACGTATTTAAATCAATTATGCAAAATCACCAACCTTACTATTAAAGATTCCCAGATGCCTATTCAAGAGCTCCAGGATGTTGACGCCACACCCCTTGTACAATACAAGACTAGATTTGTACTTGAGGGATTTAACTGAATTTAATTCAATTGAATATATCTGGGATTAATTTGCAATGCAAATCATGTGGGATAGCAGCACTGCTCTAGGGGTGAGGAAAGGACCAAGAGTGAATATTAGAGGTTAAAACGAATGAATGTTGCTAGGCAACATATAATTTGGCTCTGTTATCTCGCATGCATGTCATTACCCAAAATGATCGCTCTACATTCTAATTATATGTTTAATTGGTGCATGTGGACGCAGAATCATGTGAGGCCAAAAGTGCATGTTTTATGAATAGGGTCATGGAGGATAACGACCAGAGACCGTACAATAATACTGTTGCATGGAGGAGAAAAGATTATTATTAATATTATTATTATTTTTTTCAAACATTAAATTTCATTTATTGGTCTAAATGCATAACAAACCATAAAAAAAAAAAAAAAAAAAACTAAATCTAGAAAATCATTTTACTGTTACTAGCACACTTTTTTATGCATAACCAAAAAAGCCTAATTTTCACCAAATGCTTACCACCATTGTTTTTTTTTCATGTAACCCACTGTGTAAGTATTTGCATCTGAATGGAACCACCAAAATTATACCACCAATTATAAGTGTAGTTGTTATTGTGCAATATATACTACGGTTATAATAGCCAGTGCTGTTATTGTTGACTAAAAATAATAACTAAAATTGGAAAAAAAAAAGAAGTTAAAATAGAATATACATTTTAAATTAAAACTTTATTGATTTTACAACTATGCCTTTCAAAGTAACTGGTTATTTTTTTTTTATTTGAAATACTAAAATTACTAAATCGAAAACTGAAAAAATAAAACTATAAATGTAAAAAAAAAAAAAAACTAATAAAATGACAAAAGCACATAACAAAATTACTAAAATGAAAACTGAAAATATAAATAAAAGTTAAATTAAAATATTAATAAATAGTATATAAATGATACTAAAATAAAACTGATTCTAAGAAATGGTGTGCACTGCTACTAAAAAAAATGAAATTTAAAGATTCCAACATTAAACTGAAAGGGTTAACTGACTTTATTCAAATAGGTGAAAGGTGGAAATCCTTAAGGTAATGAATGCAATTCAGTTTTGACATAGTGAACATCTTCAAAACAAAACATTCAAATCCATAAATGCTCAACATGTGCTAATATTGTTGTACTTAATTCCCATTTCAAACATGGCTAGTTAAGAAAGAAGCCAGTGCAACTTAAACAACTGTGTAATTGAGAATTACTGACAAATATAGTATGCTGTCTCTAAAAGCAAGCAAGAAGGCACATTTCCTTTCTTGCTTCCCATCAGTCATGTGGGTTTAAAAGCAAAGACAGGAACCTATTTCTCAGAAATTAATCCGTTTGCATGACTTGCTTTTGGGCAATTTTCTGCTCAAGATCAAAATGCATTGATTTCACATTGTGTCCATGCGCATTCTCATGGTTGTGGTAATCCATTGACCACCTGTTCACCCCCTCCACGGCGCTGAGGCCTAAGTAACTCAGTCACGGCTGCTTAAAACTTATTGAACCATGGAGAAAAGGTCAACCCCCCACTGAAACCTCGCCTACCATCCAACCCAATGAATTCCACATACTCTTACAGTCAAGTGGGAGTGAGGCCTTGAACAGACTGCAGACTTCCATACCAGATACAAAGATGCAGAATTCTAAATTAATACACCTCAAAGTGTTATTTTAGAATCTCCCAGAACCAGATCAATGAAATGTGGACGTTCTGAAGTAGATCAATGGTGATTACTTGAAACCTTCTGCTCTTTGTAATTGCAAAGTGAGAAGAGATTGGCCCTACGCCACCAGGCCACCTCTGTTCCAGACTGTTATTGGGTGGTCATTGTTATTTAGATGTGCTGACAGGTTTGCACTCCCCTGCCCTTTCACGTCACAGTCCCAATTGTGTTGCTTTGCCCAAACAGATGCGCCTGAGCAGCAGTTAATTTTTTTCCCAGAACAATGCTTTCAAGCCTTTCTCGGCTGACCAAGACTTTCTTTTAAATGCCAGTTGTGAACTGCAGTAAATTTTCACGTGAATTGGAGTTCATGCTAAACTCCGTGAGACCAGTAAATCTATTCTGGTGTTGCTGGGCAGAGTTTTGTTTATAGGTGATTTTGTGGAGAACAAGTGGGACCTACAAGACCAAGGTTGGATCCATCTTTGGGCTCTGATGAACACATACGCTTGAATAATTTGGTGTTCACCAAACACTGCGGTATTATTTCAAGCTAGAACAACTCACATGGGGCTTTGAAAACACCTGCAAGAGATACAGAAAGAACAATTTAACCAGAGTTCACTGTCTGTTTCGATTCTTCTACAGTTTACAATGAGAAAACATGGATCCCAGCACATAAATCATAAATGTAGGGTTTGTCAAACTAAGCATGTTACATTCCTGTTATACCCACAAATCAGCAATCTGTCCGTGGAAATCATGGAATGTGTAAAACATGAAAACAACCTGTATATACTGATTCAAAAACGATTCAGGATGCTGGTGTTAATCTATAAAGTACAGAACAGTAGGGTACTTCCAAATATCTGTAGATATTTTCCTCAGAATTTTGTTAATTTCCTTTGGCTTTTCGTTAATTGAATTGAGGATTTGATTGAAAATATTTGCTTGTACTTACTGGCTTTGGTTAAAATTAAGCATGCAGGTCCAACGCCAAATTTGACTCTATGCCTAAAGCTGTAATGATCTGGAAGACAAGTCTGGATTTGCACCGAGGAGCTGGAAGCACACTGGCGGTACCTTTTTTACTAGTGAGAAACATTAGTCAAGACACCCCTTGTGTTTTTCACCACTCTCTGGCTTGCAGAAGTAGGCCGAGACTTGGCGCCCAAAGCGGGGACAGCGGCACGTATTAATTACCGCTGAAGAAGACATTTGCTCATCTCACCTGGCATTCCAGGGGCTAAATGACGCGGAAAGTGGACCGGATCTCTGATAAATCAATGCTCAATCTGTACAGAATGATTGCTTGTACCTGTGGCGGGCCTGGAGAGGTTGACTAGATTAGATAGGCATATGGTACACGCTATCATGCAATATGAATTTAATAAAACAAGTACCGTAAGCACCTGTTTAAGGGTCTGATCTGTCACGAGCACCACTCAGATTAATTTCCCACCAATCCTTGAGGGAAAGGTCCTTGGTTTTATGCGTTTTCACTCTGGTACACAGTAAGCTTTGGCGATTTCTTTCTGAAACAACACTGCGGAGCATTCTAATGATCCCAGTTCCAAATCCGCAGGGTTAAACACCCAAGTGTTCTGTTTCAAACAACTCATTCGACAGACGTGAGTGTGTTAACAGAAGAAGGTGCTGAGCCACTGATGTGTGCAGGGACAACTTTCAATGTCAGTAGGACAGATGTGCTTATGAATCTGAATGAAAAAGAACTCTGACTCGACAGTAAACCAATGTAACTCCCCCTACTTAATGATTTCTGCTATTCATGGCCATTTGTTCCATTATTCTCGCTTCTGAGAACATCTGTACTGGAAACAAGGAAACATTTGTCAGCAGCTAGTACTGATTTTGCTCCCACAACAGCATTGTTAAGGTCATCTCCCTAGTCTCATTGTCATCTCTGCTGTAAAATAAGTCTTTGAACTTCCACCATTAAGTAAATTCGAGCCCTTCAGTAGTGATGACATGGTCTCATTATCGAGGTTTCAGTGTGTAGCGCCAGATGCACTGACCCTTGTGGGTGTTCGGTGACAAGGTTGTGGAGATGATGTATATCTCACTGTGTGATCTGCTCTCATTTTCCCGCCTATTACAGGCTAGAGTCGTTCAACTTTGCAAAGAATTTCTTGTGGAAAAGAGGACTGTGAACACTATAACCAAACCGTTCTCAGGGGAATATATTATTTTCTTATGAATCATCTATGTTCACTGACCCTTTCATTTGTTCTCACCTGCCTGTAACATGTACTGTTGAGTTTGTTTACTGTTTATGTATTATTATTTACAGCCTGGTCACATCAGACACAAGTGAAATGCTAGAAAGTGTAAAAATGTTACTTAACCAAGACTACTCTCACCAAGTTCAATGTCACATTTTTGTCATACTTGGAACGTATATAAGTTGTGATGCATACACACCCACACCCACACTGGATTCCATGTTTCATGGGGACATTCCAATGATGAAATGGTTGTTTTACCGGACAAACTATATTTTCTATCCCCTTAACCTTAAACCTACCCCTCACACAAAATGTTCTGCATTTTTAGATTTTCAAAATACTTAATTCTGTATGATTTATAAGCTGTTTTCCTCACGAGAACCAAAAAAAAAAAAAAGTCCCCACAAGTAGAAGGATGTTGCTGCTTTGTAGGGGCATTTTGTCTCCATAACGTAGGGTAGGGGAGACTGGGGGCAATTGTAAATTTTTTTACGTTTTCCTTCATAACTCACAAACTACTTGAAATACGCTTGTCATTTTTTGATATAAGAAACAAATATAGGTGCACTAAATACTAATACAATTGATATATTTTTCACTAATAAGGACAAGACTATAATTTTAAATTAAATGCAAAAAGTCTGAGTTTTACAATTGCCCCCGGTCTCCCTTATACCTGAACCATACATAATTTTGTATGATTTTGAGCCTCGAAAACTTTAAGTAAACCGAGGGAACAAATTAGTAAATTTATGTGCACAATTTAGTCAAACAAGATAATGAATTAGTAAATTGTGCGCACAATTTCCTTTTTTTTCTGCCTGTCTTGTGCGGGGCTCCATACAGTTGAGTTTTTTATGCGCATAAGATCTTATGCACATCTTGGTGTTTCCATTCAGGTTTTTTATTTATTTTATAACACAATATCCCAAAATTCGCATAAATATACACAGATGGAAACATGGCTACTGAGCGTTTATGATCTTTTACGCATGTGCAACTTTAAGCATTTTCAGACGAGTGGACAGGAAAACTTTTGGAAAATGCTTAAAGAATTTAGTGTGGATAGAGGATGTTTCGAAAACAAAATGCCCTTTTTAAATATATCCAGATCAATGTGGACATAGCCTTAGTGTCTAATAATCTTGTGAAACCATTCAAAGAGATGCAGGAAATTGTACAACCTCAAACCTGTTTCTTGACTAATTACACCTCATTGGGCAGATTAAAATTGGGGAGAATGAATAATTCCATGTTTTTTTTTTTTTTTTTTTGTTTTTTTTTTGGATTTTTAGATTAGCACGAATAAACAAGAAAGCTTTGGGACTCATTTGTGTCACAGGGCTTCTTATCTAGCAGTAGGCGGTTTATAGTTATTTCATGAAGATTGCTGTGGTGGGCTCAGCAGGGCTTAACCTGAAATCACTTGTGAGGTAAACTGGATTTCAGCCATGCATTCCTGAAATGGCCCAACTATACCTCAGTATTATCAAAACATATTTTGATTTCTCGCTTCCAGAAAGCTCAGGTGAAATGTACATGTACATGCTTGTGTAGATGAAGATTTGGGGTTTTGTTTCATTACTTTCACTCGACAACTTCAGAGCTATTGCAGTTTTTCTTTTTCTAAAGAAATTTCATAACTTCAGTGAAAATCACTTGTGAGGTCTTGAATGAATCGACACAGAGCCCATTTAAGTTCCACCAGACATTGTGTTTATTTTATTTTATTTTTTCCCATTGGCCGCTCGCTGAAGCTAAAATCAATTGCCTCGTAGGGAATGCCAACCCAGAGATACAAAGTTCAATAGGCTCAAAGTGTTCTCAAAGAAACTTCCCAACATATTGACATCTTGGAGGAAGATATAACCCCATATGAAAAGACAAAAGCAAAAGTGTTCCTTGAAACAAAGCTAAATGAAAGGCCTGCTCTCTGAAACAAGGTACAGGATTACTGGAAACAACAGATTCAGATTCTGAAAAACAGATATTGCTCTTGATGTCCACATGGCTGTCAGCAAGCTTGAAAAACAGCCCAGATAAAATGCATTGGCGTAACATTGTTTTTCCTAGTGTTCATACTCATAAATGTCAAACAAAACAGCTCACAACTGTCCACCTTTTATATTTGCGAGGTGTTTGTGTAAGTAGATTCTCCTCAGCCATTGATTACAGTGTATAGAATTCACAGAGCTTAAAGGCAATTTTGAGGGGAATTTTCCAAGTAAATAAATCCAAAATCTGCAATAATGAACTAAGTATCTAATTATTATTCCAACAAAAAGAGTGTGTTCCCCCTTACAACACAAGTGGTCGGACTAAATTACTATTTTTTTTTAATCGCCTACAATTGCTCAATTGAGGTGGATAATATTTTTATCCGAAAACATGGGAAGACATGTACCGAATAATTTCCTCAAAGCTCAACAAAAAACTGTGACTTTGCTTCAACAGATCATGTGATAACTTGCCGAACCAATGCACCAATCTCATTGCACACCATCTAAAATGTTGTTTTAGTCACTCTAAAATCTCTGAGCCAAAGTCCATCAAAATGATTTGGTATAATTACCTCCTAGTCTCATATAATTGCATTCCCAAACATCATCCGCCTCCGAGCAGTTAACATGATAACATGACAGCGTTTGTAATTTAACGATGTACTGTAGGAAAAAAACAGTCAGGTTTTCCCAGGTTGTAGCAACTTTCATTTTTTCTTTTATTAATACTTTGTGCCAGTTTCCCAGGAAGTGACGATTTTGTTCTCTTGAACAGATGGGATAGTAGCGCAAATATTCACAATTGTTTTATGCAATATTCAAATTTTCTGCACAATTATTTTATTAGCAAATATCCGCTCACTCGCTGGTACCTCCAGATCACACTCAAAATTGCCATTACATGTATAGTCTAAAACGCAAATATAATCATCTTTTGCCTCTAGATAGCAATGCGAGTCAATATTCTGTCATCTTTGCAGAAATGCAGTACGAAGACTGTACAAAGTAATGTCTCGGTTACGTATGTAACGTCTCGGGTACGTATGTAACCCTCGTTCCCTGAAGGAGGGAACGGACACGTCATGTCGGATGACCGACGAAATTGGGATCTCGCCAGAGAGACCAATCCACTTCGAGTGTAACTAAACGAGCCAATGGACATTGGCATGCGATTATTGCATCCAGCTGCTGCTGATCACAGCGTGAGCATAAGAGGCAGCTGGTGCACCGCATCAATTCATGCTTTCGCTGAGGAGCCGAGCCGGTGACCCGGCAGCTCAGCGGTGGTACAGCGACTGTGGTGACGGGACGTGACGTCTCCGTTCCCTCCTTCAGGGAACGAGGGTTACATACGTAACCGAGACGTTCCCCTTTCAGTCGGTCACTCCGAATCATGTCGGATGACCGACGAAATTGGGATCCCTACCAAAGCGCCACAGGAGCTGCCCCTTCCAGTGCCCTGTGTAGGCCTCCTGATCCTCCCTATAAGGCAGACGATAGGACCAGGCTCTACACAGAGAAGGTCAACTACTGTTGTTCCTTGAGCAACCCAAACAGTAGCACTAGGATAACACTGGGAAGCATGCCCTTCCACTTGGAAGAGGCACACTGCGGAGTCACCTCCTCCCAGAGGGGGTTAAGTGACATTCAGACATGTGAAGTAACCCCGTAGGGCCCTATTGCACATGGAAGTCTCTGAGATGGCTCAGGCTGCATCATTAGAGATGGCAGAACGTGGTCTGCCAGGGGAAACACGGCTCTAATAAGCATACCGTGGAATACACATATGGGATCCCGGCAGGGTCTCTCATATGGGCACTAGCCTCGCACCAGATTTCAAGAATTCATTGGCTGAAGGCCTGGCGCCGGACGCCCCGCCGCATCCGGACGCCGGAGTGCTGGAGGACTCAACAGGGTTTGCCTGGTTAAGGAACTCTCTGGAGAATTAGGCGTAAGGACGCCGCAAGCCGACTCTGAGCCGGCCCTCTCAGTGCCACTACCCGTTTGAGGTGAGAACACAGGAGGAAACCGGTTCGACACGTAGGCTATAAAACCTAGCGAACGTGTTGGGAGACATCCCAACCTGCAGCTCTACAGATGTATGTTAGCGAGGCACCACGAGCCAGCGCCCAGGACGATGCGACACCCATAGTGGAGTGAGCACGCAACCTGAGCGGGCAGGGCACACCTCGTGCTTCGTAGGCCAAGGTGATGGCATCCACTATCCAGTGGGCCATCCTCTGCTTGGAGACAGCTTTCCCCTTCTGCTGTCCTCCGTAACAGGCAAAGAGCTGTTCTGAGGTCCTGAAGCTCTGAGTTCTATCCACATACTGGGTCCGCCTCCTCCAGGGGCAGCGCTTGCAGGTTCACTACCTGGTCCCTGAAGGGAATGGTAGGAACCTTGGGCACATAGCCGGGCCGGGGCCTCAGTGTTGCACTGGAGTCGGCCGGCCCAAACTCAAGGCACGACTCGTCGACCGAAAATGCCTGCAGGTCCCCCACCCTCTTGATTGAGGCCAACGCAGTCAGGAGTAGGGTTTTCATAGAAAGAAACTTCAACTCGACTGACTGCAACGGCTCAAAGGGGGCAGTTTGTAGGGCTCTTAGCACCAATGCCAAATCCCAAGAGGGAAGGGAGGGAGGCCTCAGAGGATTTAACCTCCTGGGCCCCCTAAGAAACCTGACGACCAGATCGTGCTTCCCCACCGACCTCCCCTCTATGGGGTCGTGGTGGGCAGAAATAGCAGCAACGTACACCTTAAGGGTGGATAGAACCTACGCTCCAACCCTTGTTGCAAAAAGGAAAGCACGGCTCTGATCGAACATCTCCGGGGGTCCTCCTGGTAAGAGGAACATCATTCGACGAACAGGTTCCACTTCAGCACATAGGCCCGTCTTGAGGATGGTGCTCATGCTGAAGCGATAGTGAACGCTACCTCCTGGGGCAGGTCACCTAGAACCTTCGCGTCCCGTCCAGGGACCACACATGAAGTTTCCACAAGTCTGGACGTGGGTGCCAGAGGGTGCCCCGTCTCTGAGAAAACAGATCCTTCCTCAGAGGAATCGGCCAGGGAGGGGCTGTCACGAGGAGCATGAGTTCCGGGAACCAGGTCCTGTTGGGCCAATATGGAGCCACTAACAGGACCTGCTCCTCGTTCTCCCTGATCTTGCACAGTGTCTGTGCTAGCAGGCTCACTGGGGGAAACGCATACTTGCGCAAGCCCTGGGGCCAGCTGTGTGCCAGTGCATCCGTGCCGAGCGTTGCCTCGAATAGGGAGTAGAACTACTGGCAGAATGCAAACAGGTCTACCTGAGCAACACTGAACTGACTCCAAATCAGCTGAACCACCTGGGGATGGAGTCTCCACTCCCCAGGAAGTGCCGCTCAAGACAGCTCATCAGCCGCCTGATTGAACACTCCTGGGATGTGGATGGTAAGAAGGGACCTCAGATGCTTCTGACTCCAGAGGAGGAGGTGGCGGGCGAGTTGCGAAATGCGATGGGAGCGTAAACCGCCTTGCCGGTTGATATACGCAATGTTCGCAGTGTTGTCCGTACAGACCAGAACGTCCCTGCCCCCGAAGGCGCCCTCTGAGGCGGCTCAGGTCAAGGTGTACTCCCAGCAAATCGAGGCAATTGATATGCCAACGCAGTTGGGGACCCGTCTAAACCCCTGACACTGCGTGCCCATTGTACGTGGCGCCCCAGCCGGTGGCCGAGGCATCCGTGAATACCACAGCATGCCTGGATACCTGCTCCAGGGGCACTCCTGCCCGAAGGAACGAAGGATCTGACCATGGGCTGAAGGTTTTGCGGCAGGCCGGTGTAATCTGAACCCGGTGAGTACCGCGTTTCCACGCCCACCTCGGGATTCGGCCATGGAGCCAGTGCTGAAGCGGTCTCATATAGGAGCAGACCGAGCAGAACTATGGCCGCAGTTGCAGCCATATGCCCCAGGAGCCTCTGAAAGAGTTTCAGTGGGACCGCTGTCCTGCCTGATAAAGTCTTGAGGCAGTTCAGCACCGACTGAGCACGTTCCTGGGTGAGGCGTGCTGTCTGGTTGACCGAATCCAACTCCATGCTGAGAAAAGTAGCTCAAATAGTAGAGCATGGCGCTAGCAACGCCAAGATCATGGGTTCGATTCCCAGGGAAAGCAAGAGCTGATAAAATGTAAAAAAAACTGTAACTTGAATGCAATGTAAGTTGCTTTGGATAAAAGCGTCTGCTAAATGCATAAATGTAAATGTAAAATGTAAAAGAGATCCTCTGCTTTGGCACGAGTTTGCTCTTTTCCCAACTGACCCGAAGGCCCAACTGGCTGAGGTGCCTGAGCACAAGGTCCTTGTGTGCGCACAACTGCTCTCGAGACTGTGCGAGTATGAGCCAGTCGTCGAGGTAGTTGAGGATGCGCACGCCCTGTTCTCTCAGGGGAACAAGGGCTTCCTCAATGACTTTGGTGAAGACGCGAGGCGAAAGGAACAGCCCGAAGGGCAGGACCTTATACTGATATGCCCTACCCTCGAACGTGAATCACAGGAAAGGCCTGTGTCGCGGGAGAATCGAGACATGAAAGTACGCGTCCTTCAGGTCGATCGCTGCAAACCAATCTAGGGGAAGGACGGACCCAAAAATGCGTTTCTGCGTCAACATCTTGAACGGCATCTTGTGAAGTATACGGTTCAAAACTCGCAGATCCAAGATCGGTCGTAACCCACCTCTTTTCTTGGGCACAATGAAATAAGGGCTGTAAAACTCCGACCTCATATCGACTGGAGGGACCGGCTCTATCGCGTCCTTCGCCAGTAGGACTGCAATTTCTGCATGCAAGACAGGGGCATTGAAGGCCTTGACTGAAGTGAACCGGATGCCCCTGAACTTGGGGGGACGCTGGGCAAACTGAATCGTGTAGCCGAGTCTGATGGTCCGCAGTAGCCACCGAGACAGACTGGGGAGTGCTAGCCAGGCTCCAAGAGACAGTACCAGCGGGACCAACGGGGCCACCGATGTACAGCGAGGTGGGGCAGCGAGGTGGAACACGGGGACCGGCCCCAGGGCCTGTGACGGCCTGGCCTGTGACGGCGGGGGGCGGGGTCTGGGTGTGTAGTGTAACACTCACCTGATTCCTCCTCATGTGGGAGGAGACACAGGAACCCGGCTTGAGGCTTGTGACAGCCCGGCGTGTGACGACTTGAAGCGGGGACTGGAGTGCTACCGCCCTTACCTGGTTCCACGAATGGGCAGGAGGGCTGCTCTTGGGTGTATGATGTGTTTGATCGCCTCAGTCTGCCGAAAACTGCTGGGCAAAGCTCTCGACAGCATCGCCGAAAAGGCCGGTCTGCGACACGGGAGTATTCAGGAACTGTACCTTCTTCTGCTCCATGTCAGCGAGACACAGCCAGAGATGGTGCTCCTGGACCACTAGCGTGGACATCGCACAACCCCAGAGACTGTGCGGTCACCTTCGTGGCTCGAAGTGCGAGGTCCGTCACAGCACGCAGCTCATGTAGAACCGCCAGGGCGTGAGCACCCTCGTGCAGGTCTTTCAGGGGTTTGGCCTGGTGGACCTGCAGTAACGCCATGGGGTGGAGGGCAGAAGCCGCCTCCCTGCAGGCTCTATAAGCACTGCCAATTAGACCTGACGTATACTTACAGGCCCGTGAGGGGAGACACGGGTCACCCCGCAGAGTGGTAGCGGCTGTTGGACACAGTTGCATGGCCACAGTCCGCTCCACTAAGGGGATGCCCGTATACCCCAAAGCGGCCCCACCATCGAGGGTGGTGAGAGCGGAGGAGCCACAAGATTTGTTTCGGGCAGTGAAAGGTGCCTTCCACGATCTTGTAAGCTCCTCATGCACTTCTGGAAAGAATGGCACCGGAGGGGGGTGCTGAGAACCAGCGCGACCCCCACCGAGAAACCACTCGTCCAGCCTCGAAGGATCGGGACGCGGTGGAGGATTCCACATGAGCCCGACATTCTCGGCGGCCCGGGAAAGCATAGCTGTCATTTCTGGGTCTGGCTCGGACAACGCTACCACACCCGAAGGGGGCAACGCAGCCGGGTCGTCATCCTCGGAGAGAGAGGGCACACCCTCTGATGCAGTGACCGACATCTGGTCGTCAGAGGGGGCACCGAAGGAAACGCGTGGTGCACCCCGTTCAGCAGAGGGCCCAGCGCGCTCCTCCGGCCGCTCCACTGGCTGCGGAGTGCTTGAGGAGTGAGGAGCTCCACTTGGGGAAGCCCTCACCGTAATCCTCAAATCACCTCTTACTCCACCGTATCCAGCGGCGCGCACGCCGGACCACAGCAGAGGCAGAGGGACTCTGCCATGTTTGACATAGTGGAGTCTATTACGCAACTCCGAGATGGTCATGTCCCCACAAGAATAATATGAACCATCCACGAAAGCCTCCTCAGTCTTCTGAATGCCCAGACACGTGAGGCAGCGATCGTGACCGTCCTGAGGCGCCAGGAAACGACCACACCCAGAAACACACGGGTGATAAGACATCTTTAAAAAGACGCGATCACCCGTATTACTCTTTTAGAGAAATTGCTCTTTTAGTGCTGAAGCACGCAGGGGAGCTGGCCACCGCACACTCCTAGTGTGGCTGTCAGCAGGAAGACGATCTTTCTCTCCCGGACACCGTGACCGCTGCTGCTGCGCCGTATCGCCCGCACTTGTCTAGCAGAACACTCTAGGAAAGGGAGAGCAGTAGCTTCAAACACTACCGCTCAGCTCCGAAGCGAAATGATAAATTAATGCGGTGCACCAGCTGCCTCTTATGCTCACGCTGTGATCAGCGGCAGCTGGATGCAATAATCGCATGCCAATGTCCATTGGCTTGTTAGTTACACTCGAAATGGATTGGTCTCTCTAGCGAGATCCCAATTTTGTCGGTCATCTGACGTGACTCGGAGTGACCGACTGAAAGGGGAACATTTGTCTTTATTAGTGAATAGCGGACACAACAATGTCAGTACAATCATAGATATATATGGGTACAATATGCGTCACATAACTAAATGTGCGTCATTGCTTTTGAATATTGCCGTTTTCAAATATTCAGGATAAAAATTCACTCCAAAAATATGAGAAAAATATGCGCTTTCAAATGTATCTGGATTAATGTGGACATAGCATAAGTCATTAATGTTCTTTTATGCACCCAACTGATGGGTTGCGACTGAAAAATGGTATGCAGATCTGTTATGATTGGGTAATAGAGAACATGAATAAAAGGCAATGATAAAAGATCATAATAAAGCAAAACTTGCTGAGAACCACTGATCTTGGGTGCAGGTCAGTTCATGGCAGTCCAGTCAAGGATTATTCGCAGTGGGAACAATATATAATAACCAATCAAATGTAGCTAGCACTGCAATAGTATCTCATTTTGCTGAATTGTAAGCCTTCTTTGCAATAATACAGTGGTTTCCTTGTTAGCAAACATTAAATGGCCTTTGCTGTTGAAATTCAACAATCACAAAAATGAAATCACAGTCATTTTGAACTATATGGAACTATAAGTGTCTTTTGGATTCAGATGTCATTCTTAAATGTGCAACTTTAACATTTTTCCTCAGGAAAAGCCCAACCGAGCCTTGGCCTGGAGCGCATGCTATTAGCTTAGCCGTGTGTTACTGTAGCTCCACTCCTCTCTAACAAGGTCTATTTATATTCCTCACACAAACACTAACAGTTTTATCCTTAGTTAGTGCTTCAGTCAACTGAAGCTATCTGTACTATGCCTCACAAAAGACAAATTTAGAGGGAGAAAACAGGTCTCTGTGCTGCCGAAAATACATCATCACATGCAAATTATGACTGATAACGTGAGACACGGCAGTCCAAAGGGGAAAGATTATCAAGTATTTAGGCACCGGGGCTCAAGATGCAAAGAGCCAATTGTGTAGTGTTAATACTGCTAACCAATGATATCGCCCTGAGACTCCCACGACTCCACGCTATCAGGACGACTACATTCGGGGCAATTATCAGCAGCACGGAATGATAAGAAATAAATAAAGTAAGAGGAGCAAATTTTCCTCTGCTTCAATTTACCTGACAAATATTAATCAATTTACTTTCAGGTTCAGAAGTATAGACTTTAGCATACTAATCACATTACAGATATGACTAGAGACAAAAAATTTAAATATATTGCAGATGGAATATAAGACTGCATTATGTGTGAACGGCCACTAAATGTACCTTGTGTAGACTGATGAACTATATGGTTGTTCAATAACATGGAAATAAAATGTCTAAAACAAATGTCTTTGAAATATTTTCATCTAGGTGCTTTCTCAGCAAATACTAATGTGATTAATTTTTATAAACTTAAATAATTGGCATACCATGTTTTTTTTTTATTTTTATTTATTTATTTTTTTTTAATATATATAGGCCTATTAACCCTCTACAGTACGGAATATGATATCAATGAGGAAAAATATATATATATATATTTGTGATGTTTTTCCTACTTAAAATTGGACACTATAATAATATCAATAAACATTGTTATTTTTTTACTTATTTATTTTTAAAAGTTTGTTGCCTCAAGGCAACATTGCACCATAACGGAAAAATTTAAACAAATTACATTTTCATGCAGAAAAAATAAATATATTTATTGAAAACATCAATTTCTTTAACCAAACACTTGAGCAAACAGATTTTTTCTAGTTTTTAATGTATTGCACGTCTCATATTTAATAAAAAGTAACATTTCATATCCAGCTGTTGCTCTCAGGCAACATTGTACCATCGTGGATCACAAGTATAACTAAACTTTCATATCTGCTATCATACCAAAACATTATAATCAGTGTTGGTTTAAAGTAAAAAAAAAAAAAAAAAAAAGAAAAAGAAAAATCATCATAACCTTATACTAATATGCACTTTATCCTTACAAGATTGCACATACACACGCAAGCACATGCATGCAAAATCTCTTAATTCACTAATGACATGTGAAAGCTGAGGAAACAATTAAACTCTACAGAAAAATCATAATATATGCAGTCATAGTATGAGAATTACTATTCTTGCAAATGCATTACAAAATCATGCAAAAATTCTAATACGTTTAGATAATTCTAACCCTTTACCTTACAAATATCATATACATGTGTTCTAACCTATTATGCCTGCATGGCCTTATGCAATTCCATTACAGTACAATGTTGCCTTAAGGCAACATGCAGTTTTTTGTAATTTCTTATGATACATTTGATGAAACATTATGTAAAGCTTTTGAAAATACTTCTTTACTTTCCAATGAAGGTGACTAAGATTTTTTGTAGGCAATTATATGTATGGAAATTGATGAAAAATGCACTTTTCATTGGACAAAATACGGAGTCATGTGACGTGCACATGTCCTGAAAGTGGAAACAAAATGGACCCCTGTGGGTCATGTGACCACTTTTTTTGTATGTTCATTTCTTAGTACTTGACTTCTACTTCCCTGAGACAGCATTGATCAATTAAATGAGTGTCTCATTTTATTTAAAAAAAAAAAAAAAAAATGTGACCCTGGAGCACAAAACCAGTCTTAAGTCGCTGGGGTATATTTATAGTAATAGCCAAAAATACATTGCATGGGTCAAAATTATTGATTTTTCTTTTATGCCAAAAATCATTAGGACATTAAGTTAAGATCATGTCCCATGAAGATATTTTGTCAGTTTCCTACTGTAAATATGTCAAAACTTAATTTTTGATTAGTAATATGCATTGCTAAGAACTTCATTTAGACAACTTTAAAGGCGATTTTCTCAGTGTTTTGATTTTTTTGCACCCTCAGATTTCAGATTTTCAAATAGCTGTATCTCGGCAAAATATTGTCCTATCATAACAAACCATACATCAACGGAAAGCTTATTTATTCTGCTTTCAGATGATATATAAATCTCAATTTTGAAAAATTGACCCTTATGACTGGTTTTGTGGTCCAGGGTCACAAATATGTTGTGCTGCCTAGAGGCAACACCGTACCATAATGAATATACAGACGTTTTTAAGATAAACTAAATTATTAGCTTTTTATCAACTCACAAAACCTCTGCATTTCTTCCATGAACCCCAGTTTGAGATACCCTGGATTAATGTAACAAATGTTTAATGCACTTAACGATGTTGATAAATGAATGCTATAAATTTTAGAGTTAAGTCAAAAGTAATCTAAAAGTAGTCAGAATACATTACTTTATGTATAATCAATAGATTACATTACTAACTACATACCTACCCTATATATGCATACAGTATGATGCAATATGTAATAGGACAGTGTTAATCAATGTTTCGTCTGTTAGACATAAAAAAGCTCAATCTGCAACCCCAGATCCTGCCAAGACTGAAACTCCTCGATGAATAGTCTTGTCGTTCTTCAGGCACAGCTGGAGCCCGCTGTGTTTGCTTTGACTCGAGCCCAGAGTCTCTACCTGCAGGAAGGTCATTGGGAGGGAAGGGAGGGAATGAGTGCATACGACCTGAGAGAGCAAGATAAACAAAGGTAGCTTCGCTCCACTTAGCCGAGCAAATAGTCAGGATATTACAGCAAAGGGGAGAACTGTCACCCGTGGCTCACTAACCAGCTGTTTGGAATTAGGCGCAAATAAAGGGACTAATTGATTTCCATTTTCACACAGAACCTTTTGCAACAAGCTAATTGGTGTAGGATCAACCAGATTGTGATGAATTGGTGCGGCTTAGATGGTCTACTGAGAGACAAAGGAAAACAAAGAACTTTAAATGAGTGAATTTTACATGTTTCAAGATGAATGGCTTGTTGTCAGGCTTTCTTAATTTGAAATGCAATCGTCACATGGTGAAGTGGCATGTACTTCTCTATCTCACTCATGCTTACACACAAACACATCGCTCTTTTGTCTACAGCTGAAGCCTGACCTTGGAGTTCCTCAAACTTCATTGTCAGTGTGGCATTCAGAGACGGACTCAGCTTACCAGCTGCTGCGCGCTCTGAATTTTGTACACTGTTAAAGGTGAAGTGTGTCATTTTGAAGCCAATGCCATCAGAAAACTTGTTTCCACTTGAAGGACAAATAGATAGTCCTGGCTCCAAATTTTAAGGAATTAAAAGTAACAAAATTGACCTTACGACAGTGGTTACTTAATCACAACCTTCAACCTGTCCATCAAATGAAATGACAATGCAAGTCGGCTCGCTCTGCGCTGTACCTGACGATTTTGGAAGAAAAGCAATATATAACACAAGAAAATGAGAAAACCCAAGTGTCAAGAAAACAGACAATCGATATGTCATAAGCATTGCCATTAAAGGGATAGTTCACCTAAAAAGAAAATTCTGTCATTAATTATTCACCCTCATGTCGTTCCAAACCCGTAAGACCTTCGTTCATCTTCAAAACACAAATTAAGATATTTTTGATGAATTCCGTGAGCTTTCTGACCCTCCCATAGACAGCGAGGGTACTACCACGATCAAGGCTCAGAAACCTAGCAAGGAGATCGTTAAAATAATCCATGTGACATCAGAGGTTCAACCGTAATTTTACGAAGCTACGAGAATACTTTTTATACGCAAAGAAAACAAAAATATTAACGACTTTATTTAACAATTTGTCTCCTCCTCGTCACCCTATAGCGCCCTTTTGGAGAGTATCACATACGTAAAGCAACGTATGCTATTGTGTGTCAGCAGCACTGCACGCGGACACTTTGATCTGAACGTAAACAACGTGTCCGCGTACATATGTTGTATACGTTGTTTACGTATGTGATACTCTCCAAAATGGTGCTATAGGGTGACGTGGAGGTGAAAAAATGTTGAATAAAGTCATTATTTCTGTTTTATTTGCACACAAAAAGTATTCTCGTAGCTCAGAGAACTCTCAGAATGGATCAAACTATTTTAATTTGTGTTCTGAAGATGAACGAAGGTCTTACAGGTTTGGAACGACATGAGGGTGAGTAATTAATGACAGAATTTTTATTTTTGGTGAACTATCCCTTTAACACACAGGAAAAAATGTGTAGTGGACACTTTGCAGATGCAAACAGGGGCCTTTTTTTCTTAAAAATAAAGGCTGCATGCAAAATTACTTATTATACACTTCATTATCACATGCTTTATTTGTACAGTCTTTTTATTTAATGGATAAAACATCATAGAATCATGGAAGTGTAAAATTATCTGATTTTGGGAACAGAACGAACAAAACTCTGAATATCTAGTATTTTAATTACGTGCCATTTTTATTTATTTATTTAATTATTTATTTATTTGTCTGTGTCAGACAGTTCAGTAAAGCCTGATGGACTTGATGGAAAAAATGTTGGATGACAAAAAGGCTTCTCAGCGCAAAAGACAAAACATTCTTAGAGTAATATTTGTGGGGCATTCTTATAACCTTTTTAATATTTAATATACGTTGTCAGAAAACGTTCTTAGAACAACATTCTCAAAACGTACTTATGTTATTTGTACTGGATGAAAGTTCTCAGACCTTTTTGTAATCTTTAAATATCATTGTAATCACAGCAATAAAACTGGATATTTCAACAGTTTAGAAACATTTCAAAACAGTGTTCCCACAATGTTTTTATAACCTAAATTTGTTACCTGGGAATTGACCTTGAACAAAACCCTAATGCTAATTATTAAATGCTATTAAAAGTAAGTACCACTACAAGTATCAGTATCTCAAATCACATACTGTAGGTTTTTGCGGAAAAGTGTGCAAATGCTTTTCAAAAGCAATTAGACATACAATACAATAAAATCAGCAAAAAAACCTTTTACACCCTAAACTAACAAGCCTTGGCGTGACAAAATGACAAGTGATAAAAGCTGCCTCACGCTTGCTAATATTAATTTTTTCCCTAACTACAAGTGACAGCAGCAGTTAACACTATAGGTGTGTTTAAACGCAACTGGATTTAGTTTCAAGATTTTAAAATGGAGGCATGAAGTCGGACACTTTCTGTTTGTGCGGTCTTTGTGTACTTTACCACAGATGAAGTGGATTAGCTGCAATATTTGTTGAATACACAGACATTTTCATATGGCAACAGTAAAATTTCTTATTAAGTACTTTATGTACTGCTTTATACAGTGCCTGTATGCACACAAATAAAGTTCAACATAAGCCTATATACAATTTAAAGGGGTGGTTGTCTGCTTTTTTTCATGGCTTGATTATGTTTATGGGGTGCAGTGTAAAATGTCTTCATGCTTCGTTTAAAAAAAAAAAGAAAAAAAAAAAACAAAACTTATTTTTCATATATTTTACCTTTATTCTATGGCGCTGTCTCCATTGTCAGTTGAACGGCCGGTTGACTTCTTGTTTCTATGATACCACTCCCTCCTAAATACGCAATGGGCTCAGCTTGGTTAGCTTTTCTCTAAAGCCGCGCAACATGGCCCAGCACCCTTTGTTGCATGTTCCTGGGGATGGGGCTTATGTAAATTTCTAGGTTTGTGATGTCACCAATCCGGGAAGTAGCTTGTTTTAGTCCCTACGAGCCGTTTTTGTAGCCATTAAACAGACTTTTCTTTAAAAGACAATATCTCCATTTGCATTGAACTTTAGCGCCATAACTTTACAGATGTTGATGTTTGAGCATAAACAACATTACACACTAACTAAAGTTAAAAAATTTAAATCGCAATCAACCACTCCTTTAAACACCAATAAAGAGGTCTATATTTTTCATCAGCTTTGATTTGATAAACATGACAATATAATATTAAGATTACATGAAAACAGCATTTACTGCTAAAAACACAGATTTGTGAAAATTAGCAGAAGTAAAGATGTCAGAATAAACATGAAAAATAAGTCATTGTCATTGATGAATCCAGCCAGTCGTGAAACAACAGTGTCTCTTTATTGTGCAAAATGGCCCCGCCCACCCAGAAACCTTATTGAACCAAAATGAAAGACTAATGGTGTTTTCATACCAAACGCGAATTTAATTATTTGTGCGAGTAGATTACATACAAATTCAAGACACGAACAGACGTGAATTTGCGTTGGGCGATGCAAATGATGCAAATTGGGTGACGCGATTGCCGAGAAAAAAAAAAAAAAAAACGTGTGATATACGCCTTAATTGTGTCTTCCACACAAGTTGAAAAATGTAATTTAAATTTAAATTTTTAAAAATTTAATAAGTTAATTATGGTAGAAAATCCGCATGATGGCTTGTTGAGCAAGCCAATCAGCGAAGTGCTTATTGACATGTCCGGCTGTAACAGAAAATGGAGGAGAGCATTACACGATGATTTTATTTGTGCGAGTGACACGAAAAACATCTGTGACTAATCTAGAGCGAATATTCGCTTCACTTTTGGTGTGCACACGCCATTAAGATAAGCAAAGATGGCGTACTCATTTTACTTATTAATATTAAGTGCAGTGTGCAATGTGGCAGAATAGTCCAGCCTTTTAAATAAAATAGCCAATCGCTAATTGGTAAAGTCGTTGCATCAGTGTTCTTCTGAGACACTGCTTAGGACTGCATATGTGCTTTAGCTTCTCCAGCCTGAAATAAAAGCTTTTTAAAATGCTATGTAAGCTTAAGAAACAACATTTAATGGGCTGGTTTGTGCCAGATTGTGCTGCTGATTTTAAATATCTTATTTAAATGTGAGTGTGGCGAGAAGTTTTTGAGATTTCTGGTTTCCCCCATTCAAGTAGATGTGAATTGGTCTTGGTTGCCTGAAATAGCTGCCCAGAGGAGTTGTAAATATGGCCACCAAGTGAACAGACTTTTTTTTTAAAAGGGATTTTGACCAAAATACTGCTTCTCGTGTATATTAAACATCAAATATGGACAAAAAGAGACTGATTGTGGAAGGAAATGCTGGATTCTGATTAAAAAAAAAAAAAAAAACCTTCTGGAGAACTTTCACAGTCAACAAAAATCTGTTGTTTTCTTACAGTTTTACACCTTTCAGGTGCCGTGCCTTATGAAAGAGCATACGAACATAGAAAACCCGACTCACACTGTTCTGAGAAAAACTGCTTGCCTAATATATTGTCACGACTTGTTAGGACTTGCTGTTAGACTTACATTAGAAGGTCTAGGGACAAAATAACAGAGATTCTAAGGTGAGAACATTTGGACCAGCATTGAAACTTACTCACAGCACCTTGCAACTGCATTGCAACACCCTGGCAACTATCCACGACACCCTGGCATCATGGTGTTCAGTTTTGCATGGGCAACCGCTCATATTTTCTTCAGAAATCTAGTTTGCCACGGTTTAACACTCACAAAAGCAAAGCAGCACCCACAGAACTTTTCGAACAAAAAAAGGTCTGAAAAGAGCCTTTGTCCTTTATCTATTGAGTAGGAACAGTTTCCCTTTCTTAATTATCTTATCTACTGCTTCTAGCTGAGGAAAAAAGTAAAAGCAACACTTATTGACATCCTCCAAAAACTATTTTATCTTTCCACTGACAGTCCTTACAGAATCAGTGACTGGCTTCTCAAGAGTTGGCGATTCAATCGTTACAATAAGACAGCCAATGACGTAGCCTTGTCGAGTCAATAGACGGTAGTGAGTCATGTTGCGCATACACATTTCACAAGCGGCACACAGAGAAGCTATTCAGAAACGCCACCGTCCAATATTCTCTACCCCAGTGAACCAAAGATACAGTGACAGCATCAAATGTCACAGAATCTAAGAAGGAAATTAAACAGACTCAGAGGTCTATTTAGGATATTAAACTAAGCCAAGCATGACATCTTCAAGAGAATTTCACTAATGATAGGAAGCATTTTTGCGAGTTCTAAAGCGCCTACTTAACAATATTGAGCAGCTTTAGTCTTGGAGACAAATCTTGGAGTGAAGGCTTTTCGAAAAGAGAAGGACTTAAATATTGTATCAAGTAAGAGATCTCAGAAGTTCTGCTGAGAAATATCCAGAATTCTGTGGTAGGCATTCTGACTTGATTTGAAAGGAGAAACTGAGGAATTGAAATCCCAGTCTATCAGCTTCTCAAAACATTATTTGTTTAATGAATGGCTCAAGGGAAAGTCATTTCCACCAACTGAAAATTCGCTCACACATTCAGCAAACTTTGGAAAATCCAGTGGAAAGTTCTTCTTTAAAAGCATGTATTGTCAGTACATCAACCATATTTTCAGATGAATTGCTAGACACACTCATTTCCGGAGGTTGTGTAGATGCCAGCCAATCAAATTAGAGCTTGCTAGATCATATTTTCATAGAAAACCTCGCACAAATTTTTATCACATCGTCTAAACTATTTCAAAAACATTGGCAAAAACTGTCTCAAATTCTGCCAAGTCACGCTGTAATTAAACAAATTTGTCACTTTGTTGTTTTAAAGGAATAGTTCAACCAAAAATGAAAATTTGCTGAATATTTACTCACTGTCAGGCCATCCAAGATGTAGATGAGTTTGTTTCTTCATTACATCACTTGCTCACCAATGGGTGCTCTGCAGTGAATGAGTGCCGTCAGAATGAGAGTCCAAACAGCTGATAAAAACATCATAATAATCCATAAGCACCCATTCACTGAGCAAGTGATTATCCAAATCTGATCAAGAAACAAACTCATCTAGGCTACATCTTCGATGGCCTGAAGATGAGTAAATATTGGGATTTGGGGAGGTGCGATGATTTACCGATTTCATTTGAAACCGAATGAAATTCAGTTTTATCAGTCAGACCAATACTGCTTTCTTTGTTGTTTACAAAGTCTAATTTCCATTGCATGCAGACGTGAGGGGATAAGGATATTTCCAATTCACCATACTTCCCATGGCTTGCCTTCCAATAGCTGTTTTCCATAGCAAAGTGTGACTTTCCTCTCTGCCAGATATGAAGACCGTATCCAAACACACTGCACATTATTTATAGCACACAAACTGACCCACATCCATGCATGAGCAATGCATGCCCCAGTCATCAACTAATGATCTCTTTCTATCCAAGTTAGAAGTGGTTGTGATTGCTTGCGGGATGGCGTTTTGGGGCATTAGACTATCCTTTCACTGACCTGACAAAACAGTGCCCGCATGGATGCATTTCAGATGGAAATTCATGGATGAAAGTCCAAAGCGTGGCGGCTTAGAAATGTTATGCTGCATGCATTAAGTCAGATAAGATTCAGACATCTTAACATATCCCAGAGTTCACTAGCTTGCCAGTGCGCCGGTTGAAAGATATATAATTTACGCACCGAACATGTCATTTCCAATGCACTTAAACTGCTTGAAGGAATGCGGCTGGTGTTTTGAGGAGCCAAAAGTCCTTTTCATTTTCGGGACGATGTCTGTCTTAGTCCTTTTTAATTTCATGCATGCCTGTCGTGTTATACTTCATCATTAAAAGCGTGTTGAGCATACATAATGTGTCATATATACACTGATTTCAAAGCTGTTCTCATCAGAGCGGATGTCAACAGATCGGCAGTTTAAGCACAAAACAGAATGAGGATTAATAGTTAAAGCCAAAGCACAGAAAAGCCAAACCGAGACAAGAATGACAGTGTTCTAGCAGAATATGGATCGAAACAGGACGAATTACACAATGACCTTCTGGCAGGTTGTTGGGCTTTGCCTGAGGTGGGCCAGACCAGAACTTCTGGGCAATTCTTGCGTACCAGCAGGTCTGATAAACCATCGGTAATCTCTGTTCCTGTCACTCTCACTAGACAAACGCTGTTAGTCGTGGAAGCCAAAGTTTTGACTGCTGGCATTAAATTCAGTGCATACTGTGTATTAATGTGGCCAAGAACTACTCGTTCAGATATGAAGGTACAGTCTGACCGACATGGAAGACTACCAATCACACTTTGCTTAGTTTTAGGTGACATTTACGGTGAGCGACACATTGTGCATCAAAAGTGATTCAATGTCATGAGTAGAACAGAGTTCCCTTTCAACATTTTTGTTTTAAACAAAACTATATGTAACCAAATTGTTTCAAATAACAGTTTAATGTTATAACAGATAACAGTTTAAATTTATTTATTTAATAGGTAGTATGTATAGGAGTTGCTAAGATTTTTGTATGTTTTTAAAAGAAGACTTTTATGCTCATCAAAGCTGCATTTATTTAATTAAAAAAAAAACAGTAAAACAATAAAATTGTAAAATATTATTACAATTTAAAATAACTGTTTTCTATTTGAATATGTTTTAAAATGTAATTTATTCCTGTGATGCAAAGCTCATTACTCCAGTCTTCAGTGTAACAAGATCCTTCAGAAATCATTCTAATATGCTGATTTGTTGCTCAAGAAACATGATTATTATAATTAATGTTGAAAACAGTTGTGTTAGTCAATATTTTTGTAGAAACTTCTTTATAAATGTCTATAATGCTGTAATGCTGTCATATATATGTGTGTGTGTATATATATATATATATATATATATATATATATATATATATATATATATATATATATAAAGCTGCTGGTAGCCATTGACTTCCATAGTATTTTATACATATAATGGAAGTCAATGGCTACCGTCAACTGTGTGGTTACCAGTATCTTTCAAAATACTTTTTTGGCATTCAACAGAAGAAAGTAACTCATAAATGTTTGAAACTTAAGGGTAAGTTATTTATGGCAGAATTGGGTGAATTCTATCATTGTGATATTAATAATATTCTTCTTAATTATTAATTATCTTAATTAAGAGGCTAAACTTTAACTGGGGGCCCCCAAACCCCCTGAATTAAAGATGAAGACAACAAAACAATAAAGAGTAGCACAGCTTTTGACTGCAACCTGGTAAACGTTCAAAAAAAGAACAACAGAGTTTGCTCTGAGGGGAAATTGGAATTATTGTGCTTCTGTAACATGACAGCATGACTCAGTAAAAGGCGAGCGAGGAGTTAGCCGTACGCCTGGAGATTAGGCTGAGTTGGCCACTCACCCAATCGGACAGCAGAGCGGAGAATAAACTGTCTCCGGCTGGCGGAGCGTCTCAGTCCTTGCGTTTATGAGACCATCTCCGCTCCATCACCGTCAACACCATTATAGCAATTCCAGCGGGTCTTGATCTCAATTTTTTACCACATTCAACACTTTAAAATCCAATTTTTAAACAAAATTAAATTTTTGAACTGTGACTAATTGTAACTACCAGCCACAATTTACAGAGAGCAAATTCCACTTTTCCCTGCATCCTGCCTCTCTCCTCTATTTTAAGCGGCGAAATGTTGGCATGTATCTGACTGCTATTTTAATGCTAATGCCGCATACAAGACTCGTTTGCAAATTTGACTACTTATTAACTTCTTGTGGGTTGGTTTTCTTTGGATGGCTGCCACTGCTGCAGAGAAGATGGATCCAGCAAGGGATGTCTGATGGGAAACATACACTAACAATGCTACAATGCTTGATAGTAGCGTAGCCTAAGGCTAAATCTCATTATTCAGGCCCAGGCTATCATCACTAACAGAGAACAAACTAATTTGGTTAAAAAATGCTGACAACTGAGACATAAGGTCGCTGAGAGTGCAACTTGTAAAAGGGAGGAACTCTTATTAATGCTCACAGACTTTTGTTTTGTTTTGTTTTGTTCTGGCGCTAGTTGCTTTTGCTAAGCTTAAAAGTAGCAGATTCTTTTAAGTAGAAGATTTATTTTCTCACCTTTGTGGGACATTAAGGGGCATTTTTGAAGAATATTTTCATCACAAATACATTTTTGTTATTTGAACTCATTGTTTTATTCTGGCATTAGCTGTTTTTGCTAGTCTTAAAAAATAGGTGCCTTTCATTTAAAGAAACAGTTCATCCAAAAACGTTGAATCTTTTACTCACTGATATCTCTCTTTATTACATGGGGCATAAAAGGGTCATTTTTATGAATATGTTCATAACAAAATCATTTTCACTATTATAACTCATTGTTTTGTTCTGGCACTGGGTGTTTTTGCTAAGCTTAAAAGGCGTGGTCGATGCCTTTCATTTAAAGGAACAGTTCATCCAAAAATGTTCCAGTCATTTACTCTGATTTCTTTCTTATGTGGGACATAAAAGGGGATTTGTAAAGAATTATTTTCATCACAAACTCATTTTTGTATTATAAGTCATTGTTTTATTTTGGCACTAGCTGTTTTTGCTAATCTTAAAAGTAGTGCCTTTCATTTACAGGAAGAGTTCACCTGAAAATTTTGAATCTTTTTGTTACCTTTTTCTGATGTTCTTTTTCATTTTATTTATTTATTTATTTATTTATTTATACATGGGACATTAAAGGGGATTTTTTAAAGAACATGTTGATCACACATTTTTTCTATTATAAGTCATTGTTTTGTTCTGGCACTAGTTGTTTTCTTAGGCTTAAAGGTGTAGTTGGTGTCTTTAATTTAAAGGAACAGTTCACCCAAAAAAAATGTTCAAATAATTTATTCACTGTCCTTTTGACTTTCTTTCTAAAAAGGAACATAAAAGGGGAATTTTTGAAGAATATGTTCATCACAAATCCATTTTTGCTATTATAACCCATTGTTTCGTTCTGGCGTTAGTTATTTTTGCTAAGCTTAGGTGCCTTTCATTTAAAGGAACAGTTCGCCCAAAAAGTTTGCATCTTTTACTCAGTCATTTTGACTTTCTTAAGCTTTTCTCAGTGTGTTCCACGCCGTCGGCTGAGGTTGGTCCTCGTCTGCTTTTTTTCAGCTGATTCGACATGTTGAATCGGCATCGGAGCTCATCGGTCAGTCGGGCCATCTGATCATTCTGATTGGCCGTTCAGTTGGCGAACCAGTGCACGAGAAGGAACAGACGTGCTACTTGCCCGTCGGGTGTCGAGTAGTCTCAGCCTCAGATGTCACGCTCAAGGAACGTTGGCTAAATGTCTGATGCATATAGCACACTTATCTGGAAACACTGCAGGAGTTTCGAAGTCGTCATCAGATTGGTTGAATTATACAAGATTTCCAGGAGACGTGTGTGTCGCGTTCTTCAACGTTCCGCCTGGAAACAAAGATGCCGTGGTGCCAAACCCCCTCACAAAAGAAGAAAGCCGTTGTGTTTACAACTGTGATGATGAGCACTTATCAGGATCTACTAAATGCTGGATTTTCAAAAGTATGTGAAAATTTTCAAGTTCGTGGTATAGAATCTTTAAAACATGTCCGAGAGTTTTACACATGTCTCATATCTGTTATTGTGGCAACATTTCCACGCCCCTAAACATGACGTGGAACAAAACTAAACGTGATTGGTTGCTTTATTCAAAGTGGCCAAAGTTCCCAGACCTTCATGCTGACGAACTAGTGGCTACACGATACAACTTTGGACCCAGACGCTGCCGACGTGAGCTGACCCCGCAGTCTGCTTTCGTCGCCACTATTTCGTCGGCATTGGCTTGGTGTGTACCAGGCTTTATATGAGACATAAAAGGGGTATTTTTGGAGAATATGTTCATCACAAATTCATTCTTGCTATTAAAACTCATTGTTTTGTTCTGGCCCTAGTTATTTTTGCAAAATTTAAAAGTAGGTGCTTTTCATTTAAAGGAACAGTTCACCCAAAAATGTACCAATCATTTACTTACTGACTTTCTTTCTTATGTGGGACATTTTAGAAATATGTTCATCACAAATTCATTTTTGTTGTTATAACTCACAGTTTTGTTCTGGCACTGGCTGTTTTTGCTAATCTTAAAAGGTGTGGTTGGTGACTTTTATTTAAAGGAAAAGTTCACCCAAAATGTACAAATTATTTACTTACTGTCATGTTGATTTTCTTTCTTAAATGGAACATAAAAGTGTAATTTTTGAAGAATATGTTCATCACAAAATCATTTGTGTGTTCCGGAAAGGAAATCATACAGGTTTGGAATGACATAGGGGAAGTTATTGATGACAAAATGTTAATTTCCAGGTGATCTAATCCTTTAAAGAGTGTAACCCATTGAAGTGAAATAATGTGAAAATGCACAGGATTTGTTTTTCTTCCTTTCTTTCTTATCTTTGAGTCCCACAGAGATTGATTGAGTTTAACACCACACACAGTCTATTCCTAATCCACATTTTCAGTTGCTTTGAAACAAAAATGCACTTTTCTTTTGCCAAATCACATCTTTTCAGCGGTGCCAATCAGCAACAAAACGTTTCACCAATCCAAACCCAATGTCCAAACATGGAAGAAAGTTTGAAATGTTACAGTCTATAAAATGAAAGTCAGTGGGTCCAAACACAACATTGGAAACCATTCACTTGATTTTATGGACACAAAAAAAGAGAGGTATTCTTCAAAATATGTATTTTATTTTGTGTTTCACAGAATAAAGAAAGTCACACAGGTTTTCACTTTTTGGGTGGACTATCTCTTTAAATGTATAAATCTGCATGGTTTATTTTTCATAACATAAAAGTAACATAATGCTGAAGATGAGTTATAATAGCAAATGTTTAGCTTTATCATAAAAAAAGGAATTTTAAGTGATTCATTGACATTTTATACAAAAAGACACTAAGCGCTAGCATTATATCCCTGTAAACGTATTTCCGATAGCTCTTCTCGGGAAGTTGAAACATCGCACCTCACTATTCGTCTGTTGCTTTGTTTGGATTTGTGCATGTAATCCTCTTTGCAGCTTAAAATGATACGAAGTCAGAGAGCCAAAACGTCTGTCTCATAGTGCCTGGTTAGAAAAAGAGAGTAACTAGGAAGAGGAATTCAAAGAGGATGGCCATTTTATCAGTATTCAGTTATCAGATATTGCAGTTTTACCATGAGCTAACATCCCAGACTTATTGAGCACAATTTACAAGAAGATTTGGGAAAATATTTTTTCATAATGTAACAACTTTCTCTGCCTCTGAAACAACTTTTCTTTGTGCTGATGTCATCAAAACCTCCTCTTTTAACCCCTCCCTTTCCACCACCTGGGGCCTGTTTCATAAAACAAGTTTACCAAATAAGCCAGGCTTATTTCAATTAGTCTGACTTATTTTGAACCAAATCAACTGACAATAAATCAGACTAACTGAAATAAACCTGGCTTATTTGGTAAACTTGTTTTATGGAACAGGCCCCTGGTTTCATTCTGGTATGTAACACTCACTTTTCCTTTCAAGTAAATAGATTGTTTTCCCCTCATTGAATTTGTAAGATTGTAGTTGAAAAATGGTTTTAATTTTGACTTGGAAAAACTAAGTCCTGTTTTTGAAGCACTAGTACTAGTTTTCATTCAACTTCTGGCCTCACTAAAAGTGAATGAATGTGCCTAGCGACAATATTGCATAAGAATCAAACCAATGCACCAATGAGATTTCACTGTGGGCAGAGCTACACAGTGCAACACAACAAAAACAGATACCAACAAACGTCTTACAGTGGTTTGGTTCCAAGCGATTATAATAAAATAAAATAAAATATTTTTATTTTATTATTTGTTGTAATGCACTTTAAAAAGTAAAACTGAGAACTTTAAGATCATTTTATACTTGATTTGAGCCTTAATTAGTAGGGTTTTTATTTGTCTAACACAATGTAATATTAGCTGAAAAGGTAATATTAAATAGTGTTCAACTGAAATTTTGGTGATTGAAAATTTTCATCCGAAAAAAAATGAAAACACTTTTTCAGTTTTGAATGGCCCAAGATAATTGACCGAAACTTAAAATTGAAATTTAATTAGTGTTTCTCCGATGACGCATTTTGACACATTTTCACCATGACCAAATATGATACTGACGTATCGATATGTAATATAGTATAATATACACACACACACACACACATATATACGTCACGGTGCACACACGAGGGAAACGAGGAGACGAGGAATAACTCAAAATACAGTCTTTAATAAAATCCAAGACAGAGAAGGCAAGGCAAGGCACGGCAAGACAAGGCATGGCTGACACACAGGAACACCGGGAGTAACGAGTAGACCAGACGAAACTGAATAGAACAGGCAGGAACTAAATACACATAATAATTAACACACACACCTGAAGGAAATCATATGCAATCAAACTAGATATTTGCCCCAGATGAGTCTCCATAGACATGACATGACAGACTGGGTAAGTTAAAGTGTTCCTGTGGACATGACTTTAAAAGGCCTTGACTCCAGTCAGGCTGGGAACGGCACTCCTGGCCATGACTGGGGAACTGGTGTCAGTGGCGACCGGCGGGCTTGAGTCAGCGGTGGCCGGCGGGCTTGAGACAGCGGCGGCCGGCGGGCTTGGGTGAGTCGCGAACTGCGGCGTGAATTTCCCCGCGAACGGCGGGCTTGGATGAGCCGCAGACGGTGGTGTGCTCGGGTGAGCGGCGAGCTGGTTCTTGAGAGAGCCGCGGATGGCGGCAGGATATCCACGCGGGCGGCAGGCTTGAATCATACATGGCCAGCAGACTTACGGTGATCCCGCCGAACTACTTCGCTTTCAGCTGGCTATGGCGGGATAACGAGCGGTGACTTTCATGCCGCGGGACAGACAAAGAGGAACCAAAACAAAACAAGGTGAATGGGCGCCGCTTACTGTTAGGTCTGGTCTTCTGTCACGGTGCACACACACACGAGGGAAACAAGGAGATGAGGATAAACTCAAGATACATTCTTTAATAAAATCCAAGAAAGGCAAGGCACGGCATGGCACGGCACGGCACGGCACGGCACGGCACGGCACGGCACGGCACGGCAGGGCTGACACACAGGAACACCGGGAGTAACGAGTAGACCAGACGAAACTGAACAGAACAGGCAGGAACTAAATACACATAATAATTAACACACACACCTGAAGGAAATCATATACAATCAAAACTAGACGAGGACAGGAACAGGAAGGACCAAATAAGGGCATGGAGGGGGAAACACATGACATACATGACTGTGACAACATATATATATATATATATATATATATATATATATATATATGTGTGTGTGTGTGTGTGTGTGTGTGTGTGTGTGTGTGCGTGTGTGTGTGTGTGTTATTTTGCTGTATGGGAATTACCAGATTTAATTACCGACACTTCATTTCCAAGTCTGGTTTTTGCCTACATTAAAAAAAAAAAAATGGTGTTTAATTAATTTAATTAATCTTAAGTGCGTCATTATAAACAATATTTTCTACACAATAGTTTCTATGCAAAAAATTTTGTAGTTTACCTGATTTTTTTTTTTTTTTTTGCAGACAATATTTGGTCATTATGTTATAACTGGTATACAGTTTGTATTACCTCAACTCTGGTGTGCTTACATTTGAATTCATTTTTTCCACACTTACAGCACGATTCCTTGTGGACTGCCATGAAAAACTGTTTGCGCAAGTCTCGAAACACAATAAAACACTTGCATGACTCCCCGGCTAAGCCGTTAGTGAAGGTTGTCAAACCAAACAGCCGATTTCACAGACAACGTCAAAAACACAACCCACCCCGCCATCACGAGCGGAGCGTGAAGAAACCGACGCTTCACACCTCTCCATATGGTCAAGAATTCGGATTGCTAAGTTACTAAAACAGACTTCCAGAATTTGGGAGGGTATGACATTCCCACATTCCTGGGCCGACAGATCGGTCGGATAAGAATCTCTCTCCCCTTCTGATAGCCATCAACACTTTTCAGCTGTATCTCACCTGCCCTCGTTTCTCAGATGTTCATTTTGATTAGCGCAAGACTGGGAGCTAGTGCTAGCCTGAGGAGGGGGAAGGGGGCTGGAATGACACAGAAGCAGCAGACAGAAGGGGCTGACTAGCTTCAAGCCGCCACATGCTGTTGGCAAACATGCCTTGAGAATGTAAATCTATGACGCTTCCACCCCCCACGGCTACATCCCTGTTGTTTTAGCCCTCTTTCTCTCTCAATGGATGCTTATAGTGCTCATGGAAATGGACCCGATGGGCACTTTATAAAGCCGACTATTAACTACGTTAAGCTCAAGAAGGCCAAAATGCATTGGAAAATCACCCCTATTGAAAAACATGACAGTGATGGGAATCTTTGATTAGGATACTTATTTTTAAATTAGCTCTGCATGCTAGCGCTTAGCCACATTTGGAGACTTGCTACCCAAAGGTTAAGAAAACAACGTGAGAATTTCATTTTAACTGAGCTAGTAGTGTGAAATGTGAATATATATATATATATATATATCATTGTTTAGAGCACATAGTATATTTTCAATTTTAAAATTTTGTTGTTAGTTACTCTGGTAATATTTTATTGGTATTTATGTTCTGGAACACAAAAGGACAATGTTTTGAAGCATCGTATTTACATAAAACAATATTTTAAGGTGGTGTTAATGATGTCAAACTTAGTGAAATATTTCACTAGTTTTAGTTTGCTTTACATGGAAGACAAGTATTTAAAATGGTCATTTCATGTTCCATCCCTGCTGAAAAAATCAATGGAAATGCTCACAGGATTTGTAATGGTTTTAATAGTCATATTGAGAATTGTTTCAGTTTCAATGGAAACTGTAATGTCCCTGTGGGTCTGTGGGTGATGTGTTGCCTTCATTTGGTGGCATGTTAAAACACTAAATCCCAATTGAATATGTCCCAAAACACAGAAGAGGTAATGGTTTTAATGGTTAACAGTTAAAATGTATTTAGGCCAGAACAAATGGTCAGTTGGCCAGAAACTGTGTGTGTGTGTGTGTGTGTGTGTTTTGAAACTGAATATATATTTAGTTTAAACCTTCATATACAAAAGTATATTTCAAAATATATTTCAAAGGAAAGAAAATCCAACCTCACAGCTGCCTATATTTGTGCTAAATGAAAACGGAATAACCTACTAGAAATTAAAACTTGATTTCTGATGATTTGCTGATGTTTATTATTTTTTATTATATAATGTAATATTGTTTTTTTACTATTATTATTGATTTTATTTTATTTTATATTTTATTCATTTATTTATTTGGAACATTGTAAAGTGTGACATATGCGAATCTATTTTCTTGTACTGAAATATATGAAGGGGCGAAATATAATTTTAAATGCCCTTTAAAAAATATATTTATATTTTCCAAAATATTGGATTGGATATATTAGTAGCAAATATTTATTTATTTATTTATGTATGTATTTATGTATGTATGTATGTATGTTTGTTTTGAAACATATTTTTGTTGTATGGGTTTTGAATCTAACACAGATGCAAATGGAAAAAGGTAGATACATTTTGGGTTAGTTTTATATAACTATATCTTTTATATTGAAAAGTGTCTTTAAATGTTTTTTTTTTTTTTTAAATTTTTATTTGAATTTATTAAGGGAAAGCCCCTTGAGATGCTTCATCTCATTTTCAAGGGGGACCCAATAGCGCATACATAAAACAATACAAGATACAACACATTTTGTGTTCCATGGAAAGTACTATATGTAGTCATAACGGATTTTGATGAAGTGTTTCTTTGACATAGCTCTGCATTCTGGCAATGCATTTCAATCATTTGCATAATTTTATGCTTTCACATGTTCTTCTGTATGAGTATAACACAGAGAAGAATTCATTATAATTCAAAGAAGTCTGAGTGAGGATTATAGAAAGTAGGAGAGCACACGAAACACTAATAGAGATAAACTGTTTACTTATGTATGCAAATGATTCATGTGCATTCCAGCAACAGTAAACACTCTCAAAAGCCTCATATATGATTCTGAATATTTAGTTGAACCTAAGCGTGGCGATTAACCTCCAGCAGTCCAGTCACATCAAACTCAAAGCTTTTCTGCCGCTGAAATCCTAGCTGTCACTTCCACGTCATTAAACCCTTTAAGTTTACGTTTCTTCTCTACGCACAAGTAGTCTGGCTAACATCTGTTTACATACAGAGCTGCTCAGATCACTTATGGCATAATGCCAGAGGACTGATTTTAGAGTTAAAGAAGGAGAACAGTACTTTGAAAGAGCCTCTGGTGGCACTTCCCACTGTCCTTTATGGTTTTATAGCATCTCCGTTTAGATGTGGCCATGCCTTTCACACCTCACCCCACACCCGCTAACACAGCAGCTGGGAGTCTGCGGTAGTTGGGTCAAAAAAGCTTCATAGCAAGTAGAGACAAGGTATTCTTAATCATATATTCCACTGTGTACAGAGTTATCAGGGTTCAATAGTAAGGTATTTTCCTAGTCAAGACAAATTTGTATTGTCGTTGCAATTTTGATAAAAAAAAATAAATAAATAAATAAAAATCAGTTGCTTTTACACTTTATGCTAATGCTGTCCAGCAAACGAGTATGTATGAATTTATAGCTGTCATGGAGTTACATTATAACTGTATAACTTCCATGTATTATTGCAAATAAAATATTTTAATATTCATTTAATAAGTATTTAGTGATAAAATAACTTTATAATTTTATTTAATGGTAAATTTTTTTATTAAGAAAAATAAATAAATGTTAAATATTTAATTGATAATCTAACAGCTATTAACTAATTAATTAATGTTTTTTAAATATTTTTGTATGTATTGTTACAATACAAAATATGTTCATAAAATTAAAATGTATAATTTATGTAATTAATTACTGAGTATTATAATTATTATCATGAAATCATTTCACAATAATTTTACATATAAAAATAAATACAATATAATGCAATTGTGTTAATATTTTTTAAATGTATAGTTAATTAAAAAGTGTGCGTGTATATATATATATATATATACACACACACACATTATATCTATCTATCTATCTATCTATCTATATATATATATATATATATATATATATATATATATATATATATATATATATATATATGTATATATATATATATATATATATATATATATAGTAATTGTTATAAATAAATAAACTTTTTTTTTTTTTTTTTTTTTTTTGCACTAGTCATGTACGTCCAGTGACAATGTTGCCAGTACAATTAAAAATAACCCCAAAATAAAAATAATCCTTATTGTTGAGCCCTGGTTGTGTCCGATTTCACAATATCTCTCCCTAACACTCATGTTTAAAAGTTACTGTCTAAGTTACTAAGTTTGTAGTTTTTTGCTAGAATAAGCTGCGACGTGTTCCAGATTTTATACTGACAGAAAGCCAGAAAGTCTCCTGTGAAGCGAACTGAGATCTAAGGAGGAGCAAACCATACAGGCACCGTCACCATAAAAAGAGAATTACACTCAATGACGGCCATGTGGACATATCAATGAAAGAGAAAAGACCCATCACAACACCACAGGTGAAATATGCAGTCCTAACTAATGTTAAGCGACAACATTTGCCTTTCCTGGCCACGCTGACAAGCCAGGATGATGACCCTGTGTTGGGCGAGGGCCTGTACACATCACAGCCAATCTGTCAGAAGTGTAACTAGGCTGTATTCATATTTCATGGCCATCTCTACAACCTGTCCGAGTCCACAGTGATTAATCCAAAAGTCCTTTCATCGAGTTATAAAAAATGTATAAAGACTCGCTGAACGACTCAGTTCAACTTGTGGGCAAACGCTAGCGGACAGAGTTTGTTCTCTCACAAGCTTTTTAGATACACTCGTTGATATTTACAATATATTTCTTAATAACTGATTGAGTAAACAATCAAAGTATCCATATTTCTGTTTCACTAAAATCTATGAGGGTCCTTATGCATATTTTATGGTGAATCTGATCCAGCTTAAGCTGGGAGCTGGTTTTTGGAACATGGCAGCTGGTGTCATTAACTGGTCCAATCTGGTTATTAGCTTGAGCAAGCTGGTAGACCATCTTGGACAAGCAAGAAGCCACCTACTAGCTGATCATAGCAGGGTTTGTGGAACATCAACCAGCTAATGATCAGTCTGGAACAAGTCTCATGGAAATTTGTTAGTATTTTATGCTTTGACATAGTTAATTGGTTTGTATAACCTCATTTGTATATTTTCTTGCAATCAGCTTACACCCCATTGATGGTTAGGTTTAGGTTTAGATCTTGATAACTTATATTTCTTCAAAAAATTTTACATCTCTGTACGAATTACATTGTACAAATTCATACAAAAATATCACTCTGTAAAATAGTCAATTTTTTTCATGAAATCGGGTTGGCTAGAATCTACCATAAATTACTTGACCTTTAAATGAGAATCAGTATTTTGAAACCGAATCGTTTTTTTTTTTTTTTTTATCGTACATTTCCATACAAATCACATATTATGAATTCATACGAAATCGTAAAATAGTTGTGTTTTCTCATGAAATTGGGTTGACTAAAAACCATGCTACCATGAATAAAGTGACCTTTAAATGAGAATCAGTATTTTGAAACTGAATCATTACGTTGTATCTTCGTTGCACAGAATGAAACGTTTTGGCGAATTTGTGGCTAATTTGTATATTTTCGTAAGATTTTCTTATGCCTCACTGATGGTCAGGTATTTTATTTTATTTTATTCCTCTAAAAACGTACATTTCCATATGAACTACATATTATGAATTTATACGACATCGTAAAATAGTTACGTTTTCTCATGAGATCGGGTTGGCTAAAAACAATGTAACAGTTACCATCTAAACTTGACTTTCCAGGTAACATCAGACTAAAAAAAGTTCAAATGAAGAGACCTTCAAATGAGGAATAGTATTCAGAGACTATTACATTGTATTTGTGTTGCACAGAATGAATAGTTTTTGGAAATTTTGTGGCTAATTTGTAAAAAAAAAAAAACTTTACGACCTCATTCATACGTTTACAGAACAATCTGCTTACACCCCACTGAGGGTTAGATTTGGGGGTGTACATTTATGGCTGAAATCACATTTTCATAAAAATCACTTAGTTCAGAAAATTTATTTGAAATCACTGCCTCATAAAATAGTTATTTTCTCATGAGATTTTATTGGCTAGAAATCTTGCTATCATGTTCCAAAACACAGTTACAAGCTTAACCTCAACTTACCAGGCAACATCAGACTTTGAAAGACGTGAACTTTAAATGAGAAATAGTATTCAAAGACTGAGGTGTTATGTTGTATTTGTGTTTTACAGAATTAAACATTTTGGAAAATTGTGGCTAATTCATACAATTTGTATGATCTCATTCGTATGTTCTCAGATGATCGGTTTGCATCCCACTGATTGTTAGGTTTAGGGGTGGACCTTAATTCTTACATTTTCCCTAAAAATTACATTTCTGTACGAATTACATTATAGAAATTCATTCGAAATCACCACCTCATAAAATAGTCACGTTTTCTCATGAGATCAGTAGCTAGAAACCATGCTACCATGAACGAAGTGATCTTTAAATAAGAATTAGTACTGGACTGAATTGTTACGTTGTATTTGCGTCGCACACAAAGAAAAATTTTGGTAAATTTGTGGCTAATTTGTATAAATTTGTACAATCTCATTCGTATGTTTTTGTATGATCTGCTTACATCCAACTGACAGTTAGATTTAAATGTGAACGTTTATTCTTATGTTTCTTCTAAAAATCATACATTTCAAATCACATCTTACAAATCACATCATAAAAATTAATTCAAAATCACCCCATCATAAAACAGATTTGTTGTAATTCATACAAATTTGTATGATCCCATTTGTATGCTTTCAGATGATCAGTTTATGCTGCACTGATGGTAAGGTTTAGAGGTGGACCTTAAATCTTAATTTCTTCCTAAAAATTGGACATTAACATACAAATTACATTGCACAAATTCATACGAAAATGTCACCTTGAAATATTCACATTTACAGTTTATAGATTCTAGATTGCTTGGCTAGAACCTATGCTGTCATGAATGAAATGACCTTTAAATAAGAAATAGTATTCAGAAACTAAGATGTTACACTGTGTTTGCGTTGCACAAATTAAAATGTTGTCGTGAATTTGTGGCTAATTCAAATTTAACCAACATCAGTTATACGTTTTCTTTTGATCTGCATGTGCCCATGCAGTGACTGTTTAGGTTTAGGTGTGGACCTTCATGCTTCCTTTTTTCCCCCTAAATAATCATACATTTGTGTACAAATCACATTGTACGAATTCATGCATAAATGCCACCTCACAAAATAGTTACAGTTTCTTATGAGATCTGGTTGGCCATACAACCATGATCCAAAACACAGCTACCAACTTAACTCTAAATTTTTAATTTCATACAAATTAGTAATTTGTATGAAATTTGTACAAATAATTTGAATTTGTTACCAATACAAATTTGTACAATCTAATTTGCATGTTTTTGTCAAATCTGCTTACTAGTGGTTAAGTTTGGGGTGGACCTTCAAGCTTACTTTTTTCCCCTAAAACTTCCTAAAATATTTTCATTCAAATCACATCATACGATTTCAAACAAAATCGCCACCTTGGCGAATATAAAATATTCACGTTTTCTCTTGAGATCGCGTTGGCTAGAAAACATGCTATCATGTTCCAAAACACAGCTCCCAGCTTAACTCCGACTTCCCAGGCAACATCAGACTAAAAACAAAGTTTGAATGAAGTGACCTTTAAATGAGAAATAGTATTCACAGACTGAGGGGCTGCGTTTATTTGTGTTGCACAGAATGAAACCCCACGCGACTCCTGGGAAAAATGTCAGTGCCTTTGGATTTAAATAAATAGTGCAGGTTTCAGGCCCCTTCTATTTTGAGCCTTTCAGTATAAGAGGAGTTTTCCGTTAGTGAATCCAAGTTCCTAACAAACCAGCATGCCATGAGTCCCGATGGAAATGAAGGATATCTTTGGTTGAGAGCCTGCCTAAGCTGCTAGTGTCTGGAGTGCTTTCCTCTCAAAAAAATTGCTTCAGAGCTATGAAATAGAGGAAATGGATTTCTCATTGGGGAATATAAGTGCTGGAACTTCTTCTACTAAACAATGAACGTAGTTCTTTCCGTCTCTTGTGCGCTCTAAGATTTGGGAGGGTAAAGCTGTTATCTTGCAGCTGTGGCATCCTTCAAAGAACTGAAACAAATCCCAAGAAATAACCGTGGATTCCCGCTTACTTCGATTCAGTTAGACTAAGCGCCTGTTGGCATTTTCTCCTACTCTTTATCTCAATGTAGTCCCATTTGGATCATGTCTAACCAATAGCACTGAAGTGATAAAAATTGGATGAAACCTAACTGGGCAATTGCGGTTTTCCAAAAGAATAGAATGGCCTTCTTTGGCAAGAACTGATTTGCTAACTTTGCTATTCAAACTAGCCAGGCACTCAGAGCGTATAATTAACTCTAATTCTCCTCACAGTTGATCCCTTTGGTGCGTTATTTATCCGACCTGAATATTTTAGGATGGTGCGTCATGTCTTAAAGTAAAGTAACATGTTGAGAGAACCTTTTTGATGCATTAGTCCGGATCCAGCTGGTGCCATCCACAGAGAAAAGGTTAAATTTAATGACTCTTAAAATATCATGTGGTGCAACTTATTTACACCTCGAGTGTACATGTCTTAATCATTATTTTCAAAAACATTTTTTTTTCAAGATATTTTATTTTACAACTACCATAGATTAATTAATAAATAAATTATCAAGTTTTGGGGAGTTGCACCACATGACATGAACTATCAACAACCTGAACTATCCTTGCCTTGTCATACAAATAAAAATATATCAAAAGAGTTGATATTCTAAGAGATTTATGGACCTTGGCAAACAATCATGAGGGTCAGGGTCTCTCCTTGTTTTGGCATCTTGGTTGCACCACATGACTGTACTATATATATATATATATATATATATATATATATATATATATATATATATATATATATATATATATATATATTTAAACTACTTTTAGTAAGTAGTGAAGCAGATTTGTCTTTTTTAAGGAAAAAATAAATAATAATAATAATAATAATAATAATAATAATAATAATAAAAGATTATGCTAAATTACTTTGTTTTCTTGAAAAAAAATATAGATGTATATATACAAAAGAAAAGGGAAAAAATGATATCAGGACACAAATATACATAGGAAACGATTAATATGTAAGCAACTTCTGTTTATACAGAAAATGTATTCAGCTGGACTGAAAATGCTACCTTGTATTTGGATGGTAAAAGAATGAGCCATAATGTAGTCTAAAACACCTGTAGCGGTGCCCCGAGCCAGAAGGACATTAAGAGAGACAGACAGAACACATTAATAAGCGTACAGGCTGTCACGTTATTCGGGGCTCTGCCTACCAATGTCCTCAGTGCTGGTATGTGGTGGTCAACATTATGTTCCAGAATAGAGGCAAAATCTCACTTAAAGCTGTGGTGACTCAGCTAACATTGTTCTTGATATAAAAGTTAACCTCTACAACACAGCGGATATCTGGCATTATAAAATAATTCAAAGAAAACCTCACAAACACATAATTGATCAGTATATATATATATATATATATATATATATATATATATATATATATATATATATATATATATATATATTACTGTTACATTTATTAGTAACAACTTACAAGAGGCAGTTATATTCTTACACTATATTGATGCCTGTCACATTAATGTAATATTTCTCTGCAATGAATTTGAGGTATTTTGCTTTATATCAAAACATGTACAGTTGTCATGAAAACAGTCTCTGTATCCTAAGAAGTTTATTGCAGTCAGTCAACATGTATTCAGATCACTCATTGTTTTTCATGCTAGTTGAAATTATTATTTAATATTCATGCAACAATAACTCTAAAATAGGTTCAATATAGCTAGTGTTCTGTTAGCTTGTAGCTTAGTAAACTCCAGTCAAGAAGTTTCCCCTTCACTGCAAAAGCCAAACAAGAAAGAATGAAATGGAGGAAGACACAACATTACCACAAAAAACATTAGATAAGCGATAAACACTGACCTTTTCAGGAGGAATACAGTCCTTAGGCGAGGTTAACAGACGGGAAAAGTATTTAATTCAAATTCCATCTGCTTCAGTGTTTACGACAGTCATCCCTCCTTCACCCCTTTCTCTATTCTTCCTCAAATCAGCCGTAACATCCCCACTGTGTTTTCATTTCCTTTAAAGCCCTTAACCTGCTTCTTAATGTGTTATAAATAATTGATCTGCCCAAGGGAAACTATACTAAGTGCACCCATGGGAGCAGGGTCAATAAATCTGGCAGTCGCGTGATTCACAACAGGGCAAGTAAAATGTGAAGTGGCGAGTTGCTGATCACATGGTTACACCACCCAAGGGATTGAGGAATGCTCCCATCTAATGAACCTGCAGGCCGCAAAAAGACAACATTTGCTGTTCATTTTGCCGCCATTTTGAAAGCGCCTCTGATCTTCTCTGGGAGAGCTGGTCCTGTCCAAATATAGCTTATGCATGTATTTATTCTGTCATCTCTGTGTATATTATTACCAACCACGTGAAATATGCTGTGCGAATTTGCATATGCAGCCCACGACTAGTCAAAAATAGCCTGTTTGAATTGCATAATGTTGCGGCCAATCATTAAGCTGCCTCTTGGATGTAGAAGCAGGTTGGGATGCTTAAAAAAGGCACTGGAGAACAATAGAAGGCCGCTTCTCATCAAAAGCCTGAATAGCGAGAGAGGAAAATAATCTCTATTATTAACGGCGTGCTTTCATTTCTAGGGAGTCTTTAATGAGGTCACGAAATTTTCATACAGCACCTCCTCAGGTTAATTCAGGTAGAACACGCTGTGTTGACGAAGCCCAGGAAGTTGTTTTTCTTTGTATTTTGTTTGTTGGCCCACTCCTCTATTCGTGTCTGAAATACGAAATTTTCATAAGTATTTATTGGACCATGCCACACTTGTTGTCATGGTGCTGGGTGTATTCTTGATTGTTGCTAGGGTGTTACTATACAGTTGCAAACAACCGGTTGCTATTTATTTGGTACAGTGTTCTGGGTGGTTGCTATGCAGTTGATAAGGTGTTATAGTTGGTTGTTAAGCAACATACAAGGTGTTCTGGCTGGTTGCTAGGACATTACTATGCAGTTGCATACAATGGATTGCTATGCAGTTGCTAAGGTGTTCTAGGTGGTTGTTAAGGGACATACAAGGTGTTCTGGGCGGTTGCTAGGGCATTATTGTGCAGTTGCATACAATGGGTTGCTATGCAATTGCTAGGGAGTTCTGGGTGTTTGCTATGCAGTTGCCAGGGTGTTCTAGGTGTTTGCTAAGCAACATACCAGGTGCTCTGGGTGGTTGCTAGGGCATTACTATGCAGCTGCATATAATGGATTGCTATGCAATTGCTAGGGTGTTCTAGGTGGTTGCTAAGCAACATACAAGGTGTTCTGAGAGGTTTTTAATCAGTTGCTATGCAATTGCTAGGGTGTTCCAGGTGCCTTTTAATGAGGTGTTAGCAGTAGATAGGGTAAACTTGTTTTTTTCTTTGAATTGCTTCTGGTGGTTGCTATGCAGTTGCTAAGGTATTCTGAATAGTAGATTTTCTATTGAGTTGCTAGGGTTTTCTGGGTGGTTGCTAGGGCTTTACTATTCAGTTTCATACAATGGGTTGATATGCAATTGCTAGGGTGTTCTGTGTAGTAGAGTTTCTGTTTGGTTATATGGTGTTGCATAGTAATAGCATAGCAACCACTCAGAACACTTATGCTTAGGCATTCTAAGTACTATGGCTGCTATAAGGTTGTTAGGGTGTTCTATATGATTGCTAGCATGTTGCTATGTGGTTGCTAAGGTGTTCTATATGATTTTTAACAAGCTTCTATGCATTGCTTAGGTCTTCTGAGTGGTTTACTAGCAGGTTGCTCTTCGGTTGCTAGGGTGCTGTGGGTGGTTGTTATGCGCTTGTTAAGGTGTTCTGTGCAGCTTTTAACAAGGTGCTAGCAGTAGATAAGGTGTTTTCAGTGGTTGCTAAGGCATTCAGAGTCATTTTTAATTAATTGCAATGTGGTTTCTAAGGTGTTTGAAGTAGTTTGCAACAAGTTGGTATACAGTTTATTGGGTGTTTTTTTTGGTGGTTTCTAGTGTATCAATATATGGTTGCTAATGTGTGGCTATGTGGTTGCTAAGGAGTTCAGAATTTTTAATGACCTGGCATGCATTTCTAATGTGTTTTGTGTGTCTTTTAACAAGCTGGTGTGCAGGTGATAAAGTGTTTTTGGGTGGTTGCTAGGGCATTGTTATGCAGTTGCTGAGTAGATCTCAACACGTTGCTATGCAGTTGCTAGGGTGTGGGTGGCTTCTAAGGGGCTACTTACTGGTCTACAACCAAAAAGGGGGGAAAATCCCACATATCCATTTATTTTCAGCCATTTTATATCGTCAAACAAGCAAAAATTGTAAGTATGATTATTTGGAAAACAAATAGCAGTCCTCGCCTCAATGTTAGCGGTTTGTGTTTAGAACACAAATCATGTGGTTTATTAAGTATGAGTAATAGCAATAGTGAGGCTTGTCTAGCTGTATTAAAACAAAACGTTCAAATCCCACCAATCTTAATCTCATGAAATCCTGTTTTTATTATTCTTTTAATATAAATGTCCTTGCTGCCTCACACCTTATCTCCTTATTCTGACAGATATTCTCTATTCACAGACTGCACAAATGCCATCATCTCAAACAGCAGTGATGGAATAACTCAAATCTCTTGCATAAAATACTTCAAAACATGCCACACAAATCCTTCATGCTTCTCTAAATGTTTAATTTAACCTTTAAGGCAGTGCTACATACATTACATGCCTGCCCCATGGGTTTGTGGGTAATCCCTCAACAAGCCATGTTTGCAGCCGGCTGCTTCTGATTGGATAAAACAATCCTTATCAGACGAGTAACAGCACTTCCCTTATGTTTAGTTTATGTGCAAAGTCTGCTCATCAAAACGTGCCCTCATAGTCATGAAAATATTAATAAAATGAGGTGGATATACGTCACATTTGCGTCTGTGTTTTACAAGATTGCAACTCAATGCCTAATAAAGGCAGTTTAAATACAGAAACTGGGTTTGCGTTGTAAAAGAAAGCCTGGAAACATCAGAAAATTTTACACTTAGAAAATTCATAAATCTGTGCTCAGCCCTAAATTATTTAAAAATCCACTAAAACGTTGAATCATTCTTAAAACAAGAAAATGAAATGTGATAAATGAATGTTTCATATTTTAAGCATAAACCATACAAAATTTTGTGATATTTGAAATTCAGGGTGAGTCCGGTTTTAAGGTAGTATGAATCCAAAGTAAGTGAATTGGGTACTTTTGAAGTTTTTGTTGACTTTCTAGTCAGTACCGGTCCTCCCCATGTGCAAAGTATGCAAGTTACTGTCCGTGGGGTCCCCAATCCACCAAAGTGACCCCTTGCTGCATGATTAAGAGAATTTTAGTTTAGTTTTTTTATTTTTAATTTGCAGCATTCTGCTCCTTTCCTTAAAAGTGGAGCGCTGTCATCCTTTCTATGTAATATCCAAATCAAATCAATACTAAAAAAAAAAAAAAAAAAAAAAAGAGTTAAAAGCATATTGAAAGAGAAACGCAGACAATTATAGGCTACTTTGGGCTCCAGGCGTGCACGTAAACAGATAAATACACACAAAATGTCTTGCTTTTCACTTAAACACAGTCAGTTATGTCTTAAAGTGACAGCAGTCAATAAGCATGACAGCAGTGACATTACATTTAATGTTAATCAAACAACAAAAGAAAACGAGTGAATCATTCACTGCAGTTTGTACATATTTTACGAGGTGACTAATTTGTATGAATTTGAATGACCTCACTGAGGGGTAGGTTTAGGGGCGGGGCCAGGTGTGGTCCTTACGAATTCCTACGAATTTGCCACCTCGTAAATTACATACGATTATTCGCAAATCATACAAATTCGTACGAATGAGGTCATACAAATTAGCCACCTCATAAAAAAAAAAAAAATGTACGAATTGCCGTGATATCGGGTTGGTCAATTTTACAGACATGGAGCTGTGGTTTATTTTCCAGCTGTGGTAAATTTTAGGGACATTTAAGTTAACCCTAAACTACAATGCAATGTTTAAAATTCAAAATACAGGCAAAACACCTGTTGCACAAAAGATTCTTTGTAGCACAGAAAGGTTTTTTTGTAGCACAGAAAGGTTCTTTTTAGCACAAAAAGGTTCTTCACACTCATCATGTTGTAAATATTTTTGTTTCTGGAAAGTTAGATCAAGTGAGCTAAATTGTCTTGTCTGGTCCAGAACTCATTCCAGACTCATTTTCTATTAGTTGCATTCAATTATATTGTAATAAAAAGTATTAATTTTGAGTTATATAAATAGTGTTGTGGTGTTTATTAATTAAAAAAGACCAGTAGATCCTTGTATATCTATTATCTATTTTAATGTTGTTTTGCATGACTCAAAAAATTATTAGGCTAGTTATTTAAGTTTAGTATAAAAAATAAATAAATAAATACTGCAATCATGTTTTAAAATGAAATAAAAAGGCTGAGTGATACAAAATCTTAAAATCTAAAAGTGCCACTTTGTCCCACTATCCATTTTGCACCTATGAATTGGTCGTAAAACTACAAAATGAGTTTGAAATTCGCGATTTAATAAAGATTTAATGTGATTTTAAGTTGTTTAGTGTTCTAATTCTAGAGGTTTATTTATGTAAATGCTGCGTGACTGACGTGTTTTAATGGGCGTGAGCGCTGAATACTGGAGTCTCATTCAAATGCTGGAGCGGAGGGAGTTGCCATGGAAACGGGGCGACAACACCAACTGATAAACCGTAAATCTCCATCTCTCGCTGTTGTTTTCACTGCTTTCAGGTGAGTTTAGTCCCTAAAATCACACAAATATCACATACAACTGTTCCAGACACTTTCTTACATGTAACTGACATGTTTCGGTTGAATATTTACTTCACAGAAAACTTCGAAAAAAGTCTGTTAGCATCTCAACTGTTTTCAGACGAGGTAAGCTAATTCTGTAGCTTGAGCTCTTGTTTATGAGAGTTTGGGCTTTTAATCACATCTTTATGTGTAGATGAGAGGTTTTGATAGCTTTGTAAAGGGTTTGCTGTCAGTTTGTCAATGGTTTATTGAAAGTTGTCTAACTTATTTAGCCTAAAATATGCACTGTATTGTTAATTGGTGACGTCATTTACAAGGAGCGCAAATTAACTGAATCTAACGTTAGTTCAAACGTGTTTTTATCTTTCATGGTAAACAAATATTGATAAAAATTGTTCTGTGGTTTCATCTCTCTACAACAGAAGAGAAGCTCCAAAATTTCAAAGTTTCTGAAGGGAGCTGCTGACAGAAATGCAGGAAACACAGGTGAGCTGAGAAAGCTCTTTAAATACATTCATATGCATTTTCTCACAATATATTTTATTATTTTTACGGTCATAGTTTAATGAGTGGGAAAATGACATGAAGCGACTCAAGGTTAGCTGCATTGAAAACAGATGAGAGCACGTGCATAAACAACTGCCGATCGGGGCGAAGTTCAGGGGATTTTGCCCACAGAATGATAAGAGCACACGTTTTAACATATTATTTTATTATTTAACACCCAGTATTTTTAACTTAAGCGCTGCAAGCCATTCATACAGCGCTGGACATGACAGATTTTCTGGTACGCAAAACAAGTGAAAGGTTCTCTAAAGAACCGGTGTTGATGATTGATCATGAAAACGATGATTGCAGTGACTTTAAAAAATGATCAATCATTGCTGTCAAGTCTAAGTACTATAGTACTTGTGCACATCCCTATTAAGGTATGATGTATACCGCACTGATGTATACTGTAAATGCAATAAACATCTTGTCAAGACTTGTTACTTCTGGATTTTCTTTTTTTTTTTTTTTTTTTTTTTCAAAATTATATTATGAACAATCCTATTAAAGAAAATTTATAGCATGATAAATGTAAGGATAATGATCTGGAAGAAATGGGGCCATAAAGAACCTATTCATCAGTGGTTCTTTGAAGAACCTTTAAAAAGGGTTCTTTGTAGTACCAGAAAAGGTGCTTTATGGCACCAAGAAAAACACCGGTTCTTTAGAGAACCTTTCACAAAATGGTTCTTCAGGGAACCAAAAATGGTTCCTCTGTGGCATCACCGCGAAACCCCTTTTTTGGTTCTTCCTGGCACCTTTTTTTTTTTTTTTTTTTTTTCTTTTTTTTTTAAGAGTGTAGTGTGCTAAAAGTACCATTTAGTACCATGTAGCAAACATTTACTTAAGCAGGCAGAAAATAACAGCCTCTTTCCTCTCAGCATTCAAACAGCCTCTTAAGTCAAACATAAAATTTCATGTCAGTCTGGATTCCAGTGTTATAAATGTGTAAAATAATAACTATTCTCCTTCATAAATCTGTAAATTCCTTGTAGCCTGTCATGAAACTTACATAAGCTTTTAATAACCTCTCAGAGGCTTTGTGGTTTAAGCATAATTTTACATCAAGATGGCATATTAGGATTTCTTCTTTAATGCACTAAATGTCAGACCATTCATTGAAACTGGTAGTTGTCTATTATTGACAATCACTCTCAGGCAATACAAGCTCTCGGTTATGCTTCTACAAAAAGCTAGCAAGATAAGGTTATACTGGAGGTGCTGTCATGGCCAGTAGCTGCCTGGTACCGCTTTCCTCCCTGAGACCCTACTGTCTTAACAAAGCAATCATGACGAATATCAACACTTAGTGCTGAGTCTACACTGACCTGAGAGCTGCTTTCCTCTACTGTAGGAGTTTATCTCCTCCGCTGAGGTTAGTGGAGCGTCATGGGCTGCTTCAGACTTACAGCCCGCTTGATATTTGAGATTGATTCTATTCCAAGCATAGAGACATCGAGACACTGCACGCAAGATGAGAAGAGGGAGATTTAGACTTGACTGAGAACCAGAAAACCCATGAATTATTTCTCTGTTATTGGGTGTTTCTACAGCTATGAAGAGTGGACCTGATTTTTAGTAAGAATCTTACTAAAGTATTAACAATTAAACATATTAATTGTTACGTTATTAACGTCTATGTCTCACTAAATGAGGACATAAATATATGAATAATCTCTCTAGAACTGCTCTGAGAGTCACTTCATGAGCATTAGACCATTTAATTTAAGTAAAACTATCCTCATATCATACACACACAGAAATGTAAAGGTATTCACGGCAACCCGTCGAAATAAAAGTTCGGATTAACTTGAAGACATTGTGGCAGAAATATATTACTATTGTTCAACAGAATGTACGCAATAGGCTACTACTACTAAAATTATTAAAATTATTATGTTGGACATAGTCAATGGAAAACTATTAAAAACTGCTACAGAAAGTGCATTTTAAGAAAGTATTTTCTCCACAGGTCTCGTAGTTGAAAAAAAAAACCTTCTAAATTTTTGAGTTTGTGTTTTTCTGTTCCTTGCTGTTTTTCTCTTCACAAGGTCAAATATAAAACAGGACTGTTGCTGACAGATCTTCACTCTGATGTTTAAAATAAGACAGCGGGGAAGGTTAAACGTGTCTATCATGACACATCAGGCTTTATATGTTCTGAGCGCAAGTTTAAGACAATGTGCTGATACAGTAATGCCTTTGTCATGATACAAAAGATGAAAATAACTTTCACATGCCCTTGTTCTGTTCCAAATAAGACTCAGGCATTTACAGGAAGTATTAAGCCCGAAACATACTCTATGCAGGTATTTGAATGCACAAGCTACTAGCAAGCTTGAGTGGAAGTTAGAAGCAAAGCAAGTATTTTATATTCTCACCACTGCCAAAAAAAAAAAAAAAAAAAAAAAGTTAGCATAAACTGTCGTTTGTCATCTTCTACAGACAGTCTTCTCCTTCAGGTCAAATATTGTTAACATTTTGAAGAAAATCCAGTTTAGCAAGGTACGCTAGTCAGTGCGCTAATAGCTAGCTACCTGAATCTTAATATTACCAGTACAGTACATTTTAAAGTGTGTAATTTCTAAACCTAGCGTCTTCACTGGCACTGAAAACCATCATGGTTTTTCTTGGTAATACCATGGTATTTTTTATAAATGACATGACAGGAGAAAAAAGGTACACATTGTTAGGTATATGAATGTCACTGATGTTTATGTGTGTCTGTTTTTAATTTTGCTAGGCTAAGATGCGACACACAAGAGTAATTTTTCACCTGGCATTAACTGGACGAATGACTGACTCAGTAAATTCAGATCTGGGTAATAAGCCACCTAATGAGTCTGTAATTAAACCCAGCATACTCAACAAGGCTGAGGAAAATTGTCAACCTCAATGTTTTAAAAGTTCAATCATCTGAAAGGGATAGTACACTAATATGAAGAATTCTGTCAGAAGGTTGCTCACTCATCAAAACCCATTTTAAAGAGTGGTTATGATTCTCTTTCAAATCATATGATGACAATTCATAATGACTACAACCACTAAGTTCCAGAAAATGCTTAAAAAAAGTAGTCCTTACAACTTATTCCACAGTTTCTGAAATCATACGGTTTGTGGCGAAACGCTTATTGTGACCAACCAATAGAAATTGACAATTATTCAGTGGTAATGCATCTTCAGACCTTCCAAACTATTCACTGATAAGAGATCTTCCAAATATAATTTGTTTAGTTCAGAAATTTACAAAATTTGGAAGCATTTACACGACAATGTTTTCAACTAAAAACTATGGGTGTCAAATGATTAATCGCGATTAATCACATCCAAAATAAAAGTTTTTGCTCATATAATATGTGTGTGTACTGTGTATAATTATTATGTATATATAAATATACATGCATGTATATATTTGTATATAAATGCATGTATATAAACTACAAAAACGTGAATTCGTGAAAACAGTCATGCACATACGTATTACTGTATGTGTTTAGTCTATCGGTACAGTATGTACACATACACGTAACTGACATCGCCAACTACTAGCCTAGCATGCATAATACAGCGTTTGTAGTCATTTTTTGTGGATCCATGTGAACAGGGTTTGTTTTGCTAACCTTTCAAATACGAAAAGGAAAAAAAAAAAAAACTTTTCCATTTTTGGTGCACTGTTGTCATGTAAATGTCACTGATGCCAAACATTGTTTTGTTTTCACATCAACTGCTGTTGTTAATTATATGTTAATTAGAATTAGAATATGCGCAAGTCTGAATGAGATTTCATCGATTTTTGGTGAATAAGACTACAATTCCACAATAAAGATTGATGCTAGAAGACATATAGTGAACGGATTATATTGATTTCCGGAGTGCTGTTTGGAAAAGACCTGCTTGAAAATTCTTCAAAATGTCTTCTTTCGAAAAATAACACCAATACAAGGTTGGAACGGCATGAGGGTGAATATATAATAAGCAGTTTTCATCTCTACGCGAGCTATTCCCTTAAGGCTAAACCCAGAAAACAGAATGAAGCTGCTGAACTTTCAAAATGACTAGAGAAAATTTGCATATTTGTTCATTTGTAGCATTTAAAAAGCTTCAGATATCTGTTCCCAGTGTTGGGAATACCACTGGAACTGTTATTGATAACAAATCGTGATTTTGATATCTGTACCACCACCAGCCAGGTGATCCGAGAACTGCTGGCACTTATGCACCGTCTAATGTTGATCCAAATCACTGTGGTGGGTATAGTCAGTCTCTTTGTAGTTGTCTCTATGCTTGTTCTCCCTCCTACCATCTTTTTTCTCCTGCCAGACACCCCCTCTCCATCTCCCCTGCAATATTCTCACCTCCATTTATTTTTACGCCACAGTTTAAGCACCTGTAATTTGAGCCAGGAGACAGCTGCAAGTGCCGGCCGTCTTGTCCAAATACGTAGGGCAGAGTAAAATTAGCCAGTGCCTGCTATGCCAAAGAGACACCAGGGATTTGTGTATTGGTCCTTGTGGGCATCTGAATCCCAAAAATGAATCCTAGATCAGATTTGACGTCACCGTGTGGTGGTGAAGATTTGGCAAGAGTTTAAAGTGACTGATTTGAGACCTGTCAGATATGGGAATGGTAAACGGGGGCTCTGTGACCCAAGACCACACAGAGAGAAGAGGGTGTTATGGATGAAAGGCACCTGGTGTCATTTTCCACTGTCTGACATGCACACCACAGGGGGACGACTTGATTACATTATGGGGTGTGGTGGTCCGGTCTTATTTTTTCTATGACAAGCAACTTTAAAACCAAGCTAGACCTCCCATCGGAGCACCACAGATTGACACCACAACTGCAATGCAAACCTATGACAGAAGGATGCTGCCCTCCAGGCATGTCGCAAAGTAACGTAATCATCTCTGCGGAGCACCTACCTTTATAATTCTGCTTACGGCACGGCGCCCTGTGGATTATTGGACAATTTGACAAGGTTTACTTGCCAGTGATGAGTTTCTGGAAGAAATTTGAAAATTTCATATTCAATTTAGCAGAACAAAAGGCAGCTATAGAAATGAGTCTCTGAAGCGACAAGCCCAACCTTTTTTATGGAAGCCCAGAGATGTCCTTGTCTCAGTTGTTACAGTGCACATTGTTGGCTATTGCATAACCTGCATGTTTCTTTTTAATCATTCATGCACATTTATGATGTTGTTTAGAAAGAATGCAAACTCCCAAAATACTATGATTACACTAAAATCTCTTTGATATCTAAATTTGGTCCCCCAAATCAAAACAAAAGGTATATTTCAAAGAATGTTTTAAATGTTTTTGCTCAGACAATGAAGTCTAAAAAAAAGTCCTAAACACAGAATCCCATTGACATTGGGGCTGTCCAGTCTTGCTCATGGAAGACCACTTTCTTGCAGAGTTTGGCTCCACCCTTCTCAAATACACCTGTCTGGTGGTCCTGAAGACCTTGATTAGTAGGTTCTTCTTTTGTGTTCTGTAGAAGAAAGAAATAAAGGTTTGGAATGGCATGAGGGTGAATAAATAATGACAGAATTTTCTTTTCTCCATTCAACAAGAATACTTTTTGCGCGCAAAGAAAACTAAAATAATGACCTTATTCAACGATTTCTTCTCTTCCGTGACAGACTTCGACGCGCGTTCACGAGAGTACCACAATGAATACATGCATCTTCCTCTGCTTGTAAACCAGCTGCAGTGCATCCAGTTTCTACGTTCGAATGCTGGCTCCTGCGTCAGCAGCACCACACACATGCGTCGTCGTGGTACTCTATAATGAATAAAGTCATTATTTTGTTTTCTTTGCGCACAAAAAGTATTCTCGTAGCTTCATAACATTAAGATTGAATCACTGATATCACATGGACTATTTTAACAATGTCCTTACTACCTTTCTGGGCCTTGAACATGATAGTTACGTTGTTGTCTATAGCTCTCGGATTTCATCAAAAATATCTTAATTTGTGTACTGAAGAAAAATGGAGGTCTTACGGGTTTGGAACAACATGAGGGTAAGTAATTAATGACAGAATTTTCATTTTTGGCTAAACTACCCTTTTAAGGCCCAAAAAATACTCTACAAAGTATGCAAACACACATGCTTGCTATCTATGCGAACTCTATCAGTTTTGTCTATTGTTGCTTCTTCAAACTGCAAGTTAAGATGCAGAGGACATTATTGCCAATTTTCAAGGCAAACGGTGTTATGGCAGAGCAGAAATTTGTAGGATTTGAAGGCTAGTTTGCTAACCATTAACATTTATAGCTAGCTAGCTACCTGCTTAATTACACATCTGGTTTAATAGCTGAATCTGTTTAAATCTAAAGCTACCACCCATGAGTACTGAGATTTTTAACTACCACAGTAATGTAAGAACCATGAAATATGACCATTAGCGTCTAAGTTAGTATACTTGCTTAGAATCTTTTTTTGGCCTGTCTCCTGCATCTCAAGTTTGTCTCCTGACCAAAAGACTCCAATCTCACATTCTGTGTCTCCTCTAGAGTTTCAAAAGAGATCTTAGTGTCTCAAACTATGTTCAGATTTGTCAAGACACCAAGACCAAATGATCTAAGCCATGCTATCCACATTAGCTCGATGCTATTAACGGTTCAAACTTTCGGTCAAAACAATATTTGTATTCTACTACTAAATTCTGAGATATCTGTCAAATATGTTTGATGGCTGAACAAATCATTTTCTTCTGTGTCAACACTCACTTTACACCTTACCCTACTTGTCCAGATTCTGCATAAACTCTACAACTCTTCATCTACTCCTGAACGGACAGCTGCTGTCCTCTCTACGCCGAGAGCATGGTGTTGGGGTACCAGCTCTGAGTTTGTTTAATAATGTCATGTATCACGTGCCACCCGTTTCACCTCATCTATGTGGGCCTGAGAGATAAAGCGGCATAGCATCTATCATGTTGCAGCTGATGTTTTGAAGCACACTAAAACGGAAATGTGACCACAAAGTTAATGAGCTTTAAAACTCTTTTAATAGTTCCAGTAATCTCACAGCTTTTCACAGACAAGCGAGCTCAGAAAATGCCTCAGTGGGAAATATGTTGTGGAGGATTATGTTCCCCCCCTGGCTGGATGAACTGGCCATTCGGTGACCCAGAGGAGGAACAGGAGAGGAATGTTCTAGGAAGGGCTGGATGGGGCAGGAGGGAGTGTGTTTTTATAGTTGGTGTTCTGCTGAACCTGCATATCTGCAGACTCGGTTTATGCCTTTTTTGACTGATAGAGGGCAGGAACAGATATGTCCAATCTTGCAGTCCAATCAGCAAACATGGTGGCAGCCACAATCTTTAGGTTTTCGAAGTAAGAATTTCATATTTTGCAATAGGTAAATAGGGCATGTCTGTTAAACGAATACTACATGGCACATCTGCAGCCTAGCGTTTAGCATTCACTAAAGGCCCAGGTATACTCAATTTCCTAAATTCCTTGTTCCACTCCATCTAGCACATAGCTGAATGTGCAAGCCATTCAAAGTACACTCTATTGACTGTGAGCATGTATGTGTACGTGCTACCTAGTGGACCTTTAGTTTTTAGGTGTTCAAGTGGACAATGAAGTATACTTTAGGCTTAATCCTGTGATTTATTCAAGGTGCCCTGATTTGTGTCTGGTTAGGGTCGGGACATTGTCAGCCTGTTACATACAAAGTAGCAACAATGGGACACTGAGCTATGATGCTAATGTAGGCTTTGCTGGTTTGAATTTTGCTCACAACTATTCCTAATCGTGCTCCCCTGCTCCTTTTCTCAAATCTTATGAGCATAGGGAAAAGGGCTAAATGGTTGAAATGTTAAATTGTGACCCATGCTGGCAAAATGAGTTGGAATGCGCACGGGCTAGACAAAAAAAGTGAATGGTGAATGGTGGTTAGCACATATTTTTACACATGTAGTTACATTCAGTAAATGCACCAACATACTCAGCTGATGTGCTTATGTGGGTTACATGGACCTAAATCCAACTTGCAACATTTCCTGACCCTGTTTCCCCACTCACTTCTTGTCACTTTCTCTTAAAATGTACCTATATATAAAAGAGGAAAAAAAAATGTTTTCAATTTAATGCAGTTATTTTTCCTCCCCAAAGTGCATGATGGTCCTCTATTTCACCTCAGAGTCGCATGCACTCTGCTCATTAGCTCACACACAGGAGAAAAAGAAAGCAGGTAAGCTTCTCTAAGCTCTTCAGATGACTGGAACACTCCCAAGTTTGTTTTTCAGTGGCGATTTCCAGCCAAAAAGAGAAAAGCACTCAAAGCGAATGCCAAATTGGTGGCCCATGAGAGGGCCAAAGCGTGTCAGCTTCACCCCCGCCACTGAGTGTTTTTCCAAAGCTCTAGAAAGTGCAACCTCGGCCTTTGAACTTGTGTCTTGAAGGAAGATGCTTATGATTCCTCAAGGGAAGCTGATCGCAGAGCCCCCTCCGTGCTGGGCTGTATGTATGGGGTTTGACTGGATTCATCTACGGCACCGGCCCTGATCTTGCCTGTGGCAGCCAAATTGCTGGCTCTGAGCTCAGTAGTGGAAATTCTGGAGAAAATCCCACCAGAGACTGTGTGAGGGAGGACGCTGGGCTTTTTCTCTGGCTGGAGTGTTTATCTCTCATAGCATGGCATGACGATGTTTCCACAGCCATGATTTGCTCCCAAGTTGCCTGAGGAAGGAGAGTGACAAGGAGGGATTGTCCTTGGCCGGATGGGGACAAGTGGTGTATTGATTTCTTTTGGTTGCATGCTTGCTTATTCATATTTTGGAGGGTTTAATATGTTTTTGATTGGTTGAAGACTACAGGATGGTTGAGCTTGAGGTATATTTGATTTCTTTGCTCAATGAGGTCTTTAATTAAAGTTAGTATAAAGTGTTATAAATAGAGAGCACGTTTTCTATTTTCAAACATTTGTGTGTATGTGTGTGTACACACACACACACACACACACACATATATATGTATACGCATAATATTTACTCAGTTCACTTATATATACATAAATTTAGATTTGCCTTTACCTTTATTATTATGTATTTCTTTAATATTGCTAATACACATTCATAATTATTAATACGTGTTTTATAGCTACCTTGCTTGGTCAACTGCAAGTACAAATTACTAAAAGTAAAAGAAAAAAAAAAAGAAAAAAAAAACACCAAAGACCAAACACGAAAGAAAACTTATCTAACCTCAAAGGGGATAAAGAGTAACCACGTGTCACTAGTCACATATGTGTCCCACGTCAACAGGAAATGTCCTGCTGATGCACTCCCACCCACACAGGTGGAGGTCCGGGTGGAATTCAATTAATATGCACAATGGGGCGTCCCTCACCAAACATCCCTGCCCTTCTTCCATTGCGTCAGACAAGTCACCTTGTTTGCTCTCAATGAAACAAATAAACCCAGGACATCAGATCTATAAAGCCATTTCTGCGTCCTGGCACTGGCGTGTCAGAGGGAACCACCTTTCCTCTCTGGGTACTGAGGGTGGCACAACTCTGTTGCCTTTTTAGCAGGTCGAGAAAAACATAAACAGAGAGGACAGTAAAATGGAAAACTTGTGACTCAGCAGAGGGATACTGGGATAGAGAAAAAGCTAAACTGCAAACTGTGACTTTTCTGTCGATGTTGTGCCAAGAGACATTGGCACAGGATCTAACCTTTCTCCGAGGGCACAGTTCATGAAGCTCAAGTGCATTCTGGGTTACAGTGCAAAGCTGAGTGTCCTTCATTACAAGTGGATGCAAATTAGTTTATTCACATGTATGCTGTTGTTACTGGGGAAAAAAAGGTGCATATTAGGGAAATTAGGAAATACACATTACTGTTAATGATAGTTGTATAATAAAAAACTTATCTTAAAAATGTGCTAAAAATGTGTCTTATAAATTAAATATTTCTCTAATTTATGATGAATATTGCATTGGATTTTTCATTATTGCATTACATTTTGCATTAAGATAAAAAAAAAATATATATATATATTTTTTTATTTTTCTTTTGATTTTGTAGTGACATATGACCCAGACATATATTTGAGAGATATATTTCCCTCTTGTTAACAAGTATTGAAGTATAAGAGAATTCATACAAAATATGTCCTCACATCAGCTGTATCTAAAGGCCTGCCACAAATCTAAAGGAATGACAAATTTCATTTACATGATGATAACTGTATTTATTGTTTTAGGAGAACATAATATCAGACCCTTTTAAAATGTATGAAATAATTTGGCTAGCATATGTAAATATGTCCTCCATATACTGCATGGCCATACGCTTTAATCGCCACAATAACTCAGTGCTCCAAACCTCACCAATTTTTCTGCCAAGGTACTCCATTGCTCTCTTATCCGAATTTTTTTCTTTGTCAAGAAAGAGCGTTTTTTTGCTCAGCACTTTTTTAACGACTCTTGCAAGGCAGGGGCAATCGCGTGTTGCCAGACCAGGGCAGAAGAGTGATGTTCCATTATCTGCGTGCAGCTGAGAAACAGATTTCTCCGTGGGAGCGCGGCTTTGGAATGGGGCAGGCGGCTGAAATACGGTGACACCCTCAAGCAGGAAGCAGCTAAGCATGACAGGGGAGGTGGAGGGGAAGAAATACAGTGAATGCCTACCGGTGGGTGAGCAGCCAGGATGGCTTCATTGTTGAAGTGGGCATAGCATGAAACCGCATAACAGGCTGCCCACAGTCATGGAGCTCAGTCTGCAAACTCAAGCCATGTAAGCGGCAGTTAAACTAGTTTAAAAACTACGCAACAGATACAGCAGTTTAAGTCATGCTCAGAGTGGGAAATGTTTACTTTAACAGTAGCATGTTACTGTGTTATTCCTATTGTAGTAGTTTGTTTTACTAATAGATATTTTTTTATTTTAAAATGTAAATTTAATCAGCAACTTAGTCAATATTACAGAACCACTGTAATGGAAAAAGAAAAAAAAAAGTTATTTTTGATTTCCCTTTAAAATCTTTTAATTTCTCTTGCAAGTGAATGCAAAGCTTCTCAGGAAAATGTAAAAGTTCTGTGGAAAAGAACGCAAAAGTTGTGCCAATGAACACAAAGTTTTTCAGGAGAATGTTAAAGATGTGCCAACAACCACAGACTTTCTCGGGAGAATGTAGTACCAGAGAAAGTTGTACCAATGAACGCAAAAGTTGTGCAAACAACCGCAAAGTTTCTCAGGAGAACACAGGAGTTGTATAAATGAACACAAGGTTTTTCAAGAGAGCGCAAAAGTTGTGCGATAAATGCAAAGTTTCTCAGGAGAATGCAAAAGTTGTGACAATGAACACAAAGTTTCTCGAGAATGCAAAAGTTGTTCAATGAATGCAAGTTTCACAACAGAGTGCAAAAGCTGTGTGAATGAATGCAAACTTTCTTGGGGAATGCAAAAGTTGTGCGAATGAATGTAAAGTTTCTCAGAGAATGCAAATGTTGTGCGAAAGAACACAAAGTTTTTTTTTCGGGAGAATGCAAAAGTTGTGTAAACGAACGCAAAGTTTCTCTGAAGAACACTGGATTTATATAAACAAACACAAAGTTTTTCAGGAGAACGCTAAAGTTGTGTGAATAAATGCAAAGATTCTCTGGAGAATGCAAAAGTTGTGCGAATAAATGCAAAGATTCTCTGGAGAATGCAAAAGTTGTGCGAATAAATGCAAAGATTCTCTGGAGAATGCAAAAGTTGTGACGAATGCAAAGTTTCTCGAGAATGCAAAAGTTGTGCAAACAAAGGCAAAGTATCTTTGCAGAATGCAAAAATTGTGTAAACGAATACAAAATCTCTTGGGATAATGAATGGAAAATTTCTTAGGAGAACAACAAGCTGTACGAACAATAGATCTAATTTTATGTAATTTTCCGCATCACTGTCCCTTTAGGCACAATATGTATGACAATAATATTTAAAATTATTATTATTATTATTATTATTTTTTACAAACTATCAGACCTAACATTTAAAAATCTGATTATTCATAAATTTAAAAAAGTCAAAAAAATTATATATATATATATATATATATATATATATATATATATATATATATATATATATATATATATATATATGTATATATATATATATATATATATATATATATATATATATATATATATATATATATATATATATATATATATTTAGTTAGTTTATACTTCATTGTGCTAATTTAAGATATAATACATAATAATAATAATAATAATAATAATAATAATAATAATAATAATAATGCATTTATTTGTGGCACAGAGTTAGTTAACAAAATTAACAAAGCAGTTCAAAAGGTCTTCAGCCAGTAAAATTTTCATCAACAGAATATTGTCTCATCTTTGTAATTTTTAACAAAGTTGTTTTTTTGTTTTTTCAAGATGACATACCGTTCATAGATAGATAGATAGATAGATAGATAGATATTATTTATTTAATAACAGATAGATGTTATTAAATAAATAATACAAGTATCAAAGTAACTCAAAAGTATTATGGTGTATATTTAAAAAGAAATTTGCCTCTTTTGAGTGCCCTGCCTCAAAGACATGTCAAGCTTGCCCAGATACTTTGTCTTAATAATTGCAGAACAAAAGCTGATATTAATATGAAGGTCACTGTGCGAGAAAATATAAAAATTTAATTAGAGACTCTAATCACCATGTTCTTAACTTGCCATCTCTCTCTTCACAACAGTTCTGGAGTCACACACTACACTTAGCACCTGTAATACACTGACCAAACTTTTTAGCTCTTTACATTTTCCGCCATCATCAGCTCCTTCCTCTCCTGACAAGATCTACTCCTCCCTGTCATAAGACCGGGCTCGCTCATCTCCAGTCCAGCGCTGCGTAGATTAATTGGGATCCTGTCATCATTATCTTGTTGTGTCAGTCTTGCCTGCATTTACGTTTTTTCGAAGCACGGTTTTAACCGAATGGAATACCAATGAACCCTTACAGGCCCTTTTTCAGTGCGGCCTGGGCCGGGTGGTTTCAGAGGAGTGTGGAGACGCCTGCCTCGTCAGCCCGCCACGTCTCTTTCATCTCGGAAGATAACTGGAGCTGCTGTCAGCTCCCAGATGACCTGCTTCTGCTTTTCCAGTCTGGTTTGACTCTTTCATAAGGTCTGCGCTATATTACATTTTTATGGCATGGGCGAATGCTTGTTTCCGATTGGCTGACAGACGCTCTAAAGTGTTGATTAATTTTCTGCATGATTATGAAGTAGGTCCAGGTTTGTTGACTGCATTTCAATCTGGATCTCTCACCACATGATTTACGAATCCTGAACCTAATTTGGTGTTCCCCATTACAAATAACGGCCCTTTTAAAATTGCTTGTAAATCACTCAAGATGCGATATTATCACCTAATCTTGGATTCAATATTTCTGTCAACTTGTTTACTTTCACTTGGCACATTTATTTTTGAAACTGATTGATCATAGATGTCACTGATCTGAGCTTATTGACATGAGCTTATTTTCGGCTCCAAAACTGAGGTGCATAAGTTCAAGATCAATGAGGCCTATGATCAAAACCTCTGCTAATTGAAAGAAAAAGAGTATGGAAAAATAAATAAATATTAAGGATATCAGTTCCTACCGTCAACTCTTTAGTAATCAACATTCTTCAAAATATCAGTAGAAGAAAGAAACCACTTGAGGGTTAAAGAAAATTCAGATTTTCTGTATTATTAATACTACATATTCAATATTAAAAGTTATTGATTCAACTCTTCACCATCAGTTGTTTACCCAAAAATGAATATTATGTCTTTAAGTACTCAAACTCTTGTCCACTTTGTGAAAATTTTAGCATAATACATTTGGCTAAGACAGGAATGGCATGAACGATGACTTCAAAACAAATAACAAATTATATGAAATTATGGAAAATATTAATTAAACTGATTACGGGGTATTTTATTTTGAACATATATCTGAAATTACAACAGAATGATGAGTTTGTGAAGTCATGTGTGAACTTTATGAATAAGAAAACAAGCCCTGACTGTTAAAAAGTCACAGTTACATTTCCAACTTAACAGAACCTTTTGAGCTTTTTATATTTTAAATTACCTAAAAGTTGCAATAATGCACTTTTATGATTCTTTTATGCTGCTTTTCAGTCCTATTTGAAGTTTAAAATGTCAGTCCCCATTAATTGTAATGACATCAGTGTTATTTTAGCATTATTTATATACTATTATAGTATTTATTAGCTTTCATTTGAAATGTGCAATTATCATTTTTTATATTTATATCTATATTTCATTGATTGGTTTTTGTGTATTATTTTTATTATTATTATTATTATTATTATTATTATTATTATTATATTTTGTTTAATGTTTTCATCTGATATGTCTGTTTTATTTCAGATGTATTTTTATTAATGAAACCGTTTGAAACCGAATACAGTTTAAAACTAATAGTTTTAGTATCAGTTAACAATAACAACACTAATAAGCATCAAAAAAGAGGGATTAGGACATTATTCATTCATAATTTTTGTTTTTCAAGTACTTCAATTTAAATGGAAATCAGGAATACTTCCTTGGCAATTAATTGAAAATACATTTTTCTTTTGCTGTTTTAATTCTGTTTTAATTAACGATTTTTAACATTTGTTAACAACACTGAACTGCATGAAAAAAGAGGGACTGAAACATTCACTATTTCTCCTTGTGTGTGTCACAGAAGAAATACAGGTTTGAAACAACATGAGAGACAGTAAATTACAACAGCTGTCATGTTTGAGTGAACTATAGCTTTAATATTCTATTAGATGAATAATAATACAGCAGGAGCATTCAGATTTGTTGTCGCCAGACTGATATCCCAGAAACACGTGCACGACAGACTAGTTTTAGTTACAAAGTTATGCCACTGTTGTCTTCACCCTTTGAGCTCGCCCTCATATAACCCAAACCCGATTACCACGGCGTACGAGTCGTGACTTATTTAGGTCACACTAGAGGATGACAGCCTTGAAGAAAAGATAAGCAGCCATAGACTCACGAAAAAGTGTAGCCTAATGCTGGAACGGGCCTCATAGCGGCAGGTCCATGTGGCCTTGCCCTGGTGACGGCCGTATTACCCACAGAAGTCTGACACCGGCCCCAGCAGTTCTTTAATTACTTCATTAATTTTAATCAGATCCAATTAATTACATTTGCCGCAGCCCGGTGGAAGTCCAGGGCCCACTGACCGCGGTAGGGGGACCTTGCGAGTCTTCTGGTGCGTGAAAACGTTCAATCCCATAAAAAATCAATTATTTCAGGGAGCCAAACAAAGACTTTTGTTATTCAGTAATTATTCCCTGCTCACATGCCGTCTGATTTAGTGTACCCACGGTAGTTAAGCGCTACCTCAACTGCTCCTTTGTTCAGCTCGCTATAATGTGTCACACAGAGACTTCACATAGATAGTACATTTTGCAACTAGTTATCGTAAATCTATTGCTCCACTTCAAGCAAAACATTTTTTAATTTATATAATATATTTATATAAATATTATTTAAATTTATATACATGCAAATACATGTTTTTATTTATATATTACATATTTTGTAATTCTACTCTTTAAAAATTATTATTATTATTATTATTATTATTATTATTATTATAGGTTTATTAAATTATTGCAAATAATTAATGGGTTTTATTGTATTTAATTAAATTTATTAAACACATTTACCTTATTAATCTAATATCTTCTTAAAATGTAAGAACACAAATATATTTAAAATAATATAAGTTTTTAAAGCTTTGTATATGAAAATACTTTAGATTTTAGATGTTTTTGATTCTGTAAATATTTGTACATTTTAGCATATATACAAACATACACAAATGTACATAGAAATATATTTTATTTTTATTTGAGTATATATAATAAATGAATATAATACATGTTTAGTTTATATTATACATTTATTTTCAATTTATATTTTTAATTCCACTCTTTAAATAATAATAATAATAATAATAATAATAATACAATTATTATTATTATTTTTTTATTATTATTACTACTACTACTACTACTACTACTACTAATGTATTGATATCTAATATGTAAGCATTTGTGTATGAACATATGTCCATCATTTTACATCATTTTAGATTCATAGAATATGGAATTAATGGAAATAATATGTTTATTTAATAAGTTTTATTGTTTTTAATCACATTTATTAAGTGCATTTACCTTTAAAATGTACGCACATAAATATAATATAATATAATATAATACAATACAATACAATGGAATACAATATAATATAATATAATATAATATAATATAATATAGTAAAATATAACATAATACAATACAATATAATATAATATAATATAATATAATATAATATAATATAATATAATATAATACAATACAATGCAATACAATATAATATAATATAATATAATATAATATAATATAATGTAAAGCTGTGCAAACAAAAAATACTTTAGATTTTAGCTACCTTTAATATTTTAGATGCTGTCAGTATTTGTACATTTCAGCATATGTACGAACATACAACAATTTACATACAACTATACTTGAATATTTATACTACGTATGCTTTAACTGTAATTGTTTTAAATTAATTTTCTTAGTTTGTTTTGTTTATTTATCTTCATACTTCACCCCTGAAACAACTTTTGTCTTCGTGTGAAATCACCAAGACCTCTTTATTCCTTTAACCCCTCCCCTCCAAGATACTTTAAACGGTCCAATCATCTCCCGAAGAATGAAACTAAGTCCCGCCTTACAGTTGATCTCACTGAATATAATATTTCACAATTACAATACATCAGATCACAGATGTAAAACCGGTTGCTATCACTGGAGGGAAAAAAAAAAAAAAAAAAAAAAAAAACTACTGTAAATCAAAAACATCCTTTGAACATACCAAAAACATCTCATGTTATGCAAGCCATCACGCTCAGAGCGCTAAAGCAGTAATTATTTTGGATGTTTAGAAGCCAGCGATGAAATTATATAAATTTTCTGTGACCCAATCTCACCATATCCACTTCAAATAATTCTTATCCCATGAATAATGACATATTAGTGCATGAGACTCTACAGCGGTGATTATTCACACCCACCATATCCACAAATGATAAAAGCGGCAGTCATTTATTGGCTCCCTTTGACTCGCGCGGCGTTATCAGATGCCATAGATGTTTTTTGGCCTCAGGTAAAGGGTCTCATTTCAATAAGCAAATAAGTAATTAGAAAATAAGCTTTTCATAATGTTTCTGTAATAACTATAGCATTCATCTCATCTTAATGTGCAACTCCACCTCATTGCCAAGACAACATAAAAGACATATAAATTTTTTTACAGCATCTCGTACCAGTTTTCACAGATCAACAAACTACCACAGCAAATACACACTGGATTTCTGCCTACAGGATCTGTGAGATTATATATAATGTAAGGTAGTTAATGTGATTTGGAAAGGCATGAATCTTTTTTTTTTTTTTTTCCCAGCATATTTACATTTTTGTAGCATATATGTTTGCATAGACACTAAAATATATTATTAATGTATTGATAGCATCTAAAACATAAAAATCTAAACATGCTGTGTATGAACATATGCAGAGACACAAATGTTCAGGTTAACAAAATATTGAATTCATGGGATGATTTTATTGCATTTAATCAGTGAGATTAGTATTTATTAAACGCTTTTACTTAATTTAATCTAAAATATTTATATAGGATATAAAACTACATAAACAACATATTAAGGTTTCGCTAGTTAACATGCATATTTCTTGTATTTTAGCCAGAAGCAATGACTTGAAGTTAAAAATGTCTTAATGATGGCTTTATTTCTTACAAACATGCAGATAATTTTGTAAAAAAAATAAATAAAATAAATAATAAAAACAAATCAATCAATCTGTCATCATGTTGTTCCATGATTGAATACACTGGAATAAATGTAAAAAAAAAAATAATAATAATAAAATAAAATAATAAAATAAATAAATAGATAGATAGATAGATAGATAGATAGTTTACCAAATAAGCCAGGTTTATTTCAGTTAGCCTGACTTATTGACAGTTGATTTGGTTCAAAATAAGTCAGACTAACTGAAATAAGCCTGTCTTGTTTGGTAAACTTGTTTTATGAAACAGGCCCCTGATCTATTTTAGGGTTATTATGGTTAACTAAAACTAACTTACTAACTAACTAAATACTTCAAATAAAATAAACCAAACATATTAAAATAAATCTTATTAAAAATCTTACAATAATTTTATTTCCGCTAGTTGCCGAGACAATATTTCTAATTTTTATTAGTTTAATTTGCAGTACTAAGAAATATGGAAGCCTGTTTCCATCACAGAATTTAAAAGAAAGAAAGAAAGAAAGAAAGAAAGAAAGAAAGAAAGAAAGAAAGAAAGAAAGAATGTTTTGTACGTTTTTCCTCCCAGTTCTGAGTTTGCATCTTCCTATTTCAACTTTTTTTCATCTCAATTCTGAGTTTTATTTTGAATTCTTGTTGAATTCCACAAAAAAATATAAGTAAATAAATAAATGCAATTGTGACTTTTTAGTCTCACAACTTTTTTTCTTGCAATTGTGAGTTTACATATCAGAATTCAGACTTTTTCATTTTCATGCAATTCTAAGAAGAAAAGTCAGAATTTAGGGGGGATCTGAATTTTGAGATAAAAATCACAATACACTTTTTTTTTCCTTTCTTTTTTTAATTCTGTGGTGGAAACGATCTTCCATAAAAAGCTGAAAAATGAAAATATATTTAAAAATATAGACAGTAATAAAAAGACAAACAAAATGGTTAAAACTTTGTCAAATTAAAATAAAAAAAAGAAAACCTAAAAATTAAATTGAATCCTAAATATTAACACAAATTATAATAGTGTATCAAAGCTACTAAACTAACCCTGGTTTACAGAAGCAATCAACCCTGTTTGTAATGCAACTGCTCTGCAGAAGATCTACAGCTCAGAAAACTCAGCGACTTTCGAGACGTATAGCTCCAATTAGATTTTGTTAATCTTACAGCGCTCTGGGTAATGCTAACTGTAGACTAGGGCTTCTTTCACAAGCTGCTAAACATTCTCATTAGACGGCGCTAAACTGAAGATAGCCAGACTTTATAGTGGGCTCCTGCATGCGTGAAGATAGCTGTAAAGCCACGCATGTTGCGGTAAACGGCAAATTGTAAAAATGCAGCGCTGTTATCTTGCAGCCACAGCGGAGCAGGACTTTATCTGCTGCAGCAATGGCAAATGCGCTCTTCATTTACAGCTTCTGTAATGTCTTAGCACATACTCAAGATGCCTAGTATGACATTTTGTATGCCATTGTTAGCGAGAAAAAGACGCACTGTGTTTATCGCAGCTTACCGTGCATATTATGCAACATCTCACGTGGAGAGGGATGTATGTTGAATAAATGTACCTGTAGCACATACAGTAGATGTTACTGAAACTTTTCAGGAGTGAATGAATCACTGAAGGACTTATTATCCTTTTATTTAATTAAACAGGCTGTTCAAATGCATCAAACGCTTGGTAATTTTTTGAGTTTAATTACTGTGATTCAATAGCAACGGGCAAATCATGACTCAGTCCTCTCTGTAGACTCAAGGTTTAATAAAATCTCTTGAATCGAAGATGTTATGTTATCTACAAATGTGTTATGTGCTTTTTTGTCGTGTCTATTAAAGTAAATACTATACATTTATTATAAACTATAAGTACGTGTACTGTATGTGTGCATAAAGATGTGTGTGATCTGTCTAGACTAAGACAACCACAACTCTTGTGCTATTTGATGCCTCAGGAAGCAATGTTTCCCCAACATTTACCCAGAATTCCTGGGAATGATGTCAACATGGTTAACAGGCTTTAACATGATCTTGAATCCAATTCAGTATTTGACAGGCTTTTTACTTTTACTCTTACAGATAAAAACCTCCATAAACCGGTCAAAAGTTTGTAATAAATAGCATTGTTTTTAACATTTTTGATTTTATTATTATTACTTTTATGTGAAAATTGTGATGAATTTTAATTTTAAGGATTCTTTGATGAATATAAAGTTTGAAAGAACAGCATTAATTTGAAATACAAACCCTTAACATTATAAATGTCTGTTACATTTGATCAAATCAAGGTGTCTGTCACATTTGCTCAGGGGAGCAAGGAGACGAGGAGTTGAAAACAAACAATAAACTTTAATGACATCCAGGAACATATGACACAGAAAACAGGGAGACAAGGTATGACGATTAACAGCAGACACAGAGGCAGGGAAGCAGAGGACTTAAAAAGGGGAGACTAAACTAGATAATTAAACAAACACAGCTGGAGATAAATGAACTAATAATGACACAAAACTAGGAAAGGAACAGGAAGACCAAATAAGGGCACAAGAGGAAGGGAACGACAAGACTATAAGACTATATAAATCCACACACTTAATATGTGCATTTTGTAATGTGAATTAAAACAAAAAAATTCCAAATAAAGTCCACAAACAAAATCCCCACCAAAATCACAAATAATCACATCTCATTGGGTGCAGGCCACTGTTAAACAGTGCTATTACTTAATTTTGCATTAGTTCTGGATTACTGCTTTCTCTTGATATTAAACTCATAAATCAAAACTTCACCTTCAAGGGGAAAAAAAAAAAAAAAAAAAAAGGTTTTGAAAAGCATACATGAAACAATCTAAGCTTTAACATGTTCATAGCAGCGTAGAGGTTGGCAAGTTGCATACAAGTACAGGTTTTCTACAGAACTGTTAAACATAAGAAGAAAAAAAGAAAAGTCCCTTTTTTTTTGTTTTTGCTACTGAATGTGAATAATAAAGCAACATTTATTTGGAGGCCACCAAAATAACCAGCAAAAAAAAAAAAAAAACACAAAATGAAGGGCAGAAGATTATAAAAAAACAAAAATAAATAAATAAAATCTCAGAAAAAGAGAAAAACAAACTCTTTTGCATGGCTTTGAAGGTCTTTCAGTACTCAGCACGTCAACTGTTGAGAATGAATTTAGTCACACTCATTTGAGCATGTTTAACTAGACCTTCTGTGAGGTTCTTCAAAAATCTTACAATAACAATCCGAGCACAAAACCTTCAGCTTTTGTACTTTCAATAAAAATGAGTAAAGGTGTGTCTCTTCTACATATGTCTCTATGTATCTTCTTCTCACAAAGGCTGCATTTATTTGATCAAAAATACAGTAAAAACAGTAATACTGTCAAATATTGTTACTATTTAAAACAACTGTTTTCCATTTGAATATATTTTAAAATGTAATTTATTCATGTGATGCAAAGCTGAATTTTCAGCAGCCATGACATTACATTTCTTCTTATTATTAAATACAGTAAGAGAGAGAGATTAATACTATTCTTCAGCGAGGATGCATTAAACTGAGCACCAAAATAAAAATTGATAATAACTAAGCATCAAATCATAATATAATGATTTCTGAAGGATCGTGTGACACTGAAGACTGGAGTAATGATGCTGAAAATTCAGCTTGCATTTTAAAATATATTACAACAGAAAACAAATTTTGGCATAAGCACAATTAGTGATTGAGACTGTCCCATACACTGTAAGCATCTAACCCAAGGAAAGGAATTATATAAATGTCCAAGGGATATATTTAAAAGAGGGAAAGGTCTTTCTGGTCATCTTCTCTGATGATAATACTGCTCCTAAACCTACTCTCTACTCCTAATGCACAATATGGCAAGGCTAAATCAGAAAAGGGTGTGATTGCATCTACTGCATGATGGGGAAAACCAAGCGCACGCTTTTCAATCACACTAAAAATGCAGATAAGCTACCCTAAGCCATAAATCTAGATGAAAAATGACACCAGCCCACATTCAGAGCCAGTAGTGCAAGACACTGCATTCTGGTTGAAGCCCGTTGGGATGCGCTCGGTGGAAGGTGTGAAATTATTAAATTATTAGAGGCACGGTTTCCAAAAAGAAGGGCAAATCCTCAAAGATCCAATGAGTGAAACATGTCTTTGCTTGTAAAATTGAAGAGAAAAAGAACAGCAACCTCTCAAGGACGGCTCCAGACGTCTCGCTTGAAGATACGTTTGCATTCTTTAGATTTCTCGTGAAACCCGGAGCCTGAGATTTCTGTTTTGAATTCTCTTTTCTATCTAACTCTAAACACTGACACTCGGTTGTCCCATAAAAGGTCAGGAGAAAAAAATAATAAATAAATAAAATTCTGTGATTGTCTGCCAAATAACCGGGCAAGACTGTTCAAACACTAATCTAGTTATGTCAGAATAAAAAAACAAACACTTAAAAAAAATAAAAAAAGTAAAAAGTAATAACATATTTTCCCTGAAAACATGTAATTGTACACATTATACTGTAAATAAATAAATAATAATAATAATAATAATAATAATAATAATAATAATAATAATAATAATAATTATTATTATTATTATTATTATTATTATTATTATTATTATTATTATAAATACATTAATATTATGTTATCTAGGAGAGTTTCACCACATGACATTTTACAACCTGAATGAACTTTGTATCATAAATATTATTTATACTTTTTTTTTTGGAGAGTCGCACCACATGACGTTACAACATGAATTAACTTTGCCTTGTCATACAAAGGTCAAATTGTGTGCTATTTTAAGAGAATACAGGGTGTACCACCCTGACATTTTTATAATAAATAAATAAATTAGCACTTTTAATAAAGGATTTTTTTTCTCATGATATCAGGACAGTTGTACCACCCTGAAATTCTATAAATACTTTTTGTCTTTATACCCCCACAAATAAATAAATAAATAAATATGAGGCTTTTCTCTTATGATATTGAGACAGTTGCACCACCCTGAAATTTTATAAATAATTTTGTCTGTATATACCTTCCATAAATAAATAAATATTTTTAATACAGAAATAATAATAAAAAAAAACATACTCATTACAAAAGAGCATTTTTAAGTCACTGTATTTATAAATTGCATTTTCCTTCTTTTTTTAGTTCAATTAATATATTGAACCAAAAAAATGAGCATCACATCATTGACCTTTTTACAAGTGACCAATTATTTTTGGTGTGATTTTAAAAGCATGAAATTGTCTAATATGGCATTTACAGCTAATATGATTTGCTGAGAAACTTCTACAGTACCAATGAGCAAAAAATGGCAAATTTTAAATCTAATTCTTCCAGAGGGTCCTATTGCATAAGTATTATAGTCCTCCATGCTCATGTTAGCTTAAAAAGAAAGTCATTTAATAAAAGGAATTGGTAGTTTGCATTTAATGCCCATAATATTCAAGACTATTCCATCAGGGATGCATTAGACAAGGAACAATAGTGTGAAAATGAGAGTACTCCAGTGCCAGATTTTCAAAAGAGATCTATAATGACTCATACAGCAGTTGGTGACTAAGCAGGACTTAGGAGACCCGCGACTCAACTAGCACAGTACAGCCAAAAGACCTCAGCGAGGTGAGAAGACACGACCTCTAATCCTCTTTCTGTGGCCGTGTCAGATGATTCGAAAATCTCTCCGAGTTGGAATCCCACTCGTGTTTGATGTTGTCTGCGGCATCTCTGCTTTGGATAATGAGGATGGGCTAGAACAGCCAGCCATGGGCACAGACCATTTAGTCCATTAAATCAAGTGAGCGCGAGCCTTGCCAAATCACACCCACCCAATTGAGCATCAGCTGCATTTAGACGATTGGTGGAAAAATGTATGTTGTGATGAAAACAGAGGGTTTGACATGAAAACGCATTATTCTGATAGAAGAACGTGGCATCGCATCATTTAATTAAGTTGGACCTTGGAACGGCAGTCTTATTAAAAAATCATATGCTGATCTATCCATAAGTCTCATCGTAAAATGAGGCAAATGATTGATGGGTCTAGAATGCCGTTGACGCCCATGAGCCAAACTGTAAAATGATTACAATACAGTCAAAGAGCCTGAGTTCAAATTGGTTAATTAGAAACTGGGTTTTTCGTTACAGGTCACTGGGTAGTCTGTGGAAAATTTCAGAAAAAAATAAATAAAAAATAAAAATTTAGTAAGACTATCATATGCCCTATATCATATGATATAAGTTTACTTTAAATAATCAGTAAATGTGTTTAATTTTTATAACATGCTGTTATAAAAAAAAAAAAAAAAAAAAAAAAAAAAACAACATTTATTGCAAAGCACTAAATTTAAAATGTTTCATTATAGATTTGAAATGCCAACTCCAAGTGGGTTGTAAACATTATCATTTTTCAAAATATAATATTACGTAATAATCCTTTTACCAATTTGATTTGAATTCAGTACAATGAGTTTTTGTACATGAAAAGATATAGTAGCGCAATCCAGTCTCATGGCATTTCGTGATTTTTAATTTTAATCTATTGATTCGTGCTCATGGACACAAAAATACCTTTTTTTTTGTGTCACTCAGCACAACTTTCAGTGTAAAGTTTCAGTGTGTAGGGATTTTCTCGGTGCATGGTACCCCTTCAGAGTTTAAATCTTCGCATTTGTAAAACTAGAAATGATTTTACATTTATTCGTTTGGAGCACCCAACACCACTCCTTACCCTAAACCTACCCACTTCTCAACGATAAGACAAGCAAATGTAAGTACAGGCACATGTATTCATTGACCACAAACAGTATACAAGTATTACAAACATCTCGTCTTTCATTCCAAATCTTCAGATGCCATGCGATGTTGTTACAGTGGGTACGGAAAGTATTCAGACCCCCTTAAATTTTTCACTCTGTTATATTGCAGCCATTTGCTAAAATCATTTAAGTTCTTTTTTTTTTTTTTTCCTCAATGTACACACAGCACCCCATATTGACAGAAAAACACAGAATTGTTGACATTTTTGAAGATTTATTAAAAAAGAAAAACTGAAATATCACATGGTCCTAAGTATTCAGACCCTTTGCTCAGTATTTAGTAGAAGCACCCTTTTGATCTAATACAGCCATGAGTCTTTTTGGGAAAGATGCAACAAGTTTTTCACACCTGGATTTGGGGATTCTCTGCCATTCTTCCTTGCAGAGCCTCTCCAGTTCTGTCAGGTTGGATGGTAAACGTTGGTGGACAACCATTTTTAGGTCTCTCCAGAGATGCTCAATTGGGTTTAAGTCAGGGCTCTGGCTGGGCCATTCAAGAACAGTCACGGAGTTGTTGTGAAGCCACTCCTTCGTTATTTTAGCTGTGTGCTTAGCTGTGTGCTGTGTGCATTGTCTTGTTGGAAGGTACACCTTCGGCCCAGTCTGAGGTCCTGAGCACTCTGGAGAAGGTTTTCGTCCAGGATATCCCTGTACTTGGCCGCATTCATCTTTCCCTCGATTGCAACCAGTCGTCCTGTCCCTGCAGCTGAAAAACACCCCCACAGCATGATGCTGCCACCACCACCATGTTTCACTGTTGGGACTGTATTGGACAGGTGATGAGCAGTGCCTGGTTTTCTCCACACATACCGCTTAGAATTAAGGCCAAAAAGTTCTATCTTGGTCTCATCAGACCAGAGAATCTTATTTCTCACCATCTTGCAGTCCTTCAGGTGATTTTTTAGCAAACTCCATGCTGGCTTTCATGTGTCTTGCACTGAGGAGAGGCTTCCGTCAGGCCACCCTGCCATAAAGCGCTGACTGGTGGAGGGCTGCAGTGATGGTTGACTTTCTACAACTTTCTCCTATCTCGCGACTGCATCTCTGGAGCTCAACCACAGTGATCTTTGGGTTCTTCTTTACCTCTCTCACCAAGGCTCATCTCCCCGATAGCTCAGTTTGGCTGGACGGCCAGCTCTAGGAAGGTTTCTGGTCATCCCAAACGTCTTCCATTTAAGGATTATGGAGGCCACTGTGCTCTTAGGAACCTTAAGTGCAGCAGAAATTTTTTTGTAACCTTGGCCAGATCTGTGCCTTGCCACAATTCTGTCTCTGAGCAATTCAGGTAGTTCATTTGACCTCATGATTCTCATTTGCTCTGACATGCACTGTGAGCTGTAAGGTCTTATATAGACAGGTGTGTGGCTTTCCTAATCAAGTCCAATCAGTATAATCAAACACAGCTGGACTCAAATGAAGGTGTAGAACCATCTCAAGGATGATCAGAAGAAATGGACAGCACCTGAGTTAAATATATGAGTGTCACAGCAAAGGGTCTGAATACTTAGGACCATGTGATATTTCAGTTTTTCTTTTTTAATAAATCTGCAAAAATGTCAACAATTCTGTGTTTTTCTGTCAATATGGGGTGATGTGTGTACATTAATGAGAAAAAAAAATGAACAAATGATTTTAGCAAATGGCTGCAATATAACAAAGAGTGAAACATTTAAGGGGGTCTGAATACTTTCTGTACCCACTGTATATGAACAGACTAGGTGAAATTTAAGGTTTTATCGCTGAAATAATCTTGCTCTGTGAACGCACGCAGTCATGTCTTATTCCAAAAATTACACATGATGCAATTGGTCACGAGACACACGACAGCCAATGCCATTTCACGATCAAAGCTGGCGTTTGCTTCCTCGAGCGCCAATTTTGAATGTGCACAGTAAACATACAGTTTTACGGCAGATTGTGGATGGAGAGCATGTTCTTCACGCAAATCAATCGTTTTACTTTGGAACACTTGCTATTTTTTTTTTTAACTTTTAAATAAATAGCGTTTGTTGTCATATCTGCCTGTTATATCTTGTGTTTTGTGTAGTATACAAATGTGTAGGTTTAGGGGTGGGGTTGGGTTACGTGCTCAAACGTGTAAATTGTGTAAACAAATAAAAAAAATAATAAATGTAAATATAATGTGGCAGAAAGAAAACATGGTGCAGGTACAAAAATTACTCTCTACTGAAATGCATTAGATTGAAAGTCGTGCTGAGTGACATGAAAAAAGGGAAATTCATGTCCGATTCAATACGAATCAATCGATTAAAATTTTTTGACTATGTCACGAAATGCTGTGAGATTGGGTTGCGTAGCATTTATATTTTAGGAAGGGGGTTATCATATTTGGAGTTTATAAGAATCCGTTTTTTTTTTTTCGTTTCAGTTTCTGTGTGATTAATCTCAGGATTTGCAACCAGTGAATAAAACAAAACAAAACCTACATTCACCACTGTTCAGCAAATTTTTGCAGTTAAATAAAAGAGTCGTTTTAAAAGCAATGTAAGCATTTGATAATGAGTGCTAAATATTTCCCAAAGCATATTTCGCATCAGGTTCAGGTTGGTCTCGCGAGGAAGTGTTATTATGGATTATGGACAGGTATTTTGGCCGGAAGCAATGGTTTAAAATTAAAACACCTTAATGATGCATTAGTTTCTTACAAACACACAGCTTTTCACTTCACACAATTTTAATTGATGGACTGGAGTGGTGTGGATTACTTGTGGATTATTGTGATGTTTTTATCAGCTATTTGGACTCTCATTCTGACGGCACCCATCCACTACAGAGTGAATGGGAACATCACAATAATCAACATTTCTCCAAATCTGATAAAGAAACAAACTCATTTACATCTTGTATGGCCTGAGGGTGAGTACATTTTTAGCTAATTTTCATTTTTGGATGAACTTATGCCTTAAAAACCCCATACACACCAAGAACGATAACTATACTAACGTTCACGCCAACGGACGATAACATTCTGTTTATTATAAGTGCGCACTGCCACTTTAAAGGCTCAAGTTTATTAAAATTGGGTGTCAATGCTGTCAATGTTTTTATCGTTCATCAGATGGAAAAATGTTCTGAAATTTGATTCCAATGATATCATCCCTCTATGCCATTATAGTTGTGGTGTGGACGTCACTATTCTCATAGAATTAGAATGAATGAATCTTTATAGTTATAGTTACAGATATCGTCCTTGGTGATCACACAAGCACTAATTACAGATTTCAAAACGGTTTGGGACCATACATCTGCATAAAGAGGCCACAGCAACCACATTTTCTGTAAAATCCCCTCATCTTTTCCTGAAGCGGTGACGATCCGGTGTTTTAACGCTGCTGGGAAGCTCGGTTCAACACGAGCGTAGCGAGGCTTGTTAAGTTACCGCTGGATGCCCGCTTTGAGCTTAATGAGGTGTACGGAACCCCTCCTGCAGGATTCCACCTCATCACCAACACCACGGTTCCCATTTAGGACCCTCGGTCTCAGATCGGAAGGCTTTCAAGAATGGAGCTCACACCTGAGTGAAAGAATCAAAAGTGGTGAGGCTTGTAAGAGCGTTCACCTGGCTTGACGCCTAACACTTACCACAGCCAGCCACACACACATTCCCAGGCCATTGCTCTGGTAAAGAAAACGGCTTCATCAGAATTCTCCACATCTCTTGGCCCAGAGCGCCTTTCGGCCGAGCTGGGATTGGACAAGGTTCATTACCCCTCTTTGATGTATTTCTTCTTTCAATTTTACAGCCCCGCACCTTTTCCCTCGTCAGGATCAACTCTGAGCACAGATAAAGACCAACCCTTCACACATCTGTTGTGGACGGGGGGGAAAAAAAAGCTTCAGGCCTCGGTTTTATTTTAAGGCCAACGGTGAAGATGAGAGGGCGTCATGTGAAGGCAATTCTTTCAATTCATCGGGCGAATTCGTATCCCTAATGGTGGCTAACAAGCTGCTGCTTTGAGAAGGTTAAATGTGCAGCCGGATCTCTGAAAACAATCTGTTTTAAGTGTTCTTGCTAAAATGGACTAAAGTGAGTGCCAAATGACCTCAAACAAGCTGGAGCCGGAGAGTCATCACGCGGGATAATGCGCACCGTCGGCACTCCTCGTCTTCACGCATGATCGCGCCAAATGTTCGCGTAAAAGATTGCGCTCGTCTGCCTCGTGATCTGGAAGTCTGTCAGACACGCACAAGTTCACAAACAAACACAGATCGACTGCACTCGACAATCACGAGGGCTCATTCGGTTTTCATTTTCGACCTCATTTAGCTCTTGTTGGAGATCTTTTTAAATAAAACTTTAAGTGATATATACAATCTCAGGTTTCTGCTTTATATCAGATGTTTCTCTTAAAAATATTTTGGACAAGATGCTGCAAAAACTGGGGGCTGCAATAAATGAATGAATGAATGAATGAATGAATGAATGAATGAATGAATGATTGATTGATTGATTGATTGATTGATTATCCAAAATGTTTTTAGGGCTGCTAAGTTCATTTAAGATCTGATCAAGATTAGATTAAACACATTTCATTAAACGCAACATTTTAAAAGCTTTTTTTTTTTTTTTTTTGGTAAAGTTACTGTTAATATTAATATTTATTTCATTTTAATATTAATATTACTTCAATCTGCTTTACAAAGACTTTTTAATTTTTATTATTATTATTATTATTATTATTATTATTTTGTAAATGTAACATGAATTAATTAACAATATTTAATTAATAATATATTTCATTAAATAAATACTTCTGCAGAACTGCAAAATAATGGCAATCAATAATAATAATAAGAATAAGAATAAGAATAAGAATAAAGTAACAAACAAAAAAAATAAATTAAAATTTACTTTATTCTAGATAGATAGCCAGAAGAAAGAAAGAAAGAAAGAAAGAAAGAAAGAAAGAAAGAAAGAGTGGGCGGGTGGGCAGATAGATAGATAGATAGATAGATAGATAGATAGATAGATAGACCTTGATATTAAAAAGTTGTAAATCCCTGTTTTAGAAGACAAAGTATTTTCTGAAACTCTAAAAGAGACTTGAGATTATTAGGTTTTTTTTTTTTTTTTTTGCTTTATATTTAATCTCACTGCTGTCTTGGAAAATAATTGAGGTATTAACTACATCTCATTTTTTTATTTTTCTATCCTACAGGAACAAAGAAGTGTTTTGCAGTCCCACAGTAAGTCAAGATGGGCAAAGCGGATGGTAATTTGACTGTATCATCTAGCTTTGAGCCGAGAGGTGAGGACGTAGGAGGGCCGTATTTGTGGCGGCTCATCTAACAAGGTCACGATGTTTGGGTTAAGGACAGACAAAATGAATATGTAACTGCGCTAGGAAGGCCACATTTAATTTCACAGGTCCTGCCTTCTCCTTTCTCCATCTGTGAGAGAGGGGCCAAACCGTGGCCTGATGAGGGCACAGCCATCACGGTTGCCTTGGCAACATTTAATTGCTTTGCCTCTGTCAAAATGGCACTGTTTTTATTCTTTTTTGTTCCTCATCTCTCTCGTTCTCTGGCTCTGATACACTCAATTCCATTTCTGCCAATAACTGCTAATCCTCCTGCCAGAACCACAATCATGTGGTTTCATCTCCAGCATGGGCCACGCTGTCCTCCCGCTGAAGGGACGGTGCAGCATCCACGCTGATCCGATGTTTTGCTGCCACAGTTCTTTTGCTATACAACATATCCAAGAGGCTACAGGAACATGAAGTATACTTTAAGCAGCTTAAATTAACAAGTTATTTTATTTTTTTTTATTTGTTTGTTTCTTATTTTGTTTTGCTTATTTTTTAAATTTTGTTTTATTTATTTATTTATTGTTTTGTTTTGTTTTGTTGTATTGCATTTTGTTTTCTAATTTCATTTAACTTTTTTTGCTTTGTTTTATTTATTTATTTATTTGTTTGTTTGTTTGTTATTTTGTTGTATTATGTTCTGTTTTATTATCTATTAATTTTTTGTTATGTTTTGTTTTCTTTGCTTGCTTGTTTTGTTTTATTTCATTTTGATTTGTTTATTTATTTAATTTTGTTTCTTATTTTATTTAATTTTATTTTGTTATTGCATTTTAATTTTGCATTTTAGTTATTTCTTTAATTTTTTGTGTTGTTTGGTTGTTTATTTCACTTTTTTTGTTTTATTAGGGGTTCGAGCACGAAGTGCTGAAACCCTATTGTATTTGTTAGGATTTTTTTTATTATTATTATTATTATTATTATTATTCCGCCCTAAAACTGATCGTGCAGCCCAAACCGTAAGGCCTAGAGAGCTGAAACTTGGTCAAAAGGTAGTAGTTTGGCTCGCTACTCAGGCGCAAAGAACCAGCCCAATCGGCCTACGGGGGGCGCTACAGCGATCAAAAACGCAAAAGTGCTCATAACTCCTAAACCGCTTGTCGTAGACTCAAAAATTTTACATTTTTGGAATCCTTGGGTCACCGGAATTTATAAACGGTCACTCTGATTTGGGGTCTAGGAGGCCTCGTTTTTCCGCAAATTTGAAGCATGTCCAAAACCTACTTTTGCGAACTAGTCCTAGGTTTTTTGCCCAATCGTAACCAAACCACAGCTGAAATGTTCTCTGGACAGTGAATATCAATAATTATCAAAAAAAAGTTGAAATTTCGACTCACTGTCGAAATGGGGCGGCAAAACGTTCGAAAGTCGAGGACCAATTTTACTAAAAAGGTTATAACTCGTGAACGAAATGAGATATCTTCACCAAACTTGCTACACATTAGAATGAGCTTAAACTTTGGTCAAATCAAAAAAAAATTCGCAGATCTGCCAGATGGTGGCGCTATAAGATTGAGAAAACTATAACTGAGTAACCGCTTGTCCGATTGACTTGAAAATTGGTTTGCAGTATCTTCGTCTGAAATGGAACACGAGTCTATGAGGACATTGGCGTATCTCAAAAAACATGGCCGCCATTGCGCAAAAACTTTTAATCACTTATTTGGCAAGGTTAACGGATGATGATCGGAACGAAACTCAGTGAGCATGTTTGACTCATGGCCCTAAAGGTCTGTCAGAATTTTGAAAGAAATCGGCCACTAGTTAGCGCTAACGAGTTTTTTGGCTCTGTAATCACGTGGTGTTTCACACATCCACACAATATGCATATCATATCATAGATCTCCTCATAATGAACAACTTTGCCTCTAGAACCATTGCTGTTAATCAAATCGTTCATTAATTATTCACAAATATGTAAAAAACCTACTTTTGCGAACTAGTCTCTGGTTTTTCACCCGATCGGAACCAAACCACTGCAGTAATATTCTCTGGACTCTCTAGATCAATAATTATCGAAAATATGTTGAATTTTGTCCTTTGGTTAGCTATAATGGGGTCTTTTAGAAAAGAGAAGTGGCCCAATATACCCAAACACCTATAAAACCTAAATGCAAGCTCAAAACTTTACGAAACTTGGTGAAAACATGTGACAGATGACTCTTAACAAGTATGCACAGTTTCATAAAGATCGGACTATAGGTGGCGCTATAACAGTTAAAGATGCCTCAAAAACTCAAAATTTCAATAGAAAATGACCTCAAATTGCATAGCATGTTCTTATATTCACACAAACACATAATCTTCATATCGTATGATAGATCTCCTCATTCTGAGCAACTTTGCCTCTGGGAGTAATGTTGTCAATCAAATCGTTCATTAAATATTCACAAATATATTATAAACCTACTTTTGCGAACTAGTCCTAGGTTTTTCACTCAATCTTGATTAAATCACCACAGTAATAATCTCTGGACTCTCTAGATCAATAATTATCGAAAAAATGTTGAATTTTGTCATTTGGTTAGCTATAATTGGCTCATTTTTAAAGGGGAGTGGCCAGATATACCCAAAAGCCTATAAAACCTAAACGAAACCTCGAAACTTTACGAAAGTTGGTGAAAACATGTGTCAGATGACTCTTAACAAGCACGCAAAGTTTCATAGAGATCGGACTTTAAGTGGCGCTATAACAGTTAAAAAGGCCGCAAAATCACAAAATTTCTATACAAAAAGACCTCAAATTGCAATAAAATGTTCATAATATTCACTTATACACTATATCTTCATATCATACGATAGATTTTCTCATTCTGAGCAACTTTTCCTCTAGGATCACTGCTGTCAATCAAACTGTTCTTTAAATATTTCAGATTATTTAAAATACCTACTTTTACGAACTAGCCCTCAGTTTTTAACTGAAAATCAATAAAATCAGTGCAGAACTATTCTCTAGACTCTCTAGGTCAGTAATTATCACAAAAATTTGAACATTTGCATTTGGACAACAAAAAAACCTTTATTTTATAATATGGTCTTACATAGTGAACCCAAAGACCTATGAATCCTAAAAGAAAGCCCTAAACTTTCTCAAAACTCTGTAAAATGATGCATGATTTCATTCTAAACAAACATGCAAAATATAAGAGAGATTGAGCTATAAATAACAATATAATTGTTATAAAGGATAAAAACACAGTGATGTATGAGAAATTGCTATTTATAACCACTAGATGGCAGTGGAAGACCACTAATGGGCTTATTAACCATTACAACAGTAATAGGTTTTCTTATGGAGTTATTATAAAATCACTGTTATAACATTTAAAATCATATTTAATTCAAGTTTACCATTTTATTCATACAGATATATCAGTTATAACAATTTTGCCAGATTATGAGTAGAATGAAACCTGAAAATGACATATAAACTCTTAAAAAGAGAAGACTTGCAATAAGTTTTGAGTCACCTATCAATTATTTCAAATATCTATATCTGCAACAAAATGTGTGTGCATGTATGTCCGTGTATGTCTGTGACTGTGTGTGGTTAAACTATCATATTAATAATCAGTAAGCATGCTTACACACACACACACCATTTAATTTCTGTGTGTGTGTGTGTGCGCGTGTGTATGTGTGTGTATGTGTCTGTGAGAATAGTGCCATACTATTCTCTAGACTCTCTAGGTCAATAATTATCAAAAAAAAAAAAAAAAAGTTGAACATTTCCCAGATAGCAAGCACACTCGGGCCGATTCTGGCTGAAATGCGGCACTGTCGGCTCAGTTTCAGCAATAATCACACCACGTTCATTCATTTGGTCAGTGTCTGGGCCAGACCTGGGCCATATAAAATAACAGAAGTCACTCTACAGTATGCGGGCCAGATCTGCGCCACATCAGTAAATAGGAGTCATTTGACAGGGCGTGGGCCGCATCTGGGCAAGAGGAAATTGTTTGAGTCAGTTTTCAGTGTGTGGGCCAGTTTTGGGCCGGGGACCCAGCCAGAATTGGGCCAGAAGTTAAGCAAGGTTGTGGCCCAGAGGTGGGACAGACAAATTTTACTGTCTGGGTTGCATTTGAACAACTGTAAACCGGTCATTTCATAATATGTTCTCTACATAATGTACTCAGGTGCCTATAAATTCAAAAAACATCCTTCAACGTCTCTCAAAACTGTGTAAAATGATGAAATGATGCGTAATTTCATTCTAAACAAACATGCACAATTTAAGAGAGATTGAGCAAAAAATTACAATATAATTGTTATAAAGAATAAAAACACAGTGATGTATGAGAAATTGCTATTTACAACCACTAGATGGCAGCGGAAGACCTCTAATGGGCTTATTAAACTCTAAAACAGTAATAGGTTTTCTTATGGAGTTATTATAAAATCACTGTTATAACATTTAAAATCACATTTAATTCAAGTTTACCATTTTATTCATACAGATATATCAGTTATAACAATTTTGCCAGATTAGGAGTACAATGAAACCTGAAAATTACATGTAAACTCTTAAAAAGAGAAGACTTGCAATAAGTTTTGAGTCACCTATCAATTATTTCAAATATCTATATCTGCAACAAAATGTGTGTGCATGTATGTCCGCGTATGTGTGTGTCTGTGTGTGTGTGGTTAATCTATCATATTAATAATCAGTAAGCATGCTTACACACACACACCATTTCATTTCTCTGTGTGTGTGTGTGTGAGTGTCTGTGAGAAAAGTGCCGTACTATTCTCTACACTCTCTAGGGCAATAATTACCAAATAAAAAAAGATGTTGAACATTTTCCAGATAGCAAGCACACTCGGGCCGATTCTGGCTGAAATGCAGCACTGTCGGCTCAGTCTCGGCAATAATCACACCACGTTCATTCGTTTGGTCAAAAAAGAACTGGTTTCCTGACTGAGCCTGATCTTGTTTGGGTTTGGGTTCGGGTTCCTCGTCACTGTTGCCTTTTGTCTTGCTTAGTTGAAGACTGCTAATATTCAGCAATATTATTGACTTCACTGCACTGACGCCATTTGATAAGAACTGAACTCAATTATGACACACAATGTTTTATATATATATATATATATATAATATACAGTAAATATAATTTACTTGTTACTTTGTGGTTTAAAAAGTGTATTAATGTTTTTACTGTAGTGCATTTGTTCATTGTTAATATATATTTATATTAAAGTATTTGGTAATTTTATAATTAAAGCCTTTTTAATGTTTTTAAATGGTTGCATTTGTGTTTCACTGCTGAATTACATTTAGCAGTTTCTGGGCCACATTTGGCCCGGGGACCAAGCTGAGTCTCAGCCAGATCTGTCTTAAAGTGTCTGGGCCAGACCTGGGCCACATAAAATGACAGAAGTCACTCTACAGTATGCGGGTCAGATCTGGGGCACATCAATAAATAAGAGTAATTTTACAGGGCGTGGGCCGCATCTGGGCCAGAGGAAATTGTTTGAGTCGGTTTTCAGTGTGTGGGCCAGTTTTGGGCCGGGGACCCAGCCAGAATAGGACCAGAAGTTAAGCAAGGTTGTGGCCCAGAGGTGGGCCAGACAAATTTTGCTCTCTGGGTTGCATTTGGACAAACATAAAACAAGAAGGAAAAAGAGAACAATACAAAGCGACCGGAGAACATGAGGAACAGGTGACAACACTCAGACAAACAAGAGAGAACGAGAGAGACAGGTGACAGAACTCAGACAAAGGAGGACTAAACAAGGGGGCGTGGCAACAAGTAACAAGGAGGCAGGACAGGAGGAGCACATGGCTGACAACAACAAAGACAGAGCCATGGGCTCAAACAGAAAACAAACATAGGAACATGAAACAAAGACAAGACAGACAACACAGTGAGGGCAGGCTCCTGACATAAACAAGCATGCACAATTTAAGAGAGATCGGGCAAAAAATAACACTATAATACTCAAAGGTTAAAAACAGAGTGTTGTATGAGAAATTGCAATTTATTGCCACTAGATGGCAGTGGAAGACCACTAATGGGCTCATTCAGCTAAATAAAACAGTGATCTTATAATGTCTTATGAACAGTACTGTTACAACAATTAAAATCACATTAAATCAAAGTTTACCATTTAGTTCATACAGACATATCAGTTTTTACAATTATGCCAGATTATGATTACAGTGAAACCTGAAAATAACATATGAACTCTTAAAAACAGAATACTTGCAATAAGTATTTTGTCACCTATCATTTATTTCAAATATCTATATCTGCAAGAAAATTTGTCTTAAGGCTCGAACCCCGGTAATCGCTGCTTGCAGCTATATTCTTTTGTTTGTTTTTGTTTTTTAATTTAGTTTTGTTTGGTTTGTATTAGTGCATTTTGTTTCATATTTTTATTTTATTTTTTGTTGTTTATTTTGTTTTGTTTTTTGTTTCCTCAAGATGATGCACATTTTTGGGCATGGCAAGTCTTGTAATTATGCAAATTAATAATAAACATTCTGTGCGCTAATTTGTAAAACAACAAAATAATGTGCAGTAACGTTAACATGATTAGCACTAAACAATAGATCACTATTGTATCTACAATAACAGTATTTCTAGTGATTGCATTCAGGACTGAATGTATTTTAACTGTTGAATATTGTTTATGTCATTTTAAAATTATTTGTTTTAATGAATTAAAAGTACAGTTAATGTCCAACATGCAACAGTGCAAATGTCTAATGCATTTACATGCACAACTGAATAGATAGATAGATAGATAGATAGATAGATAGATAGATAGATAGATAGATAGAGACAGACAGACAGACAGACAGATAGACCAATAAATGTTTTTTTTTTTTAATATATTAATTGTATTGTTTGGATACTTTCCATAGTGTACATAATTTTACAGTGGCTCCACAAATTTTTTAACACAAAAACAAAGTTTTGAAATGCCTCAGTTTGAAAACTACTGATATATTGCTCAAATGGAAGACAAACAGTATTTGGACACATTCTGTTTGTCAACGGTTAGCGGAACATGTTCATAATGTGATAAACTACACCTGTAGATACTCTGCTACGCCTATTCACGGACAAACACAATGATCCAGATTTCCTCCACTGACTAACACCTTTGTTTTGGGATAGGAAAGTCATGTGACATTTTTCCTCATTACACTGCTTTGACTACATCCCACTGTGGATTCTAAAAGAGATTAACATCCATTAAATACTCCACGGTGGACTGACCGCGGAGACCTTCTCATAACAACACAGACTAAGTGCAATTAAAGCTCTTCGACAGTCTTTGTCTAAAATTTGACATGGTGGCAGAGGGGGACATGACTGCGAGCCTATTGTTTTCCTGGTTTCGACGGAGGATACGGCTTAGCACAAGTGGAGCTTAAAATTCCATTTGTCTAGGAACTGAATCAGACAGCGAGTCTTAATGCAGTTGTGCTCCTTCAGAGCCAAGAGGAAGCTGGCAGACTCTGAAGGAATGTGTGAGAACAGGTCTACAGGAAGGAATTGATCTGGATTGGTCTCAGTGAATTAAGAAAACAAGGACAAACAGGGACATGAGATATGATGACTGGCTCGGTTTTAGATGTGGCAACAAGCCACACATTTGTATGTGTTTACTGCTTTGTTTTACCACCCAAATCACTAAAGTATTGTGCAAATTAGGTAACAGACAAAAAAAAAAAAAAAAAACAGTGCTAAATACAATTTACACGTAACAATTTCTCCTTGTAGGCTGGCTCTGAGTGCTCGGTTTTGAGAAATCCGGCAGATTACAGCAATTTGGCGTACTTTACAGAAACTGTACAATGTCACTCCACCATTGTGATCCAAACACCAAAACTGGCTCTTTAAAATGACAAAATTGTTTAGATACATGCCTTCATCATTTGATGAATTACTGCTGCTATCATTAGAACATAAACACAAACATCCAATTTTATTAAAATCTGCTTTTAATTGCCTCCTAAATTACCGCCAGCTTTCCGCGGGTGGTAATACCGAAATTCTAATTGCGCCAATCAAACAACACTGACTTATTTGAATTCGGTTCATTCTATAATAAGCCTCATTTGCATATAAAGGACAACAATAATGATGAAATAATTGACATATGCCTGGTACAGCAATAAAATGGCGCATTAATGTGTCTGGTCAAGTTGAATTGTTCGATAGTGAATAATACTACTTTATTGAAAAAAATAAAAAAGAATATGTATACTGTGTGAAGAGTAGCATATTTGCTACAATAAACATATCAAAGTTTTAATATTAACTTTCTAATGATAGCTATAATTAGGTTTTTATTTAAATTCGTTGTTGAAATATAAACATTTAAACATGGCTGTCATAACTTGACAGATTTACTTTAACATACATTAAATAATACATATATATATATAATGGATCACACAGGCTATATGTATATATATATAATGGATCAAACAGGCTATATTTTACAAAACACTCCTCTCTAGAGTTCACTTTTTGGCAACCTAGGCTCATTGGAAATACGTGCCTCTACATACATTTCTGCAAAACTGAAAAAACGTACCTACATGTACGATTCACTGCAGTTTCCAGTTGAAATGAACACTAGAGGCAGTAAAACTTCGACAACTTTTATTCCTTTTCACACAAAGTATGATTTACAGGTACAGAGTTTTGATTAATAAAGGCTAATTTTCACACAATTACTTTCAGAAAGTTATGTTATGACTTCAAAACAATTTTAACATCCTGCACAATTTGAAAACTGTTACTTTTAGACTTTGTCGCAACATATACAGCTTCATATGCATGAGTTTTCTAATTCAGTAGGTTTGCTCAGCGTTTCTTGACGTCTTTTTGCAGTTGAATCATGATTACACGAGAGATGAAACATTTCATTAAGTTGTACTGTATCTTTCAGCATACCTTCAGATGTTCATTTATGTGTTTATCTTAGCTTTAATGTGTAGTACTAACACGGAAGTGATCACAGTTTCACGTGCGCTACGTGCTGCCGCTTGAAATTAGGTAATCTGTCACGCCACATTAAAGAGCCTCAAAACGCATAATTGATCGAATTTCACAATGAAACGACAGATTTTGAAAGGGAAGATATTATTTGTTATAAAAAAAGTTACAAAGCAGTAAGCCTATAGCCAATATTGGATGCATGGTGGGCTGCAAATAAGTTTTATTCGCTCATCAGATGAAGACAGCATAGACCTGGACAGGGATAATTTTTTTTTTTTAAGATAAACCACTGGCAAGAATGCAGAGGTCATTGTTGATGGTGACATTTTCCAGCACAATTTGTAAGTCCAAAGTTTGTAACATTTACACAGTGGTCCCAAAATGTATCTGGACCCTTAAGCCAAACTTAAGAGGGACATATCATGAGGAATTAAACTTTAATCACACTATGAAAACATACTTTAACTAACAGAACTGACATTTCAAAAATGACATTTCATCACTTATTGACATTTAAACATGTTCAAGTTTCCTAATACATTTGGCGCCAATATGTCATAGATAGGGAATGTAACATTTCTTGGAATGTAGCAGAGAGATAGCTATTGCTCAAATGTATGGTATGTGCAGACATCTGCCATGAAGACAGACTGAAAGAGGGCAGGAATTTGAGCAGGCCGGTGCTTCGCCCACCCGAGCAATTTGGTGCAGTGATGGGCATTCAGAAAAAAAGGATGGTCCATCTCCTGTGGGAGCGGGTGGGCTTGAGGGCAATGCTGGAAATATGAGTAAACAGTGGCTATCTTTTGCCTCCTGCACCAAGTGCAAGGCTGGCTGGGAGATTTATAGTTGTCAGGGTTTGTGTAAGAGGCCTTGGAATATGTTCCAATTTCAGCTTCCCAATCAAACCCAGCTAATGTAATAGCCCCATCTCAGGACCGCCCGTACCCACCCACCAATCCCCAACCCCCTCCACCCAAAACAAAATCAGTGGCCACAGCCAGCCCAGTGGTCCGCAGGTGCGCGCTCGGCTATAACTCTCATTTTCAGCAAGCATGCCGGTGAGTGGGTGAAGAATGGAATCATGGGAAACAGCGGTGGCTCTCATAAACATTTTACAAGGATGATTACGTACTGGTTAGACTGGAGAAATCTCCAGCCATGGTGAAATCAATCACAGACGGACCCCCTCTATCGTAACGGCAAACAATGCTCTACATCGAAACGTGTGTATTTTGGTGTGTTTAATGCAGGCATTGTTGTGTAATATTTGTGTCAGTGCATTTGTGGTGGAAGCAAACAGATGCTTTATGTATTTTAGGTTACTGTGCTGAATTAGGGTTGGTTTCCAAATATAGTTATTTATTTATTTTTTTTTCTGATGAATGTATTTGGAACAAAGTGCTTTTCTTCAGATGTTTTGTAACTGTCTATGAGAACGTAGGCTTAGGTAATAAAATAAACCCTGCTAAAAAATAACTTAAACCAGCCTGTCATGAACAAGCTGGTGTCTTTGAAGGTTTTAGAATGGTTTTGGACAAGTTTAAGGCAGAGAGCTTAACACGTTTGCCACAAGGAGAAAGCAGCTAGATCACCTTAGACCAGTAAATATCTGAGCTAAGTAAAATATCTGTAAAAATGTGAGTAAAGGCCACATTTGGCCTATCAGTGAAAATATGAAATGGTTTGGTTTATCATACACATTAAATACGTATTCATATACACTTAAAATGATTAGCAGTTTCATGCATTAGCATTTGCGCTACATTTCATGCAGTGTTTACTTCTCCAAACAACACTTGCATTATGTTTGCAGTTATTCAAATGTCAATTATAGAGGTTTACTGCTATGCTAGCATTATCAACAGGTAAAATTATTTACCATGTTATACCCACCTGTCTCTGCAAAGGTTTCTCCAAACTTTCTGATTTGAATGCATTAGCACATTGCATGCCAATGAGTGAAGAAATTGTTATTATCATACTGATATAGGCCTAAAGTAAGAATATCCCACAACCCGACTCTGAATAAAGAGCAGCATGAGTCCACTTGTTTCTTTAATGACATTCAGGCAACCAATCTTGTCAATCTAGCATGCCAATGTTGTGTCAAAACAAATTGCAGGCTGCTTCACTGTGGTAATCTAGTTAAGATCAAAAAATTTCTAGGTAAATTTCCAAGAAAAAAATTATTTTCAACAAAGTTTTTGGTACTCCGCATTTTTTATGTATGTTGTGATGGACAAAAAAATACATAGGCCTTAAACCTCATACTGCCACTTATTGTTGTGGAAGAAGCATTATGCAAAACAAAATTGACTACCAGTGCCATTGTAGAATAACTAATTTTCTGGTGTATTTGTCAAACATTACACGACAAATTCTACACCAAAGTCTATATTTTCTTTTGCTGCTGGATAAAGCAGTAGCCCTGAACGTCATATTAACATACATACTGGTGTGGATGTACAATCACACATTTTCAGTCACCATTTCCATTGTAGAAATGCCTATAAATGTAAATCACAGTTTTTGGTTTATATTTTGATAGACAAAAATACAAAGGACTTGAATGTTATACTGACACCTACTGGTGTGAAAGAAACATCACGCAAAATCAAAGTTTTTCACGCAAATGTATCTGGCTACCAGAATACTCTTTTAAAACACTCTTTTGCAAGCATATTTGTCACCCATGACTAATATATTCAGCAACCACAAGTAATTTTCAGATTTTCCTTTTTTTTTTTTTTTTTATCATTGGTGATAAAACATGTCATACTGACACCTGCTGGTGTGGATGTAACATTACACAAAGGCAAAAGTTTTCAGTTACAAATACCATTGCAGAAATACACCAATTAAACATTATCAAAAGTATTTTTTTAAAATAATTCTTGTTGATTTTTTTATTAAATTTGAATTTTCAATTTTTTGAATTTAAGTTGTTTGCCTTTTAAATTACAAATAAGTTTTATTTTTACTACAGTTCAGTTTTTTTTAAAGACTTGACCTGACTTGACACATTATCTTGAGCTCTCCAGAGATAGTCAAAAAACCCGCACAGTGTGGCAGTAAGTATGCGAAGAGAAAGGAAGATAGAGAGAGGAAGATAGGGAGACGGTGTCCTTTGGGAGAAGGCAGAGGTTGTGAGCACAGTGGAGACAGACAAAAAATTTATGATGCAGCAGAGCTCCAGGCACAAAGGTCCCTGACAGGTGAGACCATATTATAGATGAGCTGTGCATGATGATGTCGGCAGGTGTGTGGCAACTGGATTTTTTTTAAAGATGGCAGTAAATTATTTATAAACAAGCATAAGTATATGAGAAGAGGCCTCATGGTTAATGTAAAAGAAAATGTTTTTGTTTGTAATTTTTGAGCAATTTACTTCACCTCTGAAATTGTCTTTTCATCTAAAGTCACTCAGACCCAGAAAATAATGTTAACCAATCCGAAAATAACTCTAGGCATTCTTTTAAGTTATCTGTAGATGTTTCCATCTAGAAATGAATGAAAAAATAGATACACTTTTATGTATAAAGTGATTTACATTCTGTTTTATAAGCTGCGTCAAACTCTGCGTCTGCCCTAGTTCCTGCAAACAAATTTAAACGCCCGCATAATGATTGACTGGAGATTGATGCCATGACATTTATGTGTTATGTATGTTTCTTGTACATTGTGAATTCTTGCTTTCGCCTGCCAATTGCATTTCTCACCATACTTTATCGGAGTATATTGGGTCTGCCTAGTTTTGTCCATTTGCCTGGATTTTGTTTTAGAAAATTGGATTTCAATTTGAATATGTCTACCTTGACTGATGTTATCTTCTCTCAATAAAGTTGCAAATAGATTTTGAACTACAACCCGAATCAGCTACATTAAGCCCTCGAAAAATTTTGCAAGCTAACTGATGCCACCAGGTACGAGTTTTCACGTACTATAAAATCAATCACAATGAATGTTGAGTTAAAATGTCTCAGAGATTGTAAATTTTTACTGTGAGTTGTAACATACCCTTGGTTTTCAGTCCCTCTCTTCTCATTTTTCTGCTTGCTAAGGCTGAAGGAGTTACCATTTTTTTTCCCCCTTGTACCAGCACCTGGTTGTATAAAACACACCATCTGTGTTTTATTCAGCTGTCTCTGACTATTTGGAGGGAATGGGGTTTGCGCTTCTGTAGCAAGTACAGTAATTACACAAAGCTCCATTAAATACTAGGAATGTGAGAAAGACCCAACACAGATGTTACAGTGAATCTGCAGAAAACTAGTGAAGAAATCATGCAGGATAGTTGGCAGTGGGTGCATAAGGAAGAGAATGTACACACTAGGGGTGAGGGGTGTATCCAAAATCTTCTATGAAAGCATAATTAATGTAATATGATTGTAATGGAGACTTTGTTATCTTGCTAAATCTAAGCACGGTTTGAGATTATTGTTTAGATCTGGCACTCTACAGGAGACGTTTCACACCAGTGGGAAAAATAAATATATAAATTGCTGAACCTGAAATCATATTTTTTGACTAGCTTATATTTCCTCTCAGATATCCTTTAATAAGACTGGTTTCTCTTGTCTCACCTCCTGTTTTGAACTATACTACCCTACGAGTGGGTCAAACAGTGGTCTTAACCCAACCACGAGGGCCGAATCCCAACCTCTGTTATTGTTGCATGGCCGATGATCTGGCCTTGGATCAGCACGCTGAAAGGCTGCCAAAGAAAACCAGCATGCCATAAACAAATCAATATTCACCTTAGCACAAGCTGCAGTTTGAAGATCTATTGTCAGAATGACTTTTCTTGAACCTTCTCTCTTAAGTGCAGTCATGCAACAAGATTACCACCCAGGCCCTCATTTGAAATGCTTCTCCCATACCTGTCAGACCAACGGCAGATGCGCGGCTAAGCCTTCAGATTCCAAACACCATCACTGGATTTAATCCAGGGCTGAATCTGCTTTGCTGTTTGTAACTCTGTGGTATTAAGCTCCATTTTCTGTTTGCGCCGCAAAAAATAACCCTTGAGAACAATGTGGGCCCAGCCGACAGAATCCAAAAGGAGTGCCACAGTCATTGCAGCGAAAAGGGTGCATGAAGGAAGATAGGCCGATGTGAAACAGTGTCTCTTTGGCCACTATTTTTGATCTTCTGTACATAAACATAATCAAAAATATCTCCTGCCAATTATGGCACTAGAGCTACAGGGTAAGAGTCTTATCTCCAAGCATTGACGAGGCTTGATATTTATATTGTGAGTGTTATACATAACTGAGAAGTGTGAACTGCTTGTTGATTGAAGGGTTGAAATCTTCACACTGGAAAAGTGTGATTCTCAAGCATGTGGAGATTCTCACATCAGAGCGGGGAATCAATTCTGGCATGTAAAATGCACATTTTCTGCAAGAGAAAAGATGACACATGTACGTGAAACTGGAACATGCACTGCTTCAATTCTCTACTGCAACACATTAAGGGGTTGAATTTGATGTGTTTGATTTCCCAGCTGTAGAGTACAGATAAAAAAAAAAAAGTGGTAGCTAATCTTGCATATTTTAGCTAAAAGTGAATTTTGTCTACATTTAGAAGTGTATCAGCATTTAGATTAGCCCAAAGCTAGCACATGAAAACCGGACGTCTTCAAACCTGTGAAGACTCAGTTTCCAAATTGGAGATCAACTATCCTCATAGAGTTCCAGCTAACTAAGCTTGTTTTTTTTGTTGTTGAAGCATGTTGGAAATAAACTTTGCAGTCGGTCCCAAGAAGCAGGGTTGAAGATCCCATTGAAAAAAAAAAATCCCATTTTGTATTTATATGGTCTCTGAGGTGGTCATGCTTGGAAATGCTAGCTGGTTGTTGTTACACACTCATCAGCTCATAGTCAATCTGATCTACTGACGTAACCACCTTGAAACCATCTTAAGGTGGTAGCTGTAGTTTAAACATGACAACTGGAAACAGCTGCTTCATGTAAGTCATTATTAGCTGATCCAAGATGGTATCAACTGTCAACTAGTGATGGGTCGTTCTTGAATGATTCGTTCATTTTGAACGAATCTTTAATGTGACTTGGGAAGAACGAGTTGTCTCGGGGAGTGATTTGTTCAGTCACGCATGCGCAACATCCTATAGGTTCTGTATTGGAATTAGTTCACCTCTTTAGACTCTTCAGGTTTTCTGAGTCGTTCGTTCATCATGTGACAGCCCCATAAACCTAACCAATGCAGTCTGAGCTGGAAAGAGACTTAATAATAATAACCAATTCTTTATTATCACATTCAGTGTTATGGGAAAAACATCATGACAGAAATTCACACATTTATAAATTGTAAGAAATAAAAAGCTACAATTTGAGACCAGAAACACATCACGTAACTATAAGTGTAAATAATAATTATAATGATGATGATAATAATAATAATAATAATAATAATAATGATAATAACTATGCACCCGTTTGTAAGGAAGGTTGTAAATTAACTAATTTCTCTATCCAATGCTGTGACGTCACGTGACAAAAGAATGAAGGACTCGAAAGATGAACTAATCAATTCTCTTTCCGGCTCAGACTGCATTAGTTAAGTATATGGGGCAGAGTCCGGCGGGTGAACCGCAAAAATTGACGTAACGGGTGGAATAATATTGACGTGTCGGTTGCGGGTCAGACTGGTGACAGGCACAGGCGGGTTGCGGGTACATTTATAACCAAGACTATTTCGATTTAATCCAGTACACGCTGATAGGCAGCTCCTTTCAAATTGTCCCGTGCTTGTGTTCGCGCGCTCTGTCTGAAGACCGGGCTTCTACAGCGGGATTTGGAAACACTGAGCACTGTAGCCAATCGACAGCTGTATTGACATTGATTGACAGCTGTAGGTCTAGTGATTATATTAAAGGGAGTGCTCTTTGCTCGCTTTTCTGTAGTTAATCTATTCACAATTTGAATAAAAGCTTTAGTCTATTTCTCATTCTAAAATAGGCCTAACACATATTCAATATGCTATAAAGTTAATATTTGACTAATCTAAGCCTTTTAGACCTGTTTAAAATAGATTGGTCACATGTACACAATAGTTTTATATTGTTTTTACACGTTGGATGTTGTGCTCTCTCTCTCTCTCTCTCTCTCTCTCTCGACGCTGCTGCCAGTCCTACATATTTTTATGCAGCCTATAAAGTTAATTGTTTTTATAGGTTATGAAGGAAAAGCTCATACTTGGCTTATTAATCTAAGCCCTTTAGACCGGTTTACAATAGATTGTTCACATGTACGCAATAGTTTTATATTGTTTACACGTTGAATGTTGCTTTCTCTCTCTCTGTTAACTTCTTGGGCTGCGTGTGTTAAATGTTATTATTAATTTTTAAACGCATTAACTCAGAATGATTTGTTAATTGCTTGTTACGTTAAAAATAAAATAAAGGTGTTTTGTCTGCCTTATGTAGATTTAATGCGGGTACGGTTCGGGTCGCGGTTTTTATGTCAAACGTGTCGGGTCGGGTTCGGAATTAAATTAGTGTTGCTGTCGGATAACGGGTCGGGTATTCGGTTAACTACTGCGGGTGCGGGTTTATCAAACAGGACCCGTGCAGGACTCTAATATGGGGCTGTCACGTGATGAACGAATGACTGAACCCCGAAGACTTGTCAGATAAGAGGTGAGGTGAGCTAATCATAAACTAAAGACCCAGGTAAACAATGAATTAATCTTTACTGTTTATTATTGCATTAAAATTTTGTATTGTTTGTAGTGTGATCAATGTTTGCATAAGTAGTAGATGTGTTAGGGAAGTAACACGTAACATTTTAATTATGTTTTGCTAAAATGAATGAAATGACTGGGAAAAAGATTCGTTCATTTTGCTGAAAGAGACTCAAAGGTCCGAGTCGGAAAAATGATCCGAACTTCCCATCACTATTGTCAATCAGCTGGATTACCACCTCTGACAAGGGCCCTGTTGAGAACAATAAATAAATAAATAAATAAAAACCGAGGGGTCAAGCTGGTCTACCAGATCAGCGAGTTAAGCCCTACCAGCTAGTAGTTGAACTGGTTAACAACCTAAACAAGATAATACATGCTAGAAAACATTTGTGACCCGTGCTGCCAAAATGAGTTGGAATGCGCACGGACTAATTTTGAGCTACAGGCAAAATTCAATTCAATTCAAGTTTATTTGTATAGCGCGTTTCACAATACAAAGCGCTTTTCGTTGCAAAGCAGCTTTACAGGAAATTAAGTTTCTACAATATATTTACATATTGTAGAAACTTCATATATTTAACTTATGGTGAAATTTGGTAGTTCTGTATGTTGTCTGAGGGTAGGCATCATCTGAGGTCCTCTGAGGGGTTGGCATCATCTCTTCTCAGGTGTTCTGGATCCAGACTGAAGCTTGTGTTAATCCCGTGGCAGAAACAGAGAAACAAATGGAGACATAATTAGCGTAGCTGCTGTTCCAACCAAGCAAAAATGATTTGTTCAATCCAAGCTAAAGAACAATAATGTGTGTTTCATCAGATATAACTGCAGTACAAGATTATGAGATGCATTATGTGAATGCTTGGCTAAAGAGATGTGTCTTTAATCTAGATTTAAACAGAGAGAGTGTGTCTGAACCCTGAACGTTATCAGGAAGACTATTCCAGAGTTTGGGAGCCAAATGTGAAAAGGCTCTACCTCCTTTAGTTGACTTTGTTATCCTAGGTACTACCAAAAGTCCAGAGTTTTGAGACCTTGTGATGCGATTGTAGCATGGTAGAAGACTAGTTAGGTACACAGGAGCTAAACCATTAAGTCCCTTATAGGTAAGTAATAATATTTTGTAACTGATGCGGAACTTAATAGGTAGCCAGTGCAGAGACTGTAAAATTGGGGTAATATGATCATATTTTCTTGACCTGGTAAAGACTCTAGCCGCTGCATTTTGGACTACCTGTAGCTTGTTTATTGAAGATGCAGGACAACCAGCTAGCAGTGCATTACAATAGTCCAGTCTAGAGGTCATGAATGCATGAACTAGCTTTCCTGCATCAGAAACAGGTAACATGTTTCGCCAATCTCACGGGGCTCATGCTTATAACAGTAGCTTGGTGGAGTAGACTCATTTAGACCAATATAATCATTTGGTTTGAGCCAGGTTTCAGTCAAGCAGAGCACATCAAAACTATTATCTATGATCATTTCATTTACAATAACTGCTTTGGGTGCGAGTGATCTAATGTTTAGGAGCCCAAGCTTTAAAAATTGCTTTTGTTTATTTGTTTTGCATTTTTCTGATTTAATCACGATCAGATTATTTCTAGATCCTGCATTAAATTTATATGTTGGCTTCACTTTTCGGGGAACAGACACAGTCTTTATAGATTGGACAGCACAAGTATTTCTATCATTTAAGTGGGTAGAACAAAAGTCATCATAGCAGTTATTTGAGAATGGGCTTACTAGTCATATGGAGCGTAGAGTCCTGGAGATGTTGTCCGACAGGAGTTCTGCTCCGACTCTGCTGGGGTGCAGGCCATCAGCGCGGAAAAGCCTAGGATGCTCCCAGAAAAGATTCCAATTATTAACAAAGAGCAGTTTCTGTTCTTTACACCATGAGAATAACCACTCGTTTAAAGCAAAAAGTCTACTGAACCTTTCGTGTCCTCGTCGATACGTGGGAAGCGGTCCAGACACGATGATCGTCGCCGCGGGTGATGCGCTAGGGCACTGTCTCGATCAGGCTCCTGAAGTCCCTCTTCAGTGTCTCCGTCTGCCGCAACCTGGTGTCGTTCGCCCCCGCGTGCAGCATGATCGCGCCGATGCTCTCGTCGTCCTTCAGGATCGTGGGTATCTGCACAAAAACATCGAGAACACGAGCGCCAGGGAAACAGTGAGTGTGCGAATTACCTTCAGCTAACGTAGCATGGACGTGCCGGACGATGGAGTCTCCGATGATCACAGCGTATCGGTCCATCTCGCGGAGGGGAGCGAAGCGGTTCCGGGTGGAGATCTCGAAGACCGGAGGCGGCGGAGGGGGAGAGGTCCTCGCGCGGGGCCTGGCTCGCGTCTTCCGCTGCTGCTGCACCCAGGGTCCGTGGTGTCCCGGCGCCGGAGTGAAGGACATCTGGGAAGATCGCGTACTGGGTGCACAGGGTCTGTGCAGAGAAACACACGAAGTAGAGGTGGTGGGAGTGTTAGCGGCGTGCTGTATACTTACCCCGGACTTGTGAGCGTCAGCCCGGGATGTTTCCAGCGCGGCTCTCCGATCCCTCAGCTGGGCCTGCTTCTCCACCAGCTCACGGATCTGCTTCTCCACGGCCTCCAGCTCCAGCTGCACCGAATGCAGCTCGAACGTGTCCTCGTCTGCACTCAAAGGTGGACACACAACCGCCATTAAAGCAAGTAACAGTGAGTAAAACAATGGTAATGTGTGTGTGAATAGAGTATTAGCAATGTAAGCGAGATTAGCGGCAACCTTCCTTGGTTGCCGCTAATGCAACCATGCTGGCGATGCTAACGGGCTATAAGCTAATAGCAGACTCTGGAAATCAAAATAAAACTAGTGATAACAAGGCACTTTTATTGTTTTTGTTGTAGAATACGATAGGGGATATATTCACACGTTATAGAAACGAAAATGATGGTGTGTAAAATAGATTTCAGGATTAGAAAATATACGATAAAGAATTAACTTGAGGAGCTCAAACTCAAAACACGCAGCAGCAACAAAAGAAGTGAAAAAAGTCAGTTTTGGTCGAATTTGAGGTTTTCACAAAAAAATAATTCACTAAGCCCCCTTCTAGCAATCCCAGTGCTCCAAATAGTAATTAAACATCTAAAATGATCTTTATTTGTACGTTTTCTGAGAGTACCTTTTTTCTGCTCGCTTCTGGACGACTGCTGCTGCTTGCACCACAAGTTGCAAGTCTATTGTTGCAAAGCACAGCATTCCAGCTTTGTGAATATTCATATCGAATTCTCGATGACATGAGTCCAAACCAGTGAAATATTATTTTTAAACTCATGCTGATGAAAACAAAACGATCGCGCTGACTGACATTTGCAAAGTGCCTGCATAAGACGCGCCTTTCCTCGAGCGCGCAATCTCCCTTATAAAGTACATTATTGCGAAATATGTATTGGCGAGATTCACACAATCATAATCTGTTAGGTCTTACATGAACGATTAGTTAATAGTTGGGGGAAAATCTGATGTGTAACATTATATTTGATCCATGCATTACAGTAGGTCTTAAACTAGATCTGTCTCAATGTTAATCATACATTAAAAGAATCACGGAATCACTGGCTGCTCTTGATTAAATACTGTTTATCTGCATCTTTGTTCTTATTTTTAATAACAACGATAAAATAAAAATAGCTATATTGTGATTAATAATATAGTAGTTACTATTAAGAAAATAATTGGAGGAAAATATGCAACATTGCTTGGTGATTCTGCTTTGGAATCTTTAACTCAATTTTTCTCGAAATCAGATCTGCTGCCTCTATTGCCTTCAAACGGCTGTAGCTCAGTCATTTTTTGTCCGATTCCAACAAGTCATATATCATATTGAAGGTATTTTAATGGAAAATGTGAAAATAAAAATAACTTATTTTTGAACGTTTGCGCATTCCGACTCATTTTTCCAGCACGGGTCACATTTTATAGCAGTCTGTGGTTTCAATTATAGTTTCTGGTGTCTAACTGTTCCATCATGGCAATTTACTGAACAATCATTGTTTAGAACAGGGGTGTAAAACTCAGGGGTGTCAAACAGTTTCTGGAGGGCCACTGTGCTGCAGAGTTTAGCGCCAACCCTAATTAAACACACCTAAACCAGCTAATCAAGGTTTTCTGGATCACTAGAAACTTCCAGGCAGGTGTTTTGGAGCTGGCTGAAGCTAAACGCTGTAGAATAGTGGCCCATGACTTGCTGAACTACCATCTCAGTCAAGGACTCTACTGGGAGAAAACAGTTTAAACCAATTTAAATGGTCACTGGAACAATGACAAAGGTACCTGGTTTGTTGCTTTTCCAAGATAGTCTACAAGGGTAGCCCCACCTGCTGGGAGTTGAGCTGGTCAGCCACCTAAAACCACCATGTACCAGCTTATGGTGGTTGGAAACATCAGAGCTGGAGTCTAACTAATTCATGATGGTTATCAGCTGATCCAAGATGGTTAACTTTAGGTGGTTGACTAACTGTATTATATTTGGTCCCTTTTTATTGTTGGTGCAAGAAGGTCTATGAGGTCAGCGTGCAGGGCCCAAACAGCTAGAAGTTAAGCAGGTCAACTACCTAAACCAGCTTGTACCAAGGGTTGCAAAGGGACAGGATTTTTTGGGAATTTTTTTTGAAGGTTTTGGGATATTTTTGCCCCTTTGCAACCCTTCTTATACCTTCTGGGAACTAGTTTATGGTAGTCATTATGGTTTGAAATATGGTTGCTCTTGTCTAGTTGGTTCATCCTGGTCAATTGCTGTTCTGTGATGGTTTAGGTGGTTGAATAGCTGGATTAGCATTTCAGGCAAGGGGGAAACTTATACCAGTTTAAAGTGGTTATACTGGTCTTTGGAACATGATAGCTGTTTTGTTGCTGGTCCAGTATGGTCTACCAGGTTAGCCAGCGTTGCCACTCCAGCTGGGAGTTGAGATGGTCAGTCAACTAGTTTAAGGTGGCTGGTGTCTAGCAGGTCCATGATGGTTATTAGCTGTTCTATAATGGTTTATATCAGTGGTCTCTTGAAGAACCACAGTCCTGCAGAATTTAGCTCCAACTCACGATGCTTGGAAGTTTATAGTAATTCTGAAGGCCTTGAGCTTGTTTAGGTGTGTTTAATTAGGTTTGGAGCTAAGTTAAGCTCAGGAACTGAGTTTGAGACCACTGGTTTATATGGTTAACTAGCTTGACTAAAATATTTGTCAAGGGCCCTGCTGAAGAAAAAAAAAAAAAGTCCACCAGCTCAAGTTTGCTTTTTGTTGCAAGGTTATGAACCAATTCATCAGTTGCCCACCAGATAGTAGTTAAGCTTGTCAGCTACCAAAACCTAACTTTTTTTTCAGAAGGGACTGGCACTCATAAGACTTAAAAAACAATCACAGGAAATGACCATAGCCATTAAACGCCCTGCATGCACGTCTTCAGTTTAACTGATGCAGAACAAGCCTCACCCTCCAACAGGATATTATAATTTTTGGTCCCTTTTCATTTTAATCACATATAAGATGCAATGAATCAAAGAGGGGTTTGTTGGCAACAGTATCCTACTTCTGGATATAAGACAACCTCAGATGAAGGGTTCGCATCCCACACCAATAATCACCAATCTCGTTAAATAGTTGCTTCAATAACTGTGATTTCTACTGTCTTACCTGCAAGAGCAGTTAGTTCTGAAGTAGGTATTGATTTTTATTTTTTTCCTGCAGTGAGTGGAGCTTCTCCCTTGATAATGGATCGCAAAGTGTAGGGTTTTCACATCTGTATGGGACCATTTGACTTGTCTGCTAGGTCCGTCAATCATTCCCTAGGTTATTATGTACAGTTAGACCAAACCATCTTAGAAAGCCTGAACAAAAGACAAAACGTCGTCATAACTAGATTTGCATTAATGCAAGTAAATACTGATCATTGTGAAGCAGTAAAAATATTGTTTTTTTCTTTTTTGTTAAAATCTTCCAGAAAAGAGAATAAAGCCACAGTGAAACTAATGGACTACAGAAGAAGGAGGTAGGCCATTATGCTACATTTTTCAGCTAAAATTGCCCACATATGACTGAAATTATCAACTAAACGTCAGTATGTTGTGGTTCAAGCTGATTTAATCACAGACAATTGCCGACAAGTGTACATGTTCATTGATGCCACATTGTCATCATACATAAATTAGGTGTTTTTAAGGAAGACTCAAAACCATCAACACAGTCTGCTCAAGCTGAGTTAATGTGTTATGTGTCAGTTTGTGCCTGCCGGTGGTGTTATTCGTGGAATGGAGAAGTATGTGCCCATGCTTTGATAACACACGCTGCTCTTGCTGATTTAAATCAAGGGTGGCGTGCCATTGTGCAGAAAGACAGGCAAACAGAGGGGCCTTTGTGCGTGTGAGGTGTGTATGTGTGTGACGAAATTAGGCTTGCCAAAGCCCACCTTCTAAAATGCTTGCAAATATTGTGCAAGCCACCATTATAAAACCAACACACTTGATGAAAAAACGGTATTTAAAAGGCTAATAGTGTATAAAGATTTAGGTATCAGTGCTTTTGGAAGGCAAAGAGTGTGTTTGACACCCAAGGTCAGGCACTTGTCCTAGACAGTTTAGTTATAATGGTGTGAAGGAATTGGTTTTATTGACAACATTATTAATATTATACTTGATTTCAAATGAAACATACAGATAATATTTTTTTTTTTTTTTTTTTTTTTCAGAGGCATGTGAGGTCATTGAAATAGATGCATGATCAAATTCTGGAAGTGCCGGATCCGGATCCAGCCTGTTCCGGCACAAATTATGCCCTGCATGCTTCCCCTCTAGTATCAGCTGTGCATGTGAATCAACACAGAAGGCAACATTTTCTCAAAAATATAACATTCACAAGAATGATACATTGTTTACTGCAATTGTGATTCCTTTGCAAGTACATTTATGCATCCCCTGTGCCACATTAAAGTCTGTTTAAATGCACTTTTTCACAATATATG